>JAZDUA010000016.1:6572500-7172500 GCA_038098605.1 Gryllus longicercus
CGCAGAGGCATTGATGATGTTCAAGATAAGCCGCTTAATACCGAAGTAAGTCAGATTACTAAATTAGTGTAGTTAATATAATCCTATCTGCGCGTTCTTATTTAGCAACAATGTAGAAGTCATGAATGAACCTAACTTTTTTTAGCTTTATTTTCTATATATCCAATCCACTAAACGGGGGTCACTGTAGCGTTTACAAAGCGAGTTGGGTCATTCGTATAACGTAATGAATGTGTGCCTTATTTTGGATTTAGTAACGAAGGGGGATTTTGTCTTGGCGTATTTCGAGTTTCTACAGAATTTCAAACTCATTCAATTATTCTCTTCGTTAACGTGGATAATGTGGCGCTTCTGTGAAACTCGATCTCTACGGTTTCCTGTATCGACAATTCAATTCTGCAGCGCAGTTTACGAAACAGGCGTATTCATTGACGGGAGGAAGTGTGGAATTTCGCTCTCGCGCTCCTTCGCCTTAACGAATCCGCCGCGCTTCCGGTCCCACTTTCAAAAGCAGCTCGCTTTTTCTCTCCGATCACTCAGCATCTTTTCAGCCCGCCACGCGCCACCGCAGCGCTCTCGGACAGGGCGACATAGTTTACATTTGTTTATACGCAACGGGAAGCGTGGTGGAGAGACTGGCCAATGAATGAGTTATAGTTTTTAACCTTTCTAGATAGATACACAACCTTTCAAGACAGATAAATAACCAACCGAGGCTGTTATTTGTGTAGTCGTCCATGTGACGTTTAACAGGTTTTGTAGTACCTTATCTTATAAGAAAAAATCGCGAAGATAAATATCATTCCTTATGGTATGTGCAATAAGAGGTCATATTTAGCTAAACCCCATTTGTTTCTGATGTTTTTAAAGGGCGGTGGGCTGATAAGTCCTCAACGTCCGTCGACCGCCAAGTTTTTCCTTTACGGTTGCGTAAATTCGATATAACAGTACTGAATTAATAATAAGCGTAAACATTTCAGAACACTGAAATCTTAATCTTATTGTTTACAATAATAGTGATCAGAACGCCTAGAGACGCTTTTGTTTATTCTCAAAAGAGCACTAACAAATGTATTCAGGACAGTTACGAGAAATAATTTGTAGCCATGTATTAATAATAAGCAACAACATTTTATAAATATTACTATACACATTCTACACAGAGTACAACCATTTAATTTGTAAAGTAAAAATGCCATTTCAAATTGTAGGATGTAGAAATGTTTCATTTTATTCGTTTAATTTCCGATATATTAATTGGTGTAATTTTCGTCAACGTGTGAATCATTAGTATAAATTCTTGGCTGTCCGGATCACTTATCATTAGGATTCATTATCGACAAATTCAGAATCCGTTTTAATATGAGTTCTTGAAATGCTTTCTACATTCAAAATAAAATGAATGGCATTTGTAACAATGCGACAATAAATTTGCAAGTCAGGGAAAGCTCTGGTTTTAAGAAGTGAGAGCGCCCATGGTGATGTAGGGGATAAAGACGAGGACTACGCGAGAACGCTACCATTAACCAAAATTGCGGGACAAGCCGCAGGAGAAGTGTGATCCATGTTACCCTACCGTGGACCACAAAATCGTTTACTGGGCAACTAACTAAAACATGTTCAGGAATATTCGTTAGATTTTTGTGCACCTGATGCTTATTACTACAACAGACGAACATTCGGCCGCAAAGTGATCCTTGCTTGTTAGGACGACGCTTCGTGTTCTTCGATGGCAACACTGACACAACTCGAAAAAATTTACTCTTTTGTTACGACTGTTCTTTTACAATATTTTATAATCGTTATTACTCGTAGTAGTGCTGCACCAAAAAAATGCTGCTGAACCAAGTCACACAACTTTGTTTTTCAAAAAGGAACATGCACAATGCTCAAGAACAACAAATAAAATGCTCTCCTAAACCACTGCAATAAATTAAATACTTGAGCAAAAAATTTCTGTTCCATAAATCAACATGTAAAGAAACAAATATTTAACCGCTGGTGGCCTTTTCCTTGGAGCCTTATCGCATGATATTAGCTGTGTTGTAAGCAGTGAAGCACCGTATGAGAATTCAGACGGTAAAGGCAGTGTAAGAATTGGTATAATAACAAAATCAAAATTTTGCATTTTTTCAGTTAAAAATGAAATTGTTTTTTTATATGTTTTAATTTTTCATGGATTTCCGATTATCAACGAAACCGTAGACACCTATCCTAGCTGCATGCTGCATTTCTTTCAATTGATGTGCGCAGTGTATACACTGCACTTACTTATTTTGAGTATCCTTTAACAGTTCATCAACTGTTATGGTGTCACCCAAACGGGAGTTTGAACATCACGATAGAGACGTCACTCTATTGATGCTGTTGCTTGTAACAGCTGATGATCTTTCGAAGGACACTGTAAATAAATCGAACCCTAGATTGATGTTCATATATTTTTCGTGAGTTCCTGAGTATCTTTCAAAACCACAGACTCTCCTCACATGACCGGACACAGCATATTTTTATTTCTCGTGGAGTGGAAATTAATAATATTATATTTCCCCCTCCAGTTCTTGAGTTTCTAAAGAACACAGACACGTATCCCGTGGCCGAAGGTTATATAGCTTTCTTTCAATTTCTGGTGACATTGGAGACTAGAAACAAATTACCTGAATACTCGTATGAATCCTCTTAATAATACTTACACTTATTACATTCTATCACGTATTAACCCTTCGACTCCATTTCTCCACGTGGACTGTATTCGGGGACTTCGTCGGTGATCCCACACGCTTTGTCCTATACGGTAGTTACCTGTATTTCATGTACGGATGCTATTTGGAATTATTAATTAAGAAAACGATGCTATTTATTTACTTTATTTACTATATCACACTAAAAAAGAATATAATTTCCAAAAGAAAAAAACATTCTAGCATTTGATCATAACTGTTCACAGTTGTCTACCATAACACCATGAGAATGTTTGATATTGGGCTACTAACTTGTATTAGACAAATACGCGAGATGGTCATTCACAAACAACGTATTATACAACGGAAATGGACGCGTTTTTATAATTTTTCGTATAATTTAGACGTGTAATCTATTTGGAAGAATTTCTGACCCCAACCCCATTAAAATCAAATTACTTAAAACCTAGAAAACTTATAAAAAATTGAGAAGGTTGCAGCACATGTAAAACCGGGCATAAATAGCCTATCTGAAAGGAGACGTTCATGTGAAATATTTTCATTGTTGCAAAAGATTGTTTGCTCCTGAGGTCAGAAATGATCCCAAACAGAGTCTTAAGAGTTGAACGTGTGTAACGCGTTGTTCAGCCTATAGCGCGAACATAAACCGCGGGTTTATCTCTGAACGTCATTTGTCGAGTTACGCCAGCATCGCCTCCCACGAAGAGAACGTTGTGGATGGAAGAAGCACCGTCGGGTGCTTCGCATTCCACTTCTCCGCTGGTGTGTGCGCGCAGGTCCCAGCTCTGTTGCGGCACCTCCATCCGCGCAGCGCGCCAGGGAGAGCCTCCGCGCCTGCAGACCCCTCCGACCCCCCCTCCTCCCTCCCCCTCCCCCTCCTCCCTCCCCCTCCCCTCCCCCTACCCCCCCGCCCTCCACCGCTCCGCACGCCGCCGCCCGGCGCCGTCACGCTTCGCCGCGCGCCCGCGGACGCACGCTCTCTCGCTCTACACCTGTCGGCCCGGCCAGGCCCGCCCCGCCCCGCCCACGCCCGCGCGCCCGGTCCCGCGCAACACGTCCGCGGTCCCGCGCCAGACGGCGCGCGGCGGCAGTTCGGCCTAGTGGGTGCAGCATTGCACACCTTTCAGCGGGATGGTCTAGAACAGGGGTGTACAACTTGCAAGGCCTCACGGGCAACAATTAAATCTTTAATACAGTTCCCGGCCATATTTTGACCCCATATGGTTGATATCGGCGGTTTGCCCGGATGTTCTCAAACGAGGAAGGGGTGGGGATTGAACTATGCGTGATATCAGTCTGTACAATGCATAACACAGTTAAACACATTGTGATGATATTGAATTTGTGAATTGATAAGACGAACGTTCCCTAAATCCAAACTTAACCTATTTTTCTATCAAAGGGAGTGTTCACAGGGCTCAAGCTCCACGCGCGCAAGTTTTCGCCCGACATGGACGGAAGGGACTTAAACATTTGTCTACTAATGTTTAGCGGGACACAATAAATGGCACCGCGAGCTGCATGTGGCCCGCGAGCCGCCAGTTGGACAGCCCTGGTTTAGAAGCACCCCGGGCTTGTAGCTGACAAGACATTCACGGCAACTCCATGACAATTTACAGATCGAGCTGGCTTAGGGTATCAACTATTGTCACTGCAGTCCCTCTGACTGGGAGGTCCTCGCCGGATCTCGCTTTACATAGTGCAGACAACTATCACTTCTCGAGCAGTACACGTAAGGTACTAATGACCCTGGAAGTTGACGCACTGAGAATCTCTAACAATCAATCAAACAATCAAACAATCAATCAAACAATCAATCAATCAAACATTCAATCAATCAATCAAACATTCAATCAATCAATCAATCAATCAAACATTCAATCAATCAATCAATCAATCAAACAATCAATCAATCAAACAATCAATCAGTACTTTTATCTTCCTGGTTTAAAGGGTATCGTTTTGAACGCGCCACCGGTGAAGGAACGGGGGCTGTTCAATGTGCTGGGCACTACTCATCTTCCAGTGGTTTAGTGATCCAGGTGCGTCACAACGAGTGTTACGAAACTGCAAGGTATGTATCCGGATCGAAGATAACTTTTAGCCCATGACCGTGGAGGGACATCTAAGGAATTTGCGTTTGGGGTATTTAGTTGAGTAGGCAAATCATGATGCACGTGTCACATAGGTATACGCAGTCAAATAGACTGACGCAGTCAAATGGATTGAAATTCCTGACAAACGCCATTGCAGTGGCTGATGACATTGACTACCAATCAAATATGTCATATACTGCATAGTTATCCGATATGTTGGTTACCTAGAACTCTCGTTAAAAAAAGAATACAGCATTAATACGTCCTTAGTTACACTAGCGCTATCGTTCCTAATAATAGCAAGTTGTGTGTATGTTTTAATCAGACGCAAATCGACAGCGGATATTAGAGGACAGTCTTTCGAAAAGATGAGATTTTCTAGAAATCAGTAATTAATTAAGAATTAAATAAATGTTGAATTTCAAATCTTTTGACGGTAATTTTGCATTAAACAATGAATAACACGAATTAATCAAAATTACGGAAGCTAATGAGCGGATGAAAAGATAATTAGTTTATCATTTCATGAAGGTTCGTTTCCTCTAAAGATACTTGTCTGAAAGTGTCCCTGGGCAATGTTTTAATAACTCGCGCTTGAAATTGAGAATGTAATTTAATTACTGGAGTTTGACTTATTTATGTCTTATTTTAATACATTTACATTTCAAAAGCATACTTTGAAAATTTTATACATACATAGCATTTTTTAATGACAGAATCAGGCTTGACTGTACTTAAATTTATTCTATTAATACAAAGTATAAGACGAATGCAGCACTCTGCGGCAACATATTTGCCTCTGCAAACATCCTCGATTAGTTTGTTCTGGGGTTCGAATCCCGACGGTGGCGTATTTTTGGCATTAGCTAGACATCGAATTGAATTGAACCTCTGCCTAGAGGAGAATGCTAGTGACCAGCTGCTCTGATCGATAATTTTTCGCTACCCTTCCTATTATACCGGAGCAGTACCCTAATAAACCTGGGTTGTGTATGATCTTTCTCTTCCTAATCCTTGTCCCCTCTCCCTTTATGTATACTCACACGCACACTCTTTCAAGCACTATCGGAAACCCGATCGAAGCTTGCGGCTTGTCATAGCAGGGCGGGTGCCTCGCTGAGGGTGGAGGATTCCTGGAGAGTAAAATCCCTCACTAGAGGCTTCTGTGTAGGTTTGGGTCGGATGTCACGTTCTAATGGTGAAGAAACACTGCCACAATGTGGAATGTAAAATGCACTATGCTCAGGGGACCAATGGCTTTGTTAATTGCCAGGCCTGCAAGAAGTACTCGCACATTGCTCACTCACTCACTCACTCATTTATTCAGTAATTTATTCGGACAACAATAACACCGGAATTCATTCTGGGGCAGATGGAATTGTGCATGCGGATCGCTCTACCGTCTCACGCTTTGCGTAAGGGCCACATCCTCTGCGGATGAACTGTCTACATATCTCAGATGTACGATGATACTGAATGTGGGGCGGGGAGATGTGCATATACCGGTGAGATGATCGGGATAATGATAGCTACGAAAGTATTAACAGGAGTTGTGTACGGCGAAAATGTGCATTTTTAATTGAAGCCTCTCTTACGATGTTTGCTTGTTTTAAATGATGAATATTTGTGGGCAAATCTCAAGGAGATTAATATTCGATAGAAATATTCTTAGAATGGAACAATCGGGAAAAAGTAGAAGCGAATGCTTGCTGAAATTTCGTGTCATTTATCCGAAACTCGGCCATATATTTGCGGTCTTTAGTATCTATTTTTCGCCATTACAACTCTGTGTTAAATTGTTTGTGGTGATTATTGGCTGCGAACGTCAATATGCGCTAACTTCGAGCTGTGAGTAAGAAAGTACTCATTAATAAAAATGAAGGTTAAATACTTTTGCAACTAGCTTGGGTAATATCTCGGCGCCTGCAGAATGTCTTCTATGTTCACACATTCCGTTTCCATGGCAGTGTCCAGTTTAAGTATTCACTCTTCTCTAATTTCTCCTTCGTTGTGCGTTTCAAGCAACATCCACATTACAAATTATTACAGTATTCTTGCTCAACAATCGTGCTCGCTTCCCTAAATTCTTTGCCAAAGTTTTATCTGCCGTTTTTCCTCATAATTCGTGACACGCATTCGTGCCGCCTGGGCGTGAACCAATTTTTGTCGTTGCCACACAGCAGGCCCAATTCGGTGAAAGCGCGGAAGAGAATGTCTTCCTATTTCTTGTGCTGCTATTGTAGATGTGTTAAAGAAGGAGCGTACCTACACGGTATTCTTCGTCACTTTCACCTCCATGCTCTCTGTAATTTGTGGCAAACATGCCCATAAATGTGGTCGAAAACGAAACAAGTTGAAAAACCTAAAAGCTGGGTTTAATTACGCAGTGCTCACTATCAAAACTCACTGTTTACATTCGAAAGCTCGACCATTGTGTATTAAAAGAGATTTGGGAAAGTGAAACTTGAGAAGGATTCTCTAAGTATAATATGTATTTCGCGATTAAGACTTTTGTTGTAACCTTCATTTCGGACATATTTTCTCTTCCTTTGAGTGCAGTATTGTGTTTATTGTTTTATGTTACAGCTAAGCGATAAATTCAAAATTCCGTAACGTATTGTTTCGATAATGCATAATAACTTACGATAACTGAGTTAGTTGGTTTCATGAACTGTATGTAACAATAATAGAAATGAATGAAAGTAATGAACTATTATAATATAATAATAGTAATAACATAATAATATAAAAATTATATAATAACTTATTCAAACTCCCAGGTTATTCAAAAATACTAGGATTCAATGACATCACGTTATTGGGAACTGTCTGTATTTTGAGTTAATTATTGTAGAGGTACCCAATCAGTCTCAGTTCCTTAGGAAGCAGTGAAACAGTCGTGGAAAATGCCGCATGTTGTATTGGTTTTAAAAATCAATGTTCTTCGCCATGAAACTTATTTATAATTTTCGACGGCGCATTCATGTTATGTATTCAGTGTCTGACATTGACCAGAACACTCGCGCTGCCGGCAGCCTTATTGGCGCAGCGTCCCGCCGCTCAAGTTCCTTTCAAAACATCCTCCGCGCCGCCAGTCGTATAGTTTTATGGCAGGCCTCGGCGCAGCGCGGCGCGGCGTGTTCCGGTGATTGAGGTCCGAGGTTTTGTTATCCTTTCAGCCGTAAAACGCACATCCACGAGCTGCGCGCCGCTGCGCCGCGCCGCCGTCACTCGCTCTTTCCCAAGAAGCGTCCGACGCCGCCCGCGCGCTATCCACAGTCCGCGTGCGTTGCGCGACGCCGCGCCGCTCCCGTGCCGCACCGGGGGCGGGGCCGGATAGAGCGATCAGGCGGAGAGGGACGAGGCGGCACGGTGCGCGACTAGCCTGCGAGGGGCGGGGCGGGGCGGACGGGGCGAGACCGACTGGGGCGGGATCGATCGAGTAGGGACGGGGCGGGACAGGCGGGGCGGGACAGGCGGGGCGGGACAGGCGGGGCGAGACAGGCGGGGCGGGACAGGCGGGGCGGGACAGGCGGGGCGGGACAGGCGGGGCGGGACAGGCGGGGCGGGACAGGCGGGGCGGGACAGGCGGGGCGGGACAGGCGGGGCGGGACAGGCGGGGCGGGACAGGCGGGGCGGGACAGGCGGGGCGGGACAGGCGGGGCGGGACAGGCGCGGGCGAGACAGGCGGGGGCGGGACTGGCGGGGCGGGACAGGCGGGGGCGGGACAGGCGGGGGCGGGACTGGCGGGGCGGGACAGGCGGGGCGGGACCGATCGGATAGCGACCGGACGGAGCGGGATGGACCGGATAGGGTTGGGCCACCTAGGTACGGGACGTGATCGTTTATGGTACGGACGAGGCCGGATAAAGCAGCCAAAGCGGATAGAGTAGGGATGGAACGGAGCGCGACTGGCGGGGCGGGGCGGACGGGCCGAGATTGACTGTACCGGGATTAACCGAATAAGGACAGGGCGGGACAGTCCAGGTAGGGACGAGACGGAGTGGGACGGAACAGGTAGCGACCGGGCGGAGCGGGATGGGCCGGCTAGGGTTGGGCCGTCTAGGCACGGGACGTGGTCGTCTATGGTAAGGACGAGGCCGGATAAAGCAGCCAAAGCGGATAGAGTAGGGACGGAACGGAGCGCGACTGGCCGCGCGGGGCGGGGCGGTCGGGTCGAGATCGACTGGGCCGGGACCGACCGAGTAAGGACGGGCCGGGACAGTTCAAGTAGGGACGAGACGGGATGCAACGGGTTAGGTAGCGACCGGACGGAGCGGGATGTACCGGATAGGTTTGGGCCGCCTAGGTACGGGACAGGACAAGACAGGGCAAGGGCGGGTCGGGCAGAAGAGGGGCGAGTTGGGTTCCAACTGGACAGGTGCGGGGCGGGGCAAGACGGCGCGATACGCTGCTGAACGTAATGATGTCGATCGGCATAAGACGAGACGATGCGGGGCGGAGTGGGACGAGGCAAGTTCGGGCGAGATGGTAAAGGACTGGTGGGGGCGGGGCAGGACAATAATGGAATTGAGCGAAGGAGGATAGGGTGAGACCAGGGAACGGATCGGAATGTGATAGGAGAAACACATGCCGGCACAGGGGCAGGGCAAGACGACATGGTTTGATAAGGAGAAGGATGAGGCGGAAGAAGGTGAGATGGTACGGGAGGGGGCAAGACGAGGTGGAAGGACCCTTCGCGATGAGGGATGGAGACCTGTGGACGGGATGGGATGGTGCGGGTTTGGTCCGAACAGTACTATATAGAACGGCTTTGAATTCGACAGTTCGTAAAGAGGAGTATGTGACTATCAACTGCTTGTCATTAGTCCTGCTAGTGTAGTAAACGTTTTATCCCAAGAGGTATTCCTGTGTTCCTCTCCTTCTGGAACGTGTGATCGGGTTCCGACCTGTACGTGGGTTCACGGGTATTTCCCATTTCAGGCATCTCCCACTCCCTCATGAGGTACTGCCCCAACCTCTAAGCTCCCTACTTGTCTTCTGTTAAAATGTAGAGTATGTAAGTGTAAGTGAAACGAAGGGTGAGGATATGACAAGGAATAGGTAGGAAAGATCGTGCGCGGTCAGTTTCATTTGTTAGGGTATTGCTCCAGCATTCGTGTCTAATTCATGAGATACGGAAAACTACCGATCAGAGCAGTTGGCCGCGACGATTCCCGCCCAGACACAGGCTGAATTCGACCTGGCACTGTAGCTGGAGTCGAAAATCCACCACCGTAGGGACTCAACTCTTAGGATCCCTCTGTCAGAGTCGCCTCAGCTCCGGTGCATGGAATGAACTGGAAGTTTTTGCACCCTAGAACGTTAAAGCAATGCACAGTATTATCAATCTTTTGCGCACGCACAGTGTAAATTTCGCATCACTTTTGTGTATCTGCGCAAACGCAGCAGAATGAGATTGCAGTCGATTGCTGCCCGCTAAGATGTGCAAAAACTCCCTTTCCAGTGTTTAGCGATATACAGTCGACTTCGGTTATAGTGAACGCGAACCCTTGTTTAGAGTAAACCTGAACCTCGGCTATAGTGAACATAGTAAATAAGTCCTGGGAATTAATTGAATCTCGTATGTAATTTGCCGAGTTGAAGGGCCTTCGTAGAGTGCGGCGCGGCGGTGTTCCAACAGGGCAAGAGGCATTGAAAGGTGCCAAGACGGCATTTCGATACATAGAGACAGAGAACAATGCAAGAAGGGAGAGATCACGAAATCTGGAGAAAGATCTAGAGAAATTACCAACGATTCAATTTTCAGTTCGAGCTGTTAATAAATTTTGCTGCATCTCTATATTAATAAAATCCATCATTGTGGAGAAATTCTCTTTAATTTTGACATCATCGGATATAGACAACCTCTGATATACTGAACCAAACCTGTTAGTTCCCAGAAATTCACTATAACCGGAGTCGACTGTATTACGAAGCGGGAGAGACGAGGCGACGCGGGCGTGGACGTGCTGGCGCTGGGGTGCGACGCGTTGCGTCAAGCGGCGACCGCTGTGGCGAGCGTCCGGAGCCCAGATCTCGCGCGGCGCGCGGCGGCTTGCGCAAGACGCGTCCGTCCGCTCACGCACCGCTCTCTCCGCCCACGCGCGGGATCCCTTTTCGTCCCGCCGCAGCCGACCGGCCACCGCCGCCCCCGCCCCCGCCCCCGCCCCACCCGCCTCCGCCACCACCGCCCCACCTGCCTCCGCCACCACCGCCGCCCCCGCCCCTCCACCCCCGGCTCCGCCCCCGCCTCCACCCCCGGCTCCGCCCCCGCCTCCACCCCCGGCTCCGCCCCCGCCCCCGCCCCCACCCCCGGCTCCACCCCCGCCTCCGGCCCCGCCTCCACCCCCGCCTCCGTCCCGGCCGCCGTCCCCGCCTCCGCCCCCGCCGCTGTCCCCGCCGCCGTCCCCGCCGCCGTCCCCGCCGCCGTCCCCGCCGTTCGGCCTCCGTACTCCCATCGACGCGTCATGTGGCCTCGGACAGCGCCCTCGCAACCTGAACGGCCGCCCCCACTGAATATCCTGTGACCTGATTGCTCCGCCAGGCAGCATACAAGAGTTGAGGTAATCTCTGAAGGCATGAGTCATTTTCGAGTGCATTAATATTCGTTAAGGGCAGATACGTGGTTCCAAACATACGCAATACCTCACTCTTAGAACTCCGCCGACAACTAGATATAAAATGGTGGGATCGGTGCTGCAAAGGAATGCGCTACTTTCTGAATTTTTGTGACCCTCTTGACTTGTGTGTCCGCCCGCCACTGTTGTTTCCGTTCGCTCTCGCCTAGTTTCCAGCTTGCAGCGCAGTCTGTTCTCATTCGTCCCTCTCGCTGCTTCTGTTCCTGCCGGTCAGTACTTACAATCTTGCACCTGTTCATATCTCCATACGCGTTTGAAAGTTAAACATGATACCTTTTGCCAATAACCATAGTGTGCGAAATTTCATATAATAGTTATATGCACATATGATGGATGACCAGAGAGGAAAAGTCGTAACTTCGAAAATAAGCTCTTGAAAACCTGCAAACCTCGTCGGCAGGATCCGTCAGCAGGAACCGTCAGCAGGAACCTCGTCGGCAGAAAACTCCCTGCAATGTAAAGGAAAATTAATAATGAACTTTTGTGGGAAAAGTGACTATACTATAAAAACAACCTTTGAATGCAGTCAGTTAAGAAACAATCGAATGCATATAAGTTGTCATTGTACACATCTGAACCCGAACCAGAAACTGTCCCAGAAAGAGACCCCACTCTCACGTATTCCTGCAACTCCTAAAGTCAGATTTGCACAGAACGCTTCATTCTCTCTATTCCACTAATACAAACATCCGGGTTGTCCCGCCATCATGCCGCCGCCGCGTACGTTGACACCGCTTTCTGCTTTCCACCCGTGTTATTGCTCCTGGCTTTCCGGATGCTCCTGCAGGCCGGGTCTTGTTTGCACGTGTGTTTCATTCTTTCGCGTTTGTTGATCGCATCTGCTCGGTTTCTGGCGACCCATTCGTCTTTTTAAATATTCATCATTTGGCGCGTGGTCTTTAATTCTTTTTATTAGTGTCCCATCTGCTCCGTTTACGCAATCCTTCTGTCATCTGTCGTGATACATCCAGTTCTGATCCAGTCCTCGGTGGCATCAATTGTGACCCAGAGTCAGAATGAAACTGATTGGGATTTCGATTATTGTGAAAATTTAATATGGTGTTTCAGGGAAAGCAAATACATTAACACGACATTGTTTAGAGAGGAATTAAGAGCACTTTTTAATAACTAACCTGTGTAAGTGACACCTCTTCATCTTTTTATCTCGGTTAACAATAATCAATTACAATTTGCTTTATTCTGGAACATTTAAAATTCAGCAATTTTCCAAAAGAATATTACTTTTAGGGCGATTTCACAACATTTCACCCTCCTTAACCAATTTTTGATTTTCAAAACCAACTAAAACTCTATATTAGCTGTAGCCTACCGATTCAAATCTAACTCTTAAGAAGCGGGGCCCACACGTTCAAGATACCCACGTGTCAGTTTTGACAGTTGTTACGCGCACGCATATTGTAAGCCGTGATGTCAAAAACATGGATAAAAGTTGTTCTTAGATGTAGTGACTTATTCTAACACATTGTGTAGTCAAAAACCATGTTCCCGTTCGATCTGACCGAATTAAAGTTCTTGCGAATTTGAAAGGCCTTTTGATTTTTGGTGTTACTTTTCATGAAGTCTTATCATTTTAGAACTTATATCTCAAGGGTTGACGGGTGAGCCCTCTGACCAATACACTACAGATCGCCTCACCTGTCGGGTACTGATTTCCTTCGATATACATGTGCAAAGTGGAATTGGAGACAAAGCACCGACAGTTAGCCACTAAGATGAGAATCCAAGCGGTGGGGATTCAAGATGTCGGTTAGCGCCTTCGGAATGCAGAGTTTCGTATAGAAACTCCGCTTTTTCGATTAGACATGAGACGCACATTTACGGACAGAAAATATGACATATGTCGAACGTATATGGACTTCTTCAGGTGAAAGTCATCTGAATTAACCAAGTAATGGAACCCCGAACCATTAACCATGAAATATTTTCCCTTCACGATGCAGCAATATTTTGAATGATTCAGGCCAGCGCCTGATTTTCTTGACACATTCTGGAAAAGTTGATAATCACTAAGCATCTGATGATCAGGGGAATACCTATTTTATTCTAGCAAACTTATTTAAAAGTTGATAATATATGTGCAGGAGTCATGACAAATTATGAAGAACGACGAAGTTTTATATTGCTTACTTTTTACTTTTTTAACATAAATGCCAGTTTTGCTCAATTAACTTTACTTAAAATTATTGGACTTTTTTAAATTTATGTATTATTTTTATATATAAACAATACACAAACAATTAGCAATACTAAAATATCAGAAAATCCTTCATGGTCCTTCGTGACCATTCATTGCGAAACCTACATTTCACGTCTTTGTATTTTAAAATACGAGATAATTCCAAGAAACTTATACCAGCAGATTTTCTCAATTTCCCTTTTTCATAGCCTTGTTCCCCCAGCCATGTTTTGAGAACATGGCCGATTGACAATACACAAAGATCATCGAAATATTGAGTGGAAATAAATGTATATTCTCAGAAAGTTCAGTTTTGATAATGTTAGGCTTCTAAAATACATGCCAATCACATCAGTAGATGTTGAGAGATCCTTCTCCGCATTCAAACTGATTTTGTCTGCCAATCAAATTAGAAATTGTTATCCTTGAAAAGTTGCTGGCAATATATTGCAATGAAAACTATTATGAATAAAATGTAAAAGAGCACATATGTCAAAATAATTGATCACATGACAGAACCGAGTATATTAGTCTCTTACAGCCATAAACACTACCCGTTTCTCGAAGAAGAGCTCTTTCAATTTACTAAGAATGGAAACCCTGCCCCGAATCCGTCCCCTAGATCGTCGCATTGAAGCAACGCTTACCGTCGTCGCCGTGTTGGTGCAGCCGTGCTCTTCACTAATGTGTCCGCTGCACGCGCCTTCTCCCACGCCCCCCACGCCACGAGCCCTCACCTGAGTCACGCGCGGCATTCGCCTGTGCGTCACCGTCTGATAACGCCGTCCGCCTCTTCCGTGTTGCTGCCCTCTGGTGTAACACTTCTTCTGAGAACACTCTTCGAAAAATTCGAAGTCGGCACCAAAACTGAAATGCGCATATGCATGTAGAAACTTATTTTGCGAAATGTTACTTCCGATACATTTGTGTTCTGGAATAATTATGTATTTTCAAGATTTTTATTGACATTGCGAGAAAGGACAAATTCAGTTGATCCAATGTCCATTCAATTCATTCAGGTGCACTTAAAATATTTAGGTTCATTTTGGTACTTCATTTATATATGCTTGGTTCGGTCTTATCGTTTTGAAGCAACATTAACTTAAGGGTTGTTGAGAAACATGGAATTTAATGTTTGTTCAATTGATTCAGGTGCACTAAAATATATACGTTTATCTTTGTACTTCATTTATTTGAGCTTGTATCAGCCTTAATGTTTAAAAGCGAAATTAAATCAACGATTGTTGAGGAACGTACAAATAATGTTAATTTTAATTTCAACACTACGCGGATTTTAAGACTGCAACATTACTGCATATTTGACACATGAAAAAAATAACATAAATCGTGTTCATTATGTCAATTGCTTATGCTGGAGTCTTATTTAAGTACACATAAAACTAATACAAAATTATTTTGACAATTCCTTGCGATTTATCCTAAATGTTTGAAACATTTTGCTATATTAATAACTCATTGAAATTGGAGATATTACTTGCAATAACACCTCGTTCAAATCAATTTCTTTTCTATTGGAAATCCTTTTCGTGTGAAATTGTGAAGCTACTTCTACAAACGTGCTTACTTTCTAACTTAGTCCTGCGTATATATGGCCAGTCGAAGAACATGTGTCGTTTAGTTCACTAATAAGAATTATATTGCACTTTTCGCGACCTACTAACGACCATCGCAGAATTTCTCTGTCATGTGGCGTTAGGTTGGCAACGCATTGACTGCGTAGCGGGGCTTTGTATCCGCAGTGCGGCAAAACAACTTACGTGAGCACCTACGCCGAGATACGTCTGCGAAGTATTCGTGATAACGCAATGCGTCGTGCATGTTCTGAACACATACAGCTTCCTCCTTAGACTTTTTTCTACATATATCACGTCATTTTCCCCCATACTACACTTGATTATGGGTCCTCTCCAGAGAAACCATATAGTAATGCGTCTCCTGTATCATTTTTATCCAAGTACCTTGCAATTTGGTCCCCATATTGTTTTCTGAGACATAATGTTATGATAAACGTGCACTGCTATTGCTGAGGAGCATTGGAATAACCCATAAAATGATACAAATAACTAGAGCGCCACTTTATGACGCGTTCATAAAGATAGAATCAAAACAGTTCGTCAGATGATAGTGGTAACGTCAATTGCAGTCGTTTGCTTCCAGAAGAACTGTTGGAGCCTCCAAGAGTCTCGACGTCCTTTTGTGCAGCTTTTTCGATTACTACGTTAAATCAAAATGGAGTCTCCGGAATGTACTTTGATACGGAGCAAGATAACTCACATTTCGTTGATTTTGAAATTTTTGTGCGAGTAGTGATTTTAAAAATAGTGTACGTCTTCAATGTGTGTTTTCAAACTATTTTCACAGCAAGTACATTATCTTGAAAGTAAAACTTGCCTTTAGAATGAAAGCAGAATCTCGAAATACGTTGTCTGTAACACTAGTATAAACGTGTCTAAATACTATCTTGGAGCATTTTTTAAAGTCGCTTTTAAACATCGGGGTCATACATGACTACTGTGATTGTTTTAACTGTAGTGGGGACTGTAGGATAAGCACGTAAGGACAAGATGAACACACACAAACATCCATGGCAGGTGGTATTCGAAGCCGCGACTCTTCGAGTATCTTGGAGCATTGTTCGTAACTTAGCATCCAATAAGGTCGTTCTAGTTTTTCGCAGTTGAAGAGAGCATCGGGGGCCTTAACGTGCAAATATTGACTACGCGGGCCGCACCTTGCGCTAACGGTACCAACGGCGGGCCGTTGACGAGCTGGTTAGGAACACCTTCACGTTCGACGTACAAAAATCCAAGCCCAGCGATGCATTCGGAAGTCAAAGGTCTCACAAGACGTGAATTACGTTTATTATAGAAGTGTTTAGAAAGAGAAGCATATAAAGAATCAATAATTTTCGTGTCTTTGACAAATAATACAATATTTTTCTGTTAGTAATACGAAGTCAAATGCTATATACTTTTCATCTGTACAAGTGGATTTATATCTGACATCAATAACCAGGTATCTCGTATCTACAACCACCTTCCCACATTATTCCGGATTAAATAAAAAATAAGGATATTTGGGAGCCCTATTTTCAAAACTAAGTTTCAAAATTTCTCTTGAACTAAAATAAAATACTAGGAATGGTGCTGTAAAATGAATATCGTAAGTATGTCTTAAAACAATATAATTTTCTTGAGAAAATAACGTGGTGAGATAGCGAAGAACATAAATGCCGAAGGAGAGGCACAGAAAACAGAAACGGTAAAACACCAAGCGATCATTGGGAGATTAATAGTGTCTGCACAGGAGAGCTAACAGCAGAATTAACCAAAGAACTCAGGAAAGCAAATGAATCTACATTACACACATTTTCTAATAAAAATGATTGAGTGTGTAAAATATTTTTTACTTTCGCAAATCATCTCTAAAGCGTTATTTTTATTCATTGCCTAGTATTTACGTTATTTACTATTACTGCTAAATTAAAATGAAAGATGAATTGAAGTAAATTTGAATAATTAAATGAATAAATACTTTTTCTTAATTTCTTCCTGCTTTCATTTTTATTTCGACCGCTTAATCTAATTTTCTTTCATGCAAATCATCCACGCAATTTAGGGTAAAAGGCAGGATTAAATGGAATATACCCTAAAGCGCTGTAGAACTAGTTCCGCAATTAAAATCTGTTGATGATTTCATACATTTAGTATGTTATTTAAAAATCCATAATTGTGAAGAAAGAGTTGCAGCTAATGGAAACGTCCTCCTCTGGTTTTAATTAGTTTTCACCATTTTATACATTCGGAAGAGTCCTGACACGAAGATCGTAGTGCCGGTACTTCTAGCGACATGAAAACTGGCAGATGTACTTCCAGGATTGGCTCATTAATTAGGCTTTTACATTTGAGCTTTAACATTTGAGGCTTTTACGTGTGGCAAATGAATATGGCACAACACGAAGACTGTCATTATATCAGTCAACCGAAATTTTATGATCACACTCATTTGTCACATTTTAGATTATTAGATGCAATTACTCATGGCAGACCTAAAATTCAGACAAAAGACGCTTTATCTCGTGACTATTTGCCTTTAATGAATTAATAAATTTTATTTTTCTCTTTGCCTCATATCTGTGGGAGTCGTTAAGAAGCAATAACATTCGCAGCAGAAATAGCCTAAAACCTGCTAGAGATAAGGGTTTGCTAGTAAATCTAGTTTGTTTGATAGTAAAACTTGTTTCCTCTTATCTCATTAAAATGTGAATGTGTTAGTAAAACTGAAAAATGGAGGAATTGGACGATTGATAAGAGATGGTATCCAAATAAGATAATATATTATTTGTTTTATTAATTTCAAATCTTTTATAAGAATGGAATGTGTAAAACAAGGCAAATGATAAGACATCTATTTCTTACGCAAAGAAATATTTACCATATCATTACTTACAATACATTGGTGGCAGCAATACTGAAGAACAAGTAATGTGAGGCAATCCTAATAAAAGGTATAAATATATATCTTGAAGGTGAGGAGTTCCAAATAATTTTATAGACACACACTGCATTGTGTAACTTAATTTATTTTCTGTAAGGAAGCGTTGTGTAGCTTAATTTATTCTCTAGGAAGTCTGCAACACATTTCAGGAATAGGTTGTCCCCATTATCAGAATAAAAATTTAAAACAAAATTACATTTTTTTTATTTTAAAAATAACATTAACTTTTTAAAACAAAAACAAAAGCAAATATATGATTATATGATGTACAGATGGTGCTTATGAAACGTAGTAGATCCCATTAATTTTTTTGTCAAGTATTGACAAAACGCCATATCAAACAGTCACCAAAGTCACAACATATATCAAAAGTACCTCATAGTAACAAAGTACTGTGCCGTAGTGGAAGAGTTAATGAGAAAATGAAGGTTCGCTGCGCATTATGAGGCAATCCTAGTGTGAATGGCGTGAACTTTTCAATCGTATCTAGTACTCCGGCGCAGGGGCCTTGCTGTGGGTTGAAATGGCGCTCTCCGTCTTCGCTCCCTCGCTGCTTCTGGAGAACCAGTTGGCAATGGGCGCGGGGCCTCCGCGCAGCACTTTTTCCGTCGCGTAGTCTACTATTTTCGTCGATCGGGCGCGAATCGCCGCGAGGCGCTGAGGCAGAAATGCCGACGACGCGAGTGCCGTTCCAGCTACCCACAGTCGTTGCCGCCCGCGCCGCCGCCGTATTGACCACCTCCACCCCCGCTGCCAGTCACCGTCGCCAACGCCGCCTCCAACATCGTCGCTACCGACGCTGCCAAGCAATATCACCACCTCGTCACCGCTGCTACCGCCACTTCCTCTGAAACCTCTAACGCAATTGCCGCCACCTCATCTGCACCTCCACTGTCATTGCTACCTCCGATTTCACCGACACTACCTCCATCACCACTCCATCACCTCCTCCACCACAACCACCACCCCACCCATCGCCTCTTCCACCGCCACCTCTGGGTTCATCTCCACCGTAACTAGCTCCATCGCCGCCTTTACCGCTGTCACCTGGACCGTAAGTGATGCCATTACAATCACCATTGTCCTCATCACCTGCACCTCCAACGCCCCCGCCACAAACATCGCGATCGCAATTCCCAGTCAACCACACCCATTGCCACACCACCACCACCACCACCACCACCACCACCACCACCACCACCACCACCACCACCACCACCACCACCGCCACCACCACCGCCACCACCACCACCACCACCGCCCAGGTCTAATCATTGGAAAATGGAAGAAAATGGCAAAAAATGACGCAATAACAAAACATTTCTACCATCTCTATGTCGTGATAAACATTTATTTACACGTTAGCCACGTCTAGAATGCACCAATGAAAAGATTACATATCATCAGAATCCTAAACTGTATGTCAGCATTACAGATAAGAACGAGACAACATTTTCTCTTCCGTTGATCTACTCGACCTACCAAATAAATACTCAATTAATAGACTTTATTTATTCTCATACTAATATTTCACCATGTATTTTAATCATTTTTTTCCCCTTACAACTATTCTAATAACAAAGTTTTGAATGTTGCATTGTACTCAGTGATTGTTGGGGAAGGTGCAATAATTGGAAGTATATTCATATCAATATAACCTAGATGTATTACTAATTTCGGATGCGAGCATAAATTGAAGGAAAACTCTGACCATGTGACGATACCTATGGTTTTGTTAGAGGCCGAGGAACTCGGATAAAAATCGAAAAAATTGAAGTGTGTTTTTGGAGCAATAATTTAATGAAGGAAAGTTCTCTGCTTTCCTATTATCTAGTTATGTTGTTCCCATATCTTCAGTGAAATGTCAGGTTGAGATTGAGACACGTCAAGAGTAAGCAAGATTCACGAAATGCTTTTTCAAGGCTCCAGAGGGATAGATGATCTAGAATGAAAAATTGTAGACAAAGACCGCTACGAAAAAAAGCCTTAGTGGAAGGCAACGAAACTGTTAACGAAAACAGTAACAGAAGAAAGTGACATTGATGGAAAAGAAACAAGCATCTCGGTGTGTCGCACTGTGAACGAAGCGTGACACTCAAGGACACTACTTGTACAGTTACGGTGCGACCCTTGTCACGACAGGCTGCCCTCAGCCGCGTTGCTCCGAAGATGGCGTTGGCGGTAGCAATAGCAATGGATACGACAATGGCAATGGCTGAGTGAGTGGCGGACACGGTGGTGGTGGTGGTGGTGGGATTGGCAGTAGCGGTGACAGCGGCAATGTCTAAAGACGTAGGAGGAGGCTGTGGCGTTGGTAGTAATGGTGATGATGGCGGTGGCGGAGCAAAAGGGGTGACGTTTGCGAAGGCGATGGCGATAGCAGTGATGGTGGTGCGCGGTGGAAAAGGCGGAAACAAGCAGGTGGCGTTGGTGATGGCGGAGGCAGTGGTGATGGCGACAGTGGAAATGGTAAATAGAGAGGAGGAGGAGGAGGTGGATGTGACATGGTGAAGGACGGAGTCGGTGTCAGAGGAGGAAGAGAAAGAGTCTGCTGTGGCATTAGAGGCGGAGGTGACGGTTGTGAAGGCGGAGGCGGCGGCGTCCGGCGCAGTGTCGTGAGCGAGGCCACTGCAAGGCGCCCGAGGGTCGCTGTGCGATGCTCGCTTGTGCCTGCGTCGAGGTCTCCGGCGCTTTCCGTGACTGAGGCCGACCAGACGGCGACGTAATCTAACGAGGCTTCGCGCTGACCTAAAGCCCCTAACGACCACTCCGAGCTCGGCTTTCTGGGAAGGCGGATAATTGACGCAGTCGCGTTGGAGTGCCTCAGCCTTAGCTAAGTACCTGCTGCTAATGAATGTGTGAAGTCGTGCGAGGACGTTTACTCGAGGTGTCGGGAAGGCGTTCTGCATTTCAGTTTTGATCGGTGTTGTTCTCTCAAACCTCGTTTTGTGTTTAGTGATATTCTTGTGTAGAACACAAGAATGTGTTTATGTAGGAACAGGATGTAATTTTATAGGCATATTTCTCACTCTTTTCCGATTCGAATGCGTTGTTCAATTTGGTTTTGTTGTGGCATAAATTTGAAGTAATTGAAACTTAAAAGATTGCGCTATTGATGTAATAACTCAAACCTTAAATGACTGAAATAGGAATAAAAGATACGGCTACCACGATGGGACGTTTTTACCTGATTTCGTAAAAGGTTCATTTACGCAATTCATGGTTGTAACTACCGTCCTCTGTTCACTACCTTCTACATTCACTCACAAATTTCGAGGCAAAAAAGTGGGAATATCGCTCTAGACATACAATAAACCGTTTAATTATCACGGAGAATGTTAATGCGTATTAATTTAAATACTTTTGAAAATTTAATTTTACGATAGAAATAGTCCGCATAACAGTGAGATACTCGATTCCTATTTACATAAGAAGCTAGTCGTCGGCGATCTTATGATCTCTGACAACGAAATTGAAGTGAGTGTTTTGTTTTGAAAGAAGAATTTCAACAGGCATATTTTGAAAATTGTATTCATAATTTATCCGATTTTTTAAGGACGTACAGTTCTTTTATTCATAATGCAAAATGTATTTTTATGTGTAGAGGATTTAATGTACAATTAACAAAAAGGTAATGAAAGTAACGTCCCCTTTGCACGTTTTCACACCATTTGTTTTACTAAAACTGCGAATACCTGGAGGGACATGTTATTGCTATCAATTTGTGATTATGGTGCAAAGAAACTTTCTTTGGCCAGCTAATGCTCAAATACAACTAAGGTGTCAGGTAATCGAAGGGAAAGCAAGTACGAAGAAATTTGATAGCCTTGACCCCGATCCCATTGTACGGCAATAAAAGCAAAATATGGCAGGCCGTGGAAAAAGGGCATTCAACAATCGAAATCGGAGGAGGAAAGTAGGCGCTCTTCAAATACTCACGTCCTCGTTTCCGAGTCATTTCCTGCCTACGCACTTCCTCTGGAGTATTTCATAACTAAAATCTGGCATTATAGAAAATAATGTATAAATGGGATGTTTAATCTTTAAAGTCTTAGAGACAATATTTCTAACCAAGAGGAGAGCCTTTTCTGAGTCTGTGCCTGGCGAGTGAGATCATAAACCAATGAGCATTGCCAGTAGAATTTCAAGAAACGCATTCTTTTTTTGCAGGAAACATTACGAACTTGTCTCGTTTTCTGGGTTTACTATAACTGAATAAAACTTCTGTTATCTTCATCCTAGAGAGATATTTGCAGTCACCCAACTTATTCGTGTCCCAATTCTATATTGTTTAACGGTCGATTAGCGTTCTCGACTCACCAACTCGAAATTACTGACGCATGGATCCTACGTGTAGCTTGAACTGACTTTGCAGTGACTGGATCTCTGCGTAATTGCAGTGCTGGAGGAGGTATGTGATATGGAGTCTGGAATTGGTGATCAGCTGCACGCAATGTTCTGAGAAGGAGACTACGGGAGCAACTGTGTGTTAGCGTGACTTTGGACACACTTCATTCTGGTGCATAGCTGAAATAGGGAAGAAAAAGGAAGAATAGGGAAGAAAAGCAAGAAATATTACCAATATGAATTTCTGGGTCCTCTCTTGTGCAGCTGATTTGATTCAACGAATTAGGAAGAAAAAGACCCTCTTAGTATCTCTGCTGAATATCTAAATAATACTCAATCTTTGAATATCCCAGTTCAGAAGATAGATAAAAGATTTTTCCCCAGGTTAACATTTTCTATTTACATTTTTGTTCTGTGCCAGTGACGAAATATGAGTGGATGACAGAGTTTTAGGTGACTTGCAATAAACATCACTTAAATAAACAACCAGTGTGAATAATGTACCATAACAGTTTATAATATGATTTATTATTATTATTATTATTATTATTATTTTATTTACTAGAAATTTTTTGGTAATTTAACTAACAAAATTGTGTCTGCATTTTTCTGTAATTCACCGCTGTAACGTTGACGTAAAACCGCTAGAACCATCAAATGACTGATGACGGAAATAGCCCGCGCGCTAGCAGGTAATATGCGTAGTGCAATGAAATACACTATCATTCTATCGCGGTATTGTGTTTCATGTTGTGTTTCTTTTACATAGCTTAGTCCTGAGCAGTTTTAGGACCCGCAAGATTTCACTGCCTGTGTCTACCGACTATGACGGGAATGCAGCGCATCAGTCCGGATTGGAGAACGCGATGAAATGATTGCGATAATGATGGGATGGAAACATGGGCGCGCGCCCTTTGGTCCATTGCATAGAGCACTTGCCTCGGCATTCGCCTGAAAGTGATTAGGCAAACCACGGAAATCACGTATCAGAGCAGTCGAACTACGGATTCGGTTGCGGCAGACAAACTCCCCGGTATTGAACAGAACAAGTTAATTTCTGACACTTCACCGGAATGGAATCTGCAACTTCTTAATCGCCGGTACGCTCGAGCCATAAGAGATTGCCTTGAGGCTCTCCGCTACAAGTGTTGGTCAGGTGGTTTTTAAGAGGTAACTTGGGTAAGTTACCGAGGTAAACGGGGAGAAGAACTGAGGTAAAAGCGCATCTAACCTTTCCGGATACCCGGATGGGGAAACCCCCGCAATCCAACATGTAGGTCAGCACCGGATCTGATCATCAAGCGGGGGAAGACCACCACCTTCTTCGTTGATAAAGGCACGCACTACACTTACGGAACTAACGACAGTAGTAGTTAACATACCCGAAAACACGAAATCATTATTCAATCAATGACGTATTGGCTGACTGAAACCACTAAAACGTAAAATAATGATTTTTTTTGTCGTAGATTTACGTCAGTCGGAGGCAACCGCCGCTTCCGATCGCGAAACGGCCCGTGTAAACGCGCGACCGCGACGGCGACAGCGCGCAGCGGTCGGGCGATCGGGGCGGAAGTCGGCGCGTGGCGCAGCGCGCGGGAACCGCAGGCCCTGGGGACTGGGGGGGGAGGGGGCGGGGCGAAGCGCGAGTAAAAGTCTCCACGGGAGGAAGAAACGAGCATATCCCACAACGCGGGGAGCGCTCTCGCCCGACCAGCACAGCGCTCCGGGACGCGGGCGAGGCCGAGCGTGACGTGACGCGATGCGACGCGATGCGATGCGATGCGACGCGATGCGACGCGACGCGACGCGACGCGATGCGATGCGACGCGACGCGACGCGACGCGACGCGATGCGACGCGACGCGATGCGACGCGATGCGACGCGACGCGACGCGACGCGATGCGACGCGACGCGATGCGACGCGACGCGATGCGACGCGATGCGAGGCGACGCGAGGCGACGCGACGCGACGCGATGCGACGCGACGCGATGCGACGCGACGCGACGCGACGCGACGCGATGCGACGCGATGCGACGCGATGCGACGCGATGCGACGCGATGCGACGCGATGCGACGCGATGCGACGCGATGCGACGCGATGCGACGCGATGCGACGCGATGCGACGCGATGCGATGCGACGCGACGCAATGCGACGCGACGCAATGCGACGCGACGCAATGCGACGCGACGCAATGCGACGCGACGCCAAACGATGTCTCGATGGCGATGGCGGAGGCAAAGCCCGAGGCGTTGAGATGGGATATGATGCGATGGCATGCCATGTCACATACTGCAATTCAATACGACGCGATGCGGTCCGACCTTTAACGCAATGCTATAAAATGCCACACGATATGATGGCGATGCAATAAGAAGGGATGCGACCTCACGCAGTTTCAAGCTGCAATTTCATGTGACGTGATCTCATGAAATTTCAAGCGATGTGAGACGACGCGACCCGATCCCACGCAATCGGAAGCGATGGGGCGTGATGCGGTTTCACTCAATTCCAAGCGATGCAATAGGATGCTACCCAATTCTGAAGGATGCGACGCGATCCCACGCAATGCCATGTGAAGGGACATGATTTATCGTAATCCTAAACGACGCGACATGATGCGACGCGATCCCACACAATCGCAAGCTCGGCGACACATTATTGGCGATCTCACCCGATCTGTGCAAAACGATGTTCCGCAGTCCCGAACGATACGACGCGTTGCGATCCGATTCGACTCCATGCGATCCGATGTTGCATCCGTTGCGGCGGGACCCGACGCCCTGCGCTGCGGTGTGGACCGACACCGGCGCAGCTGACGACTCTGCAGTCTCCCTCTCTCACGCTCCTGGCGTCGCCAGTGATTCCGCTGAAGCTGTCCGAGTGGCGTTTCTGCTGCGTCGCTGTCCTCACGGAGACGTGCGCGGCCAGTTGACAGTCGCATTTGCAGGGCAGTAGAGGATGGGCGATATTCATGAAATGAAAACAATCAGTATCAACGATAATACGCGTGCGGTTAAAGGGCCAAAGTCAGTGTTAAAACCATCATTTGCTCAGGTTAGAGTTACCTGCATGCTACAACTGCTCTTTCCGATTATGACAGGGTGGCTACTATCTGGAAAACGTGAAAAAACTGAAAAATGCAGAGAAAACAAGGGGATTTATAAAAGAATCATTACAAAATTCTGAGAAGGCTATAAAACTAGAAATTGTTTCTTAAAAACAAAAATACAACGTTATTTGTGGTCGATTTGTATTTGTTGAGGAACTATTGTTAATTTGACGTTTGTCCTGGTGAAATCGGACAGCTGTCTAATTAGTATCACGCTAACTTAAATAGTGTTTAATTGGAAATTACAAATTTTATCAGGAAAATATATTAAAAATTAACTGGAAAACCAGTAATAGTCAGAGAAATATGTTTCAGGAAAAGATTGGCCACCCTGTTTGGGATTAGAAGGGACTCATACAGTATTCCTTCCAATCGCAAAGAGAGCACAGAAATTCCATACACAGAATTCGCACCCACAATCCATAGTATTGAATATTTCTGATAATCTTAGCAATACTTCTAAAGACTTCAGATTCTTGATTCTGGTGTTGATGAATTTCCACCTCGCACTCACATTACTTTGCTCTGTCAACACCTCCTCCACTTAGTCTGCGCTCTGTTTCTTTGGGTATCACTTTCTCTATCCTCATTTTCCTTAATGTTTTTTGTTCTGTTCTCACGTCGTTGCTTTTTCAGGATTTGTTTCATATTAATGCGTTCACTTTTCTTGTTGTTAGTATACTTCATGTGTGAATGTAAACTCATTTATTATTTTCTCTTCTTCCTTTTTGAATTATATTTATAAAATAATGTAAGAAATGTTGTTGTATATATTGCTAGTTTTATAAAAATGAAAAAATACAACACTCACAGTTTTGTTCCCTATAGCATTTATCGTGACCCAGATGATCATGTCTGTCATTATTGAAAAGCAACAAATACAATTTAGAGTCATGGGAGAGAAGTAATAGTTTCCACATACGACAAAAACATGCAGAGAAAGGAATTTGAAAGTTAGCACACCTTTGGTTTATGTCGAGCAAGACCATAAAGAAAAGAGAGAAAGTGAACTTAAGAGAGGAAAAAAATCAGGAACAGACTCTCGTGTGTGCAACAGTAAAAACATTAAAACGTGTCTCTGATTAACCGGAAGGATGTTCTATTTGTTAGTTTTCGATTATTTCATTTTTATAGCTATAATTATTAAATGTAGCCTTCTGTACCATACCATAATGAGCACTTTTTTCGAACTATATCTTTAAAATACCGAGAAGTCTCAAAATTTTGCAAATTTGTGAAGAATATTAAAATAGTGTTAATCTTCAGGTACTTTTATGGGGTCATGTTTTTCTTTTATTATTCACACTGTTTAAATTAATAACCCATGTTGCTATTTACATCTTAATTACTCATTCCGGAGCGTACTAACCACGAATACACATCCAGTTTTACAGTTTTAGTCTGAATGTTGAACATTAAACAAACGTCTTTGCAACAGCGAAACTAAATCGTTTTTCAACAATACTTTTCACTCACATTATTATTATTACTCTTATTATTATAAGTAGTGGTATAGTTATGTTATTATTATTATTATTATTATTATTATTATTATTATTATTATTATTATTACTATTATTTGATGATTGGTAATCCAAACCCATTAGTCTTCATCTTCTTGCAACATGTCAAAAATATGAATTTTTTGTTTTTGATGAATCATTCCCTCTACATGACAAATTTTTAAAGAAATATTTATAAAGAATGAAGTTTAAAACTGCCTTCAATGGCCGTCAATTTTTTTGGTAAATATTTTGAGACTCTTGACGTATTGATTGTATAATCACGTATTGTGTGTACTTACATGATTTTTTTTGTTTCACAGGTAATTTCTTACTCGGCAGTGGTGCTAGATTATTTCTTTCGTAAGTAGTACATTTTTCTGTAGTAATCTTTTCCGAGTTGGATCTATTTTTAAGCTATAATTTTGCAAACTGGAGACGCTTCTGCTCGATTCACGTGAACCTATAAAGATAACTAGCACACATCACAAGAGTTAATGTAGAATTCGAATCACATACAAATACGAATATTGTTGGGCAGTATTCAGCCAGAAAACGAAATTCCACTTTGGATATGAAAATAATTTTCCCTAGCATATTGAGTTTTCTTTATGTTGTTGAGATGATTGTGGAAGCGCTATCGCTGCACAATCGATTTGTTGACTTTAAGAATGTCGTACATCCTCTGAACGTTGCATCAAAAGGAAATGAATTTCCAATTAGAGACTTGAGGAATCTTTATGATTTTTAATTTATGGTCATGTAGTTATAATTTATAACCCCTTGTATAAACAGCAGTTTCATTGACCAGAAGGTTACAGGGTTCGAGCCCGGTCGGTGATGGATATTGTGGCGCCGTGGAAATAAAATTTAATGAAGTATATAGAAGTTTAATAAAGTCTGTACAATAAAAAAGTATATATTGTACAACTTTTATTTACAAAATGTACCAATAAAGTATTGATCTACCCCATGCAGACTTTCCGGTATTTTCCAAACGCCAGCCGCGATCGTACCATCCTGTGAATACATCACATTTACAACAGAGGCCCCACCTCGAGTGCACGCTCCTACCGCGCCACTCAGGTGACCTTCGTCACCCGTGAAATGCACGAATACGCACCTGAATGGGCGTGACGTTTGCGCAAAGCGTGAGCGAGACGGCCCAATTTATACTTGCCAGCCCCTCCCCACCGGACCACCGTTGAGCGTGGGAGGGAGGTTGACTATCACGTGACACTTGCTGCAGGACAAGCCGGCGACCACCTGACTAAAAATATCTGTCACCCTCAACTCCGCGGAGACTAGCTACATTTCCCAGGTTCCGCGGTCTCCTTCCACACAGGACAGCCAACGTGACGCTATACTATTCGACAATAACTAATTACAGCTTTGGCATAGAATAGGTCGGCGCAGGATCTCACGTTCAAGCAGGTGGAGTCTCTAGATAAGAACTTGAACGGCCGACGCTATTGAATATCCTTTCCCCCAACAGCCCCACCAGGCAGTTTTCAGGAGTTTCGAGAAATGATAGCAATCGAACGCATTATGGAGAGTTTCAAGAACATTATCATTGTTTTTGGTAGATTGGTGGGTTTCACCCACACTGCCGCACAGATGAACTGGATATCAAATGGCGGAATTAGCGGTGCAAAGGAATGTGCTACTTTTGTATCTAGAGAATCTGCAAATGGGGAGACAACTGTGCAATCTCGCGGAATGTCTCATGCACTGCACTTCAAGACATGACCTTGTGGTCAGAGGCGGGACCAGTCCATCATTTTAGGGGGGGAGATCGTATATTTTTGTGAAATAATAAACATATTTGTTATTATATTGTTTATTATTTATGTTCTGTAGATATGATATTGTACACGATTATTGTTTAAATAATTACATAATTCAAACAAAAGTAAATATTTAAATAAATGTTGCCAAATGTAAGATAGAAAAACTTCCCGGCCTTTGGGGGTGGGGGTGGGGGGCAAGGCCCGTATGTTCCACCTCCCCTGGATCCGCCAGTGCTTGCGGTAGTTGACGCGCTTGGAATCAATACCCGTGCATTTGCTCGCCCACTCGATTTTGTTTGCTGCTTTCACATCGAGCAAACATTTTAGACAAATAATATCATCAAGAGAATGCCTGGCCTCCTGTTTGCAAAGCTGTTTACCCGTGTGATGAGTCGTCAGAGATGGCAAAGGTGCCGCAAGACGGCATTCATAGGCTCGAGGGACTCATAAAGCATGGGTGTCCAACTTGAAAGGCCTCAAGGGCCACAATAAAGACTTTTAATGTGGTTGCGGACCAAATTTTCATTACTTGGGTGGTCCAAACTTAACTTGCAGTATTGCTGATCTCTGCAATTTGCCAGGCTGTTCTGAAACGGTGGAGGGAATGGAATAACGTATACGGAAATACGTAATATATACCACGCATACCGCAGTGAAACATATTGGGATGATTTTGAATTTCTGAACTTACTTGACAAAGTTCTTAAATTTAATCTTAACCTATTTTACATTGAGGGGGTGTTGATACTGGCAGGAAGCGTGCGCTAAGCACACAAAGTTTTTGCCAAACATGGATGCAAGGGTTTTCACTTTTGACTAATACCTTTTTTGCGGGCCACAATAAATAGCCCTGCGGGCCACATGCCGCCCATGGGACGCCAGTTGAACACCCCTGTCCTTCAGTGTTCGCTAATATTTCAAACGACAAAATTCTTTTAGACTTTGGCATGTAATATTCTGGCTTAAATGACACCATAACGACCTGAAATAAATGTCTCGTTATAGGTGGACTTCCTTCAAAGAGGATACTTACGTTTATTTGCATTAGCAAAAATCACGTGATGCATATTTTTTCATACACACAAAATAAAACACCTTTCAGTAGTTATAATAACTGTGAATGCCTACTTGATTAGGCTCCATTATTTTTAAACGAATAATTATAATGAACGTGAATTACAATTGTAAATGATTTTGCGTTCGGTGTGTTTTACAAGAAGAATTAAACATAATATATTTATTTTATGCCAAAATCACTTGGTTTCGATGAAATTCGATTTAAGTCATTTTTGTAAAAAATTAAAACATTCGCTATTCAACAAGTATATAGCCCACTTGTGTAAATCATTTTAGAACACTTTCAGGCGATCGAAATCTAGACTCAGCACTGAGATAGCAAACTTCTCTGAGATAGCAAACTAAACAATAGCAAACATTTGCATACACAAAAACTGCTGGCTACCATTCATCGATTTAAAGACGATTTAAACCAATGTTAAAAACACAATGTGGCGCTATACCGAAGAGTTAAGCCATTACAGAGCCTTACACTTTACAATATTCTAATCTACCAAATTGACCCCTAGAAGGTACCTTCATGTCAAACCAGTGGAAAATCACCGTTTAGTACGGCGGGGAAGAATCATCATAAAGGGGAAACACGTCTTGAGAAGAGCACTTGTGATATTTCATTCAACCACGACGAGATCGTGGTTCCATTGCCTGTAGGCAGACTATCTATGGGATTTCTTCCTTACTGTCTGAAATGTCATTAAATTTAATGTAGATTAATGTATTGTACATGAGACTCAATGTAACCTTGTACATTAAAAAGAGCTTAATATATTTGTACTTTCAATTTAAAGCAAAAGTTGAAATGAGTGTAGATTTTATATAGAGATTGCTTCTTTTTCCATGCCTCTCATCTTTCATCTCATGTATTCACAACCACCAGTCCATTAAGATCACTCATTCGTTCCTTTCAGATATGACCATATGACCATAACTCTTTTATCCTAATGTACATGTGTACATTAAATTTAAAGAAGATTCAAGAAAATTACTTAAATGATTATTTTATTAAATTAATGCGGTAAAGTAATTTCCAGGTGGCCCGCCGCCCGCCTGGAATCCCTATTTCGGTAGTGATTCGAGCTGGCTTCGTTCACCATAAAACGAGCCAAAATTATACTGAAAATACTGCAAACGAAACCAGCAGAAACGAACACAGTCCTTATTGGGTTGAAGCATAAATCCTGTATCGTACATTATCTGAGCATTAATAATGCCTAAAAACGTCAGAAATATTTTCTTGAAGAAAACCCTTAGAAACAAGCGAGTTACGTTAGAGGGACGGCTGCGAAATCAATACGAATCTTATCTTCCCGATTGACCCTTATGTCCACGGTTGTAGTAGGCAGTGGTATTAGGACCATTGTTTGAGGAGGCTTAAGGTAAATAATAGACAGTATTGGTCAATCACGATGATGAAGTTGACTCCCAATACAGCCCAATGCAGAACGACTGGGCGCTGCTCTGAAGAGTCAGTGAGTGAGTGAGTAATTAATGATTCCGGGCTGTCAACTATTTTGGGCGTTACTCCTGTGAGTGTTGAGCATGTCATACCCAAGTGACAGTGTTCCTTCCCCGTTAGAACGCGAGAGCCGGCTCCGATCTACACGTCTGCACGCAGGTTTTCCCTCTCCAGATCTTTCCCCCAGATGGTATCTCCTCAGCCGAACTAAGCTCCCGTTGAGTCTCCCAAGAGACTCACTTGTGCAAGAATATAGTGCATGTACGTGAGAGTATAGTGAACAAGAGTATAGTGCATGTGTGTTTGTGTTGCATGGGGAGAGGAAGAGACAAGGAAGAGGAGGGAAAGATCGCGCGCGGTCGCGTGAAACACGCCGTTAAAATTGCTTACAAATCAGCCGGCCTCTGGCTGAATTCGTCCTAGCTATGTAGTAGCTAGTGTGGAAACTCCCCACCGGGGGAGTCGGGGTTTGAACCCTAGGGCCACCGGTGGGCGACGTCGCAGCGGCAACTGCGCGGCGCGGCGCAGCGACCTGCTCGGCCGACCGCAAGCGTGAATCCGCCGCGCCGCGCCGGGGCTCTGGGCGGCGGGGGGCGGGTGGGGCTGGGCGGCGGGGTCAGCGATCGGCGAAGAGGCCGCGGGCGGCCGAGCGCCCTGCCGCCGCCGCCGCCGCCGCCGCCGCCGCCGCCGCCGCCGCCGCCGCCGCCCGAGGTGGACACGGCGGCGGTAACGGTAGAGGCAGCGTTCGGGGCAGCGCGTCGCTCCGTCCGCAGGGCGGTGCTCTGGGCGTGGGTGGGTGCGTCACGACCACTTACGCGGAGGAATACTACTGCAGTGGAACCCCGGTAACACGAACTAATTGGGGGTGTGGTCTGTTCGGACTCGGAAATGTTTGCGTTATTCGAAAAAATGTACCGTGCATTTACAAATACATCTATACGATTACCAGAGAATGCGAAGTAGCGTGCGATGTAAGAAAATGGCGATGAAGCGTAGCGATCGCGTCATCACATCGCATCACCAAGCACATTCAGTTTCCTACGGCAAAAGGAGATAACCGATTTTGCAAGTTCCACTAAGTGAAAGTTACTGCGACATAAACATGTGAAACGTAGTTACCAGTGCAATAACCGTTACATTTCGCCAACTTCTGTTTCAATTATTAGTTACCAAGCTCTATAGTAACTATAAAATCCTTTCTTTACGCTACAAATAAGCATTTTATTTATTTTGTTTATTTTTATCCATCCCGAATTTTGTTCGGATTATCGAAAATGTCGAATTTGCGAGGTTCGAATTAGCGAGGTTCTACTGTGTATATAGTTTTTCTTCCAAGATCAGTCTCGGTGCGCTTTGCAAATTATAAAACAACAATCCAGGAAGATGCCTACGTGACACATTTTTAATTTATGCATAAATTGATAAAAAACTAAGTATCTCTTTGGCATATTAGAGGTATCAATTGTTTTCTTAGATACCCCAAGAATCAGAAAAATGCAAAAAACTATGAGTTTTGATTTGCACTGAAAACTCAAATATTTGATTATGTTAATCCGCAATTTCTTATACGTGATGTTACGCTCAGAACGTCACTGCTTACGACACAGGTGACGTCATGTGACAGAGGAAGAAAGGAGCTAAATACGTGTGCTGTTTCAGAGTAACCATTTTTTCCTACTCAAGGACTCCATTTTCCGCACGCTCAACAGCAGCATTCTTCCTGCTGCAAGCCACTAGATCTCTTTTTGTTGAGAAAATTTATATGAGGCACCTCTTAGACGTTATGGCATTCAGAAAGAAAAGTTACAACTCAATAAGTTGATTGTATTACTCATAGGATAATTTTTGTTCATAAATGAAGGTCCGCCGGAGCAAGCACCGGGCGTGGCTGTGTGAGTAGGAGGGAGGATGGTGACTGCGAACGAGGAACGGAAGAGTTCTGTTGAGTGGAAGCATCGCTTAAGCAACCTATATACGATCACAGCAAGTGCTGTATCGGCCACAGAACGTGCTGCAGTGGTCAGATTCTTCGTGTGTCCACCTCTGAAAACTGGCACTCAAATCCCGATCGATCTCTGACGTTTGTGGGCAAATCAGCACGTTTTTTTGAAGTTCTCCCGTTCCATCTTTACTTCGTCGTTTATATCATTTCGTCATAATCACTGAAACGTCAAATAATTAATTCATTAATCATTCATTCAATCATTATTTTTTTCGTTCCAGATATGGCTTAGATCATGGCTTCACAATAAAGAACATTGTCCAATGCGAGTTCGAGCCGCTGTGTCAGACCACTCGCCTCTGGGTACCGGGATGCAAGTACCCGAGCTATTCACGTGGAATCTGTAAAGACAAACCGGGTTTGCAACAGGTTTTCGCGGGTTTTTCCCGTTTACCCTTCGCCTCTTCCCAACGTTGCTTTCATATCGTATCATCATAACTACCATTACATCAGTCATTCGTCCACTTCATCGTCTAAGTCGTCCAGTATATCGTCGAAGCTTATGGAAATGCATTCTATGTGTGCGGTACAATGACGAAAGAAAATATTTTAAAGACAGAAAACCTCGTGTAAAAACTACAAGAAATATTCCGCATATACCAAAGATACATAAAGATCGAAATGTATAAAAGTGAAAATATAGCGATAGTAAAATTATGTAAGGGGAAAAAGAGGAGGAATTGATGGAGCGTTAGAAGGAAAAATGGCAGACTTAAAATTTGTTTGAGAAAGAACAACCTTATTTTTTCCTAGAGGCAAGGAGGAAGGCACGCTTAAAATTTGCAAAGGAGAAATGAAGAGGAGGAGAAGGATTGCTTTCGTTATATAAAAAGAAGAATTGACTTGAAATTCGCAACAAAGAAATATTTTTTCCTAAAAAGTAGTTCGAGAAGAATTGACCATGAAGGATTTATTGTCGTAAAAAACAGACTGGGTCGAAGAATCAACAATGAAGGATTGCATTTTCGTAAAAAAATAGTCGGATGAAGATTTCACAATGAAGAAATATTTCCGGAATAAAAAAATAATAAATATAGCGCGACGAAGAATTGGCAATGGAAAAGCGGGGGGAGAATGATTTTTTTCTACCCCAGAAGGAGAAGGTTGAGGAGCAGCGGCCCGAGAAGAGGATAGGAGAGCGGCCGAGCTGCCTCGTGTGCAGTGGTTGCGCCCCAGCCCCACCTGCCGTCAGCGGCGGACGGGCGCCGGAAATGCCTCCTTGCGGAGCTCCCGTTGCGAGCGGATGTCTCGCCTACCTCGCCCCCCCCCCCCCCTCCGCTCCAGTCTGGCCAGCAAGCTGGTCGAGACCACCACCACCACCACCACCACCACCACCACCACCACCGCCCGCCCGCCGCGCGGGCCGGTTCCCGACACTCGCAGTCGGCCAGCGGGCCCGCTCGCATACGGACTGACGACATTACTCGGTCCCTCATAAAAGCATCAGTATACGGCGGTGGCCTGCAGAGCTGGGAGCCAATTGGCGATTTGCTACCGGCTGAGCCACCTGGCTCAGGTTAGCGATTTATGTCACTACAGAACCTCTGACCGGGAGGTCCTGAGGTCGCGGAGTCCGAGTCCCGGCGGAGGCAGGACTTTCGACACTAGGGAAATACCTAGGTGGAGTTCAGCCGCTGTCTGGAGGTTTCTCCGATCAACACCAGGCAAACGCCGGAGCAACACCCTAACAAAACGGGTCACGAACCGCGCGCGTTCTTTTCTTTCTTTACCTTTTGCTATCCTCGCCCCTTACTTATTCATACTTACACTTAAATGCTCCACACTAGCGTACATGCTAGGAGTGCAGTCGGGAACTTTGAGCTTGTCCCGGCTGGGATGGTGCCCTGTTTGTGGGATATACCTGATTAAACTACTTTTCGAAGATGATGCGTGAAATTACTTTTGTATTATTCGATGTGATTATAAAGAGTTTGTGATTTTTTTCATTTTATTTTGTTATGTAAATTGTATCTTTATTCTATGTTAATGAACACAACCACTATCGAATTAAGTACTTCCTCGCTAATATTAATGGCAGAGATTAATAAAACAGTTTTGAAATTATCGGTATATTGTGGGCGAAATGTTGGATTATATGAATGTTGTAGTTTTGAACATGGATTATTTCAAAGTTCGATGTTCCGTTGGTGATGTTGCGTCTTTAGACCGAAACGCTATTTGCGGTTGTCCCTGAAGTGCACAATAGTTAGCTTTGTGGCTGGCTTCAACATGGCAGGAAAGATTCGAGACGAGGAATCGAAAAAAGAAGTTTGCTAACTAATGCGATGTTTTCATCCGTCGTTTTTTGCTGAGACGAATTACATTGCGATGTTGCCAGGTTATCAGTCGCAGGCTGACACAAAGTTTCGAGACGTAGTCGGTAGTCGGGTTGTTTTATTTGGGGGAGACCACGATGGCGAAATTACCTGCAATTTGCGCTGCTTGATGCGATGTTCAAGTATCCGTCCCCTGCATAGCTGATTGCTGGAGAAAGCGTAGGTGTGACCAATTTCATGTACGGCACACCTTTGAATCAATCAGCACCGCAATTAACTTAACATCTTATTTAGTTCTCCGAAATGCCCCGTGTTTCCTTTTCCGTCACGATCTCACGACTGGGTGGGCTGGAGAAAATTCCAAACAACGCTAACTCACCGCTCAGGTCTGCGGCGGTAATAGGAAGGTAAGATCACGAATATTTGTGGGGCATGATCTGGCGAATAAAATAAATACTTAAAACATTAATTTACACCATATGCCATTATTCTTACTTCAGCCATTTTATGTAGGTAAGCATTGATTAATGCAGAGGTTCTCAAACTTTTTTACCCTCCCTGCCTTGTACCACACGACCGCGCCCTTTATAATACAATACATATAGTTCTGTCATAATATACATGTTAGCATTTTTGAAAGAAAGAACACAAATACAAAAATTAAAACAAAAAAGCAATTAAATTTATTTTATCTTTAGTTTTAAGAGCTTGAAAAATCAACATTAAAACGACATAAAACGCAATTAACAAACAAATGTATGATCATTAGCGAACGTTTTTAAAAATTCAATATCTTAACTTTAAACTTTTCTTACTCTTTTACCAATGAATACCATATTGATTTTGTGATTTTGAGACTGGTGGGGGGTTAGAGCTTGTCTCGGCTGGGGCGGTGCCTCGCTGGTGGGAGATACCTGGTTGGGGAAACTCCCTCCAAGCCGACGGGTAGGTCGGCGCCGGATCTCGCCACCAGCGGGGCAATATCACTGCCACCTCACGCGATGAAAACATGCACTATACGTACGGTACTGACGACCTCACCAGCTTACTCAGTCAATGCATCCACGCACCTCAGCATACGCAGGCAGGTAGGCCTTGCAAACCTTGCAACTAAGCGCGACTAAGACACGATTTTCATTCATCCTTTAGACGAACGATTTTGGGAGTTTTAGAACACGAGCAAGCGCACACAAACCGCTATGCACATTCCCGCATTCGTTACAACTTCTGATTTCGTTCGTGAAAAGGACACGTGAAAAACGGACGGAACGGTAAGAAAAATAATGAAACACGGTAGGTAGAGTGCGTTTGCGTACTCTGCGACGCGATCCAAAAGGAGATTGATCGTAAATTTTGCTGAGCAGCATCTGGAACTTTCACGAGGCGAGCAATAAATCTGCTGAGAGATAACGACGTTCTGCGCTCAGCCAGCATCGCACGGCCTTGCGCGCCCCTGTCCACCGCGCGCCGTGAGCGTTCCACAAACCGTCGGTGTATCAAAGAGGCGAACTTTCTACGCGACCCGTTTCTTTTACTCCGTTCCTGCGACCAGTCCGCGAGCCAGTCATGTTGAACCTACTAACTGATGGGGCGAGGGACAGTTTCGTGCAGCGTTTTTCGAGTGACACGAATTTCACCGTCCCGAATTAAATTATGTTGGACAAAGTGAAGTAATTTATACAAATGTGGTGTCACAGTAGTTTACTTCACTTTCATGTAGTAAAGTGGCTCAACGTGCGCGTTCTGACGTGATTGAAATACCGTGACAATTTCGTTTTTACAACGCATGGTCTGTATTATTCTGAGTGACAATATATTATTCGCAAGTCATTGCGTTATTGTTCCTATGTCTATTAATTCACTCGTTTGCTCTAGCATTAATTTGAATATTACTGTCGGTCTGTATTTTTGTTTTAAGTTCCAAATAATACTTCTTTCTGAAGAAAATGGGCTCAGAAAACTCAATAATTATTGTGAAGTTTAGTGCGCACAGAACTTATTTTTTTTCAAATATACGCACGAACGTTTCCATGAAAAGATTTTTCTGTAAAAACTATTCGTAAAATAATATATTTTCTGAAATTGAGAGAGATGACTAATAAGAATATGATTGTCGTCAGCCTCACCGCCAAGGGTCTGTTACCTAACACCGGATAGAATCGTGCCCAGAAGAGCCAAATCACCGGCGTGACGCAACCTCAAATTACACGTCGAGAGGTCGCGAGATGCGAAGGCAGCGTGTCGTCTCCGTCTGCCCCTTCCATTATCGTCGTCCGCGTAGTCTTCACGCGCCTGGAGAGCGCACGTGCCCTCACCCTCGCCCTAGCCCTAACCTATGACCCTGCCCATGCCCATGCAATCGCCCTCGCCCTCGCCCTCGCCCTCGCCCTCGCCCTCGCCCTCGCCCTCGCCCTCGCCCTCGCCCTCGCCCTCGCCCTCGCCCTCGCCCTCGCCCTTGCCCTCGCCCTTGCCCTGGCCCTGGCCCTGGCCCTGGCCCTGACCCTCGCCCTTTCCCTCGCCCTTTCCCTCGCCCTTTCCCTCGCCCTTTCCCTCGCCCTTTCCCTCGCCCTTTCCCTTGTCCAAACTTACAAAGTATTTGTAATGTTTGCATAATTGTATTTATTGAATGTCTCGCAAATTTGAATAATTCGCTTTATTGGAAAATTTAATATTTATAATTCTCGAATTTTTTTTGTTATTTAAAGTCGCATCAACTACTAGGTCATCGGCGACCACTATTGCGTGTAACGGTGTGGTAACTATGAGTATGACACGATATGATGATGGTGGGGGTGTGAAAGGACGAATACAAATCAACCATGCCCGAGGTGGGATTCGTACCCGCGGTCCTTCGGTCCGAGATCGCAACGGCACTACTGCCTTAGCGATCTCGGCCATCCGGACCGACATTCTCGAACTTGCATGATTAGAAAATCGAAAAACCTCCCTCCTCAAGTTAGTAGTGAAACTGACATTATAAGTTTCTGCTAGATTCGAATGTTTTGAAGGGATGTTCCCTCGTGTTGTCCGCGGCGCCCTCACTTGCGACGCCGGCGCAAGAAGAGCAGCGAAGCGGCGTGCGGAGGACTCCCCCGCTGTGTAGCCGGAGGGCGTCCTTCTCCGGAGTGGAGGATGACCCTGGGGGCGGGCGGCTTCCGCGAGCGACCGCGAGGTAATTGGCCGCGGCGGGCGGGGGGGGGGGGGAGGCTCCGCGCTGACACAACCGCTCTTACCTCACGCCTTGCCAGCGCCGCAAGGCGAACAATTAAGCGGGCTAAACACTGATGCGCACTGGCTTATCTCATCGCTTCCCACCGGCTCCGACAGCTCAGGGCGACGACTGTTGGCACCGCAGCGACTCGCACAGGGATGGATGAAGGTTCGTGTCTCGGTGGTGGCGGATTTTCTGCACTAGCCATATACCTAGGGCCAATTCAGCCGCTATATGGAGAGGAGGACTTCTTGACGATGGTAGCTGCTCTGATCGGAAGTTTTCCACGGTATCTCCGCTCAATACCAGGCGAATGGCGGCGCAAGATTCTTACAAAAGGGTCACGGACCGTGAACGATATTTTCTTCCTCATCCTTGTCCTCTTGTCCCGCCTTACATACATACACACATACTGACATTACACTATCACACATGTTCGGAGGCCAGCGAAAGCCAAGTGCAAAAGCGTGTTCCAGAGGCGATGCCCCGCTGAAGGAGACACCCGTAGGGAGGGGAACCCCGAAAACTGACGTGTACGTCGCCGCCGGAATTCACTATTTTTGTAGGGGAGGAATACCACTACCTCCTGGAGTATAATATTCACTACATTTACGGAACTAATTACCATAGAAGACGTGCCTGGAAACTTTAACAACGCCGTCACTAACATGAAAAGAATGAAAGGCCGTGACACAACTCGCCCTCCCCTTGGGTGCAGAAACGAGGGTCACTGCAGTGCTGCGCGCGCAGTCGTCGCCAACGTCTACAGCGTGGAGCGCCGTGGCGAGGCAGGTGACGGGGGAGGGGCGGCGGGCGAGGGGCGCGCCCTTTGACCCCGACGCAAGGTACTGGCGGCGTGCGCGCAAATGCCACGACCTCGAAAAGGAAGAGGCGCGGGCGCAGGGCGTGTGCCCCTGCGAGGCAAGGCGGGGCGTGGCGGGGCGCCAGCGGGGTCGCGGGCGGAGAGGAGGAGGAGGAGGAGGAGGAGGAGCAGCAGCAGCTCGTAGAAAGTCGTGGGAGATGCGGCGAATCGCGGTGACGTGGGCACGCAAGGTGGATGATGCGGACGACGACCACGTGAACTCGTCTTCGAGGTGTTGTAATGTTTGCCCCCTTTTATCGCATTGGCGAACTTCGTACCCTTGGTTCGGTCATGTGAGTAGGTAATTGGACACTCTGACACGACAAATTGAATTTCGGGGGCGTGGTCAGCGCGTAGCTTGAAGAAATAATTCGCATTTATCTCACGAACGTGGTTGAGCTGTGGTACTCTCACTGAATTATTTTTTTCGTTCCCCCAACTGAAGAATGTTGACTCGAAAGTTATTTATTTACACTTCAAATATTTTAAAAAGACTACACTTCAGAACTTCTATTCACGGAAATAGACTTTGCATGACTTATTCCTTGTTACAAGTTCAGCTGAAAGCTTGACAAAAGTGAATAGCTCGGGTTTTTGTTAGTCAGGGATTGTTACCTTCTACGTACATAACCTCAATTTGAATTTCTCTATCAAAGGATTAATATTAATATTCTCACATGCATTTCTACATGATTTTTATGAAGTCTTTCTGTATTATACTTAATGTCAATCCCAGAACAAACTATATAAAAATGGTCGTTGATCTAGACCAACTATATCATTCATGTTCTGCAATACTGGAATAACCCCAAAACTGAAGTTTTAAAGTTTTTCCTGGCTGTGGAATGCAGGAACTTCACAATATTTATATTAATACATTAAGAAGTAAGCATTACTAAAGAGCTTTTTAGGAATTTTGTTAATAACAACTATTATAAAATTTTAGATTAAAATAAAAGATACCTTGGTTGTCTTTACATGATGTCTGCTTCAAAGTTCTGATTCGCAAGTGATGTTACCCAATGTATCAATGGTGCAATTATTTTCGTCTCTGGACATATTGCTGAGTTTTTGTCGTTAATGCGAACTTTTGCAAAGCAGACATCCAATAAATGTTTTCAATTCTACGTCGTTTCGTGTATAAATTATAAAGCTATTAAATATTGTAGTAAAATTGCATGAACTGTGCAAACATTAGTGCTTCTATTCATCCTACACTTGTGGCAGAGTTCATTACTACTTTCCCCGGCCTGAATTATGTAATGAGTGTTGATCCCTAACGTTCCGTGTCCAGAACAATTGAAAGTACTATCAGAAAGTGCTTCGAGCCGCTCCTTCGTCTTTTCAATTGAATTTAATGGTAAATTTAAGAGCGAAACTCCGTTTTATTAAGAGTGTTAAACTCACGCTGCGTTGGTCGGCTGGACTTTGTTGTTGGCTTCGAAGATGGCGACATCCTATTTCGGAAAGCGCCTATTGTGTCCGCTGAGTTCTGCACTTTCACCGGCTTCTTGTACAGCATTGTTGATCAACAACGAAAATGTCGAAATTTGTCTCTCGTGATTATTATTCTTCTTCTTGCTTGACAGCTCATAGTGGACATTGCGTGCCCATTGATGTATTAGAAGAATTCGATAATTGGTTCTCAATTAACTTCACTGCATTCAGACTCCTGAATCGATGGGCAGTATTCAATGCATCGTCATGATTTTCGTGATTGGAAAGGATGTTGAATCTCGTAACTAGTCAGTCAGTCTTTGGGTGAAACAATAATTATAAGAACCCTGTTTCGAAACCAATATTTAAACGACACGGGCGTTTTCGTGTTGATTCTTCAACAAATTCTGATTCGGTAAAGTTCTTAATGTATTAATATAAAGAATGTATTCAAATTAATAATTTAAACAAAATATCGTGAGAGACGCTCATAATTGTCTGAGACTTTCGCTTTTCAATGGGAGATGCAGTTCAGACTCCAAAGCCGTTCTAGGGTACCGCGGTTACTTAAAGCCATAGTGACCTAATGTCGCATACCAAAATAGGGTGGCTGTGATCTTCTAAATTGCTGCTCCATCTATCCACTAAATAATGGCTGCCTTGGCGCAAGCAATAATGTATATAAGGGGATTCCCCGCAGACTACAAGTGCACGTTCGAGAATATCTTACTAATCGGACGGAGTCGAGTAGTTTAAAGACGAGCGCTTCGCGTCGCATCGGAAGAGGTCGGAACGGATTAGATGTTCGTGATTGATTCGGATTGAACCGGATTGTGTCAAATCGATTAGAATCGGCTCAAGACGGGGCGAAACGGAGTGGAGCAGGCTAATGAAGAACGTGTAGGGCAATGCGTGGTCGGGTTGGGGCGGATCAGATCCGACCACAGCGGGTCCGGACGAAGCGGGGAGAGAGGGCAGGAGTGGACGATCGAGGCGTGCTGGGAGGGGTGTGTGGGGGAGCGGGACGGAGAGGGGTAATGCGAGTTAGGGCGAGGGGGAACGACTGGGGTCAGAGGCGGGGCAAAGCTGGATTGGCAGGGAGGACCTGGCGGGGCGAGGAGGAGAGGGGCGAGGCGGAGAGATGGGCGAGGCGGAGAGAGGGGTGAGGCGGAGAGAGGGGCGAGGCGGAGAGATGGGCGAGGCGGAGAGAGGGGCGAGGCGGAGAGAGGGGCGAGGCGGAGAGAGGGGCGAGGCGGAGAGAGGGGCGAGGCGGAGAGAGGGGCGAGGCGGAGAGAGGGGCGAGGCGGAGAGAGGGGCGAGGCGGAGAGAGGGGCGAGGCGGAGAGAGGGGCGAGGCGGAGAGAGGGGCGAGGCGGAGAGAGGGGCGAGGCGGAGAGAGGGGCGAGGCGGAGAGAGGGGCGAGGCGGAGAGAGGGGCGAGGCGGAGAGAGGGGCGAGGCGGAGAGAGGGCGAGGCGGGGTAGGGCGGGGTGAGGCGAGGAATGCAATTGGAATGCAAGACCAGCATCAAGGCCTAGGGGCCTCAGATGTTTCGAAAGGTCTCTGGTAGATGTTCAGTATGGTCTCAGTTACAAATTAAATGACCGCGGGGCGGGGCGAGGCGGGGAGGGGTGAGAGTGGCGAGAGGGGCGTGGCGGGGCAGACAACGTGCAGTCAGGTGCCCCTGGGAGCGTCGCAGGGCGCGCAGAAGGCTGCGCTCGTTGAGCAAGGCAGCGCAGCCTCGCATCAACGCCAGTCCCAGCGGCACGGCACGGGGCGACGCGGGGTCTGAGGCAACGCGGGGCTCCCACGGCCCGCTGACCTGGCTGCTGACGCCGCGCCGCGCCGCGCTGCGCTGCGCCGCGCCGTGCTCTCCGACACCGAAGCCCACTCTGCAGAGGGCGCCGCTGCCGCTGCGGGCCCCGCAGCACAGCTCCCCCCGCGATCCTCCCGGTGGCTGGCCATCGGACGCGAACGCGTGAAGTGCGCAGCGAACCAACACTGCAGAAATAAACTCTAACAAGGGAAAGGTTTAAACTCTGAGTAATCTATTTATAAAAATGGATGTTGGTGCATATAATAGTGGTGAACTCCGACACAATGTGGCCAATCTGCAACAAATTTGGCACATCTACGGGTTTTTTCACCCAGAAGGTTTACGCGCTGGTAATTTTGTTGTAACTCCAACATATGGCGCTGCAAAATAGTGTTGCTGAGCGTTGTTGTGTGGCTCAAGACGAAGAAAGGAGAGACGCAAAAATGGAGGACAGGGACAGAGAGACGAAGACAGGCAGGCAGAGGGACAGAGAGAGACCGAGATTGAGAGAGACAGGCAGAGAGACTGGGACAGGGACAGGGACAGAGAGACGGAGAAAGAAAAAGAGACACAGACAGACGGTGAAGAGAGACAAAGAAAATGGGAGTGGTAGGAGAAAGAGGGAGATGAAGGACAAAAAAACGTCTGCCAGGTTCCGCTAGTAAAGTATACGGAATAGAACTTCCAGTATTTAGCATGATGTAGAATTTTTATCGAACGTTGATATGAAAATCGTGTCTGCAGGTCGCAGAGTTAATGCATTATGTTGTGTATGTTTATGCTTCAAAGTGTAAAACTATTATTATTGTTATTGTTTGTAAACGTAAGCTTCCGCGGTTAAAGTCCATATTTTCTTCGCTGTCTGGGTGACGCCGCAGTGTTGCGCGTTTGGTACTATATTCTATCTGTCGGCCTCTCAGTCTGCGACGTGGAGTCACTCGAACAGCAAAGAAGATAAAATAGAATATTAATAATATGATAAGCGCACACTTCAGGTCTTTATACATTTCAAAGAAAATGAAAAAAATGTCTCTGTTCTTGAGACTTGCTGCTTAAGCACACAGGCTGAAGATAATTATAAGCCAATCGCGTAATTCAAAGGCTAGAGCCTCTTCGTGACTTACCTTCATGCAGTGACAAGCGAGTCCGTGTAATCTTGATATTTTTAACGGGAGTACGTACACGTGTTATTTGCATTGATTGCCGGTGCAATTAATCAATTGTTACTAAAGTGTCAGCGGCTATTAACAGTATATGTCCTTAATATAAGATTAATTAATATAACATTCCTTTACTATTTTTAAGAAAATCTATTTGTTACATCTAGCATTACTAATCGTAGCGACGAAGTCGAATGCAATGTCTTAGCACGAATGTCTTTGTTCTTTTCGAATGCTGTCTGCTAAAAAGTGTAGCAAACGAAGGCATCGTCATAATGTCCGCCTCTAATAACACCTTTCTTGGCCGTGGAGATCTCAACACCGCCTCCTTTTGTTTACTTTTCGTGAGAGTGAAGATTTGGCTGCTTGATAAGAAATAAGGACTAGAGAGTTAACTGAATGTCTGTGGAAAAAGTTCGCATTGAAATGGTAAACAAGGAACTTCTTCGTTGTTAAAGAAGCTTGTAAACAAATGAACTCATTAATTGCCGATATAGCATTGGCGCTGGAAAATATATTTGGGTATTCGTTTTCAGCGCCCATTTTACGGTGTATAAAGATTAATTAAAACGCCAAAATCTGCTTAAATATCTGCGTAAATTATTTTTAAACTCGTTTATACTTTCGTTGTTTTTGCTTCATCACTAATTTCCCTACTACTGGTGCCCTAATAAACACTGCTCCTGGTAGTTAACTCTGGGCCTAGTTGTAAGAGACTCATTGCAGATTACCGTTATTGTGTTTGTACTTTTCTGAATAAAACACTGATAAAATAATATTTTTATATAAAATATTTATTTTTAAAAATAGGAAGGGGACAACGTATTGTTTCATCGACAAGATCATCTATCTTATCGCGGGCATTATCTGTTCTTCCTGTGCATAAAGGTACGATGAAGTAATGATACATAATGTGATAAATAATGAGATGAGTATAAATATGGACGGATGAATATTTATTTCTAGGGGCTAAAAAGCTTGGCCAATTTGCGGAGCTTCCTGATAATTTCCAGGTACTCATCATACGCAATGCAAATTAAAATGAAAACGAAATTCACCTTTTTAATTTAAAAATATTGTTCATATTTTCAACTGATAAAAGTTCGCTTAAAAAATGCATACGAGGCCCCATTTCAGCGTTGGGCCCAAGTACGCATATAATACACTTATGCGTTAATCCTCCCCTGAGAAAAAATATTTTGAAAGGTGAAGATGTGTGACACACAGGAATCGGGATAACCCTGTAAAAACCTGCAGCGAACCCGCTCTGTCCTCCACTTGGGGGGGACCGGGATTTGAAACTACAAACCCCAAAGTGGAAGTTAACTTTGCTAACCTCTACACTCCAGATCGACTCTAGAACACCAACACACCTTCCGCCTGAGTTTGGCTCTCAAGAAGCATCGCCTCTTCTGTCAGCTCTGACAGGGAGGTCCGTTGGATTCCCGAAAGTTGGCGGATTTTCAACACTATGGAGCGATATCGGATTCAAGCTGTATGGAAGAGAATTCTAGTAGCCGGCAGCCCTGATAGATTTTCGTAGTTTTCCATAGTTTCTCTGATCAATAGTAGGCGAATGCTGGAGTAATACCCTAACAAATGCGAAACAGACCGCGCGGGATCATTACTTCCTCTTTCTTGCCCTACCCTCTCCCTTACTTAGCACATAGAATTACAATTACCATCTTCTACCTACCACGTATGTCGGGGCACTAGTGATTCATGAAGGGCGGCTGATTCGTGAAGAGAGAATCTCCCCGCAAACCGAAGTGAAGGTTGGTGCCAAATCGCACCATCCAGCGGGAGAGGTACACTCCCATCTCCATCCATCCCAGGACTAACGGAACCAAATTGGCCATAGCAGCTGATGTGCCTGGAAACATCAAACAAATCAATTAATCATCCAACTCGCATGACTGATAATTCAATACCGAACTCTGATTTGAGTCCTTTGAAGTCGACTGTCAGCTTCGTCGTGGGTCGTTGGCCTAACTCGGCTTCCTCCTCCTCCTTTCTCTGAGCGCCTTACGGTCACGTGGGAGGTCTTGAACTCTGCCTACTAGCGACAAAGCCTGCTCGTGTCCTCTTGACCTAGCAGGGGGTTCACGTCTTTTCTCTAGGAACAGAAAGACGAGGAATGTTGCATGAAGTAAAAAAAATCACGCACCATTACTGGGTTCTGTGTCTTGTTACTCCGACATTTGTTGAGGAAGAAAAAATGCAGAGCTCGAAGTCGATAAACTTGTTTTCAGAATAGACGTCGGAGAATAGTTTTCTTCCAAACAAATTGAATACATGCAGTGGGTTTAATGTTTACAGCTGCGGTATTAATTTTTGTGTGCTAATTGCTTTTAGCAACCCTTCCTTCCTCAATACAAAAAAATATCGCGTTTCAGAGTTTCAATTTCAAATCTCGTTATGTACGGCTGACTTTACTCTGTTTGCAAAGCCATGGAGACAATTACAATTGTATTTACAATTTTTAACACATTATCGATTGACACATGGGAGCTTATACTTTATTATTTAGTGCTCACTTTAGTCAAGTCGACGTTTTGAAGTTTCCTTCAATCCATCAATAGGTCTATTTTCATCATTCCATTATCTTCCTATTCTTCTTTGCATCCCCCGCCCCTGGAGAGGCCTGTAGCGAATATTATCGTCGGTCTCCTAAACCTTGCAGCCCACCTTTCCACACCATCGCCAGCACTTCAACGCGTGTCGTATGTCGCCGGGAGAGGTTGCTCAGGGAATGAACTGATTTCTCTGTAGCGACTCTCACCGGGAGGTCCTAGGTTCGAATCCCGACGGTGGCAGGATTTTCGACACTAGCTTGTCAGCTAAGTCGAATTCATCCGCTGTCTGGAGGAGAATTCTAGCGGCCGGCTGCTCTGATCGGTAGTTTTCTGTGGTTTCTCCGATCAACACCAGGCGAATGCCGGAGTAGTACCCTAAAAAAATGGACCACGGACCGCTCCCGAGAGGGAAACATGTACTACACTTACGGGATCAATGACATCCGTTTATTCTCTCGGAATCACTAGCAATCAATCATCTTTCATATGTTCTCGCAGACATTCGTTCCGGCACCTCCTGTTTTCTTATTCTCACCAAAATTGTGTCTGTAGCAACATCGTCAATGGTCTCGAAGCTTATTTGGAATTTTCCAAGAATGTGAACAACGTTGCATTTCCTGCTTATTTCTTCGTATTCACAGCCACATATCTCCGAGGAAAAGCGTTAGGGGTTCCCGGATCATCTCGCGTGCAACCGGTCTGTTGCCCTTGAGGTCTGTACTCCCTCTCCCCCCTTCGCGGAGGAGTCGCCTGCCTGCGTTGCAGGATGAATGGTCTTGTCGTGGCACCTGCACTGCCAGGCTCAAGAGGAAAGGTCATAATGGCAACGTGGCAATGACACTGCCCGGGAGCTCCCTCAAGGTTAGCTTCTGTTCAACCACAATAATTTTTCCGGACCGCATCATCATTGAGGGATTGTATAAAATGAAAGTCATCTGAATAAAATGACCATGACGTGAACGGCTTGCAAGGCTACCTGGTGGAGAGATTAATGTGTCATAATCGATTAGGGCTAAAGACGTGTGGAAAGGTGGTTCGAGATGCACAAATAGTAAATACTATTACACGCGGTATTTCTGGATAATTACGCTTTGTACTTTACGTAAACATTCTCAGATTGAAGCTCGTAATTACGATAATGGGTTAATTGAAGGACGTAAAATGTAGAGGTGTTTGTTCTTTGGAAATATGAAGAGTGAAATTGAGAGACATGAAGGTGTGATGGATGAAAGTAATTATCATTATAGTTAAAGAGGTGACGTCAGAATTCTCGGTTGATGATCGGTTCCTCCCCTAGGCTCCCAGCGGGGGACCCCGTTGCCCCGGAGAAGGAAGGCGGAAAGACGTGCGGGGTTCCCGGCTGTGTCAGCGCGCGACCGGCGCCTCCTCCTCTCCGCCCTCCTTCTCTCCGCTTTCCTCCTCTCCACCTTCCTCCTCTCCACCTTCCTCCTCTCCACCTTCCTCCTCTCCACCCTCCTCCTCTCCACCCGCCTCCTTTCAGCCTTCCATCTCCTCCACCCTCAACCTCTCTACACTCCATCTCCTCCGCCCTCCACCCTCCCCCTCCACCTCTCCACCCCCAACTTCCTCCACCCCCTCCCCCTCCCCCTCTCCTCCCCTCCACCCTCAACCTCCTCCACCCTCCATCTCCCCCGTCCTCCCGTCGCCTCGTGGACTCCGCGCGCCCGAGTGAATGGACCGGAGCTGCGCGACGGGCGGCGAGAGGCACCTGCGGCGTCAAGAGCGCGCTCCCGCTGTTTGCGCTGGCGCTCGCGCCGGGCGGAGAAGAGAGGAGGGGAGAGGAGGGGAGAGGGGAGGGGACAGCGAGAAAGTCGCCCGGAAGCACTCGTGCCCTGCGCGAAAGGCGCCCGGACGGACAGACGCACTCGTAACGCCGGCCAATAACCTTTGAGAGCCGAGAGACCAAGGGCGTCCGGATGAAACAGGCCTGGGGCTAGATTTATGGGAGACCCTTATTTCAAACGAAAGTTCCGTCCTCTCCTCCACTACTTAAACAGAATTCCTTATTTGATATGATAGGCATGAAGGGTCAAGATGAACGAAATATAATGAATTTTCAAAATTCATTTTTTCATTCAACAGGAATAACGTATAGTTATTAATATGAATTGAGAGTAAATAGGTTTTTTTGTTATGAATGAAAAAAATTGTGGAACACAATTTTGACGGGGCCTGGAGAAAGTTTTTTCAGATATCCCCTTCTAGCTGCTTCTGCCACACACCTAGCTAAAACATTCAAAGAAAAGAGCCAATATCAAATGATCATAACTTCTACAATCTTCTCAGAAAATCAAATTACGTGTAAACTAAATGTACAAAAGTTCCGATAGTTTGAAAAAAACATCTACCTTTCCTTTTTTGTTTTTCTCTTTGCTACTTAGGAAAAAGAGTCACATTACAAATTGCCCGAAATTTGATCAAGGATGGCAAAATTGCTTCTGTCGTTTATAAAGAGATTTAAATGTATTTTACGCTGCTTTTTAAACATTAAGTGTGAATTAGATGGCATCATCTTCACAATGTTGTCTCATTAATGAACGTTACTTCAACATTTTCACCTCTTTAACACTCGTAATAAATTGACTCATGACGAAGTGAGCAGTGAGTTCATCTATTCATTCCTCTACACTTCATTTGTGCTCATTCTTCATTCCTGCATCAAGGGTGTCGTCACCTGCGTGAGTCGTACAGTCTCCGTCGACTTTCGCGTCTTCTGTCCGGCCAGCGCGATGTTTGAGTCTCCGCGTCACGGACGCGGCACAGCGCAGCCTTCGCCAGCACATTCATAATTTGGGAATCTTTTCTAAGCCTTTCGTTGTTAGCTTCGATATGCCTGTAGTTACTCAGGAAGAGGAGAGGCTGGTGTAAAGCACGTGTCGAGCGGGTTATACCGAAGTTCATATACGATGCTGCTAATGAGATCAACAGTTTTTCTAATTTTGTACAGAAAAAATCGCACACTTATTGGTGTCGCGCTTTGTGCGCTCCAGAAGTATAGTACGACTTAATATTAACAATGAGCGATAAAAGTTACAAATAGTCCCTACCAGATAGGTGCGCTGAACCTGAAGAAGCTGCGACTACATTATTTATTTCCGTATTTATTTTCCATATATTTAACGTCAAAAACAGTAAAAACTGTATGTGACTTATGGGAGAGAAGTACAATCTGTGCATTTTTTCTGATGTCAGGAAACCCTACTCGAGCTTTCCTATTATACTCAGTTGAATTGCCAGGACTTGTTCCGTACACTCAACAGTGGGGGTAGGCAACGTGCCACAAAAGTCACTCAGGATTATATGAGTTAAACATTAATAAACCATTTTTATTTCTTAACAAATAAGGTACTTGGAGCTCACGCTTCGTTGGATGTTTGGTTGGTTGTTAGTGATTCCGGACACGCCAACTTCTGAGGTCATTAGTCCCGTAAGAGTAGTGCATGTCTTTTTTTTACTTGAGAGATGGCGATGTGTGGCGAGTTCGGGCGCTGACCTACCGTTTCGAGCTAGCGAGGTTTCCCCAACCAAGTATCCCGACTTCGGGACACCGGCTAAGCTCCCGACCGATCTCCCGGCATGTGTGGTAATGTAGGCATGTTAGTGTAAGTGCGTGTATGTAAGGGAAGAGGACAGAACAAGGAAGAGGTAGGAAAGATCGCGCGCGCGCGCACTCCGTGACCCGTTTGTTAGTGTACTGCTCCGGCATTCGCCAGGTGTCTATCGGAGAAATGACGGACAAATTCCGACCCGAGCAACCGGCCGCTACAATTCTCCTCCAGACAGGGACTGAATTAAACCCAGCTTGGTAGGGGCACACCCCGCCTTAGCTGACGTGGCCTTCGGCGTAAGTCGCCCAGCCGCCGTCGGCTTGCGTCTACCGCGCGCGCGGCCGTCCCGCGCGAGAGCGGATGTTTGCGCCTGCGCGCCAGTGGCACGGCCCAGTGGACGGCGGGGCCGTCGCCGCGCGTCCGGGTCACCGGAATAGGAAGGCGAGCGGCGCATGCGTATGCCGGGCACGCGCGTGTCGACGGCGGCCGCTGTGTCGATGGCGATGGCGCTGGTGATGACTATACCTGGATGCATTTAACCGTGCGGTTGAGCTGTTCACGGTTTCATCTAATCGGTAGCTTGAACGTTACCACTGTGACGCCAGGGTAGCGACAAACTCCCGATTGGATGTCAACAGCTGATACCTCCTAGAAGCACGAAGAAATAAACCGTACTATTGGGAGAGGGTTGGTATGATTTTTGCGTATTTTTGTCCGTTGCTTCAGAGAATAGCTAAGTGAAAATTTCTTGACATTTGGTTAGAATTGGATGCTAGGCAGATTAAATAGGTTAGTGCATTTTGTGAATATTTGGCCAATTTTTGCCGTTGCTGCATATTCGTGTAATTATAGGTTCATATTTTGCATATTAAGTTAAAATAGACTTATGTCCAAAACGGTTCATCTTTTAATAGAATCTGCTATTTATTTGTGAGTGTTAATGGATTAGAATGTACTTGTCGATTTTTTTTTCTGTTCTATAGATAATAAAATACTTGTGCGAATGTAGAATATTTCTTGATATATTTTCTAAACCAGGCAGAAGAAATGCACCAAGACATACAATGTACTTCATTACGGTGAATATTTACTTCAATTATTTTTCCCGCGAAGTAAGCTAGATTGTATTATGTTTGCACAAAAATGTATTTCTTCAATCAAAGCATGCTTTTTCTGAGTCGTGTGAATAAAGGTTTATACAGGAAATGAAAAATGGTTAATTTGTATTGGATATTAAAGGCCATATTTTGGATTTTAGTCCATATTTTTAATAGCATATTTCCATATTTTTGGGGCATAAAAGTCCTCTCCCTAGCGATGACATAGTGAGTGTGACGGTGGGAGTAGGGCGTTGGCGAGGCTGCTCGGTGTCCTTGATGGTGGCGGTAACGGTAGGTGCTACAGGCGGAGGCGTTGGTGACTGTGGGAATAAGGTGATGGGAACGGTGACTTGGTGTCCCCGTCGTCGTTGCTATTTTTATTTATGTATTTATTTGTTTGTTTTGTTTGTTTGTTTGTTTGTTTTTTATTTGTTTGTTTGATTGTTTATTAATGTTTAGTTATTTATTTATACTTTTAATTGAGGTCCATGATTGATGATCTAATGAGTAGATGGTACCTGTGGTGCAACGAGAGACAAAGGGGAATAGGAGGCTCGCTTTGTAATTTCACCTCAAATTGTACGAGGACTTGCAGGGAAACGAATCCGTGCCCCAGTGGTGGAAGACGTATGTGCTAACCTTTCCATGAGCTCCCTGTTGTCGTTGTTGACATTATTGTCATGGTTGTCATCCTCATATCGTTGTCGGTGTCGTCGTCGGTGTCGTCGTCGGCGCGTTGATGGCGCTGGCGGCAGAGGCGGTAGTTGTAGCGATGGCGTCCTAGACGCAAGAACAGACGGCCGCGGTGTTGTCGGCGGCGGAGGGGATTGTGGTAGTGTGAGTGCTAGAGGCTGCGGTGGCCTTAGGAGAAAAGGAGTTCGAGCTAAAAAAAATAGGTTTGTAGCAGATTCCGCGCCATTAGTCGTTAAACGGGGTTGAGTCGCCACGAGGTGGCACGTCTTGGGAGAACATGTGAAGGCGATTGGTGTTCAACGAGGTATTGCAAGAAGGTCAAGTGCGTTTTTAATTTCGAAGGTGCCAAGATAAAAACAGTTAGGTTTGGGACACTTCCCGCGGTGTTGGTCATGAAGCACGGCTGTATCACTCTGAAAAGTTTGTAATGGGTTCAGTTGCGCAAACGTGTGAGCAGATTTCTATACAGCAATATTTAGAGAACTTCGCAATTAGATGATTTTTAAAAGTACCCATGGGTGCAAAACCAATTCGGTTTCAATCTATTTTGCGAATACATTTTAATGTATGAATATCTGGCTGTGGTGCTAGGTCATTATAAACAGCAAGGCGGTTACCTGTTCGAAGACGAACGAAAGAAGCAAAAACAAGAACTTGGGATATCCACTTCTTGTTATGCCCAAACCACTCCGCTTTCTTGTATTGCTCACCCGCAATAGCAAAAGAATCTCCTATAAGGTTGATTGCAGCTCCTTAAGGAGGCAAAGATGCTAAAAAGTTCAAGGTTGTGGAAACATTCGTTGTGGTAACAGAGATGGTTACAATGACAATGGAAAATGAGTTGAAAGAGTCACAGAAAGGGCACAGACCCAGCCGGAACAAGCTCCCGAAATGTGTGGTAGTGTAGTGCATGTTAGTACATGTGTGTGTAAATAAGGGGGGGGGGATAGCAGAAGCAAGATGAAAGACTGATATCGAGCGATCCGTGACCCGATTGTTAGAGTACGCCTCTGGCATTCGCCTGGTATCCATCGGAGCAACCAGGGGAGACTACCGATCAGAGAAACCGGCCGCTAGAATTCTCCTCCAGACAGCTTCTTAATTCGACCTCGCGAATGTCGAGAATCGTGTCAGCGTCGGGTCTCCTTAGGACCTTAGGACCTCCCGGGCAGATTACTTCAGTGACGCCAGTTGATGTCCTGAGCCTCCTCGGCGGGGAGTGCAGCAAGAGAAGTTTGTAATAGAGAAGCGGGTGGAAGACGCTGGAGCAGGCGGTAGAGGAGGAAACTTTGATAGCGACAACGATTGTAAATTGGTTCGACAGTAGAAAATATGATATAACACCTTGTCGGCGTTAGGGAAATATTGACTTTGGCGTTCGTTAGAAAACCTCGTATTAGCGGCTGTTCAAACGTTGACGTTGTCTTGGAGCCCACGGTATCTAGAAGAAGCTGTGAGTAAGAATGGCGCTATGTTTGTGGGTAGTATATCAAATGACGTTGGTTGCGGCGCGACGGCATTGAGGTTGTTGCTAGACTTCACACGAGGTACCTGTGCTTTCGACCCCCGTTAAAAAGCAAACCGAAACTGCCTTTTTAACGCGCGTCGAGTGCACAGATATCTCGTATGAACTGCATCTTCCATAAACATTGCGATGTCAAAGAGGTGAATTGGTAATTTGTCGGTGTTAAGGCGGCCCAATGCGTGTCTGCGGACGGTGGAAGCGAGGATGTCAGCGGTTCCGGCGGTCGAGGATGCGGCGTGGCAGGCGGCGGCGGTGGTCAGCGCACGTGGCGGCCGCACCGCCGGCTCTAGGTCAGGGGGCCGCGGCGGCGGCGGCGGCGGCGGAGGAGGAGGAGGAGGAGGCGGCGGCGGGCACAAGCGCGCGCGGTGGTCGCGAGGCACGGGAGAGAAAAACCGCCCGCCCGCCCACCTACGCCCACCCTCCCGACCACCTACTCCCACCCTCCCGCCCGCCCGCCCACCTACCTACGTCCACCCGCCCGCCCACCTACTCCCACCCTCCCGCCCGCCCGCCCGCCCGCCCGCCCACCTACTCCCACCCTCCCGCCCGCCCGCCTGCCCACCTACTCCCACCCTCCCGCCCGCCCACCTACCTACGTCCACCCGCCCGCCCACCTACTCCCACCCTCCCGCCCGCCCGCCCGCCCGCCCGCCCACCTACTCCCACCCTCCCGCCCGCCCGCCTGCCCACCTACTCCCACCCTCCCGCCCGCCCACCTACCTACGTCCACCCGCCCGCCCACCTACCTACGCCCACCCGCCCGCCCACCTACTCCCACCCTCCCGCCCGCCCACCTACCTACGCCCACCCGCCCGCTCACCTACCTACGCCCGCCCGCCCACCTACCTACGCCCGCCCGCCCACCTACCTACGCCCGCCCGCCCACCTACCTACGCCCGCCCGCCCACCTACCTACGCCCGCCCGCCCACCTACCTACGCCCGCCCGCCCACCTACCTACGCCCGCCCGCCCACCTACCTACGCCCGCCCGCCCACCTACCTACGCCCGCCCGCCCACCTACCTACGCCCGCCCGCCCACCTACCTACGCCCGCCCGCCCGCCCACCTACCTACGCCCGCCCGCCCACCTACCTACGCCCGCCCGCCCACCTACCTAGCCCGCCAGCCCACCTAGGCCCGCCCATCAGTCCATTCCCGCCTCCGCCCGCCCACCCGCCTCCGCCCGCCCACCCGCCTACGCCCGCCCACCCGCCTACGCCCACCCACCCGCCTACACCCACCCATCTGCCTCCGCCCGCCCGCCCACCTTCGGCCCCGCCCTCCCGCCTGCTTCCGCCCCGCCCGCCCAACCATCGCCCAGCGCACGTGCGCTGCCGCCGCCCTCGCCGAGGCTCAGCTGGGCGGCCGCTGTCGCTTCTGACGTCCGTTCCGCCCCCGAATTAGTCTCGGCAGGCCGCCGCCTTATCGGTCCCATCGGGGGGGGGGGAGACGTTAAGACTGGCGTGGGGACCGTTGTCCTCCCGAAGCCGTTCGTCTCCTGTCTTGTAGTAATGCTGAGGAATGTGTGGGTATGTTGTTTTGTACTACGTTTAGGTATCGTATTAATGAGCGTCATTTATTTGAATTATCTTTGGGTGCTTGTAAGAATAGAGTAATAACTTCTGGTCTTACACTTCTGGCGTCCAAGGACATTTTTGTTGACCCACTATTTCTGACATGTTTGCGTTTGTCTTGTTTATTTTTACTTTCGTCTTATATCTCAACCAACCCTTACGTCTCTATTTTAATGATTAAACTTCATTTCATCTTCATTACTTGGTATTCGTTTCTACTCTTATTTCATTATGCAAGTATCTACAGTTTTTTCGTTGCTCATCCATGTTTTTTGGAATATTTCAACTTCAGATATTTGCCATTTCAGTTTCTTTGCCTCTTGACTTCCACAGTCTTCACAGACGACGTCCTAAGTCATGCATCATTCTTCGTCTGAGATGTGTCTGTATTTATCTCAGTTTCTCTCATCTGCTTTCTCACTGGAAATGTGGCACTGTTGAGTTACAGGAATGACAAAAAAGTGACCAGAATCTTATCTTTTAAACACTTTTAGATATTTCAAATTGTCCTCATAAGTTATAAATTTGGGTACTACAATTTCAAAATTCGAAATGGAGGATGCAATAATATTCGAATTCAGTGGCATGAAAAGATGTAGGGATAATAGTTTAGAGTCAAAAATGTCTCAAATTACTATTGCTGCATGTATAAGCCATTTCAGATTATGACACTTTGATGCTACAGTAAAATTAGCTGAGCACCGATATTTATTTATTCTATGACCTATATATATATATATATATATATATATATATATATATATATATATGTTTTATGACTATATATATGTTTTATTGTTAAAGTTCGTATGTCATGTGTTGCTAGGTTTGTCTACTCAATCCTGAGACCAGACAAAAGATATCAAAGTTTAAAACTACTTTGTGTTTGGGACTTCTGTCTATCCTAGCCCGTCAAGAATTTTCTCTGACAAATCTAAGTAACTTTCAGTGAAATTTGGAGAACATCATGACCCTGGAAGAGGAAAGCGTCTTATATTACCTTACACTCTTAGAGCGCAGTTGGCCCTTCGCTTCAAATCTGGTGACGAGACTCCGGCGTTCGGCCTACGCTATTTATATAAAACATTTGAATATGCCGAGTACGCCGAAAGCATAATTTTAAACGCATGATTTTTCTCTAACAAACCAAGAGGTTTGGCTAAAACGAATTCGTAAATGCAGAAATAAACACAGAGACAACAGTTTTTAAATGTCGATTATAGTTCTTGAGTCGTGCTTGAATGTTGGAGTGGATTTGAGAATTTAAATCAGACAAAATGATGTCATTATATTCTTATTTACAACATTTCGTCTTTTTGTTGCGCCATCGTCAGGACTGTAATAAGATTTGTCTCATGACAGAAATGTTCTCATGAGAGAAATGTTCGGAGGTTTATCTGATGCTGTCATAGACATGTACATGGCTTTAATCTTATTACGGTTCTGATGATGAGCCACAACCCCAACCCAATGATGTTCCAACTGAGCCACAACGTTGATAGTAAAGATAAAATGTCTTCATTTTTTTCTAACCTTAACTCACGATTCCACACTAACAAAGTTATTAAAGTGTTAGTAAATATTACTGCCGCTTTCCATTCATGCCGACCCACTGCGTCTCCGTTTCCGCCATCGCCGCCCGCCCACGCCGCCCGCGCTCACGCCCGAGGATGCCAACCCCTCTGACCTTTTGGCGAATCCATCGAAATCGAACACGTTCCGCCCGTCTGCCGTGTTATTATTACTTTCATTCCACGTGTTGCAAGCGGGAACGCAGGGATTACAGCGCCCGCGTTGCTGGCACGTCACCTTTCGACTTTCGATGCTGCTCCCCGCAAAGTGTGTTGGGAATTTTAACGAAGATATGGATAATTAAGAAGCGTGATAGACTTTCCGTCGTGCTTCATGTGTTGAAGGAAAGCAATAAGCACAGATGCTTCATGAATTATTTTCTTCAAAAAAATACTTATTTTACGTAACACAGGAAACGCTTTGGAGTTCATCGCTATTGCAGATTCTCTTACAAATTATCAAACGTTTTTTACGCAAAATGTTTGTTTTGTTTGTACACATTCTTAACTAATCTCTAATAATGGTAATTCATGTATCAACACTTCTCTACTAATGTTGACGCCACGTCAACAATCTTTTCGGAAATATAAAAACCTTATCCTCCTCAAGAAACTTAGAAAAATCTTTGTATTGCATTTCTTTGCTTTTATTGTACTAAATGAAGTCAAAGTACAAATTTAGAGTTCAGTGCTTTTACAAAGGAATGCTAAAATTTGTTTTTGAAGACTTATCAGTTTTGTGTCGTCGATGTTCATTCTCAGCCTGCACGTACTGCTTCGCCTGAACTAGTGGTCTAGTTTCAAAAAATGTGAAAATATATAAAAAAAGGAAATTGTAAATGAAAAAACATTAACATTATTTCGTTGCAATTTAATATGGAAAACGTGAAATTTGCACAAGAATATCGTACCCACTCTTCTCCAAAATTGACCTTCATTCCAGTACTCTCTCACTTTTATAATCTATAATAATACTCTTGAACAGTGACTATCTCTTACAACTGCCGATGCTTACACAATTAAACCCGGAGAAACGCGAACCTAAAGAAAAAAAAGTAAATAAGATATAAGAAGAAGAAGAAAATAAAGGACGAATTATGAAAAAGATAATAAATTGGCAAAGGGTTGATGAAGTAGAGAAAGTGAAATTACGAAAGAATAAGAGAAAAGGAAGTTATACAGAAGGATCAAAAATTGAGAAATTGTTAATAGAAAAATAAATTTAATGAAAACAGAAGTAGTAAATACTTCAAGGCGGAGAAAGAGGTAAAAGAGTAAATAAGGAAAGAGCAGTGAGGGGAAAAGTGGAAAAAAACTGACCCGCAGTTCCGTCTTCTAAACCCAAAATTTTATGTGTGCGAAATGCCTACTTAGATTCTGTAAAGTCACCAGCACCGCTTTTCTGCTAACGAACTGCTGGCGCCCCCGCTCCTCCGCTGCTGCCGCCTCCGCCTGTGCCTCCGCCTCCATCGCCGTCGCCGTCGCCGTCGCCGCCGCCGCCGCCGCCGCCGCCGCTGGTCCAGATGATGCTCGGGGGCCGTCGCTTCCGGCGCGGGCGGCGTGCGCCGGCGGGGCGTGGCGGGGGCGGGGAGGGGAAGGGAGGGGGCGGCGCTGCTTTCTCCGCCCGCGGCGCCGCCGTCGCTCTTAAGGAGGCGGGTGCGGGTGGGCGATGGGGGGGGGGATACTTTTTTGACTCGTCAAGCTCACGGATAAATGGAACACGTGTGGAATGCAATGAATGAGGGGTGGGAGATATCCGAAAATGTGTACGTGTCAAGGATGTTCGGTTAAGTTAGCTCTGGTGGCGAGGAGGGGGGGTCGCTAATTTGATGCGGCCAATTTGCATCGCTTTCCTCCAGCATTTCCAAGTAAACGGCGAGTCTCCGGCCTTCGACTTCACGATTCATACAACATATTCTTGAGTCCAGCTAACACAAAATATTTTCAACACATTTTACGCCAAAATACCGACAGGACTTAGCTTATTTCCCGCATGCAACCACTCTTTAAACAGTCTTCCTCTATGCTACCACTAAACTATCTCAATTTAATTAACCCTAGATTACAAAGACGTCGTCTGTCAGACGTCGCAACTAGTCCCGAAAGCTTCCCCCACTCCCTTCCCCTCACTCCTCGTTTCTGAAACTCTAGGAACCTTCATTGTGTGTCTAGCCAGTGAAATACACGTAACCTTGTGTGCGTGCCTATTTCCGGTCTACGCTATTTCCCGTGTAGGCCAACACGCGTCGTTCAGGAGACTACACCTTTGTAATTACGTAGGTTGTTGTTTGGCGCGATATTGCTTATTATTGTCAATAATGAAGACGAAAGAAAATAGTGAATGCCTTTTCTTGTAGCATCGAAGTTTTGTTTCGGACATTTATCAATCATAACGGGACGACGGCGATCATAGGTCGCATAACGAGGTACTACAGCGGACGCTTCTGAAAAGTCCTGTGTGGACAGCACCAAGCAAGTGTGTGCTGTGAGTATCAAGTTATTTATGTGTATTTATGAAAACCATCAAAATGAATGTTGTAACTCCATATCCTACATGTTCAATCCATTAAATTTAGTGTTTCATTGCAAAAATGAGTTTTTTCTTTATTTTTACCCGAAGTAGACTGTCAGACTACGTCTTTGTAATAACGCATTGTACAGGTGGTCTTTGTAATCTAGGATAAAATATCTGCCATCCACACCAGGTGCTCCATGTATCCATGGGCGTTAGCTGAAAAAGCACTACTGCGGGTGGAACGACGACTCCGCGTGGCCTCGGAACGCACGTCGCACGTCGCCTTGGCCCAGGGAGAGGGAAACGCCAACAAGCGAACAGAGAGAGACAAGACGGCAATGCGAAGGAAAAGGTTTTGTAGGAGAATTGGAAGTCGGGAACAAAGGAAAAACGGAAGGGAAAGGGAAGGAAATGCAACTGATAAGGGAAACGAAAATTGGAAGATGGACGCAAACGAGAGCGGGCGATTGAGAGGGAAAGGAAAGAAACGGGTCAGAACGTTGGTGGGAAGTCTCGAACAGTTTTACAAAATTACTAATTGTAGAGCTCGCCTTGTATTCGGTCATAAAATCAGGATCATAAATAAAAAAACACACAAGATATTAAAATACTTCACTATATTAAAAACATAATTGCCTGTACATTTCTAAATACGAAAAGAAACATAAGACGAACGTTTTCAATTATTTTTAAATCTTAAAATTTAATTATATTGCGTGATGTAACTGAGTGGAACGATTATTCCTTTAAAAACATGAAAATATTAATAAAAACTGAAGTTTAAAAGTGTAATTTAATTGTTCTTTGTACCCATTAATAGTTTGTTGCAATGAAACCACATTATTAATCGAAAGTATGTTGCATTAATATGAAAGTACAATTTTAAAACAAATATTTTAATGAAATATTGCAATTATCTACATTATCTAAAAATTAGTAAACTTTTGAGCCCAATTTTCCTTGGTTTCTAAATTATCCTGCGACGTTTTTACCTCTGCGGTAAAAATGAGGGCCTTGAGGAAAGTAGGCTCGACGAAATACATTCCCGCAAGGCGTATTAAAAATTATGAGTGGTCTTTTCTGAAGAAAAACATCTTGTCCGTTTCGAAGAAATATAATTTCCTGTTAACGTATTGCTGATATAAGAAAATTAATCAAACAGTCCGAGGAAAGTCATGAAGTTTTTTCGAGTTAACAGTTTTGTAAATGTTTTAAAATATATTTCAGTGAAATTAAGATATTTGGAGGACAAACGTAGCATTCTCTAATATTGAGAAACTAGCTATGTTTATATTTACGTAAACATACAAATTCTCAACAGGTTATCGTGCAATATTCTATAATTTGTAATAATTATCCAATAAAGCATTCCTTACCCGAAAAATGATGACAAATAAATCGTAAACCACAACATGAATTCGAATTAACGATTGATAACCCTCCATAACCGTTTTTTTTCCTTCAGAAAAACAGTAATATGTCAGACAACTACTTTTCCAATTACCCTCCAGAGCGGCACTTCGAAATATTTATCTTTTCTTTGCTTTTGGGCTTTTAAGAAGAACATCATTGGCGGTAAAATTGATAGGTGGTTCATTAATTTCTAAGAACTGTTAGAGTAAATGAAAGATTATTTGAAGAGTTAAAGTTATTAATATTATTAATCCCCAGTGTATTATTTTTTTTGTTTAAACCTAGAGCGAGTGCGATGGTGAATTGCGTTCACCGTTAGACCTTTTCCTCCTCATTCCTGGAAATTACAACGGTACTCGCTCTCCACCCTGTTTTCTCCTGAATCTGACTTTGAAATCGAAGATAGTGTATCAAAAAAAGATATTCTGATATGACGAAGAAACAATGTTATATAAAACAAGGTTTTCAAAAACTAGTCAAACTAAGTTGTATTGTGTAGAATAAACAGAGGTCTACGGTAACGTACCTGAATGAGTACCTTCTGTAGACTTAATCGATGAGATATTTACATCATCAACACGATTGATGATTGATTGATCATTTCGTGTTTCCGGGAGCGCCATTATTGCCGTAAGTATAGTGGATGTTTTATCATGGTAGGAGGCTGTGTTCGTCCAAGCTGATTGGTGTGATCCGGTGCCGAACTACACGTTAACTTGCGGGGTTTTCTCCCTCTAAGCCGGGACCAGTGTAAGTGTACGTAGGGGTGAAAATAAGACAGGGAAGAGTATAAGAAAATGGTATGGCGTGCGTGTGCCGCCAGTTAGGGCACTGCAACGGTATTCGCTTTGTGTTGTTCGGAGAAACAGCAACTAGTATACCTAGTGTGGGAAACCCTGCCACTGCACAGTGGGGACTCGAATCGTACTACGAACAGTCGGTCAGAGTCCGTTGATGCCCCGAGCCACGTCGGCCGGTGAAACGAACGCGAGAGATGTTAGGCTTCGGCCGGTGGTCGGGGGCCCCGAGAGATTGGAGATCGCGCAGCGGTCCGACGCACATTTGGGCCGTGGACCAGGCTTCCGGCGGTGCAGGGGGACGGGGGGGGGGAACGCGAGCGCGGGGGCGCCGCCGCCCGCAGGTGGGCGTCGCGTCGGCGGGGTGGCCCCGATGCGGCGCGCCGCTGGCAGGACATTAATATCAAGCCGCGTATTAATTGTTCAGGATTTGAAGAACAATTCTGGTAAAAAAAAATTGTAAATGTTTCTGTGTCAAGCTTTCAGTACGCTGTAACCTTGGATACGGAGGATCGGCTTAAATGCAAGAGTCTGAAACCGAGTTCAGGTCGTTGTGGCGTGTAAAAAATCACATCCGGCAAAGTTGGCTCAGGCCATCAACTGATGTCACTGAAGTGCCTCCGACTGGGAGGTCTTAGGGTTCCAATCCCCACGGTGGCACGAATTTTCGATACTAGAGACTGGGGTCGAATTCAGCCGCTGTCTGGAGGAGAATTATAGTGGCCGGCTGTTCTGATTGGTAGATTGCCGTAGTTTCTTCGATTAACACCAGGTGAATGCCGGAGCAGTACCCTAACAAACGGGCTGCGGACCGCGCGAGATCTTTTCTTCCTCTTCCTTGCCCCTTCTTCTCCCCTTCTCTCCCCTACACTCACACGTACGCACCACACTTGCCGGGAGCTTAGAGCTTTTCCCGATTGGGGCAGTGCCACGTTGGTGGTTGCCACCTTATTGGGAAAAATCTCGCAAGCTGACGTAGGTCGCTGCTGGATCTCGCCAGCCTGCTGGGGCATCAGAACCGCCCCCTCCCGCGATTAAAGCACTATTGCGCTTACAGGACTAATAACCTGAGCAGTGGATGCACCCGGAATCGTTAATCAATCATGAATGTTCCAAGCGAAACAGGGGTCACCCTATAATAATTACACAGACACATAACATACGTCTTTAACAAAAGAGAATATTATGTTATCAGTTAAGCAGTTATATCTTCTCGCTTGAACATTAAATAAGTAGTCTTCCTTAACTAGTGCCCAATTGTCGAGCCCGACACGCATGTCGACTTTTGAGTTTCAAAGATTCAGAAAGATGATTTCTTTCATAGTTGACGGAGTAACGAACTGACAGACACGTTGCTAACCTTAGTGCAATCCAAATAGCCATGGCTCAAGAGAAGTTTAAGCCTACAACAGTCATCACACTCTTCACGAAGGAAAGGAAAGAAACAACGAAAAATAATTCATGCATGTTGGAAACGCTATCGAAACACAAATTTTGTGACGTTATTTTTGAAAAGGATTTCTATGAGTATTGATTTTTGTAATAGAGTCCTCAACACTTCATCAATAAGTTTCTAAAGTCACACCATTTCTCGGGTTTATTGGTTAATTTTTTCAGAGTAGAATGCCCTACAAGTTCATTTTTGAACTGTTTTTTAATAACAAACCGAACCTTCTTCGTCGTTCGAACCTTCTTACAATTTATTACTCACTTGATGTTGACCTAACCATATGTGATAATCATGGTATTTTCTTGTTGTTCTTCTTTATTTTCTTTTAATTCATTGACATGTAATATTCCAACGCCGGGTTACTAATACTTCCTTCCTTCTAGAACATCGGATTCTTTCTTCAATGTGCTGGTTTCCTTTCGTACTCATCTTTTTAGCTTTCGCTAAACAAAAACACGTCGTTCATGCGTCATAGGATCACGCACCATTGGATTTCAGGTACTACTTCAAGTGTTTCTTGGTAAGGCTAACACGCTATTAATTGCCGAGCTGGCGTTCATGATTGTGTTCTCGTTTTCCTATTAGGGAATGACGTGGCGGGGAGTTCATATGTCTTCCCTGAAAGCCGGAGGCGGTGTGTCACTTCCCGACTTGGAAGGAAGCGATTAAGTCGCATAGGGTAGAAACGTAGAGAAGCCTAGAGAAGCAACAAATTCGTTTCTTTTTTGTCAGTGCAAACTAAGACTGCACGGAAGCACGACATATTTGAATTGTATAGGGTCGTCATTTTTAAGACATGCGATGTATTTTGAATGCCTTTCTAAAAGGTTTGTATGGTGTCCGTACAGAATTCGTGGCAAAATATCCTAATGCTCTTAAATTACAGTTTCCCTTTTGGTTGAGTTTTCTTTTTCCTTTTCACATAACAAAGATGACACTAGTTCTGCCTCGACGAAAGGGAGAATGCTATTGTTTGAAGAAGAATAATTAAAATCTTGATATCGTAGGTTTTATCTGACTCTTTGAGTCCCTTACGTTGCTCATGGTCAGCCAACCAGTTTGTGCTTTATGACATTTTTTTGTTTCTTATTTTGTTCTTTCTTCACAAATCTGTCTCTAAATCTCTCACTATTTCGTTACTTTGTCAAAACATTCCTCCTTTAGAGTTAGGTGATAAGTAATGAAGTAATTTCGATCAAAATGATATTATTTTTTAATATAGAGGACAATAAGAAATAAAATGAAAAATAATTGCCTTTTATTTTTTTTGTTTTGTTTTTTCCTGAAGCTGTACTGTTCTCTCAATACTATGCAAATAGTTTGCGAGAAAGTAAAGATGTTCAGTTAAAATATACAACACTAACTACATTTAGGCATCTATTTAGTTTTATGAACATTATAATTTGTGAGCTTTGAAGGTTGATCTTCAAAAAAGGAGAGAATATAGAAGTATCGTATCAACATCGCTTGTCGAGAAGTGTTCGTATCCACATAACATACGAGAGTTGAGCAAGATGAATGCAACCCATTTCGAGCAGTGCTCATACACCAAGATAACCGTTCTCCGTGGGAGAATGTCACAGGGAATTGGTAGAAGCGCTTGGGAATAACGCCCTTCCATGCTGGACAGTCGCGAAATGGGGAGGAGAGTTTTGAGGACGCGTAGCAACCAGTGATCAGTGACGCACGTGTTAATCTGCGAGTGCGGAGCGTTGCGGTGTTTGCAAAAATTGAGCATCTGCCTAATTCAACCTTTAGAACGGCTATGTTGAGAAATTTATGTGTTTAAATGCTTTGGAATATGAATTCACTATTGTCATTTTAATTACCTTAATAAATACAAGAAACATAGTTTTTGCATGCCGTGTCTATAAACGTAGTTCATATGTTGTTATTTCATGTGTGTAATTCACATTGTTCATCCGTGCACGTATTCGCACAAAAAATTAGTTGCCATGACATGTGCCCCCAACCCTCGTAATACGTAGCCATGTCTTCTTTTTCTTCTGAAAGGCAACAGAATCTCCATTATTAACAAGGCATATAAATAATTACCTTAATTCCTAGGTCCTTAATTTACTAGGTCAAAAATAGGAAGGTTTAAAAGACGATTTCACTTAGTGTTCTATTAGCCACTAATCGTAAATTCATTAAAAAACATGACATCATTGTAGGCTCAATGGTGATCACTGTTCTCCACAATGGCTTGTTCTTTCTCTAGAAAAAAATGCAGGGAAAGTGCTCATGAAACATCGTCCCACGCAGTCATGACCCATTGCTGTGGGAGCGAGAGCAAAATGTGTGGGAATTCACGAAAAATACTCTGTGCGCAGACTCGTGTAATGTCAGACGTGCGTAGAATACGCGTCATCCTTAAACGATTGTCCATCCCGTGCAAGTATTGGTTTCGTTTTTATTAAATTATGTTCTGTGTTTTCATCATTGTTTCTCTTTTCGCAGTGGTTCTCCAACTGCTTCCTCTTGTTAGAACACTCTTACCCGAAGCAGAACTAATAACATTTGCTGGCTGCTGCCTTTAATGTAGGGAATTTGTTTCCGTACACTGCGCGTGAGATCCCGACTGACACAATTCTGTTTCAAGTGCCCCTGGTTCCCAAGAAACTAATTTCAAACTCTTGTCTGAATCGTCCGAACTCAAAACAGTAGATACATGCAGATTGTAATATAATTCACTTTCTTCAATACTATAGTCTGCTCATAACTACGCATTATCTGGGAGTAATGATTGAATAGGTACTCAATAACAGAGAATCGAATATAATTCCAAAGTAATCATCCACGAAAGAGGTCATACATTTTCTATTACTCATCTGCAAATTGGGAAAATTCCACTCAATTATTTGATCCAGTTTCAAAATAGAAAATATAATAATTGTATCGACGAAGTATACGACCAGCGCGTGTTACTTTTGGAGTTTGAGGACGTGTGTAATTCTGAAATAATATTTAAAATTATAATTTGTGTAATGTGAATACTTAGTATTGCGTATTATACATATTAAGTAAAGCCCATTGGCGTTGCGGTAAATGTGGTGTTGTATAAAAAACAAGTGTTATTGTTGGTAAATAACTAAGATGAAGAACCTTCAAATCGGAAAAGGAAATGGTGATTTAAACGACACTTAACGACTGTTATTAAATAAACTATCACTCAACCCTTATGGGGACCATATAAACAGTTCGTGGCCTGCGAATGACGACATTCTATCCGAATTTCAGCATATTTTACAGAAAAACATTTAGAAATTTCGGAATATTCTCATGAAGATCAGTAAATCCGCAAACAGAAGAGTGTTCTTTTGTTCAATTAAGTTTTTCTAGAAGTCTCATTTGTAAACTATTTTAATAGCTTGTATTTTTGAATTTGTTTCAATAATTCCTATGTTGTAATGGAGAGTTCAACCATGTCGAGACATTAAAAAATAATTAGATAGAATCTTCTCATTCTTAAATCGCAAATTAAAGAGTTTTCCTGTCTGTAGCCCCATGCATCGAGGGCCAGGATCCCAACGCAGGGCTTCTCTGTGTGTAAGCGAGACGTGCAATTCGAAACCCATTCGTTCCAGTCGCGGCTCCATGGTGGCCGCCACCGCCCCCTTCTTCACCTCTACCTCTGCCACCACCCTACACCTTCCCTGCGCCTGCACCCCCCCCATCTACGTCTTATCTCAACTTACGCCTCAACCGCCATCACCACACTCGCTAATATTTCCACCGCCTCTGCATCCTCCATCTCCCTTTGCCTGTGCCTGCAGCTGCGCTTCACGTAAGCCTACACACCCACATCACCTGGACATCGTCACTATCTCCACATCTGCCTCTGCACCCGTCATTATTATCACAATCACGTCCTCAGCCGTCATCTCCCCTCCATCGCCGAATGTATTTCCGCCCCACTTCTACTACGCCTCCACGTCTTCACTACTTCCGCCATCATTCACCCCTACGTCTTCCCCTGTCTCCCCCTCTCCCTTCACCTCCTCCTAACTTCTAACTCTTCCTGCGCTTGTTCCTTCCCATCTCCACCTCCTCCTTAACCTCTCCTCCTTCCCCTCTCCTCCTTCCTCACCACTTCCTACTAGACTACCTCTGCCTCAAGCGCCGACTCCATTCCGCCCCCACCTCCTCCGCCCCCACCTCCTCCGCCTCCACCTCCTCCGCCTCCATCTCCTCCGCCTCCATCTCCTCCGCCTCCATCTCCTCCGCCTCCATCTCCTCCGCCTCCATCTCCTCCGCCTCCACCTCCTCCGCCTCCACCTCCTCCGCCTCCACCTCCTCCGCCTCCACCTCCTCCGCCTCCACCTCCTCCGCCTCCACCTCCTCCGCCTCCATCTCCTCCGCCTCCATCTCCTCCGCCTCCATCTCCTCCGCCTCCATCTCCTCCGCCTCCATCTCCTCCGCCTCCATCTCCTCCGCCTCCATCTCCTCCGCCTCCATCTCCTCCGCCTCCATCTCCTCCGCCTCCATCTCCTCCGCCTCCATCTCCTCCGCCTCCATCTCCTCCGCCTCCATCTTCTCCGCCTCCATCTCCTCCGCCTCCATCTCCTCCGCCTCCATCTCCTCCGCCTCCATCTCCTCCGCCTCCATCTCCTCCGCCTCCATCTCCTCCGCCTCCATCTCCTCCGCCTCCATCTTCTCCGCCTCCATCTCCTCCGCCTCCATCTCCTCCGCCTCCATCTCCTCCGCCTCCATCTCCTCCGCCTCCATCTCCTCCGCCTCCATCTCCTCCGCCTCCATCTCCTCCGCCTCCATCTCCTCCGCCTCCATCTCCTCCGCCTCCATCTCCTCCGCCTCCATCTCCTCCGCCTCCATCTCCTCCGCCTCCATCTCCTCCGCCTCCATCTCCTCCGCCTCCATCTCCTCCGCCTCCATCTCCTCCGCCTCCATCTCCTCCGCCTCCATCTCCTCCGCCTCCATCTCCTCCGCCTCCATCTCCTCCGCCTCCACCTCCTCCGCCTCCACCTCCTCCGCCTCCACCTCCTCCGCCTCCACCTCCTCCGCCTCCACCTCCTCCGCCTCCACCTCCTCCGCCTCCATCTCCTCCGCCTCCATCTCCTCCGCCTCCATCTCCTCCGCCTCCATCTCCTCCGCCTCCATCTCCTCCGCCTCCATCTCCTCCGCCTCCATCTCCTCCGCCTCCATCTCCTCCGCCTCCATCTCCTCCGCCTCCATCTCCTCCGCCTCCATCTCCTCCGCCTCCATCTCCTCCGCCTCCATCTCCTCCGCCTCCATCTCCTCCGCCTCCATCTCCTCCGCCTCCATCTCCTCCGCCTCCATCTCCTCCGCCTCCATCTCCTCCGCCTCCATCTCCTCCGCCTCCATCTCCTCCGCCTCCATCTCCTCCGCCTCCATCTCCTCCGCCTCCATCTCCTCCGCCTCCATCTCCTCCGCCTCCATCTCCTCCGCCTCCATCTCCTCCGCCTCCATCTCCTCCGCCTCCATCTCCTCCGCCTCCATCTCCTCCGCCTCCATCTCCTCCGCCTCCATCTCCTCCGCCTCCATCTCCTCCGCCTCCATCTCCTCCGCCTCCATCTCCTCCGCCTCCATCTCCTCCGCCTCCATCTCCTCCGCCTCCATCTCCTCCGCCTCCATCTCCTCCGCCTCCATCTCCTCCGCCTCCATCTCCTCCGCCTCCATCTCCTCCGCCTCCATCTCCTCCGCCTCCATCTCCTCCGCCTCCATCTCCTCCGCCTCCATCTCCTCCGCCTCCATCTCCTCCGCCTCCATCTCCTCCGCCTCCATCTCCTCCGCCTCCATCTCCTCCGCCTCCATCTCCTCCGCCTCCATCTCCTCCGCCTCCATCTCCTCCGCCTCCATCTCCTCCGCCTCCATCTCCTCCGCCTCCATCTCCTCCGCCTCCATCTCCTCCGCCTCCATCTCCTCCGCCTCCATCTCCTCCGCCTCCATCTCCTCCGCCTCCATCTCCTCCGCCTCCCCCTTCTTCTGTCTCGAGCAACTGCTCCATGCCGCCTGTACCTCCATCTCCCCCTCCCCTGCCGCCGTGCGGCCTTGGCGGGGCGCGCGCAGCCTGGGGCTTCCCCGGCCTTGACTTTGGCGGCGCCACCGGAAGAACCGGCCCGCCCGCTCCCCTTACCCCCCCACCCCACCCCACCCCGCCCCGCCGCGCCATTGTCTTCCCGCTCAAGGGCCTCCGCCCACCTCCTTCCGCGAGTGTCACCTGCCTTAATGAGGGAGGGTGGGCTGATTGGCGGTACAAGTGAGGGCCACGTGATAGTACGCAGTTAGTAATGATTGGTGAGGTAGCGTACCATAATCCAGTTAACTCTCTTGTCAGGAAACTACTACTTAACACTAGTCTTACAGCAAACTATTGTTTCACGATTGAGGTGTCTGTCAACACTCATTTCTGTCAATTGATCTCCAGATTTTTTTCCCTGCTCCACTTCTGAAAACGCCCTTATCGATATTTGCTTATTTAAGCATACAATTCATATTTAAGCTTCAATATATTGAATGCCCATTGATTTAATTTACGTCCTCAATATTATATATTCCATTATGCGACCGGCGGTGAAACTCAATTCCCACTACGAAGGAAGTAGTGGACCATAAAACTGTATTTATTGTAAAAATATATTTATTCCACAAATTCAGAAGATAGATTACAATAAAACAAGTATAAAATCAAGTAATACATCCGTTTTTAAATTCAAAATAGATTTTCAATTTCATATCCGTACTTCTAGGTTTTGCTTTCAGGATTTTACAATTCTTCTTTACTCATAGCATAATGGCTGCCCCGCGGCGTCTGTGATACGTTAGATCTCATTAAATATGTTCATCACAAGCAAAAGTGAAGTGCTCACATATTTCTGTTAACTGGTGAATCACCTTTCTCAGGCGTTAGTGGTTCTCAAAGTATTTTTTATGGCGTCATTCAGCGCCGCTACTATTTTTCAGTGACATCAGGACACATTTATTGAAGATTATAGACGTATTCAAGAAAAAAATGCGAAGTTAACTTATTAACTTACGAAGTTAACTTATTAACTTACGAAGTTAACTTATTAACTTACGAAGTTAACTTATTAACTTACGAAGTTAACTTATTAACTTACGAAGTTAACTTATTAACTTACGAAGTTAACTTATTAACTTACGAAGTTAACTTATTAACTTACGAAGTTAACTTATTAACTTACGAAGTTAACTTATTAACTTACGAAGTTAACTTATTAACTTACGAAGTTAACTTATTAACTTACGAAGTTAACTTATTAACTTACGAAGTTAACTTATTAACTTACGAAGTTAACTTATTAACTTACGAAGTTAACTTATTAACTTACGAAGTTAACTTATTAACTTACGAAGTTAACTTAATTATTGTAGTATTGTGTGCATCTTCGACACCTGAAGCTCAGTAAAAGTGTACATGTTGTCAGACAAATTATAGAATTGTACTAGGAGTTACGACAGCTAGAGACTAGTGTCTAGTTTTCATACGTTAGGTGGTGGTGAAGAAGGAGCCGAAAATTAGCAAGAAAAGTGCAGTGACGTTGTGCAATTGAGAGAAACGAGTGAGTAAGAAAGACATCGCGGTATCGCAGTGCGGTGAAGTGTGGTGAAGTGCAGTTTGGTGAAGTGGAGTTCTATGCAAGATTGCACGGTGAAATGTTCATGTGATTTTGTAACGTTTTTAGAGTTTGTATAGTTGTTAAGTTCTGTAATGTTAAGTTAGTGTATTCTGCCACCAAGTTCTCACACTTAATTGCAGAATTATTAATAAATCTAATCTAAAAAAAGATTACGCGCTATCCGCAACCCGTTGTTTAGGACACTGCACCAGCATTCGCCTTGTATTGGAAGGATAAATCACTGAAAACTACCGACCAAAGCAAACGTAAATGCCAGAGTAAATGTTTTATTGTGGGAGGAGGCCGGTGCGCTTGTTTTGGTCATTCACCCCGACTGCTTCGAAGCGGTCAGGTGCTCCCGCGAACTTCCACTCGTGTGCGTCCGCCGCGGCCCGGAGCGCTGCGCCGGTAGAAAGTGGGAAGGCGCGCTGGCGGGGCGGGGCCGGGCCACTTCCCGCCCAGCGGAAACGGACGCGCGCGATTATCGTGGCGGCGGAGAAGGAGGAGGATCGATCAAGCTGTAGATCGACGGGAAGCTATTGATCGCGCGCGCTCGCACGCGCCGCCGCGCCCCGCACAGTGCCCGCCGCGCCGGAAGCACGGAGAAACTAAGCTACACGTGTATTGTCACAGAAATTAAATATTTTCAGGAGAAGCGTATGACCCTGTCTATCTGTCTGTACTTGGCGCGACAGACCGCGAACAGGCCAGGGCCTACCAGCAGCGTCGTGGCCACGTGGCCATGGGTTTAAGGCATACGTGTGGTTTACACGATGACATCCCTACACAGTATTCTGGTCTTCTCAACTTTAGAGTGCGTTTTTTCGTCGTCAGACAGCAATATATACGGAGACATTGCAAGGAAATACTATAATCTTGCTAGACTAGGAATTGAACCCGAGGTCACGTCATGGAAAGCGAGCACGCTGACAAATGAGCGAGACCGACAATCCATATTTACATATTCCAATGCACGCAGAAATTGAAAGAAAACTTGTCATGTGAGATATGTCCACGGTTTCGTTAGAATACGAGGAATTCTGAAAAACACAGAAGCATATCCATTTTGGCTGAAGAATGCAAATAGTTGATTGTGTTTTCAGGCTACTCTCATACTACACATGCCGATTGAATTATCATACCGTATCAAATATTATACGTTATCATTAACAGTGCCTCACTGCTTACGACACAGCTGATGTCATGCTACTGCAAGGCTCCAAGGAAGAGGCCGTATGCCATTGAATATTTGCAATTCACGTGTTGGTTATGGAACAGCACATTTGTTGATATGCTTGGTATCCAAAGAACTGTTGTGTTATGTATATTAATATTGCAGTATTCGTGAAAACTTTTGTTAAAATATTTAATGTGTTGTAATATTATAAGAGTATTTTATTTGTTGCTCTGGAGGAATGTGCGTGCTATTTTTCGGAAAATCATTTTGTGTAGTTTTGTTCAGCAGCACTTTTGCCGCTGCAGTACTCTACACCTAAACAACTTCTAACAAAAATGAAAAGAGTACTTTTTGATCAATGATTTAAGGTGAAATCACAGATTTATTAAGAAGAGTAATAATAGACGTTCTACCAATATTTAATTGAATAACGTATTTTTTGATAAGGTTGGTTAGACAATATTACGATTTGATGTAGTAAATGATGTATTAAAGGTCTAAAAACATTGCATTAATATAACGTATCTTTGAAACATTTGGATCCTAATGTCTGAGAGAAATAATATTATTAGTTCCATTTTTTGCAAACGTTTTCTTTTCATTGAAAAAAGTTTGATTATTTTAAAAAATATGAATTTTCACATTCTGGTTGAATAAGACCTTTTTTCTAATTGCACAGTTGGGATTGCAGTGTACGAATGCAGAATGCTGTCGGAAGCAACACCAGATTCAATATTTTAATCGGTGATGGAGATTTTGTTTTATTTTAATATGCTCATGTGTTCTAAAAGGCCATTCACACTGAAAACGTTTGTGTAGGCGTGAGGACATAAAAATGTACGAGTACTTTCAACACAAACCTGAATGTATCACTCACAATGACAGTGAACATGTAAACAACCACTCATCGATAATGAATCGATACAATAAATACTGGGCACATAACTCCGTTTCATAACCAAATGTCAATAAATAAAATGAAATCCATCATGCTAATATAATTATTTTTAATTCCATGAGCGCGACAAATTATTTCTTAGACCGTTTCTTGAGCAATGATGATGGTGACGGTGGCGGTAATTTCTGCCCTGAAAAGTTCCTCTTTTCTCCCAGAATGATATACAAAACAAAAAAAATCATTTTGAAGAGTCCTCTTGAGTTTCATTTTACGAAGTGTTGATTTTTTCAACGAAATTGTTTTATCATCATTCTAGAATACGTGACACAGTAACAGAGGAGAATTGAGGGAGTTGCGTGAAATGGCTATGTGTTTTAGTTTACGACTCCATCTCTTTGAGCATTCATTTGCGGAACTATTCCTTTTTATCATCATCCGAGGATAAGAAAGACTATAGCTGAGTATAATTGAGGGAATGGCACCAAATGGAGGACATATTTTCTTATAATTTACAACCCCATCTCGAGGAACATTTATTACTTTGCTCGTTAATCTAAAATTACAGATTTTAAGAAAAATTGGATCTCCTCCATCGCTACGTTGTGCACTCTACGTTATTCGACACATTTTCGTGAAATCTACCACATTCAACAGAGGTTTATTCTACATCTTTGCGAACGCAATTCCTGGTAGCCAGCGGTTGTAACCTGCGCCCGTTTTCTCCGTCATTCGGCCCGTTTCGGCCCTGTGCACGCCGCTGCGTGAATGAAGGGCGGGGGAGAGTGAGTCACACTTGGCAGAGCGAAGGGAAGGGGAGCAACGCCCCAGCCCGCCCCCGCCCCCGCCCTGCCCCGCACCCGCCCGCGGAGACATTGAAACGGGCGCACCTGCGGCCGCTCCCCGGATGCACGCCGGAAGCCCCGGGCTGCATTCTGGCAGCGTCGCCCGCACGCACACAGGGGGCGTTACGGTTTGGATGTCGGATCCAAGTGCTTAATGTCGGGGTGGGCTCTCCCACACAGGGAACTGGAGACATACAAACACACAGGGGACATTGTGGCATGGATTTCGGATTGAAGTGCTTAATGTTGGGATGGGCTGTCTCTCACAGGGGAACAGGAACCATACAAACACACTGGGAAACATAACAGTGTCGATGTGGGATTGAAGTGCTTAATGTCGGAGACAGGTGTCCAATGCAGGGAAACAGGAATCATACAAATACACACGGGGTCATACGAGTGTGCATGCGAGATTGAAGTGCTTAATGACGGGGTGGGCTGTTCCACAAACAGAGAATGAAACCATACAAACCCAGAGGAGATTGGTCAACAGATTTGGATGAGCAGGTGTTTGAAAAATTGGGTATTGTCCGCCCTAAACTTAGCTCGGTCTGCACAGGAACGGAAATGTCGTCACACTATTGATCTCTTGTTAATATCCCGCATTTACCACCCCTCCTGACCTCCTGTGCCGCTATTGCAGACGCGACGTCTGGAGGTGTGAATAAAAGTGGACCACGATCTGTCAGCTCGGAAAACAATTTAAACATTGATGCCGTAAAACCTAACATTGTTTTAATCCGATACAATATATTAATGGAAACCGGCACATTATCTGAAATTCAAGTCTTTTGTGTGATTGATGTTTTCCAAGGTCACTTCAGCGTCTAATGAATATCACTCTCCCTTGTATTTAATCAAACCGCAAATTTAGAAAAACTACTTGAAAGTTTTACAATATTCTCTTGTCATCGCCTCTAAAGAACATGCGTGTATTATGAAGACGTCATAAACCTGTAAAAAGGATTAAAGCTACAAAAATAATAACGGCATATAAAAATACGTCATACGATACCTTACAACCTAAAGAAAGTGGGGTAAGCCAACAATAAATGCAATGAACAGAGACGAGTACCGTAGAAAACAACGCAACAAAAGAGAAATACGTTTCATTGAACAGTTTTATTTTATTTTCTGATACAGATTAATACCTCAATTGATTACACGTTACACTTACCTCAAATTGTCATTTGATCATAATTAATTTTGTCTTATTAATCTCAAAATCATGTGGTATCAAACTTCTTTGTCAAGTGCTAAGACGTACCGAATCGCCAGTGAGCATGTATCCTTCCGGGAACACGGCTTCATTTGATACGAGACCAAAGCAACTAGTTGTCATGTGGAAACGGGTCTTTCTAGGAATTAGACAGTCCAAGCTCACTGCACTCTTCTCTTAAAGCCAAATATCTTTTCTCCAATCACTCTCACTGGAGTCTTCTTATTTTATACACTCCTACTTTCTCCCGTGGACATTAAGAGAAAGTATAATGATGCTGAAAGAATTAAGCTTGGGGATCAGATGGATATGTTTCAGAATCTCTTCCACGCTGGTCTATTTTTCCTTCGTGATTTTACACAATTTAGTTATCTGTGCATGTTTACGTTTCATGTGAAGAGACTTGTGAATAGTCAGTACTAATCAAAGATGATGGCTTGCTTTGATTGCTTGCTTTGAATTTCTGCTGTTCTCATTTAATTCATAGAATTTCTTGTAAACCACTTCACTGAGCGGATGTCTAATTAATGAAATTGTAAGGTGTTTCTGAGATTGCTCGCTAAATTTTTACATTCATCATGTTTAAAACATCAGGCAATGCAAGTGTAATAATGTTTTCATTTGTAAGTCAATGTTTTTGTTGGTTAAATTTACAAATATTTGAGTTCTTAGAAAATTCGTTTATCTTAAACTCAACGCTGAAGAGTTTCGTAAATCAATATATTCTAATATCAAGATAATAGAACTTCTATCTTTCAGTTTATAAAACACAGGAAACGTATAATTGGATACTTTCAATTCACGAATTGTGTATTTGAGTAACATTTGCATGAAACTTCGAACAAATGTAATTTATACATTACAAAATAAGTTATATGTTCACAGACGCCTAACAACAATTAGTACGAGCACAGAAAGTGCAATCCAAGCAGAAAGTGCAACGTCTTTTGTTATAATTCACGAAAAAATAAGAGTGGTGGTTATCGAATCTAAATGATTTCTTAGTGGCTAAGGTAGATTATATGGCAGAAGGAAATGCTCAATGCATGAAGGAAATATATAAAACAATAAAATCCCAACACTTAAGAAATCATCTTCTCCCTCGTTGACTTCTGTTTTTCACCAACGGAGGGGGGAGTAGCTGCGTGGCATCCTCGCTGGAATTGAAATGTCGAAAGAGTGAGCAGAACGAGTTAATGTTATTGGCTTCTAGATCACTCACGTGAAGAAATCCTAAGGATTGAATTCGATTGCACAACCTTATCCTGCGGGTGAGCGCGCTTCTATCAGTTATTTCGAAAAGAAGCGGAATCATTCGACGTAATTTCTTTGGTACTTAAATATGAATTCATTGGTCGGAAATGAGTACATCATTAATTGGATGCCGTAAGGATACAAGAACCAACACAAGGTTTAAGCGAAGGCTTGCATCTCTAAGTAAAATAAGGAATTTGGCAGAATGTTAAAACTGAATAGCGCGTAAAAAACTATAAATTGTACACAAAAATGTAAAATTCGTGTTATTTACATCTCTGTGAGAAATCATACTATTTTTAAATTATAAAAACTTTGCGACATTTCTAGTGACCTTGTGCTAAACACACATAACAATATACATAATAGTATCCGTAGTATAGATAGAACACATAAAAGTCTCAGTTATAAACAATATCGTCCCAGTGACCCACGTTTGACCGTACCTAGAAAATTAATTAAAACACAATAGCTAAAATTTCTAAACGTTTTGGAAAAAAATTGCTTGGATAAGATGTAAATGATCTCTAATGAATTAGGTATTATATTTCTAAACTTTATCGTTGATTGATATAGTGTTTGCCTTTGAAAGGCACGAAACAGTATCTCTCCTTTCATTCATAACTTTTGTTCGATATGACTTAAAACTGCAATTATCAAGGCATCACCCATTAAAGCAATATAGTATGATTTGATAAATTAATTGATACCGTTGAATCTTCTGGATATATCTAAGATGTGGAACAAAAACATCATTAAACAACCTTATTAATGCATTTTGTAAGAGTTCCTTCCAAACCTTCTGGTTCACTGAACAACCTTCAACTGTTTTGACAGCTATCACATCCTATGAGAACATTTTCATTGTTATCTAGAGCCGTAAAAAGTTAAAATATCGTAACTGCTTTCCATATACCTCGGCGATAATTCAGAGCATCGTTATTTTTCAGAAAGTAGGTAATTGGCCGAGTTAATAGCCTAAGAAGTATCCACAATCTAAGCGGAGTATTATGAGATATAATCTGAGTCGTCATAAAGCAGCGAAATTACATTTAACGGTAGGTGAACTATAAAGGCAAACGAAGATTTATTGCACACAAGCCTCGGAGCAATGCGAGATGTCACTTAGGAAATAAGTTGACCATGATAATTTTTTAAATATCTACAAATTTAGTAGAATGATTAAGAATGTAGGGAAAGAAAATATACGTACGAAAAAATAATTTAACTTCCAATTATCGTCCAATGTTGTACAACACTACCTTCTATACCATTATCTCCATTACAAATGCCTTGTATGCCAATATCATGCTATATATTGGATAATAAACATAAATAATAAACATTTAATTTCCTATTAACATTATCATTAGCTGTCTTCAATAAATGTTCACGTTTTACGAGCCTCCGAAAATGTTTTGGGAAAGCTTACGCGCATGAAACTTAAGTGTTATTCAACACACGCTGTATGTGACTACCGCAGCTCTTAAAAAGGTATTAAAGTGGGGTTCGAGACTGAAAACGTAACATGTCTGACACGTTCTCTGAGAAAAATAGTCCTATTAGTTGGCGTGTGTGCAACCAGAAGTTTCATTCGTAAAGACGTCTAGGAGAAGTGACGTAAGTGCCGGGGTGAAGACTGCGGTGATAGTGGGACCGTGCGGTGGAAGACAGGAGTCGACAGCAGTCGTCTGCGTGCTGATTCCATCTCAGGATCATATCTTCAAGGTATAGACGTTAGGCCAGGCTAGTTTCATCGCAAGACCTATTCCTGTTGGAATTGGTGAGATCTTAATGGACACGTTTTGAATGGTCCACTTGTCCTGTCAACTCAGGCTGAAGTGCGCAGAATGTTCAAGGTATGCAGAATGTTGTACATTACATCCACTAGCATGCACATTATTATTATTATTATTATTATTATTATTATTATTATTATTATTATTATATTTCCTTTAATTCACGTATAAAAATTTTATAAGTCGGCTGGATATAGAATCTACTCCGGGTTGCAACCAGCTTCTTAAGGGGCAGGTCTAGTGAATGTCCATGCATCTACATAACGTGGTGCAAAATTTGGGGCGAATCCCTGAGCTCCGATAACTATCGGGACGACCTGTGATTTTAAGCCCCGTAATCGGTTCATCTCGATTTCCAAACTTGTATTTAAGCCGCGTGTCTGCCTGCTTGGTTACGACGTTTCGATCGCACTGCACAGCAATATCTACAAGTTGACATTTTTTTCTCCAAATCATGGATAACAATATTCGGTTTATTTGGCGCTATCGCACGATCAGTTTGAGTTTGTTGGTCGTACAATATTGTCCACACAATCCAACAGACATCGCCGATTTTGATGAGTGGTCCTACCACCTTCAACATGTGTTAAGAACTTTGAGGGTGGTACAAATATGAAACTGGATTAATTACTCACCCTATCACGTCTTTTCAAGTAGATGGTCTTTGCTGGAAGTGGACAAGCTGAGTCGATGAGATCAATGGTTTCTGGCAAATGCGGCATTTATTATTATTATTATTATTATTATTATTATTATTATTATTGTTGTTGTTGTTGTTGTTGTTGTTGATGATGCTGTTATTATTGTTATTTTTATTATTATTGTAATTATTATTATTAATATGGGATAGTTGCGGTGCCAATCTCATCCTCGGCACGAGTCCAGGGAATCTTTAGAGTAGATAAGATTCAAGGGCATCCCTTGCAACGCCTGCATTTGATTCTGTGATACTTTCTCCGTGAGATTTTCAACTCAGATTTACAAGTACAACGTGAGATCTCATTAGGGTGGAACTTTGCCCGAAGAATTTCTTTTAGCCGAGTGCCTCAAGTGTGACCTGACATACGACCTTCAAACATCCAATATATTTATCATATTTCTGACGTCAATCATGACTGTAAGGAAATATCTCTTTGAAATGTACAATTTCATTGGAACCAAAATTACCGATGGCTGGATAATTTCCCACTCTCAGAAACGTCTCACTAAAACTCCAAATGTCATCGGAATCAGACACTCTCTTAACCTTAATACCATCCGAATCAAATATTCTCTTGACGTAGCAATTTACCACGGCCTTGTTCAGGAACTGTTTTCGGGAATATTGTTTGTGGAGCGATAATATGACAATGGGGTTTGTTACATGACTCTCGTCTGTATGCTGCTCCCGCCTCCATGAGACGAACGCCTCTCTGAAGGTGAAACTCTCCAATGTACAGAAGCGACACATTTCCGTTCGAAAATTAGCGACATGCTGTTTGTCTTATTTAAGAATCAACTCTCTATCAAAATTTCTCCTATTAAACCTATGAGAGCGTTGATCCGGACGCTAAAAGGCACAAAGGGAAAGAAGAAGGAGAAGAAGAAGAGAGACTGTTGAATACGGTGAGAATCTCCATGATTCCTCGTCGGCTTTAAAACATTCAGAGGTGTGTCATGCTGTGTTAGTAAATACGTTTCGACATAAAAAAATTTGAATTCTTTAATGCTATTACACATGACTAATATCGCACCTTCTTATTCTTCACAAATCCCAACCTCTTGGGTTCAAAATTTCATGTATCAAAGAGATTTCGAATCTAATTAGGAAACCAAAATATTGAATACACCTAATTAACGAGGGAGGAGTTAAGGATCGCACATACGTTGTAGAGAAAATGAAGGGGAATGATAAAATCAGGACATGGGGAAACTCAATTAATTTAGTTAGGAGTTATCTAAATTATATATTGCACGTATGATAGCCTTTCTTTCTCCATCCCCAATTTATTTTCTTGTTCCGTCTTTTTGCCACTGACTGAGCTCAGTGGCAACTCCGAAACTTCAGCTTCGTTGACTGGGAGTCCCAGGACTTCAAGGCGGTGGATTTTTTTGACGCCATCTGCACAGGTATTCAACCATTGTCGAGGAGAATCCTAGCGGTCGGCTGCTCTGATCGGTGGTTTTCTGTGGCATCCCCCATCAATACCAGGCGAATGCAGTGCAGTGTCATAGCAAAACGAGCCTGGACCGCCAGCGATTTTCTCTTTCTTGTCAATCCCCTTTTTGTTCCCATACACACACATACACACTTACATATATTGGCTGCTGCACATATCAGGAGACCAGTCGGTAGCTTTGAGCTCGTCTCGGATACAGCTTTGCAGGTGACACCTGGAGGAGGAAGAACCCTGTAAACCGACGTGATGGTCGGTGTTGGATCTCTTTGGTCAGCGAGGGAGGAGACGGCCTGGGTTTAACATTCACGACGCACCCGGAATAAATAAATATACTCGAGAATGGGAAACAGAAAATCGAGATATTGGCGAACTTGTTTAATTGAGGTTAAGTTATTCAGATTTTGTTTCAATACTAGTGATACTCTTCCTTCTCCGAGCCCGAGAGCAAATTTGTCAGTATCTCGTTCTTGCAGACACGAACGAGGGCGAGGGCGAGGGGGCGGGGCAGGGAGGGGGTGACGCAGCTGCGTCGCGAGTGTTCGGCGCCTGGCACGCTCAGGAACACACCGCCGGCGCGGCGACGGACACGCGTCTCCCCATTGTTCGGCGGCGCCGCGGCGGCGCGCGGAGCTGGGGTGGGGGCGGAGAGGGGGACAGGGAAGCTACCTTGCACCCACGCGAACCAACTGCCGGCGGCGGAGGCAGCACTAGGGGGGCGACACCAAAGTATCAACGGTCCCGTGCACAAACAAGGGGGCTCCGGAGGTCACTGCTTAAACTCTCTGCTTTGTCTCTGTTGAAGTAATTGGGCAATTTTGCTTCTTAAATAAATTGAATCATCAGTTAATATGCATATTAATATTTAAACAAAGAAAAATGTTACGTTTTTTAAGTTTTACAAATTGGCAACATTATTATTTAATATATATGATTCGGAGCAAACAAAAAGATTCAATGTCACATTTGACTGGTTTTCAGTTAACCGTGGGAAACTGTTCTTAAAATATGAATTCAACTTTCTATGCACAAAGTTTGCTCTCTGTGACGGCTGTAGAGTATCCTTCAACTGTTAATGTTAACAAAAAATGATCGAGGTTCCTAATTTACAACTTTTTTGCTTGTTCTTCAAAATTTGAAGCTCCTAGACATCGAACGTTTTGTTTTCTCCGATTCAAATGACAAAACCTACTACATTTTTTGCCGAAAACAAGGCGAATGTGTATTAATAATCTTGCAATGTATTAAATTATAATATAATGAGTATTAAAATACTACAAATATTGCCAAAATTTATTCTAAAATTCCAGTTTTCGAATAAATTAATAATCTAGACTTTTTAACCTAAAGGCGTAAGTAAAAATCCAAATTTTAACTTACACGTGTTAAACATTGGGTGACATTTTGAGCCAACACACCTAATAAACAATACAAATTATTTTCCGCTTCCTTAAAAAAATTGAAACCTATGAAAATCATGAGTGGACGTCTGAGGTTTCTCCCGTTGATATTTTTAAGATTAATTCTCAAACAGACGATGGATGTTCTTATGCACCCGCTGGGGAAGTCTCTCAACAATATATTTTTAACAAAATTGTTTCGTCATTATGAAAACGTGTTCATGATTATCTGACATTTTAATTCGTACTGCCTTGAATTATTGAAAATAACCACTGGAATAATTATTTCGCATTACCCTAAAAGAAGCCTTGAATTTGAAGGCATTTAATTTGAGTTAACTTCCATTGGTGCACAGTTTTCCTTAGTGGGGTGGGGTGGGGTGGGGTGGGGTTGGAGTTGGGGTGGGGTGGGGTGGGGTGGGGGTTGTGGGGTGGTGTGGTGGGGTGTGGTGGGGTGCGGTGGGGTGCGGTGCTTTAGACTCAAGTTAGCAGCACTCATAATCCTATAGAAAAGGAGCCTGAAATAATGGAAATTGAACTTTATTAGCTTGTAATTAACCTTCAATTAAATTGGTTTAAAGCCATATCGTTGATGCACAATAAACGTCTCAAAAATGTGCATTTCGCGGAAATACTGTTTTAATCTAAGCAAAACCGTTTATTCCACGAAATGTTTTACATTATTCCTCACCTCTATTGTGAAATATCTTAAAGAAATGTTTTTGGTGAAATAATTATTTTCATATTAAGTATGCGAAGAGAGGTATTTCTTCATCTTGATTGACTTCTGCCGAGACTGTAAGTTGAGGAAAAAAATTCATTGTCGAGCATGAAAGAAACATCCACTTTATTCACAAAATGTAAACATTTTTTCTACAACTGTATAAAAATGTTAATACTTAGTTTGTAATTTGAAATTGGAATAAGGTATTTTTTATCACGGCGAATATGGGTGTATTATACAGGACTATGAATGTGGAAGCGTTAGTATGAGATCCATCTGTTTTCTTCGTTGTTTCCATGCGTGAAGTACTTCTTTTCATGGCAACTATTGTCCTAAAAATGTCTTTTTTCTTGGATGAAAAAAAGTACCTACTTCACGTGCGGATAGCAATGAGCAAATTTCGTCTTTTTTCCACAGTTGTAGCAAAATCAGTTTTATTTTTTTCTGATACGTTACTGCTTTTTATTGCCTTCAATACGTAGCTCGATATACACTACATATCTACATACCTGGATCGAAAGCATCGTAGCTACGAGGGGAATATGAAACAGTTGATGTTATACGTTCTCTTATGGAAGAAATTATGAAAGAGAATGATTATGAGAGAAGTGAATTATGGGAGGAAAATACATAGTCAATTTAACATCTCGTTAATTAGTCAGTAAGTAAATGTGAATCATTAAAATTAGGTAAAACATAAAATATTGTATTTATTACGAGCGTTAACTAATAAAGTCCTCGGTGCAAAGGTCCTCTGGCTTCTTGTCGCCGCTCGATCTTTAGAACCTTTGGTGCCACCCTTGGTGCCATCAATCCTTGGTGCCATCTATCACCCTTGGTGCCATAAATAACTAATCATATTTCCGCGGTGAAGTAAAAAGACGACAACTTACGACGCGTGTCACCTTTATTGCGCCCCGGCGACGTGTGTGCGCATTGCTTGCGGCGTCGGCCGTCGCGGCGGCGCGGGGTGACGCAAGCGCCGGGCGCGGGGCTTATCGCGCCGCAAGCGACCCGGCGCGCGCCGTGCGCGTGGCGGCTGCGCGGGCGGAACCTGGAGCACGAGCGCGCCGCGCCGCGCGTGCGCAGGAGCCTCTTCGCCGCCGACGCACTCCATTTACGGCGCTCTCCTTCCGGGATGCAGGGCGCTCACGCGGCCACCATCGTACCCAACTCATTGGTTTCAGCGGGGAAAATATCGTTTTGTACTTACCGGCAGAGGTGGCTTTACAAGGGGGAAGGAAGGAAAACATTTTTGGATTAATAGTCTCATCCTATCGATGTTCACCACTGCGGATAATGCTCAATGTATATGCCGCGTTAATTAAATAAAACCGAAACATGTCAGGTGTCTCAGTTCATCTACTGATGTCAGTGCAAGGCCTCTGACCGGGAAGTACTAGGGTTGGAGTCCCGGCAGTGGCAAGATTTTTGATACAGACTTAACAGCTACGTCAAATTCAGATGCTGCCTGGAGGAGAATTCTAGAGGCCGGCTGCTCTGTTCGGTAGTTTTCTGTGGTTTCTCCGACCAACGCCAAGCGAATGCCGGAGCAGTACCCTAACAAACGGGCCACGGACCGCGTGCGATCGTTCCTTCCTCTTCCTTGTCCTGTCCTCTCCCCTTACATACTCTTACACTAACATGCACTACACTTCCACACATGCCGGGAGACCGGTCGGGAATTTAGAGCTTGTCCTGACTGGGGCGGTGCCCAGCTGGTGGGAGATACCTAGTTGGGGAAACTTCGCTAGACGTCGGTAGGTCGTTGCCGGATCTCGCCATCCAGCGGGGGAAGATCACCGTCATCTCCCGACGAAAAATATGCACTACAGTTATGGAACTAATGTCCCCTCTAGTTGGCGCTCCCGGAATCACTAACAACCAACCGTTTTATACATATGTACACATAGGATTGTTCCAGGGCACGTCGGCTTCCAACGTTTTTCACAGGTGTCGCAGCAGAACAAATGTTACAAACATCTACGGAATATAAGAGGATTGATGATGATTACTTTTTGCCAATAAATATGTTGTGCGTAATTTCTGTAACTAAATTGAATTTGTGACTGTTTCCCCTAACTTCATGCATTCGTGTTTGGCAAGTTCAGGCATTCTCACGTAGTCATATAAATTTTGTGACTCCCAAATCAACACACGAAGGGTTTCCTATCGGTTATGGGCACATACCGTAGAAGTTTGTAACACTTAATAGTGGCATGTCGTCCCCCCACACCTTCCATGTCTCCTTAGCCCGCGGCCAGTGGTTCGTCTCCCTTCCTTGTTCATTGTTCTATGAGTTTGCTCATGATCCACTTCTAATCGGCTTTCGGAGGTCTCCTACAAGCTCCTATCCGCCTTTCTTTTCCGGATTGTGGGATGCTGAAAATGGAACTTGCACAGTTATTAGCTTGTATAGGGTAGTGGGTGTTGGGAAATGAAGGTTCCAAACTTATAAGTGTGATGCATGTTGGTTGGAGATGCTTCACCTGAATCAATATACGGTAACACAAGGTGTATCACGATCAGTCTCGTTGAAGTGCAACACGGATATGTGCTACACACGTGCTCTGACGCTAACCGGGTGGACCAGACATGAAGAGATATTGACGAAAAGCCATTCAGTAATTAGGAAATATACCATACCAAAACCATACTGCAACTAGCAGGTGAATACCTATGTCTAAGCGAGACTCGAACCCGGAATCTCATCAATTTTGAGTCAATTATCACTTGTATATTAAAAATACCTCGTGTTTGCTCTGATGTTAAAACAGCTGTTTGTTGTGCACCGCTTTGCGAGAAGAACGATTTCAAAATGCATTTCCATGTGATGCGAGGCTTTCGATTCCCGTTGTCTAGATTACGTACAAATTTTTACGTGAACTGCATTCCTAAATATTGCTTTTATGATACTTGCCAGACTTCAACTCAGAAATGCTTCTCAGAAACGTTGCGAATATTCAGGAACTTCTCTACCCTTCTTATCCCCTAATTACTCTTTCTCCTTCAATACATTCTTATTACTCATTTCCTTTTGGATTTAATTAGCAATGCACTATTTATTCTTCATTTTTTGCAACGGTTTTTGTTTCTTATTTTCCTTTCTCATTCTTTATTTTCTGTGTGCATTCCTTTATAATCTAGTATCTGTTGCAAAAACAATAAACCTACCTTTTACATTTCCTCCCCTTTATGATTGTATACCGTACCCGAGATGCAATCTTTGTTCATCGCATGTGTTGAATCTGCATCGTTGCAATGAAAGTCCGGAAGTTTGTCCTGCAGCTTCCTCTAAACCGCCCTTCTCTTTGATTCAGAATGCCTGGAGACTTGCGGTACTGGAGGAAGGCAATGTATACGAGTAGGTAAAGATTGTTCGTATTTCCCTCATGGAATTCATGATAGTTTTCTTATCTTAATTTTGCTTTAATCATTTAATGATATAAAAGATTGGGAATTGTTTTCAAGCTGCTTATGATGTGTGTGTCCTAATAGAATTTTATGCGCATATTTTGTTGATTTGTGCCTTAAGGTGAGCTGAAATCGTTTCGAAAGTACAGATCGCTTTTTAAATTAGGCTTCAAAGAGGTTTAAAAATATTTAAAATGAACCAAACAAATGTTGTTGCTAAACAATATATAAATTTATTCAATAAAAGGCCATTTTGTTTAGCACGTTTTTCTGCCTTCAAGCCTGTGACCTTCATTACCCCGACAGATGCTCTACCAATGGCTCTCTCATCCATTTAGTTCTTCACACGTCATTCCAGCGCTATCGAATTTAACAATATTACGTACTTTAAATCCTTCTTTTCTTTCGTATGAGATCATAATTTGCCATCCTTTTTGTGTCTACCTCCGTGGCGATTTTGCATAGGCAAATTTCCACCAATGTTTTTGATAGCAATTAGTTTGCTATCAAAAGGGTTTTCATTATTTTTTCGAATGTTAGAAACATAAAAAATATTTCAGCGATTGAGCATTGGTGGTGTCTCTTCAGTCCAAATGACGATTTTTGACATGTTCTAAAATAGTTGAGCATTGTCCAACACAGCTTCGCTCTGCAAATCGTATTCTTCGGCCTAAAGGCTGGAGCGCCAGCTCTAAATATCTTAAAGTGTCGGTTCCGAGAAGTAATTTGTAGGTTAGGGATAGTTTTCAAGAGTGAAATGAAGTTAGGGAGGAACCGGCATTGACCTACAAGCTTGCGGTGAGTTTTTCCCTCCGAGTATCTTCCTCCAGCGGGTCCCCGCCCCAGCCAGGACAAGCACTAAGCCCCCGACTGTTCTCCTGACATGTGTGGCAATGTAGAGCAAGTGTGAGTAAAAGGGTAAAGAAGGGAACTAGTATGAGGAACAGAAGACCACGCATGACCACGCGGTACTGTTCTGGCATTCGCCTGGTGTGGATTAGATAAACCTCGGAAAACTATCGATCAGAGCAGCCGGCCGCTAGAATTCTCACTCCGACCGTGCCTGAATTACCTGTGTCTTCCTATACAGAAGATACAGTCCACTGTGCCCAAACTGGAGTGGAGATGCATGTGGTAAGGATGAGACATGACCGCTGGGCTCACATTACAACGGTCTGGGCTCCGAGGATCGGCAAACGGCTGAAAGGAAGACCTAGAAGAAGATGGACAGACGAAATGAAAAAAGTAGATGCTCTAAAGACCCAAACTGCACGAAACGGAGAAGAATGAAAAAATATAAACTTAAAATTGTGCGAAAATGTGAACATAAAGTGTTAATCTAATAATCCCACAATCATGCAGCTCAATTGGGGCCGATCAAATTAATTATCTATTCTTCATCTTGGAGAGGCCTTTGCCCTGTATGGGATTCTACTGGCTTTATTATTATTATTATTATTATTATTATTATTATTATTATTATTATTATTATTATCTACACATCTATTGCCGGAAATGCTGTCGCCGTCTGAACTTGAAAATTAGGACCTCCTAGTCAGAGGCGCTGCAGTACCATAAATTGACGAGTGCCCTGAGCCACCTTAGCCCGTTGGAAAGCGTCGCTTCTCCCATCAGAGCTGCATCCAGTGCGGCGACGGGCGCGCGGGCGCCGGCGACCGGTTTATTGTTTCCCGCGTGTCGATCCGCTGCGGACGCAACCCACCAAGGCCGCGCTTTCCCCATCTCCCCGCCACACCCCCTCCCCTCCCCTCCCCCCCTCCTCCCCATGCCCCCTCCACCCTTCCTCACCCATTGACGCAACTGCCTCTCGATAGCAGGAGCACGCGCTCACGCAGGTGGAGACGGGGCGAGGAGGTTGGAACCCGACGCGCCCCCAACAACAGTGTTGTCAGCTGGGGTGTTGGCACAGAATTCAGAGATGTGGTAAAGTTTTAGGTCTTAATGTATTCCAACAAAAACGTATGAAACTGACTGGGGTGGCTTAGAGCAGGATTGTGCAACTGACAGCCTATTTATTGTGGTCCGCGAAACATTTTTAGTCAAAAAAGCGAAGGTCCCTTTCCTTCACGTCGAGCGAGATCATAGTGCGCCTAGCGCTCGCGACCGGGTGTGGCGGGGGTGTGCCGGGGAGATGGGGTCAACACCCTCTTTAATGTAAAAATAGGTGAAGTTTAAATTGAAAGATTATTTCCCTAATATATTCAGAAATTCAAAATTACCTCAATGTGTCTCACTGCGTTATGCATTGTACGGCCTGATATCACGCATAGTTACCTCCCCACACAAACACACACACACACACACACACATTTCAGAGCAGCTGAGCAAAATGCCGAGATCAACAATACGGGGAAGTCAGGTGGGGTTAGCCAGAGTAATGAAAATATAGCCTGCAATCATGTTAAAGGTGTTAGTTGGGGTCCTTGAAGCCTTGCAAGTTGGACACCCCTGCCTTATAGTAAGCTCTGTGGTTGTCTTTGCAGCGTCGCTGACTAAGCGGTCCTAGCTTTTGTGCATTGTCTGTGGAAGTTTTTCGACTTTGCACCTGAATTCCTCGTGGCCCTTAAGTTAATCTGATGTAGAATTCTAGAGGTCGGTTGCTCTGACCGTTAGTTTTCCGTGAGTTCCACGATAAATACCGAACGAATGTGGGATCATTACCTTAGAAAAGGGCAACGGTTCGCGCGCGATCTTCCCTTTCCCATCCTTGCTCTAACAGGCACGTCACACACTTACTCCTACTTGCATCACACTTCTACACGTGTTAGGAAGCTAGTCGGCAGGGTAGAGCTTGTCTCGATTAGGGGTGATGTCGGGAGTGGCAGATATATAGAAGGGAAACTCCACTAGCCAGCGTGCTGGTCGGCAGCGGATTTCACGTTCCCGCCGAGGAAAATACACTGCCACGCCCTGTGTTACAATATGCACTGCATTTACGGGCCTAATGACCATAGCAGTTAATGCGTCCAAATACGCTTAATAATCAATCCAGAACGCATAGAATAGCTAACATATCTAGTCCTCCAAGTCGTCTTTCGTGGCTTCCCAAATGACCACGCATTTTCAAAGTGATTGACGTGCACAGAACGCTGATATCTACTGCTCGAATGTGTCACTGCTAGACCGCCAGACCAACACAGTTTAAAGATGTGAACTTTCAAAAAGAAGTGAGATCAGTCTGACTTATTTCATGTTACCCAAAGTAATGCATATTGTGAACTTGTCATGAACTCACATTTGTTCTTGGATTTCCTTATCGACCATATTTTGATGTTAACTGCAGCGTGTCCTTGGGAATGCCAAGCCAGTTTTTCCCCGAGTTCTCTGTGAGACAAGTTAGGGTTCCATTACGACTGCGTCTAACTAAAATGCAGTAAGGATAGCATTCATGAAAATATTGATAATAGACCTCTACACCACTGTCGGTTGTGAAACATATGAAATAGGAATTATTTCTGTGTTAACACGGTTATTGTTTCATCTGTGTTAATCAGTGCGATACGTTTGTTATTTATGTGATTCATATTTTTGGGTTCTCTTCTTAAAATAAATGTAATCCAAATTGTAATCTTATATTCTTACATTTTCTAATGAGTTAACACCGAAATGTGTACCTTAGCCTTTCGTGATTGATAGTTCCTTGTCGAAAAACAAACAACTCATTTACGACACTTTTCTTTCACAGTAAGCTGCAGTGTTTTTGTTTTAAATGCGTGGGTTTTATATTTTAAATGTTTGATACATGTTTTGTTACGTTGCTGTATGTGACGTTCTGTATTACTTAATACTATTCCTTATATTGTACTGTGTATCCCCGTTTCACAACGACTTTGTTGGAGTGTGTTGCGTTGTGAGATACTGTTCTGAGTCGTATAATTCCGAAACATTGCACCTCTTTGCGTGAGGTCACATTGCGTTGTAAAATGCGGATACACCTTGCGTTCCCCGACGAAGACACGCTCAGTCGCACAATAAATGTAAACAAACGTTTGGTACCACGTTTCTCATACAGTGGTGCCAAATGAACAAATTCAAGTAACAAAAAATATTTGTTAAACTGTTCGTGGATACTTTAAAGGATGCAAAGCATGCTAAAACGTCAAATTTTTAGAACTAGTGCTAAAAGTAAGAGAACGCTCGAATGTTATGATAAAACTGTGAATACAGCAAAGAACACAGAAAACCAAAATACTTCGCATCATGTACTACTCATTTTGATGTACCATTAAGTGATTTGAATGAAAGTAATCGAATGAAAGTAAAATGAATGTCAGTATAGATGCCTAAAAATAGTGTATGGCACATGTGGTAAAAAGAACTTTTTTTTCTTGTAGGATTTCGCCACTCTGCCTATCGGCTTCGTGTAGCAGTATTTTCTACTCACAAAATAAAATGCCACTTTTATCACTTGTAACATAAATAACTATCATGCAAGAAAGGTGAAACAAAAAGGGTAATCAGAGAAATAAGTATGACAGTACTTATAAAAAGTTTGGAAAAATTGAAATGTATACAACGCCTCCGACCCAGTTTTATTGAATTATAAAGTTATGTTAAAATTTTACACAATTATATTCAGCGCGGAATATAGCGGCCTACAACGGATGTTAAGTATTTTGTGTAATATTGCAATTTTTAAATTTGTTTTCTTTTGAGAACGGATGATATAATAATGTATTTGTAAAACATTTGAGCTGCCATAACACAATGTATTATAACTAGCGTGTTACGTGAGACAATGAACTCATATTATCCAGTCCGTGTGACAATGCTTTAAAGTTGAAGCCATTTCAACGAGTTATAAAATGCATCGTCGGGGACTTGTTTAACTTCTACTTTTTTATTTCAAACTGATTGAACTGAAGAATCTCATGTATTTCAGTATTATACGAAAGTATTTTAGTTGTGTTCTTGAGCAGTAGGCGTGCAATGTTTTTGGAATTTGCTACAATTTTGCGTGGTTTTCAGTTCCAGCAGGGTTTTGTTGGTGCACAGTTCTTTCCATTTTGTTTCGTCAATGCAGTAGTATCAAAGTTGTAAGCGACTGCGAACTCCCATATCGGCGCGACCATCGGCATATTACATAGATTGTTCAGGATGTTTTAAAAACGAAGATAATGGTTATATGAATAAATCGAATGTGTGAATCTTTATACGTATTAGTTTTTGTAAAATGTTTAAATGTTTTTTCATTTATAATTTTTTGTTCAAAATTCACGTATTTTATATGTAAAGTTTGAAACACTACTCCAGGCATATAAGTTACAAGATTGGACTTCCATTATTCTGAAAATTTCATTGAACTATCTTTAACATTCCCGAAACTACACCTAGATTTATTTTACTAATCTACTTCACCTTTAACCACCTATGTCAACGTGCGGGATCTCTCCGTTGCGAATACTGACGTTTCAACATACGGCGCGTGTTCTTTAAAGTTAAAATGTAATCTTCGTTAGCGCATGTTTTCGTGTTCCTCAGCTCTTGCTGCGCGCCACAATCCCAACCTCTGACTCCCCATTGCGAGTGTTGTGTTATTCGAAATGCCGGAACCTGTGGTAAAATAAAAGTTGTTAAAGAAACGTTGCAGCCAAGATGGATGGCCGAGGTGACTAGAGCGAGTACCAGCTAAAGAACTTGGTCTGAAGGGTTGCAGATTCGAATCCAGCACTGGGCACCCGACTCGCTCGCTTCTCTTTATCATTCTTATCTTTCTTATCTCTCTCTCTCTCACACACACACACACTCCCTCACACACTCTCTCACACTCACATTCACACACACACACACAACGCATCTCACTCTTGTGCGTGTGCGTATATATATATATGTGTGTGTGTGTGTGTGTGTGTGTGTGTGTGTGTGTGTTTGTCGCAGTATGTCGGGCCTGTCTGACCGACATCTATGGAGCGTGCCGCTGCTACTGACTAGTGTATGATTGAATATACTCTGCACCCGGGATGTGGAAGATTGTGAAAAGCTGCCTTAATTTGCGTTTATTTGCACGTGTTATAGCTCTTGTTGCGTACATCCCAACCTCCGACCTACATACGTGTTTATTTATGTTCACTGTGGTTACAAAGAGCCGGAGCGCCGACTCAAATAGGTGTGCCGATTTTCCGGCTTTCGCCTTTATATACCAACCGCCAGGTCGCTTGACAGGCGCATGCTTTCTTCATTTCTGCTCACTTTACTTGGAACCTATTTAATTTAAATAACTGTAAGGTATATCCTAAATGAACTAATTACATGTAAATGAGTGTTGCACTTTTATTTACAGTATTTATATTTTAACAGAAAATAATTCTATTATTTCCAAACCTTTTTTTTCCAACCTTCCTTTTTTCCCGTTCCTCTGGGGGCGCTAAGGGGGCCGGGCTCAATTTTTTTTATTGATTTTCCGTACACTCCAGTTTTATTCTCATAGGGCGATGTTTTATGGTCGGGTGCCCTTCCTGACGCCAACCACAGGGGAAATAGACACACACACAATCACGAAACACACCCACCTATGCCCGAGATGGGATCCCCGCAGGGGGGGTATCGTGACTGCGTAGGTGGTCACAGTCTGGTGGAGAGTTGTAGACGACCACTCGGAATTTGTTTCACGGCGGCACTCACGTCGATAGCTTCAATGTGGAGGCAGTGAGTTAGCGTTACTAAGCTTTTATTTGCCAGACCTGCCCACCAGTCGGGCCTATGGCGCGTCGACATTTGCGCAGGATTGGGTGAAGAAGATTCTTCGGCATGCTCTGGAATTCAGTAGTAGATGTTCGGCGGGAACCTGATACCACCCGCCACATTGCGCAGGATCTGGCGATACTCACGTCAATAGCCTAAAAGTGTATACAGTGAGGAGACGGGAAGAGGGCTCCAAACCGCCCGAACCTTAGTTCGGGTGGTCCTCAGTTGGACTCTCGGCTTCGTCGTGGCAGTGGCCCGATATTCTGGGCAAAGAGGACACTCTCGTGAATGCGCTCCGCATGTGAGTGGCGCATTGTTTAGATTCATACTAGGCTGTATAGCTATTAGCTCTGAGCTGGCAGAACGGCCCAACCCAGATATTGAATGAGGAATTTTTCGAGATGGCAAACTGGCGGGATCCGAATATCAGTCTGGCGACGTACTTGTGCGCCGTCGGAGGCGGGGTGGGGGGTGGGGGTGGGGGGTAATGGTAAAGAGCATAAAGCTTAGGAATAAACCCCGGGGACTTGTGCCCCCTAGTAGAACAAGAATTTGTGTGGAGAGGTGATACGTGCCCAAAGTGGGATTCTAACCCACGATCCTTCGGTCCGAGACCGCCATGGCACTAGAGCCTTAGCGATCTCGGCTACCCGGATCAGTTACTACCCTTTCCTGACTAATTTTGCTATTTACATAGCTGTGACCCGTGGCGCGTGTGATGTTGCAGATGCCGGAGCCTGCGGCGGGGACTGGAGCGGCGGCGGCGGCCGGGAGCGGCGGCGGGGGCGGCAGCCGCGTGCGCACGCTGGTGCTGTCGCGCCGCGCACGCGCGCCCTCGGGCGGCGGGGGCGGAGGCGGCGGCGGCGGCGGCGTGTTCGGCTTCTCGGTGCGCGGGGGCCGGGAGCACGGCACGGGCTTCTTCGTGTCGCGCGTGGAGCCCGGCTCCGAGGCGCAGCTGCACGGCCTGCAGGTGCGTGGAGGCGTGGCCCCTGCACGGCGCGTGCGAAAGCGCACGTTCGAGGCGATGCGGAGCGTGGCGTGGCGTAGCGTGCGTGCGGGCGTGCTAGGAGCCGAAAGCGCGGCCGGTGGAGTTGTAGAGAAGAAATGTGGGTTGTCCGGGAGCTGTAGCGTAGTACTCATGTTATGAGCTAAAAGCTCAAGTTCTGGAAAGTATAATTTTTGAAGGAATCCGGCTTGTTCCCTCAGCGTACTATTAATATTGTGAGCTAACGTTCAACTACAAATCATAATAAAGAAGTGTCGGTTATTTGGTATGCTGGTGCATAATATCCCGAGTATTTAGCCAAAAGTTCAACTATTGGAAATAATACTTAAGAGTCGTTTTCCAAGACTACCAGAATTACCATAAATCTCGCTAACTGAAGTTCATGTACCAAAGATTCATGGTTCAAAGATTATCGTAGACAAACTGTCCAAGTCTCTAATAGTACGATTCGCGAATGAAAATTTCCCAAAGTCCGTTTTCAGAAACCGTCTTCTGGGTTTAGGAGCAATCGCTCCAGAGTTTCCGTGGCACATCCAAGCATACGTAGTCTCACTTTCATATTAAAAAAAAACATTATTATGGGACGCCATTGTGTGGTCACGCCTGAGGCCGCCTGCGATACGAACCCGGCCTGGAGGCGTGCGCGTGCGCGTGCCCGTCGGCGGGCGCCGGGGCGCACGTATGGCGCGCGGCGCGTGCCTTCATCGCCAATATCCGTCGCTGTCGTGGCCCCGTGCGGCGCGCTCGCCACGACGCGAAGAGGCCTGCCTCGTGGGGTTGGGCAACGCCGTTAATAAGTTGGTGATGGCGTATCCAGTTGCAGTTTCGTCACACTGTTTCGTTGGTGTTGCTTTGGAGGGGAAAGGCTCGCCTGGTATTGTTTGATGCTGATAGTTCTTGACGTCATGTGGGGTCTCGTACTTTCTTTGATAATTTTCCTATTTCCGTACTGCTTTTGTTGATTCATTGTTTGATGATTACTACTGCTGAATTATTTACGTTCAACTGCTACAATCATTATTCCCGTTAGTGTAGTGTATGTTTTATCTCCGGGGGCAGTGATCATCCCCCGCTAGATGATAAGGTCCCGCTTACGAGGGATTCACTCCTTGAGGCATCTTCCCCCAGCCAGAGCGAGTTATCAACTCCCCACTGATCTCTTGACATGTGTGGTAATGTAGTGCTTGTAAGTGTGTGTGTTTAAAAGTGAAGAGAGGTCAAGGGAGAGGAAGGCAAGATCGCGCGCTGTCTGTGGTCCATTTTGATACAGTGCTGTACTGGCAGTCCCCTGATTTTTGATACGAGACATAACGGAAAACTTTCACTTCGAGCAGCCGGTCTCTAGAATTCTCCAGCCAGCGGTTGAATTGAACCTGTGTTGCTACAGTCGAAAATCTGCCACCACCGGCACTCGAACCGGTGAGAGTCGCTGCAGAAACAGCGACAATGCTCGCTCTGAACTAAACCCAACCGATTTATTACTTTGCATTCCGCCTCTTTCCTTTCGTAAATTTTCCGTATTTTCTCGGTTTTATCTCATTTCCCTTCCTTGCCTTTCTAAAGCAGTCCTTTTTATTATTTTATATTTTTATTCCTGTTTCTATTCGCATTCAATTCCCGATTTTCCTCCTTATCTCGTTTGCAACGATTCTTTCTCCGCTTTGTCTCCTTCATGCAGTTTCCAAATTATGTAATTTTTACTCCCGTTTTTTGTTTCTGTGTGATTAATGGTTTACAACATGGGTTATGTTCTTTCAGTTGGATTAACTTGCCCTTGTTCTTTATTTGTTCTTACCTTATTCAAATTTTAAATGTCTTATTGTAACTGTATTGTTAGACCGGGTCCGTCGATCATGATTTTCTGTCCAGTTTTCGGACTTCCTCATGGTAAATGATAAGTTGCCACTTTCGCTTCTGTGCGTATTAGCTTTTCCCCTCTTCTGAAAACGGCGTATTGAAATTATAAGGTTTTTGCCGTAAATAAATTATTTCTATGATATCAATATATTTGATTTGTTAACGATCTAAACGTCGTATAGATAAATTTTCTTACGAAAAATTGTAATTTGACCCAACGCAGACCTTCTCAACAGAGCGGGTAGTTCCGTTCTTATTTCGCCCTTGTTCGTGGGAAAACTGGAATGGACTGGCAGTTTGTAGAAAACAGGAAACTGCGGCGGTACATGGCGGCAAATGTCGGAGAAACGAGGAAAGCCCGCCACAAATCTTGCCAATGTCTCGCCCCGAAACTTATTCGTGTGTGAAAAGGGAAAACCGTAAATGAAATATGTCTCCCTGAAAATTAATACATCCTTTCTATCAAAAGGTAGACCTTGCTATCTGCCCTTCAGATTGCATTTTCTTTTAAATTGTAATCGCTTTCCAAACCGGCCTCTGCGAGTAGAGGCTTGGAGCATCGGCCAAGTAGGCGGAATCGAAGGCTGCGAATTCAAGTCCCGTCTAGGGTGTTTCCCCCTTGTGTTGGGCAGGACACGACATCAAATCCCGTCTACTTCATCATTCAATCTGTTTTCTTCATTTCTAGTCACCAATCACCCCTCATCATTCGTTCAGTGCGAGGCAACGGCGGATATGTAGTTAGGCAGTGCCTCACTGGAGGAGATACCTGGAGATGATAAAACGCGAATGCCGGCGGGTAGGTCGGGTATCAGAGCTCACGTGGAGGATCAACCTCATCCTCCCGGGATGCAACATGCTTTACACTCACGGAACTAGAGACGTTCGGCGTCGCCGCGCCCGTAATCAATAAATACCACTTTTCAAAAAAGTTGCCTTTCAGTGTTTGAGTCAAGAAATGCCCGCGTCGTTGTGACGAATTCGTCGCTTCCGCAGCGACCTTGTTCCCTCCGGGAGGCGCCTGTTGGTTCGATGAAGATTCTCCGAAAGGTAAAGGGTCACGGCCGGGTGGGAAAGAGAAAAGAACACCAACTACATAACAGGTTCGTCGCACACCTTTTTGCCCAGTTATATAAAGTACCTCGAAAAACGACCTCTCCTCTCCTTTGGCCATTTGCCCCATTCGACCCGGCATGATCAGTAACTCGGAGCAGCGGCGGCGGCGCAGGCGACGCTGTAAAAACCGCAACAGGCGCCCGGAGAGCTGTGGGCCAAGGCGCGGATTAGATTTAATAAATAAACAAGCAAACAATTACATATATAAATAGATGGATGGATGAATTACGTAATGAATGGACGAATGAATAAATGGTTAATAAATGAATGTATAAATAAATAAATAAATGGATGAATATATAAATAAAGAAAGAAAGAAAGAAAGAAAGAAATGGATGAATGAGTGAATGAATGAACCAATGAAATATTTTTGTAAAACTGGCGACAACAGAGAAATAATCATAAGAGTGTGGTATTCGCAGTACATTGAATAGTGAAACATACCTTGAGAAAAAAGAACACTAAAAGATGTTGGAGAGTTTGGTGTTGCCGGAAATTGTCAAGAAGAATTTGTTATTGCGTTCAAGTTTCTAATTAATTTGTCTACAAACGCATCTTTTGGTCTGGTGCTGATTGATGAAGTAGTATAAGAATGAAAATGTAAACTCAGTTCGTTTGTCTTCATGTTTATTAGATTAATTCACTCCATGTGAGTATTTAGTCCTGGAAGTTAGAAAACCAATCAAGGAAAATAAAACAATTAGTAAAACTCATAATTCAAAACAACACACTGTGTAAATAAACTGTGACATAATTAAATTATACAAGGTGGAGCTGTTAATTATAATTGATAAGTATCTACAGTATTCAACTGAAGTCATTCGCAGATCATAGAATAACATCTGAGAATAACAAGTTATTAATAAATATTTCGAATTTATTAATAAAAGATGGCACTGAAAGGGAAAGAAAGTCTTTAAATCACATAAATATAATCGTAAAAGAAACTTATTGACGTTAGAATATCACGTATCATGAAAAAAATTAAAGTAAACCGAAATCTCAATTTAAAATGAAGAAAACATGATATTATTGTAAAAATATATAAAAATGAATATAATGTATGTATTAAATGTATTTTAAATGTAATACTTGAAAAAATGTAACGAAAAAAGTAATATATCTTACAGATTTTTTTTATTTTTTGTTTCTTGCATTTTTACTGATATCGCGAAAATTTGTTTTGTGTGCTTCGTTGGTGTCGTTTCGACCCACTGCATGTCTCCGGCGCGACCGCAGCATGCTTCATCGGCGCTTCGCTCGCGTCTTTTGTCTTCCGCCCAGCCGCGGGTGTCCATTGTTGCCAAGGCCCTCGTGATGCAGCGGGTCGTAACTGCTGCACGACGTCCTACGGCGCAACCAATCCCAGGAGACCGGAGGAGTGCAGAACTGCAAGCGACCTACGGTGTGACAAATTGCCCGATTGCAGGAGAAAACTGACCGTTAAGTCGGTATTTTTGTGTCGAGGAGAAATTTTATGGGAGCCTCAGGGAAAACGTCTGGCTTGGAGGTGTAAAACTTGCTGTAAGCTTCAGATGCGGCCTCTTGTTCTTCACACGTATTAATATTTCAGTTAACTGTTTGAAATTCGGCCATTACTGGTTTTATGGTCTGCGTAGCGACACACTGTTTCCAAACGGCGTTCCAATACTCAGTCAAAAGATTTGGATGTGCGTTCCAAACAAAGCATGGGGATTTTACCATGATTTTTTCGTATAGTTGGCTTCTGATTACATGCTACCTGATCATTATCGCAACTTAAATCATATACCATTCACCTTTCATGATCTCTCTTTATGCAGTGGAAGGCATATGTAAAGTACCATTCAGATTACGTGCCCAGAAAATGGAATGATAATTAATAGAAGATAACCCCTTCTATTGCCTACTCTCAGAACATAATTCTTTCAACTTTTCGCTTTTTCGCATTTTTCCCAACAACAATTGCGTAATATTATATAGAGGAAAACCAGAGTACTTGAGTATTAATCACATATGATAATTTTGAAATATTCTTTCAAGTTTATCGCCACACTTTCAGGGAAGAAAACTAATAGGGTTAGTAGTCAGTTTATGTTGGAATTCAGTTTGGCTTTTTGTCTTCGAAACACAATCTCTGGAATTCAAAATAGGTCAACAAGGTAGTTTGGTTTACAACGTCTTGGCTGCGAGTCCGATGACTCAAATGGTCATTGACCGACAGGAATGATAATGAGGAATCTGAGAAACCAATTATCCACAGTCTGTGCCTTAGCTCTTTTGTCGTATCAGTATTTACAAGGAAACATGAAAACTCTTTCTCTTCCATATCGCTTTCGTTAATGATCCAGACGTCCTTTGTCAGATTACGACATTCAGAAGGTAGGGTAGGTCTTCGAATGTTGTTCTCAATAAATGACAGAGTTCATGGATAATGTGTAATGATAACAATATCAGAACAATCGCATATCGACTGACATTATTCCTCTTTTACACTATTGTTATCAATGTAGGTGGTACATTTTTATGTCGACAGGAATCCCATGCGGTATCATTTGATATTTTGATGACATATCTCGCGTCGTATAGAAAAGTGCCTTAAATTGCGATTTTGTGTTAATGCTCCCATTGAACAGAGAAAATTGCAATTTACAGTCGGGAATTAGTCAAATTATTTGAACAAGTAAGTTGTAGGAGAAAAAATTGAACAAGTATTAGATTAGTGTGTTAGTAATTAGATTATCATTCTAATTTTTCAGCTATTCTGAGAAGCTTGCATTTTGATTTGTGTCATTTTTCTATGTGAGGTTTTGTGCCATTTTTCTACGTGATGTGCGATATTTAAGAAGGGACTACTTTATTTAAGAAGTGCATATCGTTGGATGTCATAAGATGGATGTCATGTGAAGACAATAGGTTAGAAAATTGATTGCAAGGGAAAAATGCCCTCCGATATCTCTTATAAGGGAATGTTTGATATTCACTTGTCTTCCAAACTATTTCGTCAAACCTTTGTCTCTCATCTTATATTCGTAGTTGTTATTTTTATTTTCTCGTCTTACAACAAAAATGCTAAATAGAAATTACTGTAATGCTGCGGCAGACATCGCAAGTTTTTGTACAGAAAAACTAATTTGGTGGGGCCGTGGTAACTAAAACGTTGATAAATCTTGTTCCTATGTAGTAACATACTTCCTTTATCTCGTTGTGTAGTCAAAATCCACGATTTGGGCCGAAACATTGATTTAAAGTAATACGTCTGCCTATCGTTAACGCTAGCGCCTAAACCATCCAATTTTTTTTTCAAAAATAGATGTAGGTATCTCGATCAATCTAAACGAACAAGTCTCTCCGAGTTTGAAACGTAGGTATTTTGACTTTTTGGGGTACTTTACATAAAGTCTCAATATTTTCAAAATTTGCACAAATATGGCTCCAATTTTTTAAAATAAACTTCACCATAAATAGCGCTTAAAACAATAACGCAGGTTTAATTTTTGTTAAAATCTCTAAATTTTCGAAAATTGGAAAAGTCCACATTTTTGTCGGAACTTTCTTCCTACTCTATTATAATGAAGACAGAGGTTACTTCTCAATGAAATATGCTCTTCAAAGAAAGACCTTTAAAATATTCAGTAATGTACAATTTTTCGAAAATGAGCAGTTTTGGGGGTGAAATAGATGCAATTTTTAAATAATTTTTTTTCTCAAAAACGGCTTCAATTTTTTTCATCGGTATTTTTCCTCGGAGAGAGTCTTTTTTGCCCTAAAAATGTCGCAGGTTCCATTTTTGGCGAACCGTATGAAATTTCAAAAATTGCAAGTTAAAAACTTTTTCTGGTGCAGCACCACTAGTTTATAAGTGTTGTTTTTTTGGGGGGATGGGGGGACACTGACCTATTTGGATTTTACAGATCGGTAAGAATGAAAAGTTTATATTTACAGCGTAGGCCTTGAAATTCCTCGGCCTGAACCGTAAAAGAAAGCATGTTATGACAACACAAATAATAAACGCAACCAAATATTAGTAACACTGGGAACTCGGCGTCTGTTGCACGTTGCTACAGCTGTGCCCTAAGTGGAGGAATGAACTTCTTCATTTCCTTCTTTCGTTCCAGTTTGCGACCTTTCTGATGACGAGTCGAGCGTTGCTTCATTATTATGTAAATTGCAAACTAAGAACACTTAAGTCAAACGAGAGTGTGCAAAAAATTGTTTGTACCTCCACCGCTAAGTTACTTTTTCGACCTCGGAATTTTATTTGGCTCTGCTTGGCTACGCTCCACCATGGTTAATACACCATTTCGCTCAAAAAATGCCTCTTCACTGCCTGGATACATAAACTGCAATTAGTTTGAAAAGGCAACAGAATTCTGTAAAGTATTTTTTCAGCCAATTTAATAATTGGTAGAAACCAAGGAATATCATCGTTTCTTCTGGCTTCATTATTAACGTTTACTGCAATAGTGTACCAGTTTCTCTTTTATTAATCATCATGTGATTACTTATCTACTGCTTACACTAATTGAGATACTAACTTAATTTTCATCCCTGATTTGTATTGAGGTGTCAAAGGAACAAAAAATTAAAAAGAAAGTATAGCAAATCATAGTAAATGGCTATATAACGGAGTGGTAACGACTTTCTCCCGATAAATAGTGCAGCCCTAATGTATAAATGTAGCCGCCGTTCGCGCCGGGAGAAAATCCATTGCAGTAAGTCGAACAATATCGGCGGGGCGGCGTTGGGGCGCGTGCGGGGAAATTGGGCGCCCCGCATCCCCGCTGCCGCCCGCAAGCGCACTGGGAGCCGCTGGCCTGGTTCGAGAGCGGCTGCGCAACGCGGCGGCGCGGCGGCGGCACCCGCGCAACTTCCCCTGGGAGCCATTGTCGCGTGGCCGCGTCCGCCCCACAAGCCGTCGACGCCCCCGCCCCCGCCCCCGCCCCCGCCCCCGCCCCCGCCCCCGCCATTGCCATCGCCCCTGCCACTGCCACCGCCATCGTCCTCCACGCCGACACTCACTCCACTGGCACTTTCTCTACCACACCTCCTCGGCGGACGCCGACACCGCCGCACTACCTCTGCTACCTCCATCAGTACCACCACTTTCGTGCTATCACCATCACCGTCTCCGCCAGTACCACCACCTCCAGCACCACTTCCTCTCACTGACACCACTACCAACAACACCCCCACCACTACTTTTACTACCGCCATCAATACAAACTCACCAAATTCACCGACCCCGAAAAGGGATGGCGTAGGACCTCATTCACTTAGAGGGAAAATTGATAACCCAATCACTCATTTAAACAGAAATTATCATCTCTTTGAAAAGACTCACGTTTATTGGTGCACCAGTCACCAATTGTGAGAAATGGTATCGTCGACAAGAGGACGATTACTGTAGTTGTCCCCTCGGACGGAGCTACAGCTGCCGGACTCTCATTTTGAGAAAATAACTTATGGCGTAGTTCTTCGATCTGATGGGGGAACTTAGAGTGAGCTGTTGTCCTAAATACACTAAAACTCAAACAAAACTGGTACAGCCATGCGTATTGAAATAAAGAGATCTGGAACCAATCAGAATATAGCGTTCCGGCGGCAACGACTATATAAGACATCGCGTGGTGTTATAGTCGGTGCAAGAGACGACGCCTGTGGAGAATCATTACAAGTGACAGAAGTGCAACCCTTCCGCAAATTGCTGCAGATTTCAATGCTGTGCCATTAACAAGTGTCAATCATTCAACGGGATATTATCGATATGGGGTTTCGGAGCCGAAGGTTCACTCGTATATCCTTGATGACTACACAATGCAAAGTTTTACGCCTCGTCTGGGTTCGTCAACACCGACATTGGACTGTTGATGACTGGAAACACTTTGACGAGTCTCGTTTCACATTGTTTCGAACGGATGGATGTGTACGAGTATGGCGACAACCTCATAAATCCATGGACCCTGCATGTCAACAGGGGATTGTTGAAGCTGATGGAGACTCTGTGATGGTGTTGGGCGTTCTGTCTCATCACCTGCAACTATTCATGTCCATTGTGCATCCCCACGGACTTGAGCCATTCCAATGGGACAGCCCACACGTCCGGAATTGCTACAGAGTGGCTCCAAGAACACTGTTATGAAACACTTTCACTGGCCACCAAAATCTCCAGACATGAACATTATTGAGTATATCTCGGATGCCTTGCAACGTTCTTTTCAGAAGAGATCTCTACTCCCTCGTACTCTTACGAGTTTGTGGACAGCCCTGCAGGATTCATAGTGTCAATTACCTCCAGCACTACTTCAGATATTAGTAGAGTTCACGCCACATCGTTTTGCGGCACTTCTGTGTGCTCGCGGGGGCCTTACACGATATTAGGCAGGTGTACCAGTTTGTTTGGCTCTGCAGTGTATGAAGACGGATTCATTTGTACCTGCGGCAGCTACTGTAAAAGAGTAATTGCAAGGAGTGAGTAAGATTTGTGGTGAATCCCTATGTGTCAATTTCTTTGGTTATAAGCCCGAGTTCATGTTTTAACCTGGAACGTGACTGGCCCTACTCTGCTGGAACGCGAGATCCAGTGCCGATCTACACGTTAACGTGCAAGGCTTCTCTCTCCTTGTATCTCCGAGCGGGGCACCTTCCCAGCCGGGACAAAGTCTAAAATTCCGACTGACTTTCCGACATGGCGTTTTACAGCGTGAAAGTGTGTGTGTGGGGGGGACGAGAGGAGGGACAAGGATTAGGAACGGAAGATCGCGCGCGATCCATGACCAGTTTGTTAGGATACTATCTGGAATTGACTGGAAAAACAAGGCAAATCCATCGAAAAGAGCAGACAGCCTCTAGAATGTCCATCCAGATAGGTGCAAGAATACAAGACAGTATTTGTAATCAAATCGCCCACCCCTGCACTAGCCTGGCATTCGCGCCTCGCCTCTCTTCGCCCGCCCCGCCCATTCCTTCGCCTCGCCTTCCCTATTCCTTCGCCCCACCTCTGTCCACACGACCCGCCCATTCCCCGCCCCGCCCCTTTCTGCCCGCCCCGCCCATTCCACCGCCCGCGCAGCAGCCGCAGCGCCTTCGCCCGCTCTTCCTCGTCCGGCGCGCGTGACAGAGAAGCCAAGTCGAACGTGACGTCGCCTGCCTGCACTTGCGAAACAGGCGGCGCGCCGGAGCCCAGGCGGGTGAAGAAGCGGAGGGCGTTTTTGCGGGGGAGGAGGAGCAGGAGGCGGAAGGCGCAGCGCTCGCCGCGGGCACCTTCGCAGTGATCTCCGTCAGGCGACAGCGCGCAGTGCCGGAGCTAGGCAATTTCGCACCCGGGGCAATGCTGAAACGTAGCCCCCCCGGAAAAAATTAAAAATGTGAAAGTTGTATCAAGAAACTATACGTGTTATTTTATTTCAATTAAGGATTTTCAGTCCTAAACTTCAATGAAAATATATGGTCAATATCTGATATCTGTAATATATATATATATATATATATATATATATATATATATATATATAATATTTATGAAGGATAATAATTAGTTAAAATATGTTTCCCTGTAAACAGAGTGGAGTTTTATTCATTTTTTATCAATTATCATTTACATTATTATACAAAAAACTATTTACAACATTTTGCTCTTACCTGTAAACAGAGAAACGACAATTCAAGCCTATTACTACCGCTTCTCTATTTGCACCACTTCAATTACAATATATATTTCTTATAAATTTTTAATCTATACTCATGCGTATCTAAATTTCTTCCAACAATCGTACCACTCATTCCATCTAGCGGTTCTTCGTCGAACCACGCGCCAAGGGTGGGAAGCACGGGTTGTTCAAATTAAAGAATATTGTAATATCTGCGATCGAATCGCCTCAACTAGCCCCTGCGGGAACAGCCAAATGTAAACAAACCTAATGTGATCGGGGGGAGGGCGCCAGGTTCAGCTCCTGAAATGTAACTGAATGGAAGAGTTGGGAGGTCAAGAATGAACACAGAGTCATTTGTAACGAATACCAGTTTATTCCTGGCACCAAAAGCTGCCAGGGAAATTACAATGTCTCAATGGGCGACGCAAGTTTTTCACTAAAACTACTCTGTGATTTGGTTACCTTAATTACTAGTTGTTAATTCTGCTGGGCCTGAGCGCGGCCACTTGCAGTTTCTCGCCGTTACAATTGTTCAGTGAGACGGCATCGTCTCATAATTTTTCACTAATGGCTGCTGGTCTTCGTGGGCGGGCCGAGGCGGCAGCCTCGAAGCAGAGGCGGCGGCGGCTCCGGGTCGCTGATCTTCTGCGGTGCGTCTATTCTCGGCAGGTAGCGGCGATTCCAGGTTGTCAGCTCGAGCAGGCTCAGTGGGTTGAGTGACCACGGGCGTTGACGTTACGGAGAGGGCTGTCACTGGGCCCGGGACGAGAGGCGGCAAGGCTGGCGGGCCGAAGCGGAAACGGCGCGGGATCCGGTAGTTTCCCGCCCGAGTTTTCTCCGCAACAAGTCTACGAGTCGCGTCCTGACTACTTCGACTCTGGGAAAGTCTTTTCCCAAACTCGCGTCCCGATCGTAAGTGATTGAATAATTAAGCACATTTAGCTACCAAGAAGTATCTTGGAATTCTCTCGAAGTAACAAAAAAATAGCTCTCAAAAAAAACTCTCAGAAGCGTTCCAAAAAATCTAAGAAGTCTCGCCGGAAAATCTTAGCAGAAGTCTCGAAGTAACAAAAATTTAGAAGTGTTTCCGAAGAAATTTTAGAAAGTCTCTCTGAAGAAATTTTAGAAGTGTCCGGCCGAAGAAATTTTAGAAGTGTCTCTTTCCACTGTGCATCACGTTTATAAAAGAGCTCCCTTTCCTCTTCCCAAAATGTTCCTGGCTCTGAATTTCTCCCTTCCCTTATGGCAAAGCTTCCCATTGGTCGAGGGTGGCTGCGTCGCAGAATTCTGATTAACCAATCTCGTGTCGATTTTTCTGTATTTTTCCGTAAATGTTCTCTGTCTGTCGCTGGCTTCGCTCTCTCGCTCGCTTCCCTTTGTCAGTTGTTCCGGGCGCTGATCGCAGCTGTCTGGACACGTGTGCGCGCAGAAGCGCATTTCACGGATTCTCGACGGCCGGCATGGCCTAATCGACAGCCTGCTGTATTTAGAGAGAAACAGCTCCTGCGGGACTTCTGGTGCCTAGCCCAGACGCGTGCCAGAACGAGCGTGGGGAGTTAGCATTGTTCGAGAAGGGATCAGTTTGATGGCCAAGAAAGGTTTCGCTCACGACGTGTTGTAAATGTGTCGTCGTGGTCTCTAATTGACACCCGGCCAACCCTTCCTTCGAGGTTTGGCACCCCCCGGTCGCGCGGCTGAAGAAAGGACGCGAGGGTGCGCTTTGTCCCAAAAGAGGGCCGGCGGACGGCCCGAAAATTAGAATGGACTTTTATGAGTGCAATAAACCAGTTGCCTCTGGAAAAAAGGTCGGCGCGCGGTCGGGGCAGGCCTCCCTGTCTAGCGAAAGGAACCGTCGCGGTGGCGTCCCCTGACCCACTTATTTCTCGACGCGAGCTATTTCCAGCTGTAGAAATTACTTTGTTATTGGCGATGCCATAATACAATTATATTAATTAATCGGTGACGCTACAATATTATATATATATATATTGTAGCGAAACCGATTTCATCATAATTTTATAAACGAAATTCACTGGATCAAAATTTAAACAAATAAACCCGGCCACCCAGGATTTCTGCCGAGAGATTACGCAGACGGGCGCACGTGCGCGACTCCGCTTATCGCGCATGGTCCCTACCGCCCCCGGCCCATTACCGGAGTCGTTTAGAGGGTTGGCGACGACAGATTCAATGGACACACGTGTTCGCTGTGCTAGCTGCGAAGTTTCGACAGCGCCCGCTCGTTTCGGGGAATCCCAAACTCATAAATTTTTTTCACGCAAACGCGCCCCCTGATGCAAGCATGGGGCGATGTTCTAGAAGGAATTGGAAAATTCTGGACGCTTGCAGCTGACGCGGGGAGCGGAAAGTTCTGTGGTTTCTCGCGTGGCGATTGGCTGAAAATAGCGTGATGCGCAACAACCTAGAGCCAATAGTGACTTGACTTTTATAAAGAGCTAGGGCACATAAGAGTATCAGGGTGGGGGGAAAAATTTACCTTATAAGATTTCGACGGAGAGAATTTCAGAAGAGCTTGGGCATCAGACGGGGCCAGATCATTGGACGGGGGGGGGACAGTCGTCGGCCAGAGGCAAAGTTCGCCTCTGCCGGACTTATAAAATTTTCATCAATCAGACGGGGCCAGAGTATCAGGCGTCGGGGAAAAGACCAGTGTGTCTCTGGAAAACTTCTTATTATTTGAGCTTGAATATTAGACTGAGGACAGTTGAGAGAAGAATTTATATGGGGGTGGGAATTATTCGGGCGATAATGCCTATGTGGGGACTTATGTTATTTTCCTGCGAGTTTTGAGCTGTGAGCCGACTGCAGTGGAGAGAGAATTTTCTCTGGGGTGGGTTTTCGCCGTGAAGAGAGGCGAATGTTTCTCCAATCGAATTTTAAACTGTCCGAAGTTGTGTTCGACTTCTTATCATAAAAGTCAGAGAGAGACGCATAGTTGGCAACTCCGTTCCTGAAATCGTCCGGCCAGCTCAGCTAGTACTGCCAGTTTCGACCAGAACTTCTAGATCCGCCAGCTCAACCAGACTTCTAGACACCGCCTATGCAGCCACGCATCGCGGCCTTTTCGTGAAACTACGAGGCGGCTGCCCAGCTGGCGACGAGAGAGGTCATTGCCTTTCCCGGAGGCAATTTTTTTTGAAGGCCGCCAGACGACCCTCTCACCCGCGCCACGGCCGCACCCGGCCGCACAAAGACCCTTTTCAGGCAGTATCGTTAGGGCTACCGCCCTTATTGTGTAAATGTTTCATAATGCGGTGTCACGCTCTGACACACTGACCAGTAGTAATTTCACCTATTGTAATTGTTAGTTGTAATTCTTCTTAGTTTTTTAAGCTTAACTCCTAAAACTAACTTTTCATTTTTTTTTCTCCTCTTCTTCATCTAATTTTCCCGCTATTACTTTATTCAATTTAAGAGTGTAACTTCCCTGGGGCATTTTAATCATATTGCCCAGGAATAAATGTGAATTTTTACCAGTGAACAAGTGTTTATTCTTGTGTTTCCATTGTACTATGTAACAATTCCTTCCATCACCGACTTGAGCTAGCGATAGGGCCGCTATCCGGTTCCCCAGGTAACCGGAAGTGTTACAATATATATATATATATATATATATATATATATATATATATATATATATATAATATTGCGTGTATGTGTACAATTTTGTAAAAAATTATATTAAAATATCTTGAATGTTAAGACGAGAAAATTTTCAAGACGTGAAAAGCTTTCAATGAAAGCATTGTTTTGTTAAATTTTCAGGGGTTGTCTGACATTTTTCATTTCATAGAGTCCTACTGTATAATTAATTGCTATAATTAACTATTGCAGGTAAAAAATTAATTGAAAACTTTATGAATTAGCAGTGGGATTTTATGAACCACTGTAGCGCGAATTATAAAATTATGATAGAGATTTTCTGGGGTTCTAATTTGTTTTTTTGTTACTATTTTTTCGCCATCAGTCCCATCATCGAGCCCCTTGACATGCAGGGCCCCGAGCGATCGCCCGATCTGACCATGCCTGGCGCCGGCTCTGCCAGTGAGGACCCGACACTAGCGACGCATACGGATTTTAAATGTTACTATGGATAATTTTATCATTCTGTATATGCGAATGATTTTGGTTATCCGGGAGACGCTTTGGCGAACGGTAATGCATCATGCAGGAACACATCACAGCCTTCGAGGCGGCAACATGAAGACAAGACGCGGGTGAGCTGATCCGGCGCACCGGTATTTCTTCGTTCTGCGCAGCCACGAAACATGTGACCACATCACGGGTACTTCGTTTGAAAAGACAAGCCCTTCACTGACCGCCATGCTGCATGGCAAGCGAGAAGTATTGAGTAACCGAATGAAAGCGGCGTAAAGTGACAAGTTTCAATTGTGACCATCGAAAATAACACGATGAAGGTGTATTGAAATTAATTTTTTTAATGCTTCTTGTATCCATTTCAATGACTTGTAACAAGGTGATAGTTTTAGTCTCCGGCTGCATTTACAATTCCCGCTAATATTGTGACGCAGACTGGTGCATGAAACTCATTGGCTGAAGCCGAATAGGCTGCGCAATACCTCACCCATGTCTTTTCATGATGCGCGGCATCACGCAGGCAGACCAGATCATTCGGTAGACTCTGGTCGCGTTAGCCTTCGACTCTCAAATCGGAGAAAGTATTCCGTCGGGTCGAAGTCAATCTCGAGATTTGGTCGGAAATACACGTTTGAGAGGTTTCGGATATCGAAAAAGTGTATTTTAATTTGATAACTTGTGAATTTACTTCTTATTCGTCCAACCATCCTTCCATTCGTCCGTCTATTCTTCTGCCCGTCCTCCGTTCCTATGACCAACCCTCCATCTATTCTTCTATCAATACATCCACCGGTCTCTCCGCCTGTTCGTCCATTCCAACGCGCGTCCATTTCCGTCCTTCCTACCGTCTCCGTTCATAATTCTCAGTTCTCAAGAATTCTTCTCAGCATATCATTACAAAATATGTTTTTACATTCAACAACTCAACGAGGAAGACCTCCGTGTGTACGATTACTGAATTTGAAAAAGGAAAAATAATAGGACGATGATTAATTTTAAAATAAAAATTATAAACAAAATTGAACGGAAAATGTGACTTTGTGTGTCGTTTTAAGGGTAATAGGAAGTGCCAAGGATCAGCAAGAGCAAAAACTATTAAACCAACTGGGATCAAGGGTAATAGGTAGTTATCGAAACCAGCTCACTTTATTTGCTTCAATTTTACTAGAAAGACTTTATCTTGCTCTTACACACGATTCAATGTGTGTGGAGTATATTCTCGACACTTTTGAGGTGGGAATAAGGTGAATTTGAACTTTTATCTTCTCTTCGTAATTTTATGAAGGACCGCATTAACACTGCATTTTATTGTGAATTTTGGTAAATAATAGAATGCATTTGTAATATCAACTGCCTCACGTAGAACACCTGTCGGCAACCGGTGGTTCGTGATGTAATTTTAACACCCGCAAAGACATTCAGGAATATTTTAAAATTCCCTGGGCTTATTTAGTAAACTTTTAATGTAACTTTACTGCTAATAAAAATTATTAAATTAAAATTACATACTCTTTTTGTGTAACCATCAAATCAATGAAATGAAAATTAATATTACATAAATAAATATTTGAGTATCAGAATCAGAGCTCGTAATTAATTCTTCCCTTTAAAAAATATCTTAGTAGTCCGCGAAATTTTCAAATACCAATTTAGTGGTCTGCATTATCTAAAAGATTTCTGATTTCGAACACCTCTAATAGAACACCGCTAGAACTAAACATTTGGTTCCGGAACGGCGTTTGAAGTCTTGGAGTATTTGTAATGATTCCGGATATCCTTTTTTTCTTCTTCTAAAAAGTGTAGACCGTCCAGACTCTTAATAAATTAACCACAGTGAAAGCATGAAGCAGAAACGACTTTGAACAAGTTCAGGAAGAGAAAAGTACGTAGAAGCACCAAGGTAGCGCTGAGTATTGCTCGTTAACGCGGCATGCCGCTAGGAGCAGTGGGAGCCGAGAACACCTGACAATCGCGTATCAAAAGTGCGTGAGCGACGACCGGAGAGCTCCAGCGAGACGCTTGCAATCAACCCAATTATCCGAAAGGCCGCCGTGCTTCGCGCAATGGCGCCTCAATTACTGAGTCGGCGACGTCTTCAGATAACGGAGGGGGTCAACGCGAGATTTTTAGGATGGATACTCAGAGTTTGCGGAAGAGAGGTTTTCTTATTCATGTCATTGACTCCATTATCGTATCGTCATCACCCCGTCATTCCCATTCAAAAGCTTTTAAGAGATTTCGGGGAAATTCTAGGTAAATTGTAAAGAAAAGCGAGTTGTTTTTTTTCTGCGAGTCTCTCGTCTCATTAAAGGGCAACACGAATAGCATGTCGAAAATGTGAAGTGAATCCGGAAGTTTCATGAGCAGTGGGATCTTCTTCGTTTGTTGGAGTAGGATTTATAATTGTGGCCAACAAGCGACTTATTTCCAATCGAGTGTTTAAACCCCAAACATTAATGCAGATATAATTAGAAAGATATTAATATGAATATATCTATTTTTTATTAAATATACACTGTTGAGACAATCGGTGGTCAGGGCGTCTTATGGACACCCAGAAGTGTAAAGGATGTAAATAGGAATATCATACCATTTTACGTCTACCAATAGAAGCCCCTCGTGTCCCGAGTATTTTTAGGCCGCTTTCCTTCCTTCGTAATGTTGCATCATTAGTTCCATAACCAGTATTTGTGTGTGTGTGTGTGTGGGGGGGGGGAATATGCGTTCGCGTACGTGCGTGAGTGTGTTTGGCGAGGGGAGGAGCTGTATGTGTAGTGTTCAGCTAACGTGAGGTTCTCTTACAAAATATAATAATAATAATAATAATAATAATAATAATAATAATAATAATAATAATAATAATACTTTATTATTTTTTATAAAAAATTAATATGAAGTTTTGAATGTTCTTCGATTAGCTTTAAGAGTATTTTCCGAGAAGACAGCTTTCTGAGTATTTTTAGGACCGAATGTAAATGAATTTTTCTAATACAGCGCGACGCTAACGCAATATTCCTCGACTCAATTTCTAATAAAAATGTTATCCATGATTCTATCAATCCATTCCCCGATTTTTCCCTATTCTAATTTCGTCCCCACATGAAAATACATTTCCAATTTTTAATTAAAAGTTAAAATGCTTCCAACATTCTTTAAATTCCTGCTATTATGACCCTGAAATATATCTAATACAATTCCGTGCTAACACACTTCCCTCCGACATCCGTCGCTATATCTGGCCGAATATCGCAATACACCACGCCCCCCATCTAATGCGATCGCAATGTACCCAAGGTTAATCTGCTCGCTCGGCCACTAGCGATCAAAAGAAACCGAACTCGCCATTCTATGCCTTACCACGCTTCACCTACACATATTCTTTATATATTACAAGGGGCTTTACTTCCCTCTTCCCGTATGTCACCATATTTGTGCCCTTCCCGAGCTTGTTTATTTATCCATCGCCCTAACAATCTGTATGAATTAACTTCACTCCCTCTGGATGCATTTAATAAAACGTATCAACGTAATATTTGATGAATATCTTAATGCCGCTTATGTTAATAAAATGGGGAGGGGGTCTTTCTGGCTTATCACATTACATTTCCTGAAAAGTGTTTAACATATGTTTACGAGTACACACACTGTTCACTGTACTTTTCCGTAATTTGTAAACCGCCTTCATTTCATTAGACTTGGAGAATAAGAACGAAACTTCATGAAACAATATTTTGAAGTTTTCCTCGTAGCGCGTATGTTGAACTTTTCTGTCGTAACTTTTCCACAGTTGTTCTTTGTTGTGCCATGTAATGGCGGGGATTCAGCTAGAAGCTTCCCTCGCGTGCTCTCTCGAGCTCCCGGGCGTGTTGTGCGCAGGTGGGCGACCAGATCGTGCGCGTGAACGGGCTGCCGGTGGCGGAGGCCCTGCACCACGAGCTGCTGCAGCTGGTGGGCCAGCAGACGCGCCTCAGCCTCGCCGTGCGCAGTGAGTACAGCGCATGCGCGCTTCCGCACATTTCGATTCTCAAACAAGCGAAGCACGACCTTCAGCCCCCCGCCGCGCCGGGATAGAGAATCCAAAATTGTTTTAACGAAATTTAATATTAGTTCATAAATGCAGAATGTCTCAGAGCATATGTTACAAACTTCTAGGGGATGTGGAGAGCTTAAAAATGATCACTTTTGGCCAATGAACGTAAATTGGTAAATTTCATTTAACGAAATTATACGTGTTGTGAATGTGTTCTGTCGGACACATGTACTTGAGGAGCAGCCTAACAATCAGGTGACAGGAGTCAAATGAGACGTGTGTAACTTGATTATTTGAAATTTTACCACCACATACTTATTGGCAAAAAGTTATTATTTTCGACCTCCTCTACGTGCCTCAGAAGTTTTGTACCATTAACTCTGAGGCACCCTACGGAAATAATTTGCCGGTGTATAAGACGCATTTTCCCCTCCTTAAATGTCTCAGTGGAAGGGGTGCGTTTTACATGATGGTATTCAACTTATGAGATGCAGATGATGATATGGCTTGTGTATAAGTAGTTTCCGATTCTGAAAGTGAAAGTGGTGGGTAAATCGTATACGTGCCTTGCAATTATTGGATATGATTATATCATAATTACTGTTTTTGCAAACTTTTTTGATATTTTAATTTCAATTTTTTAGACAATATATTTGGCATTAATAAAATTGTCATGTTGCTCTATTAAAGTAAATCATCACTAGAAGGACCAGGTATTTAAACAACCTCGAGAACCACGAATTGACATGTTGATGGTTGCTTTTAAATGGATACTTTTATAAAAATCATTCTAATTTTTATAGGGGAAATTGTTAAAATTAAAATAAAATATAACGAACGATTCTCAGATAAGTTTTTATTACCTTATTACCCTCAAATACAATTCAAATAGATTGTGATCTTGATGATTTGAAACACACGAGTGGTGTTTATTGCGTGAGACAAAACGTTTCATTTTGTGAACTTGTTTCTTGATGTATTTTCCTGATATCATTACCTATAGAGGGCTTTTAAACGTAAAAACTACCAATCCCAAGACTAAAACAGAGAGTATATAGACTCATATCCCAAGACTAAAACATTACAGAACGCTGCTGACTAAAAAGTCGCCATTTTTACTTCTCCTGGGCATCGTCATAAACAAGTGTTTTGTATTCCAGCAATATAAACAACCTTTTCAGTTGTGGTTGCGTAGGCTTCCGCGGCCGGAGTTTATGTTGGCTGGGCTATCCGGGACGAGCCGCGTCAAAGTCATGGTGGCTGACTAGCCACCATGACTTTGACGCGGCTCGTCCCGGATAGCCCAGCCAACACAACCTTTTCAGTTACAAGAAATCTTTCATAATCGGGCATTTTACGGCACAAATGAAGACGTGTAACACGAATGAATAAGAGCACCCAATAACTTATTTTTACTGATTTTCTGTAGTAGTTAATAAGCGTTCAAAATTAATTTTTAACTGCCGAATTTGCCGGTACATACTCGTAAAACGTAATATTTTTTTTTCTTAATTTTTTAATAAAAATGCTTGTATAAAGGGAATTTGTCTTATGTGCTGAATTTCTGAGATGGTAAATGATGATAGTTGTGAAGTACCAGTTTCTAGTTCAGAAAGTAAAAGCGATGGGTAAATTGTAATACATGATTGGGAATGGTAATACTTAATCTTAGCCATTTTTGTTTGTATTTGAATTTTTATTTTTTGATTGAATATGTTTCGATTTTTTTAAAATTAATTTTAGTAAAGCAAATTTATAGAAATATAATTTTGTTTTTGTTTTTTTTTCTCACAAATTAAGTTAACAATGTCTGTCTTATATACGTATGTATGGTACATTATACAGGGTGGTCGTTTTAACTTGAGACAAGTGAATATCTCGAGAAATATGCATCCTACGAAAAAAGTGTTCGAGATAAAAAGTTAATATTATCGTGGGGGACATCAGTCAGTGCTAAAAGTAGCCACCCCCCGCCCCCCCTTTGGGGGGGTCGGGGGGGTCACTTTCATATCTTAAATGGGAACCCCCATTTTTTATTGCGGATTTAGATTCCTCATAAAAAAAGAAGTAACTTTAATTTGGGACATTTTTTCCAAATTATTAATAGATGGCGCTAAAATCGGAAAAAACTATTTATCCCGATTCCCTAGAAAAATGAAGGAAACGGTCTCATATCTTGCGAAATTCACATTGGATCGAAAAACTGCAAAACATGTGTTTAATATTTTTCAAAAACTTATCGTATGACTCAAAACATGACCCCCCACCTCCACTCCCTGGGGGTGGAGCGGCGGGCAACTTTGGAATCTTAAATGGGAACCCCCATTTTTTAATGCAGACTTGTATTCCTCATGAAAAAAGAAGTAACTTTTATTAAGGATATTTTCTCGAATTGTTGATAGATGGCGTTGTAATAACAAAAAATAGACTGGAATACGAAAAATTGGAAATTATTAGATTTCGCTTTTGCAAAACAAACAAATAATAACCTGTTATGTTATTCAAAGCTCTTAACTACTTTTAGCGTTACCCAGGAACAACGACGTGGACGTAGTAGTTACTGTTCCCATCGGGGTGCTTGTTTTAGGTGAGTCCCCTTGCCTCTCACCATCGGGGTGCTTGTTTTAGGTGAGTCCCCTTGCCTCTCACCATCGGGGTGCTGGTTTAAGGTGAGTCCCCTTGCCTCTCACCATTGGGGTGCTTAACTTCGGGAAGCCCCTAGAACCTAAACCCATTGTTAGGTTTCTTATCTCAGGTGCGATCTTCAAAAATATCAAAAAATGGCATTTGCTGCGATTACAGCGCCATCTATCAATAATTTGGAAAAAATGTCCCAAATAAAAGTTACTTCTTTTTTTATGAGGAATCTAAATCTGCAATAAAAAATGGGGGTTCCCATTTAAGATATGAAAGTGACCCCCCCGACCCCCCCAAAGGGGGGGCGGGGGGTGGCTACTTTTAGCACTGACTGATGTCCCCCACGATAATATTAACTTTTTATCTCGAACACTTTTTTCGTAGGATGCATATTTCTCGAGATATTCACTTGTCTCAAGTTAAAACGACCACCCTGTATATAATGACGAATACAGAATTTTATTTTGAATACAAAAAAATTATAGATTTAATTTAATTTAAAAGAAAATGTAATGCATTTTTTAAAAAGTTGCCAACCCAAAATAGTGATCAAAATTATTATTTAAATTACATTTAAATACAGATACTTAACATTTTAAAATGAAATTTATAAAAAGCAAAGGATATAGTATTTATCATATTTACTTTACTTTTGCAGTTTGTTTGATTAGGATTCTGTGATTTGAATATTTCTAAGTATGGAAATCATAAATTAAGTTATTAGTTATGGATTAATTGTATTCTTAGTTGGAACAAATTAAAAGCTTTCCAGCATAGAACATTAAACTTGAGAATTTGGGGTGGGGCCATTAATGCCAACATTCTGAGAATTCACATCCTGAAGAAGATTCACTCAGGAGGGAATTAATGCAAATCGCAAGCTTGGGCTTCAAACCCTTGCTGGATACACAAACCCAAATATTTTTTAAATCAAATGTTATACTATTTAATTAATGTGTAAAAATATCATTCAGTAGAGTAGTTTATTTCACTATTCATTTTGAGGGATTATGTAATATAATTGAACTGTTATTGAAGATTACTTTTTTATGTTAAATTTTTGATATTGTTTACAAACATTTTTTTGTTACTGTTAATGTGCAATTTAGAATTGAAACAATATTTGAAGCATTCAGATGTAAATAATGTTAACTGATGGATAAATTCAAGATTATTGGCTTTTATAAAGGAGAGGGAGTAGTCCTGTAATTTCGTAATGTTTATTGGTTTCTAGAAAAGACAAACAAACAGCAATGATAATTCACTTGTACATTTTGCCATATGCTGAACATGTTATGTAAATAATGGAAAAGAAATGCATTTTCTCGTAAAATACAAAAATGTTGAATAGCATTAATTTACACCTGAAAGTGTCATTTGAGGAAGATTCATAGAGAATTTTTGCTTGAGTTGTTCATTACTATTCATATGTACTATAATTTTATAATGAGAAGGATAATGGATTTCTAGGATGCACAAGCTCTGTCTTTAACAACAACAACAACAACAACAACAACAACAACAACAACAACAACAACAACAACAATAACCATAGTAGCAGCAGCAGTAACAACAAAAACAAAATTATCTTCTCCCTACAAATTTGTAGAAACTTACTTAAAAAATATTTTTAATATAATTTTATTGTGTAATTGAGGAATTATTAATTTTTCAAATGTTGAAAGTATTTAGGAGTGTGCTTAAATATGATATATTTGAACTAACAAAATCTTAAAGCTAATAATACTATACGTATTTTTTAACTATAAATTAATTCATGCATTGTTCTTTTGTTTCATGTTTAGCTGTGGGAATGCTACCTGTTAAAGAGTAAGTTTAATATTATTGAATTACTACATATTTACACAATAATTAGATTTTTCGTCACTTTAAACTACATGTTTTGTTTACAGTGAAGATCATAATGTCTTGACCTGGCAAGTAGTCTCTGCACCATCCCCTGATCCAGCTTTAAATGGAACAACTACTCAGGATGTACAACTAATTTTAACTGTGCCACCTGGTGCCAAACTTGGGTGTGGGTAAGTAGGCCTATACATCATGGATAACAGGTGGATGCATACTGCACATTTAAATGTCTCACATACATCAATGTGTAAAATTTCATTAAAAATCATAGAATATATATTAATTATATCTTATTCAAAGTAAAAAAAACTTTTTTTCATTTCTGAATACGATTTTTGGAATTAAGGGAAGTGAGCATATTTCAGATCATCCCTAAAATTTCAGACCAGAACATAAACAATACTTCTGTGTAATTTCTGACATTCTTGTTTTGTTTTTTTACCGATGAAATTCACTCATAAATATACTTTTCTGTTCCCTTTCAGAATTTGTCGAGGTCCTGAGTGGAGGCCTGGTGTTTTTATACAATTTACTAAAGAAGGAGGATTGGCTCGATCAACAGGGCTCAGAGCTGGTGATCAGTTACTTCAATGCAACGGTGTTCCTTTCACAGATGATCTGCCTTTTAGTGAGGTAAACTTTTTTAAATTTTGCATACCTAAATGTTGAAAAAATGTTAAAGTTTTTAAATAATAATTAAATGATCTCCTTTAAAATATTACAGTTGAAATAGTAGTATTGATAGATGTGTATGTGGAATGTCTTAGTTATTATTATCAATATCAAAAGATAAGTTTCTCCAGATACAAATATAAACATTTGTTAACAAGTGAGATATAAAGATGAAGTGAAGTAAAAAAAGGTATAAAACTTCCCTTCAAATAGAAAACGTTGGGATTTAGGAATTTTTGAATTAATCAGCAGTAAATTTTAGTTCATATAATTGCAAAATATTTTTGGACAGCGAACAATCATCATCACATAAAACTTAATCGATATATTTATTAAAGTTTCTAATTTACACTGCCTGTCAAACGTTGCTAATAATTTCAAGTTTTTTTATGAAAATAGATTGAGAGAGTAATAATACATTTATAAATTGTGGGCATTGACTATTGTATTATCCGCATAATTTTATATCAACAATATGTATATTTACAATAAACTGAAACATTTTAACTAAAAAAAATCAAATTTGTTACAGTCTTTTAATAAAAATAAGGAAGCCACCCCATGCCCAAATAATTTTCTTGACAATTCTTGGCATCTTATTTCTGAGTTTCTCTCAAACAATAATATCTTCAATGAATTATTTTACAAAACCAGTATTTTTCAATTTTACACCACTGTCAACCAAAAACTTTGATGTGCCTACAGTTCAAACTCTGTAGCACACGACAGCAAACTATGCATGAATGAATACTCTTGTGTGGGGATATAAGGATCCCTAAGTAATGTTAATCGTTACTAGATAAATGGAGACAAAAACCCTACTCTAGTGCCCTGGATTTGGTTTGCATTAGCAAGGCCAAAGACAGCGTGCCATGTCCAAAAATTTTTGACTGGCAATGTATTTCTGTAAGAATTCTTTTATTTTTGTATGATTTATCCTCCGCACTATTCTGGAAAAAATTGGTATCACACTTTAAGTGATAAATAATGCTTGGAATTGACTTTTTGAATGCCATCTGATTGACCACAGTGTGTTTAAAACAATAATTTTATGAAAATAATTATTAAAGAATTAAAATTACCATCTCATTGAAGATAATTAAGATAGATTACTAATTGTTGTTGCAAATCTAGTGTATTTCATAAATAATGTAAATGATATTTCAAGCCATTACAACTTAACTTTACTGAATAGAAACCTTCTTGAGCTTCACATTTTTGCAGTCTGAATGCAGACTATCATAATGATACATTTAATTCATGATATTTTAGTATGTAATATTAAATTAAATTTCACTGTTAATGAATAGAAATATTATATATGTTATGTTTTAAGCATGTTGCTTGTTGAAAAGCACATTAAAGCAGGTTTTTATTCTTGATTTTCCAAAATAGACTCTTTTATCTTTACTTTTTAATTTTTATTTAAAGAAAAAATTCAAACACAGCATACATGACTGACATTTATTCTGTTTCAATTTGATAATACTATTAAAATTATGTGAATTTTTTTTCATAGGCTGTAGCTTTGCTCAAATCTGCACGTCAGTTGGTGTTACTAGTGAGGCCAGGAGCTGGGGCAGATCTATTTCCTTCAGAAAGTTCGGGTTACAACAGTTCAGCCAGTAGCATTGCTGGGGATGTGAGTCCCAATCCTGCTGAAAAGCAACGACTGTCCATTGTTAGCGAAAGTCCAGAAGATAGGCATGTTTACACAATTATTTTATTTCAAGTTCATTAGTTATTTTTAAGATATTTTTTATTAATTTATTTATTATGAGAATCTCAGTTTTTTTATTCACTCATCATTCTTATAAAAACATTAACCTTCTCATATAAATTACAAAATATTAGTAGTAACAACTTTAATTTTTTTATTATTAAACCATAAGTTCAAATTAGAATGTGGCTATTCACTGACAGACAGATACATCTATTTTTATTTTGAATCTAAATTTCTGCCACAGTTATCTCTCTTGCAAATTTGAGTTGTTTTTTGTTTTTGTTTTTCCCTGACATTTCAATTTTGTGAATATAAAATCTATTTGTGTTGTATTTGGCATTGGCAGAGGCATTTATGTTGTAGTTTTCTTGAAATTATACTGATAGATGTTGCTTTCTCATGCCAATTCTGCTAATTGTGTTCATAAAAAAAATAAATTTGGCATTCACTCAATACCTACATAAAATTTGTCTTTCACATTTGCTGCTCTAGTTTTGCATAATTGCTATGCTGTGCTGTTCTTACAGAATACCATTAGTTGAACCTCGTAGAACTGAGGAAACCAGAGCTGTTCCAGTTTCAAATCCTTGCACTGTTATCCATGTTGGCCCTGAGAATCACATTCAAGAAGTGAGTACAGCAACAAAACATAATCTTAAGTAGTGTCTTTTGTTTCAATGAAAATTGCCACTTTTATTGCCATGATGATTTACCTGAGCATGTATATTGAATACAACGAATGTTATGTTGTCTATTGGCTATTATAAAAAACTAGTTTTTGAGGCAATAACTTAAAAATGACAATATTTTTATTATTATTACTGATGGAATTCACTTTTCACATGTTTTATCTCCATTAGTGGTGTGTTTGAGGTAAAAAACCAATATCAATAAAATCAGGGATATTTTGAAACTGTTTTTTAAGTAAAACTCCTGTTGATTCTTAAAAGATATTTTTGGAAAAACATCATCATTTGAGTTATGATAAAAGCCTAAATGTAGTGAGACATATAAACTGCTGTCCAAGAATTTGATTTGCTGGTGTATAAATTTCATCAATTCCCAGATATTATTTTTTATTAATAATTTCTATTTCTATTATCATTTTCAACTTATGATAATTAAAAAGTTAATTTTAATGTAAGCAATTTTTATTTATTTAATCATTTTGTAAATTGAAATTAATAAGAAGTTATTTATTTAATTATTATATTATTGTTTTATGATATATCTACTTTATGAATATTAAATAATCCTAATATTTTTGCTCTCTTCTGAAGAAAACCCTGGCTAAAACCATAGGGATTTTTTATATTATAATGTCTGAAATGTTCACAGAATCGAAACAACCACTTGGCTCAAGTTCGGCTTGTGCAGCAACAACAGGAAACAACTACAGTTCTTGTGGAAGTGCACAGGGCTGATGACAAACCTGTAAACCCAGTGCCATGTCCTCCACCACCATTGGTATGTTAAAGTGTTATAGAACAAAATTTTCAGAAATTATCATTTGGTGTCATTTGGTATTTGGTACTGACTGAAACATGTGGTAGGGATACGATTATTATTGCACAGTCCTGGTGAATATATTGGGAATATATTAATTTCATAGCCCAATATTTTCTAAATTATTTATGCAATGAAATGTTCTTACAATGTTGCACTTACTTAGGGATCATCCATAAATCACATAGTAATGCTAAAGGAGGAAGGGTTACATAGGGGCAGAGGGGTATTTCATTTGTGTAACGTAACATTTATATTTATTTATATTTTTTAAAATATTTTTTAATATTTGTTGAAATACTTCCTTTTTTCAGTCTGATACTAAAATATTAAAATGTTATCTAACTTGTTTTAAAACATAAATAATTTAAAGTTTTTAGAAGTTGTTACAATAAATGGAGATATTTTTTCATCAATTGTGTATTCAATCTGTAAGATTACAAAGAAAATATTCAAAACTGATCTGTAGAATGTTGTAGAATACAACTAAATTGGCACAGTACACATGCACCATCCACAATGGTGGTGTGTGCACTATGCACAACTAGTGATCAAGAATTTTCTTGCCTGTGTGTTCTTCCTTCACTCAAAATTTGCCTCCAATCTTATTTTTAGGTGCAGTCAGCATCGACAACTAATTCTGATTTTAATTATAAATATTGATATACAACACAAATAAAATTAATACAATTTTTTATTGTTGTGATATATAATTATTTAGGGAGGTTCAATAGCGCATTCAGGATGCATTACAGGGGTGAGATGGAGTTTTCAAAATGCTCCAAATTTGCATGATGTAATTTATGGTCGTCTCATAAAATAATTTTTGTAAAAGAAATGTACACATCATTTTTAACCAGTCAATACAAAGCCCCCCAGAAATCATTCAAAAATCAAAAATGCTGTTCACAATCACTACTGGTTTGTTTTATGTTACTTGCAAATAGTTGTAATCCAGAAATCAAATGTGTACCAAGAAGACCAGTCACAGTGATGGGGAAAATTTTGGTGAGTCTATTTCTCCTCAAGAAAGTTCTTATCTAAAGGCACTTAACATGCCTCTTGTGAATTACCTCAAAATTTCTGTTTCAAAACAAGAGAGATGGGTAGAGATTCACTGATGTCAGAACACCATTCTGGTGCTACTTTTTGGAAGTCGCCTATTGAATTGCTTTTCAGGATTTTGGTACATTACAATATCAAACATTCAACCAATAGAATATTCATGAGTACTCCCTTTACAGTGTGCCATAAAATTCATTGATCAAACCTGGATAAAGCAGAAACTTGAAACTTGTGCACAGCAAGAAAATAGTATAACTCTATATTATAGTTACTTAAAGGAGAATAATCCCTCATAAGCATGTCTATCGATAACAGCCTTGAGTATAGAAATAAAATTGATTTCCCATCAATTGAGGAACATCTCATTAGGAGGGCATTTGTATAAAATAAATTGCAACCTCTGAGATCATGCATGTTCCAAAGAGAGAAATTTAATAACTTCACAAACCCTAACTAAATAGAATTGTCTTAATCCAATGTATATGAACTATTAATAGGGTGGTCATGTAAGCAAATTACAAAAGGGAGAGTAACATTAAAAATTGTAGATGTTTCAAACATCTATCAATGCATGATATTTAGGTGTTCCTTAACCGAGAATTGGTAAATATTAATTTCAATATTTATTTTCTATGTGGGTTCCATAAGTATGGGATATTACTTGCCTTTTGTAAATTTGCTATAATATATGTGTATTTTGCAATTGCAGAACCCTTTGGCTCCTACTCCCCCTCTCTCCAAGAGTGAATCATCCAGTTCCATTAGCAGTTTTAGTAGTGCTCTAAGTCAAGAAATTGAGAGAAGGCGTAATCAGGTAAAAGTTTTGCTAATGTATTTGTAGATGAAATGTATCAGCCCCATTGTCTTTTCATCAACATTAAAATTTTATTTTGAAGCGTCGAGATGGAAATAGTATTCCTGAAATTATTCCACGCCGTGTAAAGTTGTCAGGTGTTGATGAAGAGAAACGGCACCAACACGAACAGGTAATATGCATTTATGAATTTATTTTTAATATTAATGAGACTGTCAACAAATCTGTAGTTTTTAATTTTTTGATAAAAGAGAAATGTTAGCAACAAAATGGATCAAACGAAGACAGTGTAGCAAGATTTACTAAAAACTTCCCTGCAGCTTGTTCTAATTTAAACTTTCATCATCGTTTTTTTTTTAATTTTTTTTTTATTTATTAATTAACCTTAATTTTTGTATTTCAAGTTAATGCAAGAATTCAAACGTGCTCACCGAAAAATGTTTGCCAATTCATCTGATACTGTAGATGATGGGTGCAGCCATGGAAAAACAATTTCTACGCAGGTATGTTACTACTATTAGCTTTCTTTTAATTAATTATTTACATTTCCAAGGTTCTCATTTCCTCTTTATGTAATAGCCAGGTTCTTAGTTTCAAAAGTGGAATTTGCTGTAAACTAAGCTGATATTACAAGAAACAAATGTGTTCAATACTGTAGGTATGGAAAAGGGCATCGCGGCAAATATTATTTAGACTATTTCTCTTATGAAATTGTCACCAATAGTGTTTAACAATAATATGGTATGCTCGAATCATGGCAGTGTATCTAAAAAAAATTATTGATTTTTCTTACCATATTTTCTTTCCATCTCATTACTTGCTAGCCAATCATTAGCTATCATTAGCCTATGACAAGTCAAACAAGTTTTGTAACATGGGGTTACAGTTTGCTCCACTTTTTAGTGATTTAATTCTTGAGTGATTTAAAAATTGTAATTTTTGTAGAATTTTTCATTTTATAATTTTATCAGCTTGTTTAGTGTTAGAGTATCTATTAATGTTACTACATGCCACAAAATTTACTTGTGCTTGTTACATTTAATTTCTAAATGTGTGGAGCAAACTTACCATAGAATGGGGATACTTTGCATCAGCCTTCAAAAGAAAGTTACAGATGAATTTTTGTGTTTAAATCATTGAATGACTTTTATTGCAATAGAAAATATAGTTCTCATCAGAATCCAGTACGAAAAGACACAAAATATGTTTCGTTTGAGCCAAAAAAATTAAATAGTATCTAATAGCCAAAAAAGGTTTAATAGTACTTACGTATGTAAAAGTAAGAGTGTTTTGTAAAAAATGACTTAATATATTACATACAGTTCTTTTCCACATTTGTGAATTAGAAATTCAGTAACAATATTTGAAATTGGGGAATTGCTCCACTTTTGTTGTAGAGAAATATATCCCGAAAGGTGGGAAATGTATAGCTTGTTCTGGAAATTACTTTCTCATACTCATAAAAAGCAACTATGCTGACAACTTAAGTATGATATGGCAGCACAGCTAACGAATTTTTAAAATGAGCATAATTTACTTACAGGTTGTCTTCAGTTCACTGAGTTTTTAGATGATTTTTAATGACCCTTTTTCTCCCTCTGATCACAAGCCCTCTTTCAGCTAGCAGAAATCTGACATTGATGTTTGATGTAAAGAAACTGGTCTGCCAATACTAATGTGCTTTCCTTCACAAAATAAAAATTCCTACATAGTGGAAGGGCTGCTCAGATTATTCACACAAGCCAATGAAACTTTTAACGCAACTGGAGCAAAGTTTGACTCCAAGGAGCAAAGTAACGTTACGGCAATTTTTTTCTGAACATAAATTTAAAAATTGACTTAGTAAATAATTAAACAAATAGTTTTCATACAAGAAATTTATGTTAGGAGACCTTTTTTGTTTCTATAAACAGGAATTTTCATCTTAAAACAATTGTTATAGAGATATTTTATTTCTTATTCGTAAATGAATGTCAGTTAGCGATAATTCATTGTGCCAAACCATTGTGCTAATCCAATTATATTACAAAATTAAATACAGACACTTATATTAAATTATTGGAATTTGAGGTACTTAGGATATTGGCATTACACAGTTTATTACATTTGTATTGATTTTCTCTATGATGTTGAGACCAATTTATTAGCTTTTACAATTTTCCTTCAAAGAGTCTCATGAGACGTCTTGTTCTTTTCTAGTCACTCCATTGGTTGGCTTCGGGCCTACTGAAGTGGGGAATGATTAGTAATTGCATATTTTATCAAGATGTCTAGTGCTGATTCTGAATTTTCTTTTTGGGAGAACTTGGTCTCGCGTATTGTAGGCAATATACTATTATTAAATAAATCTTTACTACATATCTATGAGTTGAACGCAAGAAGTTCGGAACTTTGAAGAATTAAGATTTTGTTCTGACGAATGGCAAAAATCCGTTTCTCGTGGATCCCTAAGCAACTGCTTATTTTGCTTGTAGATAAAGCTAGCCTTGATGAAATGATCGCACAACATTCCCCCCGTGAAAAGAAGCCCCTCAGCAGCTACTTCTTTTGCTTGTAGGTAAAGTAGGCCCTGATGAATTGATCGAACAACATTCCCCCATGAATTGATAGCATAACAATTGACAGTCGCATACCAATCAGGTCAAGGACGGCTCCTAACGTCTATTTTTCATCAATCATTATTTAACTTTGGTGTTCTGTTTCATCGTTCAGGACTTTTATTATTAGAACCGTTGCTAATCGTAAGTGATAATTTTGTTCTGCCAACGCTTGTCGCTACGGTATTTTCTTACAGCCCATAAACATGTAATCTTATTCTAGTATGTCGATGTAGATAAGTTGTGCCACCAAAGCAACATAGTGAATGTTGAACTACTTCTTCAAAGAAAGACATGGCCGTTTGTGACTACGCGGAAAGGATGGTTATCAAATGTTCAAAATTTCCCTTCAATTACATTGCATTTTATTTGGGGGTCCTCCGTTGTTCTTCCTCCTTTGGTTGGTGATCTCCGGGTCCCCGGAATGATATTTGAATGTGCGCGGGATTATTTCATTTTGAGAGGAGCCGTCGTAGCCCTTTTCCAAGGTAATTGTGCCTGATGACAATAGGGAATAAGCCTAGGTTGTCTCAAGTCTCAAGTTGCGTATGTGAATGAAGCAATATACACTATATCTATGACTCATCCTCTAAATGTGAAATCCGGATATTACGTGCAACCGACATGTTATGTCATTTGTCATTCGTGGTTCTACAGGCACTTCTCGACGTTTTATCTCGCACGAGAATGTCGCGCCATAAATCGGACGTATTATGGATTTTGTTCGAACTTTTGATTGCTATGGTTATCGACTTGAGCTCAAATTCCACGAGCTTCAAATTCTTGTCTTAATGATTTTTCTATGAATGAATGAGAACTGGGAAAATGGCTCATTCGTTGTTACAAGTTTAATGTTTCTCAATAAAAATGTTTATACGTTTTAAAAATAAATAAAATACGTATAAAAAATAAATACGTTTTTTGAATATGCTACTCCTGCAGATTGTTAAAAAGATCTCGTCTGTAAAACTAGTAGTAGAAAATACTTTTCAATGTTTCCATCTGTCTGCGATAGCTGTTTGTGACGAAGCTACTGTTGCTGCAGTATTTTTCCGCCCGATACCGTGAAGTAATATCACCTGGGGAAATTTTATTTGGGGCAGCGCACATTCTTAGTGTAGTTAAAGCGGACACTTGCCCAGTGCGCTGATAACGTCATAGCGTGGTGTTTCATAAAATTTTCACTTGTGTGACGAGGTCGCTGGCGAAGAAGTGGCAAAACCCGGTGTTCGAAACTTATTTGCGCAGCGCCTCGAGGCCAGCGAAGATCAGAATCGTGTTTCGGAGCAGGTGCTGTCGGATGTGCTCGTTCGCCCAAAACTTCGTACGCGCTTATTGGCAAATAATAAATTCCGGAGTGAAAAGCAATAAAGAAGACAAATCAACGTGAATTTACAATACCGTTTTTTTCTTATAATTTCTTTTCATTTACTCAGAAAGGCTACTGTTTTGCAAATATTTGTCTGCGAAAATCAGCAATGTAATACATACTTTTATAGAGGGTTTTTTAGTTAAATAACAATATCAAAATGATAATTTTTTTTAGTATTTATAAGTTATTTGTAGTCCATTAGTTACTTCTCGGGTTAATGATGTGCTGCAAATTGAAAGATGAAAAGTAAGCGCGTAAAATGTTGCCCCTACTCAAATTGCAGGTAAGAGAGGTAATTTAAATGCCTGATATGCACCTTCGGATTGGATTAATTAGATTTTTAGTTTCGTTCAAGAAAAAGTTTTCCATACGTGTGTTACAAGGGAAAAAACAGTTGCGCATTTCTACCTCTACGGGAAAGCAACCTTGCAATGACGAGACAAGTGTAAAGGAATGACAGATGTCAAATGCAACATGAAACGCTAATGAAATTTTCCTCTCTTTCCCTTTCAGAAAAACGCCAGGCACTGAAGTCACTATGTCCTTAGATTCCGAAAGTTTCGTATGAAAATCGTTTCGTATGAACATATTCACCCGCGTTTTAAAATATTTATTTCTCGTTTTAACTTATTCTCTCATAAATCCTTGCACATCTGAAAAACAAATACCGTATTTTTCTCGCGTGTTTGATATGTCACGGCACATGCGATGTGCGTGCTGTCTGGACGCACGCTCTTGCCTTTAAGGTATTGTGTGTGGTTATACCTGCATAAATATTTGAAGAATGCTATCAGTAGCTCCTGAGATAAATAAGGTGTAATCGGTGGGGGAAGAGGGAAGTGGGAGAACACGGCTCAACGTGTGTTGCAAAGATTGCTGGCTGGAGAGAGCGCCAGTGAATTGGACAAGTGATTAGCACATTTATCAAAGTAACATTGTCAAGCTAGTGTATTGCCAGCACGTGAGTGTTCAACATGAAGAAGGGAGTTGTGGTCATACAAAGTTACCATGTGAGTGCAGGGTACATCTTTTCAAATCAAAACTGCATTGCCATTTTCATTTAGAGATTTTATTTTTTCCTGAAGAAATATATATAATGTTACTTTTATTAATTTACAAAATACAAATGAACTAATGCTCAATATTAATGTCTTTGATTATGGTTAATTATTATCTTTTCATTCTTTTTTTACATATTAATTTATGTAGTATGTATTTCTTTATTTATTATAAAAACTATGGTAGTTGTTAACTGATATTGTGATAGGAGAATGTACTCTTAAGCTACGTTTAGATGTGCAGAAGCAAGGCAAAAGATATGATATTGTTTTAATTTTTATTTTCAAATATATTGCATTTCTAATGTACTGTTTTTGATTTCAGGAAAGAAATTCTTCCTCACCTCAAGTTAATGGCAAGAATTCAGTTAAAGATAGAATACAAAGTATTGACTCTTTGAGACGTCAGAATTCTTCACCTCTGCCTGTAAGTACAGTTTGTTTTATTGTCTCAGAATAATATTTTTATTTTCATTGAAATATGAGGTTTTTTGTTTAAAGGTTTTATTTCCATTTCATTTCAACATGATTTTCATTGATATTTGAGTTGAAAATTGTGATTTTGTGTAAAAATTATGTTTTAGTTTGTCTGGAAATTTTGTCTTGTAAATACTGAGACATGAAATATATTTTTTGTAGTTCTGTTCCTTTTTTCAAAAAATTATAGATACAGTTTCCAACAATGGCAAGAGATAATATAATGAATTTATACTTCCTTTGATGTCTTCATATTACAATAAGTATACTTAATAAAAAGGATTTGAAATTAAGAAGTAAAAAAATTTTGAAGATTTGCACAAATTTTTTAGAATGTTAGCTTTGTTTGTACCAAATAAGTACAGGTTTTGTTTCATATGTACAGTATATTAACAGTCTGCTCATAATGTTTTGTTTCTTTTCAGGTTCTTTCAGATAATTCAGACAGCCTCACATGGTCATCCAAACGTTCTTCCTTTGATCAGTCTTCTTCACTATCATCAGGATCTTCAGGAGGTGCTTATGGGCAACCACCTCCTTGCCCAACTCCGGATTATGATACAAGCAGTGTTGCTTCGTCATTGTCAGTAACATCATCAGCTGATAGTTCAAAATATGTAAAGGAGTCACAACCTCGAGAATTGCTCAAAACAAATGGTGTCTCAAACAAATCACCTGTGAATGGAACATCAGTCCCATATGCAAATTCTGGTGCTATGAAAAATGTATCTTCTGGAAATGGCACAGTGATTATTCAGAAATCCATTGCACCTAACTCTGTGACAGTGAAAACTAACTCTGTAAATGCAAAACCTACAAATTCTGTTTCTCTTGTGAACGGTAGTACCAAGCCAGTGAATTCAAATGGTGTGAATCAAAATAAGGCTCCTGCAAAGCCATCTAATGATGGAGTAGAAATGGAATCTTTGGAATCATTTGAGTTGACAAATCCCCAAAATCCTGAGCCAAAACCTCCAGAAACATATTTTCCAAAGAGACGACAACAGTCTTCTATTGCATCAAGTCCAAAGTTAGTGAAACTTAATTTTATTATTAGTAATTCATTTAATTTTATTTAATTAATTTTAATGTAATATGTAAATGAAAGTAGATTATGGGTATCAGTAGATTTTGATTATTTTTTTAAAAACTTGCTATTTCCATTGATAACAACTATAACATGAATTTCTCACTGTTTACTGTAATGAAATAATTTCTGGTTAGGAGTACACTTTCTACTGCAAGTGCAAGTACAGCTGGAAGAAAACCACGACCTGTCTCTGTGACAATTGGAGAGTATCCATCCGGTACAACACGACGTGAACCTTCCAAGTTTACTTTCTTAAGTGGAACTGATCAAACAGATATTGCTAACGGAGGTGTTACTGATCGTCTTCAATCTGAGCTCATGAGAACATTAAACAGATCAGATTTGAAACGTCGAACTGAACAGCAGGTTAGTTGTATTTGGAAGACTAATTACTTTACTTCAATGTTGACAACATTGTGTTTTTTCTTTGTGTTTTGTGCTATAAATTTTTAAGTGATGCTTTGTGTGTGTGTGTGTGTGTGTGTGTGCACAACAGGAGTCTGCCATAAATGGTACTGCAGTGAACAATTCTGCAACCAACGTTGCAAACCCATCAGCTGCAGCAAAAGGAACCGTCACCATATCAGTGAATACAGCACCTCTGAAAAATACTCCTGTACGGCTGTTTGATGGAAATGGAGGAAAAGTGTCTCCATCTGCAACTCCTGCAATTCGAAATGTAGCTGAAAAACTCAATGGTACATTAGGTGGAACAGCTTCTGGAAATCGTGTAACCATTCGTGTTGGAAGTGAACCTGCTGGTAACTATTTTATTCATTAATTTAAAAATTCATTAAAAAAGTGAGCTCTGAAAATTGCTAATTTATGACAAATATAAATACTAAGAAGGTTTCATTAAAAACATTTTCTTAAAAATTTTATGTACATTTTCTTTAAAAGTTTTATTTTTTAAATAAGAATCATTGTACAAAGAAATTCTCACCTGTATAGTTTTGTACATTGTGATGTTTTAAACTGGGAAAAGGAGATGCACTTCTTTCGGAAAGTATTCATGCATTTCCAGTTTGCTCCACAGGATTGTTGCAGAAATATAGGAGAAGTTTTTCTAAATTATATATATATATATATATATATTAATATATATATATATAATATATATATATATATAATATAATATATATATATAATATAATATATATATATAATATATATATATATATATATATAATATAATATATATATATATATATAATATATATTGGTGTGAATAAATTTCTTAACAGTAAAGTTTGTAAATATGTACTTAGTTTATGAAGCTTTTTAAACAACACTAGTCTTTTGATATTTAATCTTTGTAAATAGTCTGCCGTTTGAACAAATTATGATTACAGTAGATACCAGTTTGGGTTATAATGAAAGAATGTTCTGTTTCACTCTCTAGGACTAATGATGACAAACTACAGAATTTAATTAGAAATGACTTTGTAATGTATTTAAAACTTCTCATCTCTTGATATACAAGTCAATTCTACTCAAAATAAGATTTGATAGCAAAGAAAAGCTGTGCAAGAAAGTATTATCGCAATAAATAACAAAACAAGAACTTTCTGAGTTGAAATTTCTTTCTGGTTAGGTACAATATTGTAGCTAAATAATCTTTTTTTTGAAAGCTAGTGTTTTTTGGGATAAGGGATTGAGGGACTATTGTACTGACTTCAGGGCACCTACTGCCTTGTGGAATACTGAAGCATACATCTAAACGTCAAACACCTCTACGTTCTGTGCTGCACCAGAAAAACATCACATTTGGTGAGATGTAAGATCCACCCCCTACTAGGCATGGTGTGTTGTCAGCCCAGGTTTATCATCTGGTCTACAGTTGTATTTAGTAGATTGTAAATTTGAGTGATTTGGGTGGTGGCATTGTAGATACAATTTTCTCTGCACATCTGGTGTTTACTCTCTTATTGTTGGTGGTGTAATAACATATTTGATGGCACTACATTCTTGATATGGAGCACATTGAAAATACTTTTATTGAAATGAATACTTTTGTGGATTGTTGCATGTATCCTTACTTTGATAAGACCAAAATGCCAATAGAAATGAACAAAATGTATACATGAACTTTTAAGTTTTAACATTACACAGCAAGTGGCCATTTTATTTCATTTCCTAATAGAAGGAATATTTTTATGGTGTATATTTGTGTAAAAAGCTCTGTTATTGCAATCTTAAAACTCAATGAGACTCAATGAGTACAGCACAACCCTAACATTGAGATGATACATTTGTTTTAGGTTCTGAAAGCCAAATTTTAACTATTGTTATTTTATTTTTACAGAACAACAGTAATCCAAGAAGTTCATCCGCCAGAATTATGATATATGGAATATCGGAGGGAGGTGTACCTGTGGCCATAGCAAATGGCTGATAGTATGAATGTACCTGTTTCAGTGGAGACATTATGAAGCTTCTGAAAATATGTGATCTACAGTTGTAAACACACAAAGAAAGTACATTGTGTCTCAAACAATAGACATTATTTGTGAAGAAGTGCAATGAAGAGTTGAGACTGATAGAAGTGTCCTCATTGCATCTTTTCTATTGTACAATATCTGATGATAAATGTTAATTGGAGGATTAAAACTCATATTATTTGTATTTTATTGTATTATATGTAAAATTTGCTTCATTAAAACATATTTAATGTACTTCTATATGATTTTTTACTCTTTTGTTTTAAGTGATGATGGTGATGAGTGATTGCTCTTGTGTAAGTTCTTCCTCTCTCATTCAACCTGTTGTCTTGTTGTCACCATGCCTACATGAAAAAAAACACATGACAGTTTAAAACAACATATTTGTAGAGTTTTGTACAGTTTACCAAGAATTTATAACTTTTTATCTTTTTATTTATTGTGAAAGGGGATAGTTGATTGTGTTAATGTTATTTCACAGTGCAACATTTATAGAGATTGAAAAGCATGATGTCGAATCGAATTCAGAAATTACTGTTTTCAGAGTACAGTGATTTTGAAGACATGGTTTTAGTGGAAAGCCCTTTTGCAGAGATTACTAAAGAAGGAAATGGAATTCGTCAAGTTCACTTAGGTTGGTGTGTTGAATATTCTTTGTATATAGTTCTACATCTGTTATTTCACTTCTCTTAGCAATCTGAATGACCTATAAAAAGTGTTTCTACAATCTGGGTGCCTTCTTTCAAAGCTGGTTTTCTTTAGGGCTGACTCATAAGAACTTGGTGGTAGCTGCAGATGTAATTCGCCCAGCAGAACAAGTAAATTTTCTTCAATGGGCTGGTGTGGATCCAGAAATTGAATGCTTTGAACTGGTTTCTGTTTATCCAGTGGAGCTTGTAAACTTAAGTATTTATCGAAGGTCTCGGCCAACCTTAAAAGCCCATTTCTGCAATAAAAAAATAAAGTATTATGAATTGGGTGGAGCATGGGATCGAAAGGTAAGCATTAACAGGAATTCAAAATATTAAACATACTTAGTAGAGTTATTGAAGTAATGTTAAGTATTACTGAATAATTGCAAATAAATGAAAAGCTTAAAAAAATGTCAAAAAATGTTGCTCTGACTTTTTTTATTTACAAATATCTGTTAATTTGATTATATTAATTTAATTGTGTGGGTTCTTAAGCACTTATGAAAGTTTCATGGTTGTTAAGAAACAAACCAGATGAAACATGAGATTGTGGATTAGTTTTTGAGTTAAGGAACAATTTTAGAAACATTTTGATCTTTTTTGCAAGAAACATTTATTATTAAAATTTGTGAAGGGAATGTTACCTAGCTAGGCCCTGAATGTTCTTCTTGTGAGTTTCTTTTTTACAGCTCCATCTCTTACATGCCATCTCTTGAATTCTTATCTCGATACAGTTTCATCATTTCAGTTTTCTTCATAGCCTCTTCTTCACATGTCCTGAGAAACTTACTTCCGCCATTCTCCTGTGGGTCTACCTCTTTCTTTTATTTAATGGAAACCACTCTCAAAACTTTCTGGGACATCTCTCCTAACAAAACCTTTGAAGTGACCAAACCAATTTTTAACCCACAAGTTTATGTTTTATCTATTATTGATTTTTCTATCTGTATTATTTTTAAAATATCCATATTTTTTAATTTCCATTTTAGCCACTTCACAATTTCTGCTCATAATATCAGTTTGCAGGACCCTTGATATATTTCTTTCTCTGTCAGTTCCCAGTTTCTAATTGCTGAAGCATCACATTGATAATGACAAAAAGTATTTTCTTAGTACCTATATCTGGAAATTTCTTTCTCCTATAGTAGTTTTAAACTTTGTGGTGACTTGTTGCTTATGTGAAATCTTGGATTTCTATCTGTACTGGATACTCATTCTTTACTTGATTTCCCCCAAATATTTAAATTCTTAAAGCTTCTGTCTGCTTTTCATTGATTGATGAAGAATGTTATGGGTCCTAAACAAAATCATAAATAACATGAAAGAGGGACTTGAGATCACTTCAGAATTAGTACACCAAAGTGTTGGCAAACTTATTTCTCTTCGAAGAAACTTACCATTGTAGTCTTTGTAAAGTAATTTCTGAGTCCTAGCTGTAAAATGTACACAAGGGGAACAGAATGAATTTTTTTTTCTTAAAAAAAAAAAAAAGCGGTCTGTGTTATTGTGAAAGTAGTGAGGTCAAACAACCTTTTGTAATCAATAATCTGAGAGACTTCACTCTTAAATATCTTATCATAGATAAGACACGCATTTTCACAATCGTTATCAGGTGACGCAAGATATCACCTGAAAATAATTCTGAAGAAATCAATAAGTGTTTTGCGTGTATTAATCACAATTTCGTTTCCTATAACTAATTCCTTCTGTCCGATTAAGCAAAATTTTACTGCGAAGGTAAAGTAGAATTTTAGTCTTGAAATAGGTATTGAATACTGTGTGTAATATTAAGCCCACGTACGCACAATATGAATGTCGTAGTTTTGTTTCAAGTAGAATTTCCTGTTGTCTGCTCTGTATAATATCCGAGCTTCCTGTTCTCGGCAGGCAACGCACGGACAAGTCATACGTACGCTTAATTACGAATTTTTTTTTTGAACAGGAAACACTATTTATGGCACATGGGTTAACTTAAATCTGTTCTAAAAAGTTTATTTTGAAATGATACACTTCTACTTTTTCGTATACCAACTGGGTTAAGTAGTACGGATACGTTACATAATCGTGAAAAACACGATGTCGAAATTTTGACGGATATACTGGTTTCGGAGGTCCCTGATACTGACATTGTTTTTTCAAAACACTGTCGGTCAGAATTTTTCTTAAAACACAGTTGTCAGTCAATGACTGGTTGGTACCAGTCTAGAGAATGTCCGTCCGACAGTCGGTCTGTGAATTGCATAAAAAATCTACAGGATTTTCATCAAAACGTATACTATACTCCGATTTATCTTTAAGTCCTGTGAATTTTGAAATGGATCTTTTATTTTTTTGGGAGCACTTTACATGAAGCTCTTAGAAAATCTTTTCAATGATAGCAAACCATTTTTGCTTAGTTCTCGAAGCGAAGTCTCCCACGAAACAGAGGACCTTTGACAATGTGGGGTCTTATATTTGCTGCCAAGATTGTCTGACGAGATGACATAAGATTTGTCATGTTTCGCTGTTGATATGCATAGTCATACGCAGAGGGCGGGGCCATGAACCCGGAAAATTTTGAAAGGAGCTCTGAAGCCCGTAATAAATTATTTTATTTCTGTAATATGTTCATTTTCTAATTTTCCCCTCTTTTAACCTGAAAAATTGAGAATTGGTTGAGGGACAAGCCATTTGACAATTTGCAAATAGTTCAACATAAAACCAATTGAATTTATTATTTGTATCAGTGTTATATTTCCATTCTCCGTAAGACGTTTTATTCATTTACTAGTAAAATGTGTCACATGTGAGAAACTACTTTATTGGAAGAGGGGGCCCAAAAATGTACTTGCCCCCTCTTGTTTTAGGCTGTGCACGCCTACGTCGATAAGCTGCACCAACATTTCACTGATTCTTTCTTCAGATCAGAAATAAACTTGTATTATGTCACTGAGAGGCGAGGCCATCCACATTGATTTCAGTTTCGATTTTTCTTCAAGTCCCTGCCCGTCTTTTTCCTTCTTGATTGTCACTGAGAGATCACTTGCCTCAAACAGTTCTTTCTTCCAGGGAAAGAACGCTTTTATATTTGCATATTACTAACTACCGGATAATGTATACGAGATGATTAATGTTTCTAGTGTTTCTTCTTCCTTTTCTTCTGGTCTTGTTGCAGGATTTTCGTTATCTTCTCAGGAACACAATACGAACGTTTCTCGAATCCCAAACCGACATAGGTGGCTCAGGGCAACAACTGATGTCATTGCAGTGCATCTGAGTAGGAGGTCCTAGGGTTCGAGTCCCGACGGTAGCAAGATTTGTGATACTACCTACTTAGCTAGGTCGAGTTCAGCCGCTGCCTGGAGGGGAATTATACCGGCCGGCTGGTCTGATCGTCAGTTTTCCGTGGTTTCTCCGATCAACACAAAGCGAATTCCGTAGCAGTACCCTTTATTCAAACTGGACGCTTAAGTCGTTTCTGTTGAATGGAGAAATGATTTCTGTTTAAGTAGGTGGGGGCGGACCGTTTGAAATGAGGAGCCCCCAGTGGATCTACTACCTCACGCCTCTTCTTTCCTCTGGTCGCCCCTGCCGTCAGTGGGGGAATGGGCTGGGGAGGAGGGGTGAGAAAAGGAAGTGCCCTGCGCATGTGCGGGCATTACCCGAGGCACGAGGCGTGAATTCGGCTCATTGAGCATCCCTGGCCCAGGAGTTTAGCCCCTACTTCGAATTTAAAAAAATTGAAAGTCATTCTTCATAGTTGTCCAAGCAGTTCATGATCATGTCGTTTGAACATACAATTGTTCAGTGAATAAGTATTACTATAATAAGTGTAAAATACACCGTAAATAAAATTAAGGAGAAATGTATCAAAGTCTAGAGATGAAGATATTACAAAAGTTGGTAAAGGATTGGGAGTAAAAAAAAGTCCGTCATGTAATCCCGATTGTTCTTGAGGTACAAGGTCAAATGCCTAATTCTTTCTGAACGTTGATTCAGGCTACGACTTTATACTCTTCCTTTTCTCATCCTTGTTCTCTTCCCTTCCCTTACATACACGTACTTAATCATGAACTACACAGATGCACATGGCGGGAGACCAATCGCGAACTTAAGAGCTTGTCTGGTTTGGACGGTGGGGGAGATACATAAAGGAGGAAACCCCTCGCAAGGCGACGTGTAAATCCACGCCGGATCGCGCTTGCTAGTGGGGAAGAAATACTGCCACCTCTCGGGATATAACTTGCACCGCGCTTACGGGACTAATGACCTTAGTAGTTGACGCAGCCGGAAGCCCAAAATAACCAAAACGTTTACGAGACGGTAGAAATATTAACCCTTCCTGTAGGCTAGAGGCGCGGCGTGTGCCAGCGCGAAGGCTTCGTGACGCGATCTCCTCGACACTCGAATTCCACGACCTCCCTTCCCGACATCGATTTTTTCTCCCTGCCATTAGGGAGTTTTAGCGCCATGCGTAAGGAGATATCCTTAAACTCTATTGATCACGTGACTAACGCCTTCATAAGGTCGTAATGAACAACGTTCATAAGAGTTTTAGCAATTGCGGCATTGCGTTATGCATTATAACAAAGGAAGCATTTCAAGCGTTGAACAGAGAAATTGCATAATATATCAAAGAGTGTAGGCTAGTGGTGACACATTTAAAACACGTTACGAGTCAACAGACCAGCAAATATACATTGTGCATGGAGTTTTAGATTTTGGATCTGCTTTTCTTGAAAATATAGGAAGTACCTTAAAACAGCGTTCGTTATGTGCATAAAACATAACCTATCCCGAAGATATGATTTGAACTTCTTTTTCGCAAATTTCTTTCCTGTCACCTCTCCAACATATCCCGTTAATTTTTGCCAGTGCTGTGGAGTTCGTAAGGAATAATTGTAACTGCCTTACATACGAGAATTGGTTTATTAGAGTTGGAAAAAACAACTTTTCCTGTTTTTAGGCGGCCATTTTGCCGCTTGTAAGGTGCCCGTAGAGACTCCCACAGGCGTGCACTATTTATGAAGGTATAAGGTCGTACCTTAGGCCTAAGGTAAGACGTTATGACTTCAAGGTCTGTCACGTGACTTAGTGCATAACGCCGCTACCTTACGCGTGGCGCTAAAACTCCCTTTTATATAAATTCCTCTACACTACGTCTACGCGAGAGCGCAAACGTCGCCAGCCCTGCGTGGCGTGCGTGGCAGGTGCTGTGGCGGCTGTGGTGCGAGCGCGTGGCCTTCCTGCGCGGCCGCCTCGCCGCCGCCTCCTCGTGCTCCGAGACGTCCGTGTCCACCTCCACCAGCGCCAGCACGCCCTACGTCGTGTCCAGCAGCGTCACCGTCACCGAGGACGGGCGCGCGCAGCTCTGGGAGCGCTACTGCTCCGCCCAGCAGGTGACGGCCAGGTCCGCCCCGCCCCGCCCTGCCCCTCCCCCCCGCGTCGCGCTCTCGCTCACGCTCGCAGTCAACATTTCCACGTTAATTTAGTTAGTCAATGCCATATTTTACGTGGCCACCAGGCCCGCTCTTCCGTCCGACCACGCAAATATCGCTCCGCTCCTTTCACCATCTTACGTGAGCGACGAAACATTCTATTACACAGCTTTGATCGGGTTTGAACCCGCAAACTTTGGTACAATTGCCTGATTCGCAAACCGTTATACCACCAAACCCGCCGTTGTCATGAGGAGGGGCAAATCTACCATTAGGAATCTCTCAGAATAAATGTTACAAACATCTAGAGCAAGAAACCGGCAAACGTGGCTCAGGACATCAAATGATGTCACTGCAGTGCCGCTGAACTGGAGGTCGTAGGGTTCGACTTCCGACGGTGGCGGGATTTTCGACTCTGGCTGGAGTGCTGCGTTGAGTGAATCTGCTGTCTGGAGGAGAATTCTAGCGAATTCTAGAATACCAGGCGATTGCCGGATCTGTTGCGGAATCAACGGGCTACAGACCGTGCGCGATCTTTCCTACCTCTTCATTGTTCTTTCTTCACTCTTTACGTACTCACACTTACATTTACATTCATTACACTATTATCACCCTTGTCGGGAGCTTAGAGCTTGTTCTAGCAGAATGGGTGCACCACTGGGGATAAATACTTGCAAGTCGACGTGTGGGTCGGTGCCGGATCACACCATTCATTGGAGGAAGACACTACCTTTATAAAACATGCACTATGCTTACGGGAATAATGACCTTAGCTGTTAACGCGCCCGAAACCACAAATCAATCATTCACTCAGGACATTTTTGTCAATGAAAATGTGGTTTTAAATTTCATGCAGTAAGTTACGCAGGTGACTTTTGCCAGTGATCGGTAGGAAACTATTTTAGCGTTGAGATTTGGCATGCTTATGAAATCTACGTTAGGACGGGATCTACCAAACTACAGAGTTGCAAAACCAGTTTGGAGTAAACTTTTAACATGTAACTTCATTACGTAACATTTACGTTTTCATTGGTCAAAAGTCCTTATCTTCGACCCCTCTACATGACGTAGAAATTCTAAGAATTATTCTGGCACATTCGTACAAAAGTGAACGTGTATTTATGTTTGTATGTTAATAGGCACATTCCACGAAAACGATTGCTTCCAAAATTTACACTAATTGTTTTAAGTGGCCAGGGAAAAATACATGGATTAGGTTGTGATAGAAAATAGTACCTGAAGAGGGCCCCCTTTCGTTAAAATATTGTTGATTGAGTCCGCAGTGCATCTAGACAACAGTGCCGGGTGTTGTTGGGAGCCACGCGGCTGTTGAAAAGGGCGAGGGAGGCCGGTATCGGAGTGTCTGGTGGGGCGAGAGAGGCAGGCAGAGCGGTCGGCGTGGGCGGGGCAGGTGGACTGTGTCAGGCAGTAAATAAACATTCGGGGAACATCAAGAATTCACCTAGTTTTAGCAAAAGCATGACCCTACCTTTTCCGATGTCGCCGCATGAACGTAAACAGATGAGTCACCAATTAATACCGAATATATGTTACACTAGGAGCATGTAGGGGCGGGGGTGGGGGGCGAAAGGCGTAAACATGGGGTAGGAAATTTGAGATAACTCACCATACACTAATGTTCGGCAAGTCAGTTTCTGATGCAATGAAAAACATTTAATTTATCGTAACTATCAATGCATACTGTGCTGCCTGCCAATCAGAGGCAAATGTTACAGGTGGAAGTTCATTAAATGGAAATTTCCACGAGTAAATACGCGAAAATTTATCAATTTCTATTGCCCTTGAATAATCTACGTATTTCACATTTCATTTTGCATAATGAAAAATGAAAAGCGAAATACGTAGATGACTGTGTTTGATCCATCGCTGATCTTTTTCTATACACACTACGTGCAGTGTAGCGGCCTCGCCACAATTAGTGTTTTCACCAGCACTATGCTTCAAATCGTATTGAATTGTGGAAAAATCGTGTTCATTTGTATTCCTAATGTCAGAATTCAAGGAAGACTTTTTGATAACAAATTATGTGTAAATGTAACATCTCACTTTTATATATAAAACATTATCTTTTCAAAGGAATTTTCATAAAAAATGGGTCGATAATCGCACCTCCGTCGGGAGTTTGTATCTTTTTCCTTGATCTAATGCTGGCATGGACCCTTTGTTTTGCTGTAGGTTAATAAATGTAGATTTTCTTATATCATCAAAAGTCACAAATAATTATTCACTGTTTTTGACGTAAATAAGCAAGTAAATGCAACTAATTAGCATTAAAGTATTAATAAAATTTAAGAGGAATTAACAATTTAAATTTATCTTAACACTCAAACTTTGGTAGTATATGTAAAGTTAGACAATCTATAAATCTTTCGTAACCATGTTTCAACACGAGTATTTTAAATTGTCAAACAAATCTATCTGAGGTTATATATATATATATATATATATATATATATATATATATATATATATATATATAAAGTCGGGTTAGTTATAACATTTATTACTCAAGGTCGGCTGGACCAACTTTTTATTATCTCTGATTTTTTTGGATTAATTTTCCTCCATTTCCTCCCCAAAAAGCAGAATAACTATTAAAATATCAAAAAAATTCACTAGATGGCGCTGTAGAACTAAATATCCATGTCAAATGCAACCCGTAACACACTCGGCAGGTTTTTTAAAATTTCTATCGTTAACTCCTAAACGAAGCGTTCTGAGTCATTAAAAATTAAACGTTTCTCACACCTTTATCTACAGGATGAGATCTTCATGAACATTCTACTACATTTTTGCTGGGGGGAAGTGGAGAGAGGGGGAGATGAGAGAGAAGGGAGCAGAACAGCGTCTGCCAGGTTTCGCTAGTTTAATGTATAGATACATATTAAGACTGACATTCTTTTTTAAAAATTGATTTCTTCTTATTAGACATGAGATTTTTCGAGGGATTAAGTTTTACATTCTGACATTTTTTTGGGGATTTGGGCATTCATGACAAGTTGAGGTTAAATTACTCTGACTCGTGTTATTAATTACTTTTGTTGTAGATGCTATTGAATTTAGAGCATAAACTGTTGGGATTGTCCTGTTGAACAGGAAGGGGACAGGGAAGGATTCTACTTGAAATGATTAGTTTATGGAAGTTTAAGCATATCTTTAAGGAATTTGGATTTGATTCGACTTTAGATGTTTGCTATTTGGAATAAATGGAATTTATGGGCGGGATGAGATGAGGGGAGGGAAGAATAGAAATTATTTGCCAGTTTTTTGATATGTTCTAAAACGGTATTGATTTGCAGTTCTCTGGGCATATGATGACTAGTTATAAACCGCGGAGCTTTAACTGACTTCCTTAGGACTTTATTTTGTACTACTTGCATTTTTTGTATGGTGGTAGGAGCTGCGTTTCCCCACACCGAGCTAGCATAAGTTACTGTGGGTAGAATAATGGATTTATGTAGTAGGATCTGGCATTTGATATTAAGCGTGTAGTGTTGATTTATGGTTCGGTTACGTTTTGATATTTTGGTGTAAAATTTGTTGATTGCTGCGTCAACAGGAGGTTCACAGAAAAGTTTCTTGTCTAACGATACTACGAAATGCTTTATTGGTTCACTTTTCCAAGGTTATTGTCATCAATTTTTAGATTTGGAGCGTTTTGAGGTCTCTTAAGAGTGCATATTTTAGTCTAGAATTTTTGCTGATTGATTGCAATTCTCCATTTTTTCATTGCGTTAGAGTGTGAAGACTTTTCTGGACTATTGTATGCCATGTTAATATCTGTTCTTTCTGTGTTCAGTGACGTATTTTCAACGAAAAGAGCAGTTTCTACGTTAGAAAATTTGGGTATGTCACTCACGAATATATTAAATAAAATAGGTGAAAGAGCAGAGCCCTGTAGAATTCCGGCTGTGATATCACTAGGAGTAGAAAATGAGTTATAAATTTTGACCTTATATTTTCTATCAGTGATAAAACTTTAAATGGTATTCTGAATATATTCAGGGACTCCGAGTTGTCTTATTTTTAACAGTATACGTGGATACCAAACTCTGTCTTATGCGTGAGCAACACCCCGAAATGCAGCAAGAGTATGTTTTTTTCTCTTAGAAACTTTGTGCAAATTGACATTATTAAGAGAAGGTTCCCACGGGCCATCAGCTCCGCTCTTTTAAAGGAGAAATTCGTCGCAGAAGCTATCTCGGGCAACGCGGCCTTCGACTACTCATACACGCACACGGCGAGGGTCTACCTTGCACCACGCGACTACCAACCGGTTGCACGTACCCGATTTGGGCCACCACCTCCCCTCTCCCCTCTTAAGAGAAGGTTCCCACGGGCCATCAGCTCCGCTCTCTTAAAGGAGAAATTCGTCGCAGAAGCTATCTCGGGCAACGCGGCCTTCGACTACTCATACACGCACACGGCGAGGGTCTACCTTGCACCACGCGACTACCAACCGGTTGCACGTACCCGATTTGGGCCACCACCTCCCCTCTCCCCTCTTAAGAGAAGGTTCCCACGGGCCATCAGCTCCGCTCTCTTAAAGGAGAAATTCGTCGCAGAAGCTATCTCGGGCAACGCGGCCTTCGACTACTCATACACGCACACGGCGTGGGTTCACCTTGCACCACGCGACTACCAACCGGTTGCACGTACCCGATTTGGGCCACCACCTCCCCTCTCCCCTCTTAAGAGAAGGTTCCCACGGGCCATCAGCTCCGCTCTCTTAAAGGAGAAATTCGTCGCAGAAGCTATCTCGGGCAACGCGGCCTTCGACTACTCATACACGCACACGGCGAGGGTCTACCTTGCACCACGCGACTACCAACCGGTTGCACGTACCCGATTTGGGCCACCACCTCCCCTCTCCCCTCTTAAGAGAAGGTTCCCACGGGCCATCAGCTCCGCTCTCTTAAAGGAGAAATTCGTCGCAGAAGCTATCTCGGGCAACGCGGCCTTCGACTACTCATACACGCACACGGCGAGGGTCTACCTTGCACCACGCGACTACCAACCGGTTGCACGTACCCGATTTGGGCCACCACCTCCCCTCTCCCCTCTTAAGAGAAGGTTCCCACGGGCCATCAGCTCCGCTCTCTTAAAGGAGAAATTCGTCGCAGAAGCTATCTCGGGCAACGCGGCCTTCGACTACTCATACACGCACACGGCGAGGGTCTACCTTGCACCACGCGACTACCAACCGGTTGCACGTACCCGATTTGGGCCACCACCTCCCCTCTCCCCTCTTAAGAGAAGGTTCCCACGGGCCATCAGCTCCGCTCTCTTAAAGGAGAAATTCGTCGCAGAAGCTATCTCGGGCAACGCGGCCTTCGACTACTCGTACACGCACACGGCGTGGGTTCACCTTGCGCCACGCGACTACCAACCGGTTGCACGTACCCGATTTGGGCCACCACCTCCCCTCTCCCCTCTTAAGAGAAGGTTCCCACGGGCCATCAGCTCCGCTCTCTTAAAGGAGAAATTCGTCGCAGAAGCTATCTCGGGCAACGCGGCCTTCGACTACTCGTACACGCACACGGCGTGGGTCTACCTTGCACCACGCGACTACCAACCGGTTGCACGTACCCGATTTGGGCCACCACCTCCCCTCTCCCCTCTTAAGAGAAGGTTCCCACGGGCCATCAGCTCCGCTCTCTTAAAGGAGAAATTCGTCGCAGAAGCTATCTCGGGCAACGCGGCCTTCGACTACTCATACACGCACACGGCGAGGGTCTACCTTGCACCACGCGACTACCAACCGGTTGCACGTACCCGATTTGGGCCACCACCTCCCCTCTCCCCTCTTAAGAGAAGGTTCCCACGGGCCATCAGCTCCGCTCTCTTAAAGGAGAAATTCGTCGCAGAAGCTATCTCGGGCAACGCGGCCTTCGACTACTCGTACACGCACACGGCGTGGGTCTACCTTGCACCACGCGACTACCAACCGGTTGCACGTACCCGATTTGGGCCACCACCTCCCCTCTCCCCTCTTAAGAGAAGGTTCCCACGGGCCATCAGCTCCGCTCTCTTAAAGGAGAAATTCGTCGCAGAAGCTATCTCGGGCAACGCGGCCTTCGACTACTCGTACACGCACACGGCGTGGGTCTACCTTGCACCACGCGACTACCAACCGGTTGCACGTACCCGATTTGGGCCACCACCTCCCCTCTCCCCTCTTAAGAGAAGGTTCCCACGGGCCATCAGCTCCGCTCTCTTAAAGGAGAAATTCGTCGCAGAAGCTATCTCGGGCAACGCGGCCTTCGACTACTCGTACACGCACACGGCGTGGGTTCACCTTGCGCCACGCGACTACCAACCGGTTGCACGTACCCGATTTGGGCCACCACCTCCCCTCTCCCCTCTTAAGAGAAGGTTCCCACGGGCCATCAGCTCCGCTCTCTTAAAGGAGAAATTCGTCGCAGAAGCTATCTCGGGCAACGCGGCCTTCGACTACTCATACACGCACACGGCGAGGGTCTACCTTGCGCCACGCGACTACCAACCGGTTGCACGCTCCCGATTAGGGCCACCACCTCCCCCCTCCCCCGCCAGGAGAGCGCCAGCAGGACCGAGTGTAGTGCGTAAACATGCTTCGCAGTGTGTGCAGAAGCATTCTTTCGCGCTGTGTCATTAGTGGCATTGTTCTTGCTGTTAAAGCCACCAGTTTTCCTTTTTTTAAATCATAAATGTGCATGATACGCATTCAGTGCATACGTTTTGATTATTATTACTGTAGAATCATCAGTTGACTAAAATATTTGTGAGCTTCCTGACTGAACACAACTTTGCTAAGGATGTAGATCTGTTGGTAATATTGAGAATTCTCTGCAAGCACACAAAGTGGGTCTGGGGAATGGAATTTTATGAATAGTCTGGGCTTTTCCAGGCAACTTTATTTTCTTCCTTGAACAGATAGGATCTTTTTGACAAATCCGTGGTGATTATTTCAATCAAGACGAATACTTGTTGATAAGAAATTTCGCAGAATGTAAAACAATACGTCCATGCCAGAACTATACTGAATTCTTTCAAATGGAATACATATACTGCATTCGTTGTAAGTTATTTGTTATATTATTATAATAAATAGTTATCTATTACATTTTTTGTGAGGACATGTGTCAGGCGATTGCTGGACATTGCGTCTACGTATATCTCAACAATAATAACCTTTTCATATAAAAACACACCCCGAATGGAAATTTCATTATACTATTAATATTCTATATCCCTGAAGAAAATCCAATAAAGCGTGTGACCGTAAGCACGTCAGTATAATGTTAATTTTCTTTGTGTTTTTACCACCTAACGTCAAGAATTCCATTCTTAATTCCAATGATAAACTAACTGTAAATATGAACTGTACGCGTTCACGATAAGAAACTTTTTTCTCTCTCCGATGCTTTCAATGCTGATGTCATTTTAGCTCCACCCGTTGAGATTTGATTAATCACGATACCGCTACGCAATGACAACAATGGCAAATAAGGATATGTTACTATTTCTATTTTTTGTAGTAAAAGATAGATTTTTTGTTTTTGGTAATGATGAATACTTAGAAGTCGTGTTGAAGTAATTCATATTAAAGTAAAAGCAAGTTTGATGCTTTTTTCTGATTTTACATTTATTAGTACTACTTTTCGTAAAACAATGCCTTTTACCCTTTTAAGTACATGAAAATGGTCCATGGTTCTAGTTCAATTATAATGCATAATACTCAATTAATGAAATCATGGTTACCATCTCTTCCAGCTATTCATAATTTTTTCTTATTATTTGGATACGAAACTGGACGAACAATAGAAACTTTATCTATCTAATATATATATATATATATATATATATATATATATATATATATATATATATATTGTGACGTACCTGATAATGCCGGTACTTTCACTGCAAGAAATTACTAAAGGAGGGTATCTTTTTCGTGAATGGGTCCCTACGAGGAGTCGATATAGCATTGGGGAATTTAATTAGTAAATATGGTACAGTCATAAACGAGATTTATTCACAAACCAAATCTGTTAATTACATGATTTATAATACCTATACACTTTGCCTTGGTACCAAGATCAGAATTAACATGAGTTTTATCATACCTTGGGGCCCCAACAAATACCTCCGTTGTTTGGATTACGGTTCGCATCGGCAGGGGTCGTCGACCTTCACAGCAGCTTGGCGCAGTCGGCGGCTGGTGGTGTAGCGGTCGCCTCGGCTGACGGCCTCTTGAATCCCTCGGGCTTGGCTCCTGGTACTTCGGCGTCGCACTTCCCTCTAATTATCTTTCATCGTTTTGATATAACTAGCTAACACGCGGCCACTGCACGTATCGGCGTCAGTTTCGCCACACACAGTTCTGGTATTGTTTCACTGCGTCAAATAGCATAAGCGCGATTTACTGTTCTCCTAGCACTGATCTCTTATATTTGTCACTTTCCCGGCCTCTACCGAACATGCCTATTGTTCTTGCGTTGGCTAATATTCTATAACACCCGCCGCGTGCTTTCTTTGTCCATGCGAAGCGGCGAGCTTCTCACGACACGTCTGCAGCCAACGACAACTTCTCCGCGACTGTCGTAACGGCTGAATCCCCTGCCGCTCTACGCTCGGTTCGTAACGGTCGTTCCCACGCTGTGTTCGCGGCAGCGACGGCGGCGGCGGCGGGCCTCCCCACTGCCGTCCGTCGCGTCTGCCGCCTGTACTACGCAGTCCAAAATGAACTCAAATTTCTTATGCTAATGTTTCTAATTAACCTAAGGAAACATTCTATGTTTCATCATATATATATATATATATATATATATATATATATATATATATTATGGCATTTTACACAGCATAAAACGGAACCTGTCGTGCGCGGAAACGAATTTGTTTTTCAAGTCCTACGGAAAAGAAAACTCAATAACACTTCCTGAATTAATTACTTACTGAATTTAATGTAATGGGCAGAGAGACGCGAGATAATCTTAATGAAATAAATACATATCTGCAAGTATGTTTTAAATTCTCTATCCTTGTTACGTGATTTAGTTTCGGCCGGTGTCGAAAAAGAGCTGCAAATTTCGCGTTTCCTGATACGTGTAAACGACATTTTCTCAAAAACGGCTTCAATCGATGTTTCAAAGAATATTCCTATAAAGGATGAGGCTCTACTATTCTTTAATATTCTTGGTTAAATTTCAGTTCTACCGTTAGGCAACCGAAAAATCGTGAAACCGAGAAAATGTGGAAAAAAATATAGATTGGGCCGCGATAGATCGAAGGTGGAAAGAGAATGGGACAAAACCGAAAAGTTAGCTCAGACGAAATAAATTAGAAAACTATTAGAAGAAAGTCTGTACAATTCAGTAGCGCACTATTTAATATATTTATTCGCGAAAAATCCGTTGTAAAAAAGACTCATTCTTATGGAGTAATTGATAAAAAGAAATACCAATGCGTTCATGAGATTACAAATGATATATCATTGGTTACTTTTATGTTAACAGAGTTTACATAATATTTTAAATGAGGTTAAATCCAGCACGTGATTAACTCAGATAAGAATACTATTTAATTTTACATGCTTGCTATTTCCAACAATATGCCAACTGATAAAGTCTCTTCGATCATATTAATCAATCATTTTAATGGAGGGAAGCAAATCAATATATAAAGCCCTAGTGCGCTAAGGAAAGTTGTCGAAATTGCATAATGTATTAAATGAAATCGTCAAAAGACACCATAAATTTGGTATGCTGGTAAGGATTTACCCCATCAGCGGTGCATTAAAATTAACCCGATATAAGAGAAAATACTTAGCACTTTGTAAATATTTAGAATTTTTGGAAGAAATATTTAGAATTTTGTAATCAGCTAGAAAATATTCTACATCAGCTCCGCTCATGCAAACCCAACACATGTTATCTACTCCCTATCTATCGTGGATTGCGTGTATCTCGGGGTACGTCATAGGCTCTTAAAACTCGGTTTTCAGGTCGAAAACGGACATCATTATAAGTTTCTCAAAAGGTAATGTAAAAAATGTCTTTGACTAGGGTTCCCAGATCGTCAAGATGGGAAAAGAGTGCATATCTTATATTTAAAGATAAAAAGAGTTCATACCTTATATTGAAAGATAAGTACATTTCGACACTTATATGGAAAGAGAACCTGTGATTTTACATTTTATGATTCAGATTTATTTAGTCAAAATAACAGTTAAAACTGTATGTGACGTATGGAAGTCTGCGCACGTTTGTATGCGCATCAACTGCGCACGTTTTTGTATGCGCATCAACTGCGCACGTTTTTGTATGCGCATGATTTTTATGTATTTGCAATAATGTGTTTCCACTAATTAACATCTATTTTCTGTCTCCTGAACGCGGCTTCCAAATCTTTTATTAGCATCTTTTATTAGCATCTTTTAAAAATATTAGAGCTTGTTAGAGTTTTTTTTAGAATTGATAAAAAAATTTCAGTCATGAAACCTTTTCAAAATATGCTTTCTTATTTTTATTGCACACAGTTTTAACTTCAGAAAATATTAATTAATACTGTATTATTGAATTGAAGCTATTGAAGCTAAGAAATCTTTGAATCTGTGAAATTTTAATTTGGAAAATAATATAATTATTTTTAAATTTAATATTACATTGAAGTTAAAATGCTTTACAAGAATTAGGAGTGAATAGTATAATAGAGTACACCATTAATTTATTTCCCATATTTGCTCGCAGTATTTTTAACTTTTAGAATTTTTAGAAAATTCAGAAAGTTCAACAAAAAGTATATCTGCTTTATCAAGTATTTCATGTTTAAAGGTCCTTCATCCGTGGGGGAAAATAAAAAATTGAACAATGAGTTTTTCACTTTTTTTAAACCTATTTAGTTTTCCTCATTTACGTTTTGAAAATTATATTAAATTCAAGCACATGTTATCCGAAAATTTCTCGTTATTTTCTAAAACATATACCTGATCTTTTTTCAAAGATGGAATATTTATAACAAATTATATTTAGGAAAAAATTCTATATCGTTAATATTGTGATTTTGCAATGTTAATTTTTTGTAATTTCGGAAATACAGAGGGTATGCCAAAATTGGGACCTGTATCAATTATTTCACAAGAGAAAAACATTAGAAACGTTTTTGAGATAATAATTGTTTAAAAATTGCATATATTTCACTCCTAATTTTTAAAAACTACTCATCTTTTTAAAAAATTGTATATGACATTATTTTAAGACCTTCCTTTGAAGAATAGATTTTATTTAGGAAAAAAAGGCCCCTCTTCAATATTTTATCTGTTGGAAAACTTTTGGTGGCTAAAAGACATTTTCCACATTTTATCACTTTTCGGTCAACTAAAGGTCGAATTGGAATATGACTTTAATAGCATTGTAGAAGACTAAATCTGGTCCTGCTTGCAAATTTTCTCTAAGAAAATTTGAGCTGTTCCAGAAAATGTCGTTTGAGCGTTTCTGAAAATATTGGTGGGTTTTGAATACTTTTTTTGGGAAACCAAGATCTATTTATTGTTGGAGCCAGTGTTTGACAAAGCCGTGCGTTCTTGGGATATGATATATCACCCCAGGAACGAGCCCACGAAGTGAGTTTAAATAATAACTAGGGATGCTACAGAACGGCACAGACTTTCTCGTAGTATACTACGAGTATACTACTATAGTAGTAGTAGTAGTTTACAAATTCCTTTGGTCTGGGCTAGCTTTTCGATCTTGTCCCATCCTCTTGCTAGCAGCCATCTAACGTCGCCCAAAGTAGATTTTTTTAAAAAAATTATCAATTTTTCGGTTCTCTAATATGTTGCCTTGTTAACATTTTAAATCTAGGAATAAATGAGGAGACTATTTGAAATGGCGGAACACTGAAAAGTGACATCAATTAATGGGTCATGTCATGTTTTACCAATAATACAAAATAACAAATATCAAGTTTCTACATCACTTCTATCTTGACAAATATATCTGCTTCCATCCTAAAAAAACCATACGAATATAATGTACGTCTAATGTATGTCTATATCTTTAATGCAATCAAGTTTTATTAAAACATTGCCCCAAATGTTTGATTTTTCGTGTTGAAGTATTTGAAGACCAAAAAATTTACCACATCCCTAAATTTTCTGATCACACCTCAGGTAAACGTGCCTTTAGAAAACTGTTAGGGTCTAAGCTAACCTGACTAAACGTCAGTACGCAATGCTTCAACCACTCATTATCTCGCTTATCTCGTGAGCTATGATTCATCTCGTCAGGAATGTGACTTCGCGGCATCACATCTTATCTGCCTCCCACCGGCTAATCAGAAGTAGGAATGCGGCTACAAAACGCGGGCGACACTTTTCTCATGAAACAAAGCACGTTCTGGCGGGTTTGGTCTGAGTCATCACAAGTACAAACCGATAATGCACTTCAATACAGGTAAAAGCCGTGAGTGTTCCGAGAAATGTGAGATGAAAGTAATTATGGTCTGATATTACTTACAACTGATAATATTTTGCTGATACAAATCAACAAACATAAAATATCAGTAAATGTATGTTCATTAGTATATAAGTAGTCACGGTGTCTATACTGATGCTTTGATAATGCAGAATTACAGAAGGTTGTGAAAACATATCAATGAAAATTCGAAATGTTGAGACTACTAGACACTAGTTGAGAAAGGCACCTCTACATATTTTAATTAAAAGTTAGTATTTCAGAAGGCAAATATACACAGACAAATATAACCATTTCGTAAAAAACTTACATCATAAATTACGAGTATTAAGATAACAAAAATTTCTTTGGACTTTGAAACTACGTTTTTCAATGCTATCAGAGGTTATTGCGAGGTTCAAAATTTCCTCTAGGGCCAATTTAAATGATTTCATCAAGACATTGTGTGTATTTTTTACATCGATTTGGACTGATTTCATTCTTTGAAGAATATCCACCGTTTGTTCTGATCTCAGTAGAGTCGAAAGCAGTTTCTAAAAGTAATGACAATTTTATAAAAATGCGTTAGCCTCAACAAGTATTCCGCATTTTCCAAACAAAGTATGACTCTTAAAGAGATGATTTTTCCAATCACACAATGCAAGAGGAGATTTGTAAAAAAGAGAAATCGCAGACTTAAATATTGTTATGTTAATGTGTTAGGGTTAGTGGAAACAATTAATTATGTAATAAAATTGAAGTGAATGATGAAATTCATCTACCGAGAGGCTAGTCCGATATATAACGTTTAGATCTACAGACACACAAGTGATTGTTAACCACGTGAATTCCAGTTTCTAGTCTACTCAAGAACTTCTATCACAAAGATCCCTCATACCACACGGGAAGAACGCCTAGTCAGTGCCGACGCTAGGCATGAGCAAACTGAGAGATCGTCCGCCGCCCTGCAAGTCAAGTAGCCCGATGATAGAAGTGAAGGAAAACAATTATTTAAAAAATGGGAAAATAAATTAGAACTCGACAAAATCGTTATTGTAATTCTACAAGTAGCGTTATAGTATTCTTATATTTCAATAAAGTTTCAATTAAATAGTTAATTATAGTCATTACTTGTAAGGTCTATGAAATTAATCAAATGACGCTAACATTAAAATAGGTTCTACTGAAATTGATATTTATTAATTCCTGTATTTAACAAGTGATTTTATTAAATACTAACTAAACACTTTTTTTTACTCTCACGATTTTTTTAAGCTCACCGTGTAAATTGAATTATTTAATCACTAAATACATTTTACTTTAAACCATTATTTAAAATATATTTCCAAAACCCTTTTTCTACCTTAAACGTAATTTTATGTTCTTTGTTGAAATAAATGAAATGACGCATATAGGCCTAGTTTCTTGATTTCACTTTTCTTGTGTTTCTTGAGTTAACTTTCAGGCTTAACTTTTTTCGGGGGGGGGGGAGGGCTACGTTTCCGGCTTGCCCTGGGCCCAAAATTGTCTGCTTTGGCACTGCTCCTAATGCCAAAGACACTTCCCCTTGTGCTTGAGATTGTTGTGCTTCTTGTTCATGTGCCTTGACGTCTTACCAGGCAATTATTCTAATTTCTCAAGACCATTAAATGAGGTCAATTTTGTTTACTGTCGTGAATAACTCCTCGCTCACATCAGTAGTTAGTTCGCAACTGCAGCTTTGTAGACCGCAGGAACCTAATTTAAATACCACATTGTGGTACATTTTCGACACTAGTTAAGAAGTTGGGTGTTCTAATGGATGCTTTCATTAAGCAATTTCAGGTGCATTTCGGCGCAGTGGAGGTCAACGTATGTCCTACTCGACCGCAATCCTTTCCCAACCGACTGGGTTAGATGGGAGCCAATATTACCGTTGTGTATGCAGCGACTCTAACCGCCCCCGAACGTAATATTTCTTCCTCCTCCTAGTCCTATTCTCTCCACTCACTATCAAACACACTTACGTGCTCTACCATACACGATGGGAGACCCGTCTTGAGCTTAGAACTTGGCCAGGCTGGAGGTGTGTTCTGCTTTGGAAGATTCATGCAGAAGATAATCACTAGAAAGCCGATCTCACCATCCAGTAGGGGTAGGAACACCGCCACCTCCCGGGGTAAAAATATTCACTAAAATAACGGAACTAATGACCATAGCAGTTGAGGTGCTCTAAAAAATTAATCTACAGATCCTTTCCCCTCTCCGATCCTTAGGGCCTGGCGGCGAGTACTAGGTCATACTGCTGAAGGAAATGGAATATGCGTGGGACGCTGGTGATAGTAACTTAGGATTGATGTTTTTATGAGCTCATTGATGTTGAGATTGATGATGTTGAGCTGTTTGATGTTGAGAACTTGGATCACCAAAATATATTTAGTGTTTTGTCATATTTCTTAAGGCATCATGGTATAGATTTTTTATAATGTTTTTCAATATACTTAAATACAAAAAAATTCAAAAACAGGAGATTCTATTGAATCACAACTGTTGTCAATAGTTATCTGATTTCTATTATCATCACATATCATACATCACGCTGCTGCAGTGAGTGTGAGTCTCATCACCATTCAAGGACTTTGGTGCGCTGAGAATCAATTTCGCTTGTGCTATTTTCACCCAACATTATCCTAAAATCAAACATTTAAAAATGAGATTCAAACGTTGAAAAACGAGATGAGGTTTGAAGTATACTTCCTACTTTCCTATAGCAAGAACAAAATTTTACAAAAGCCAAGAGAGACAAATGCTAAGACGATATTTAAAAATTGTATTCTGTATTAAGAACCATCTGATCGGTTTCAAGAGATTCATTTCAAGATTGAAGTGAGAATTATTAAAATCGAAATAAAATACTACACACATTTTGTTGAATGATTTCGTTTTATAGTCGGTTCGTTATAGAACTCTTGTATGTAGCAATTAGTCGCACCTTGGGAACGGGAAGTCTCCCGTTACTGCCTTAGAGAAGGCTCGGCGATCGCCCCTATGTTCGGGCGGCTGGCCAGTCAGAGTATTTTTCTGATCTGCAGGCGCCGCGCTTCGGTTGATTGCACAGGGAGAGATGGCTCAAGGAATCAACTGATGTCATTGCAATCTCCCTGACCGGAAGGTCCGAGTTTCGAATCCCGACGGTGGTAGGATTTTCGACCCTAGCTTCTCAGCTAGTCACTGTGTGGAGGAGAATTCTAGCGGCCGGCCCCTCTGAATCGGGAAATTGCATTTATATTAGTAGCAACCAGATCTCTGGGAAATAAGAGAAGGAGAAACTTCCAGCATCTATTAAGATTGTGGTGAATACACAATTTACGTTTTCAGGCTGCAGCTCGTGCTACCAACATAACTTCTGGTGCAAGCACTCTCACCGGCCAGATGCCTCTGCGGAGGGACTTTCCTGGCGCGCTATATTACAAACTTCTTCGGTGGTTGAAAATGATAACTTTTTGCCAATAAACAGTTGGTAATAAATTTTATATGCCGAAATAACAAAGGAGACATTCACACCTGATTTGTAAGCAACTCAACAGCACAGGGGTTCGGCAGGTTCACGAATCATCTTTATCTCAAAACGTGACCAGTTGCGTAATGAGTTGCCTACAAATCAAAAACAAACACCACGTGTGTGACTTTATTAAAATAAGGTTTACTCATGTTCCTTGGCCAAAAGTGATTAAATTGTACGACTTCACGTAGAACAGGGTTGTCCAGCTAGCGGCCCGCGTACCGCATGCGGCGCGCGCTGCCATTTTGTGTGGCCCGCAAAGGGTTATTTGTCGAAAGTGAAAGTCCCGTGTAACCGTGTCGGGCGAGAACATTGTACCCTTAGCGCACGCGCTCGGCACCCCTATAATGTAAAAATAGATGGTGGTAGATAAAGATTTTTGATGGATTGATTGTTGGTAAATGTTGATGGATTGATAGATGGTAAAAATATATTTAAGGATTTTTTAAGTAATTTAAAAATTAAAAATCTTTCCGATTTGATTGATTGCATTGTGCATGAACCGGTCTGATATCATGGAGGGTTGCATCCACCCCGCCCTTTCTGAGCAGTCGGGCAAAGTGCCGACGAACATTACGGGGAAGTCGGGTGTGGATCGTCCGAATAATGAAAACATGGTCCGAAAGCATATTAATGGTTTTAGTTGGATGCCCCTGACGTAGAAGTTTGCAACATTTGTTCCAAGAGGGTCTGCCTGAGGGCGGAGGCGTGGCACTGAGCGCGGGGCGCTGGCCGCAGGCGCTGCTGGGACGACCGCCACCTGTTCCTGGGCGGCCGCTTCGAGGAGGCCAGCGCCCTACTACCGCGCGAGGCGTCCGACACGGGCTCGACGCGCAGACACTGGATCCAGTTGCTTAGGTGGGCGCTGCACACTGACCAGGGCCCTATAACTCCCATGTAACTTGGTGGAGATCATTACGGTGGCGCGCTCTGCTGCATCACCTTCTTTACACGAACTAAAACACGAACTGCTGCCAACAATACTTTAAATGTGCGTGGCTGCTGCGTGCGTTCGCGGGTCGCAAGCAGGCCCATAATGTTACAAAAGATAACGTCTGTGTTTGCGCTTTCTTCAGAGGTTTCTTATAAGTATAGATTATGAATAACTGTACATTTAGAAGACGCTTTTCGTATTTTTCACAAATTAGCCAATTTGTAAGTGGGAAAGTTGGCGAGCCTAACCTGCAGCTGCACCCGGCGACACTAGCGCTTCTTATAGTAGCAACCTCAAGCTTTGTCCCCGGTTTTGATGGAGAGATGCCGGGCCCTGACACTGACTCAAGAGTGCACTTCGAGTGCTGCTGGCCATGGTGGAAAGATATGGCTGGACCACTCCTACGCTCCGACTTTTGCTGGTCCTGCGCAGCACCAGTTTGCGACAAGAGCCACGTGACCGCAGCACTACCACTTCCTTTAAATTGCCAGAGCAGACGCTGGACGCCATGTTGCGTGGAGAGCGACAAGTATTGAGAAACATTTGGAAAGTGGCATAAAATGACAATTTCCAACGGTGACCAACCAAAAATAAAATGGTGAATTTGAATAAGAGGAAATATTATAAGAAATGCTTCACATAACTCTTTCAATGACTTTTAACATTGTGATAATTTTAACATCTGCCATGCACTTAAAATTCCGGCTATTACTGTGACGCAATCTGGTGTCTGACGCTCATTGGCTGAAGCCGGAAACTATGCGCAATCATCTTATGCGCATCCATCTCTTTCCATTCCACTATGGAGCTTGCTCGAGCGTTTCCGACTGGGGGAGTTAGCTCAGAGCATTAAGTTATGTCACTGCAGTTCCTCTGATCGGATATTCCTGGGTTCGAGTCCGAACGATGTAGGAATTTTGACACTAGCTTGTGAGCTAGGTCAAATTCAGTCGCTGTCTGGACGAGAATTCTAACGGCCGGCTGCTCTGATCGGTTGTTTTTCGTGGTTTCTCCCATCAACACCATGCGAAAGCCAGAGCAGTACCCTAACAAACGGGCCATGGACCGCACGCGATCTTTCCTACCTCTTCCTTGTTCCGTCCTCTTCACTTACATACACGCACTGACACTAACATGCACTACACTACCACACATGCCGGAAGACCGGTCGGGAGCATTGATCTTATCCCGGCAGGGTTGGTGTCCCACTGATGGGAGATATCTGGTTAGGGAATATCCAGCTACCCGTCGGTACGTCAGTGTCGGATTTCGCGAACCAGCGGGGGAACACCACTGCCACCTTCCGAGCAAAAACATGAACTACATTTACGGGAATAATGCTCTTTATAATTCACGCGCCCGTAGTCACTAACAATCAGTCAATCAATCAATCAATCAATCGATCGATCGAGCGTTTTCTCTGTGGGCAACATGGTTCGAGCTTCCTGCGCTTGCAGCGAGGGATTTACGAACCAGAGCTTTAGCGCTGGCGGCTTGGCTTCGAGGCCTCGGGAGGGAATGAGTGACAGGTCATGCGCGATGGCGTTGCGCAACTACGTGCGCAATATTCGTGTGAAACCCTTGAGATTCTCTTTATTCTACTCCCGACAAAATTCTAAGCTCCCGGCCGGTCTCCCAGTATGAGTGGTAATGCAGTGCATGTTAGTGTGTCTGTAAGAAAGCGGTGAGGATAGGACAAGGAAGGGGAAGGAAAGATCACGCGGGGTCCGTGGTCCAGTTGTTAGGGTACTGCTGCGGCATTTGCCTGGTGTTGATGGGAGAACCCACAGAAAACTACCGGTCAGAGCAGCCGGCCGCTAGAATTCTCCTCCAGACAGCGGCTGAATTCCATCTAGCTGACAAGCTAATGACGAATACCTTGCCACCGTCGGCACTCGAACCTAGTACCTTCCGGGTCAGAGGGGCTGCCGTGAGCCGCGTGCGCACTTCGGCCGGCCCGCCCGCCGCGTGCGCAGGTCGCTGGGCGGGGGTGGCGCGTCGGAGCCGCGTCGTCCCGCGTCGTGCGGCCGCAGCGAGGAGCGCGACGCCCCGCCCGCGGCGCGCTCCGCCTCGCAGCCGCCCCCGCGCCCGCCCGCCGCCGCCGCCGTGCTGGCCGCCGCCCCGCCCGTGCCCGGGTGCGCCGCCGCCCGCGCCGCGCGCACCGCGCCGCCCCCGCCGCCGTGCAGGCGCTGGCACCGCGTCAACCGCTTCGGCGAGGGCGTGGCCGAGAACTGCGGCGCGGGCCTGTGGCTGGACGCGCGCGCCTACGACCCCGACCTGCCCTGGTCGCCCGAGTACCAGAAAGAGGTGGAGCGCCTGCGCCAGGAGGAGCTCAGGAAGCTGGGGGTGAGGGCAACGTGAAGGTTGCGTTAGGTTAGGTCACCGATTTGGAAGAAGATGTAGACAAAGCAAGTGAAGGGCATCCGGAGGAGGAGGACAAGAAGAGTCAAAGAACGAGAACAGCGCGCTTGAGGAGGAGGGGGGAGGAGTTGAGGATTAGGACACGGAGGAAGCTGATAATAACGACGATGATCCATAGACCGAGAAAATTACGAACAAAATTATCGTACAATTAAGAAACGAAAGCTCTAACTCCTATAAAGGACATGTGCATATCCGGGTAACCAAATACACGTGGAGCTCTTGAACACATCGTATTTGTTCTGGTTAACTTTATTCAGATTAAACTAGACCAGTGGCGAGGAGACTGGTCATTGATAGAAGCAGCGATGATCAAACAAAATTAAGCATATAATATATTTTCAATCCTTAGAGAAGAATTGAATATTAGCAGTAAACATCTACAGATATTTTAGCGATTATAATAAAATACAGCTCGGAAATACCAGCGAAACAACGAGAAACTCGCAAAGGTTTAGCCAATGTTAGCACATCGAATTGAGAGCTCGGCTCCGCTAGCGGTGACTGTCCGTCCTCTTCGTGCCGTTTTCTTTTGCACCGCGATAAGCACTCCCGTCAGCGCTCTAGACGAAGAACCTCGTCTGTTTCCGGCCATATGTGAATCGCGCCGGTATGTCATAATATGAACTTGTGAGTGTAACGGTACATTTTATTGGAGTGCCTGACTCTTGAGTGCTTTTATCGTTTCTTTATTGTTCTTATATTGTTTATGGTCTTGCACTGTGAAGGAGCTTGAATGTATTGTGGCCGAAACAGAAACTGTGTGGTTTCAAATTTCAGAGAAGCGTTTGATTGATCGAAATTTTTTGCTTTTCATTGTGGAGAGAATTTTTCTGTGAATTTGTTTGCTAACTTGCATGTGTGATAGCATGTATACCTTCGCAAAGGGCTCCGAAGCTCCCGAGGGGGTTTCAAGCACCGATTAGTTGGGAACAGATATTCATGTAAATATATATTTTTACGGGAATGAGATACCTGCATTTGAGATATAGTGAAGGAGTTAGAACCATTTTTATTTTAAATTTTTTACATTTTATAGTATAATATGTACGTATGTATAGTACAATATGTGCATAATATTTTACCTACTACTATATATTTTTTACATTCTGCGTTTGATTTTAATACATTTATATGTCGGAAAGTAAAATTTCTGCCACGAGTTTGCTAATATGTTGCTGAATCGTCTTATTAAAAAGTTGTTTGATGCTATTGCTCTTATATATCCGGCGAATCTTTATAGTGAGTTGTCAAATTAATCTCCCTCCCTGTTTCTTGGAATCCGCAAATACGGATTCCAGGATGTGTGCATCTTTCCGAAGCAGAAGTAATCTCAACCACGAGCTTGCTTATGTTTCATAGAGCCCTTGCCTTACTCGATCGAACTGACAAGTATCTTTTACAGATCATTGTCTTATCGTGCAGATGGATCTCTGGCTACACGACACGATGTTCACGTGCACACCAGCAAGGAATGAAGGTCCTCGTGGACAACATTGTATGTACCATCCTCCGAATAAAATGTTATCTAGATGACCTACACTACTACCACACAGGCCTGATACCGGCCGGGAGATCAGAGCTTGTCCCGGCTAGGGCGGAACCTCGCTGGTGGAAGGTACCTTGGGGGGCGAAACCCGCTAGCCGACGGGAGGTCGGAGCCGAATTTCGCCATCCACTGGAGGAAGACAACCGCCACGACCCTCGCTAAAACATGCACTACACTTACGGGACTGATGACAGTAGGTTGACGCGTCCAGAATCAATAACAATCAATCAGTCAGTCAGAAACGGTTTACTTACTGATAAAACTGAATTACAGCTCGCTGATTTAAACAACAAAAAGATGAAATCTCGGGCACCTCCAACGAAGTGATCTAAATTCAAAATCTAACCGACGAGGACGGACTGGTCGGGAGGTAGGTACTCCGGTAGCCGACGGTAGGTTGGCGTCGGATCTCGCCGTCCAGCCGGGAAGACCGCCGCCACATCCCGAGAAAGACATACACTACATTTACGGGACTAATGATCTTAGTAGTTGACGCGCTCGAAATCACTAACAATCAATCAATCATCAACTCGCTCCTTCCTTGGACGCGACACTGCTCTAGCGTCATCCTTTCAAAGAAAAGCACTGACATTCGAGATACTTCGAAAGGGAAAGGACGCTCAGTCGCGTGGCAGATTACATCTATCACTACTCTGAGGGAAAGTGTGATTGAGTTTACAACTGCGCGATCCCAGCAAACTTGAAGTAACTTATCAGGAGAAATAGAGCTTATGTCTCACGCGTCTTACGAGGGAAGGTTCTTACGTGTTCACGCATGCGTAAAGAGATTAACAAAATAAATCTCCTGCCAATGCTGATACGATAAGAAAAAAGAAGCTAACCTTGGAGAATTCCAGCACTTCACAATAATATTTTCTCAAACAATGCGCGTGAAATGTGAGTCAAGTTACGCAATATTCACAACGACTCATTCAAGTTTTAGAATAGTTATATACATTTGAATAAAAAATATCTACGCGAATTCTTGATGCATGTTCCTTATGGTCAAAAAGTATCGGAGATTCAATTCACCTTCGAGGGATGAACGTCTGGCTAAAGTGCACTGTTGGGGAAACCCATAGCTGCACACTTTTTATTAAAAAATATGTATCAAGCTTTCCTGACATTTCTGGGTAAATAGCGATATATTGGAGTCATAAGTGGAATATTGATGTAAGTGTTCGATCTCAAGAACTTACGTCCATCATACAAAATGCCTAGTCTTGTCCCATATCAAGACAATGTGACAAGTTGATTGGTTTCTGCTGTCAACACCTCGCTTAGACAATAACCAGATGAAGCTTGACCCTATTAATGAGAAATTGAAATCGTCGTACAGTTAACTCCTTCATGTCAAGTCTTATTATTCCTTGTAAATCAGATTGGGTTTCTATTCGCAGATTTGATTTATGAATGAATGGTGCAGGTTTTAAAATAAGAGTACGATGTGTTCGTACGATTACGAGAATCCTTGTGAGGAAACCACTTCTTAAGATTTAGATTATCACACGTCTGGAATTCCTCAAGGAAAATCCCAGCTGATCTTATCAGACACACAAAACAAAGATTGCACCTGTAATTTTTACTTGTAAAAGCTGACAATGTTATCGTGGCGTCTTATGCAAAAATGTTCAATTTTTTGCGGACTCGTTTTCCTGAAACGTAAACTTAACATCTCAAATGTATTATAATCGATTTGCACATTTACCATCCGAAGCACGAGGCTGAAAGGAAAGCTACAAGTAGGGTTTGGAAGAAAATAATAACATATTATTTTAGCGAAGTATTTTAGATAGTGTATGACTTTGTGAATGTCTAAAAGGCGGGTTGGTTTGAAAGAAGTGTAGAGAATATGGTTCGCGCGCGTGCGCACGTGTGTATATCTATAGTAACTGAGAATGTACTATAACTGTGATGCCTAAGCGAGATACAAAGTATATTCTTGGTATGCACCGTGAGGGTGGCAGTGCGAGGTAAATAACGGGAAATGTGTAATGTGGATTTATGAGTATGTGAGCGGGTAAAAGGGAGAGAAAGAGAGAGAGAGAGAGAGAGAGGGGAGAGGGAGAGAGATAGAGGGAATGTCCGGTTTGAATTGGAAGTTGGTGAATGTAATACATTCACTGTTGTTATCATAAAAATTATATGATTGGAGTATTTGTTTCGTAGCAGGTATTGTACGCTTCGTGTGGCGGTGTAGTTAGGGGTGGCTTAAATTCTAGGGGTGGATTCACAGCAAAGTAATCACATACTAAAGGTAAAATAGGGGATACTTTTTTAACAAAGTTTTAAAATTTCTTCGTAATAAAATACTATGTTTTAATATTAACTTTTAAAATTGCAATATTATCTTATTCCAATCCCTATAATGAAATTTTATTTTACAAATTTTCTATTTTTCTTACATTTTGTGGAAAATATAAATACATATAAAAGTACATGTATTTTACTTTTTTATTACACTAAATTCCGTGCCAGTGGCTTCGAAATAAAATGTTATAAAAATATGCGCTGCTGTACTTACGTGGCTATCCTAGAGACGCCGCGTCCAGGGCACAGGTGCCAACGTTTCGGTCGCCATTCTGCGACCTTCATCAGGCCCTCATGAAGGTTGCAGAATGGCGACCGAAACGTTGCCTCCTGTGCCCCCGGACAGCCAAGTAAGTACTGACGTCGGCCGCAGAAGCCTACGCTCTCACATGTGCTGCTGTACTCTCGCAGGAAATGATCAGATAGTTTTAATCAAAGTATGGCGTATGTATCTCTTCGTTCTTGTCTGGGATCATCCAAGTATTACTCGCGCAAGTTTTCTTGATACACGAGCTCCTTAGACCTCACCCAGCGATGAATAGCACGGCACGTTAAGATACTTAGGTTCGATTCGGAACGGCACGTATCAATCTACAATGCTGTCAACCACCATCTTGTAATTTTAAATAATCATAGCATTTCACCTGGCACATTTTGCCAAGTTAAGTTCATGCTCACAGTTGGTACGCCCTTGAAGCCGTGACGTAGCTCGAGCCCTCCTCTCCCCGCACCCCCCGCTGTGGAATATCAAGAAAACTTGCGCGTATAGTAATTTTCGCTGCCTCGAGATGGAATCGATTTCGTCGTGCCTGCCTCTCGAGTATTTCCTGCATAGGATCTGGACGGCGAGGTATGCATGTGTTTGTTGAAGTGTGTGTGGTGCCTTTTGAGCTAACGGCGCATGGGCAGGCGAATAGCTAAACCAGTAAAAATCATAGTATTAGTTCTAATTAAACTTTCAATTGTAAAAGAAATGGCGTTTATACGCAGGTCCATTAATCGTATCATTCTGCATACTTGTCAACATCCACAATTACTTAATATTTTATATTGTAAAATAAAATATTATATCCAAAAATGTTATTATTTATTCATTATTGTCTTCCTCTTCTTACCGTTTTCCTAACCGCTACTTCGGTCTTCTAGCGCCTAATCTTCTTCTTCAGTCTCCCTGCTCTTCCAGGAAGAACCTTCATTATTGTAAAAAACAAAATATTAATTTATTGTTAATTCATAATTGTTAATTTAATAAACATGTTTTTAAACACATTTCTTTCTGAACTTTGATGAATCGATTCTTGGAGAATCGATTTTCTAAAGTCGATATTTTAGAGAATCGATTTTTTCATAAGAGATCCAAGATTAATTCAACAGTCGATTTTTTTAACGCTATGCGCACAATCGAGGGGGACTCTTGCGCATTGTATCCGACTTAAGCAAATGAGCTTCAGACATCACTTTGCGTCACAATATTAGAGGGAATTTTAAATGCAGCCAAATACCAAAATTATCCCCTCGTTACTAGACATTGAAACAGATTTATGAAGCATTTCTTTTAAATATTGAATCTTGTACACCATTGTGTTATATTTGGTTGGTTATCGTTGAAAATTGACACTTTATGCCACTTTCAAAATGTTTCTCAACACTTCTCGCTCTGCACGCAACATGGCGGCCAGCGTCTGTTGTGGCTTTTCAAACGAAGAGCCCGTCCTGTGGTCACGTGGTTCGTGTCACAAACTGGCGTTGCGCAGAAGGAGCTCAGCGCGGCGCGCCGGAGGCACCCGCCCGTGTATTTCCTCCGTGGCGCAATCCGTAGGCGGAGCAGTCGGTGGAGCTGCTGATGGCGCCGCGCGGGTGCGTGGGCGGCGCGGGCGACTTCTACTCGCTGGTGGAGGGCGGCGTGCGCGCGTGGGAGGGCGGCCGGCCGCGCCGGCGCCACGGCCACCGCCGCCGCCGACTCCCCGGGCAGCCACGTCGCCATTGGCGCAGGTACAGCTGTCTCAGAATAAATGTTACAATCTTCTAGGGCAGGGGTGTCCCACTTGCAAGGCCTCAAGGGCGATATCTAAAACCTTTTGTATGGTTACTTGTCATACTTTATTGCTCGAGTGATACTCACGTAATGCACTTGTAATTGTTGATCTCGTTTACCTAGCTGCTCTGAAACGGGAAGGGGGGGGGGTAATGGAACCATGCGTGATATCAGTTCATCCATATAAAGCAGTGAAACATTGCAATGATTTTACATTTCTGAATTTACTAGAAAAAAAAATCCTTAAATCTGAACTTAACGAACTTGTACATTAAGGGAGTGTTGACCAAAAGGGCACATGCGCTAGGCGCACAAGGTTCTCGCCCGACATGGATACACGGGACATTCACATTTGACTAATAACCTCTCACGGGCCACAATAAATGGCCCCATGGGCCGCATGCGGCCCGCAAACCGCCAATTGGACAACCCTGTTCTAGGGCATGCAGAGTGCAAGATGACCACTCTTTGCCAATGAATGTATGGTCGGAAATTTTATCAACGAAATTATACATTAGAAAATTGTATTTGAGGAGTTTGGCTACAGATTTTCTGGCAGATAGTAATTTAAACGAAAGTAGTTAAACAAAACTTAGTGTGAACTGATGATCAGATCATGAACTGATGTTACAATAAAAACTTTGTTTTAGTTGTCATTGTAAATTCATTAAACATTCACTAACAAAATTTAAAAAATGGAAACAAAATGCGTCATAATGACACAAATGTCCACAAAATAAACTAGAAATTGAAAAACGGCAGTGATAAAAAGTGGCGAAATAACTGTACATTTCTATGATCTATACATCATGATAATCATTCATTTACAAGTAAGCCACGTTTACAATGCACCAATGAAGAGATAACGTGTCATCAGAATCCGAGTCCCAGTCGTGATTGAAATCCTCTTCTGGCGAAGTCGTAAGCGTATTCCGTCTATCCTAAAACAATACCGCGCCTTTTCATGGTAAAATGTTGGGTACATTGTGTCCCAGCGCTATAAAGCGTAACCTTCCTCGTTCGAAAGGCACGGCTCCGAGGAAACGGTGAAAGTGTAGGCTTCAAGTTCACTGCGCGTCACTCACTGTTTCATAGCTGTATCCATATTATCGTGCGTTTGGCGTCTAAGGTGTCACTTTGAATATTATGCATGCATTATTGTGAGGCAATGTATAATATACTGGTAAGGGTACGTGATCCATGCATTCTGTCGTAAAGTACTGTTTCTTTAATCTCCAACCCTTCGTATTGCCATAATAATATTTATTTGATATTTTAGAAAAACAGCGATTTCCAAATTGCTTTTTGCGTAAATGGAATCATAATGAATAGCAAATGCTCCAACTGGCAGGGCCGTAAGCAATTTAGAATCGCCTTGTACTTGTACTGTGAAAAATGCGACCTTCAGGGTGGAGGTGATCGAGATAGAGGGGGTCAAGCTCTGTCAACAGGACAAAATATCCGTGCGCGTCTTCGTGAGCTATGCAACTATGCAGCTATGATGTGGTCAACTGATTCTACCCAATAATGTGGTCATTTAACTCTACCCCATCAGATGCCCAAATGATTCTACCCCATGATGTGGTCAACTGATTCCTCCCAAAGATTCTATTCCGTAATTAGCGCTCGGTGCGTGAGTCGCAATAGAGCTCGAACTCTCACCGATTCCGAACGTATGGCCTTAAACAGTAGAGATGTGGCAGCTGATAACCGTGGAGTCGCCAATCAACATTTTTGGACATAATCAGCGACAGATGGTTTTCAATGCGATTCACCTGAAGAAAGGTGGTTTCCAACAGGGACCCGGTTCGTGTCAGCGGGCGGCCGCCTCTACTACCCAAGCAATCGCAGTCTTCACACCGGCCTCCGGGCTCCACAATAGGGGCGATTTTGGCCGAAATTTGGGACGCTCGACGTCGAGCGTTCCCGTCCGTTGTGCCGGCTTCGTTCAAAAGCCTGATAGTAAATGGGAATGGTCATAGTGAACTTGAACGAAATCTTCTGTTCAAAAACGTCCAAAAACGTTTTGAAGAAGATCTGTCGGACGAACATCTGTTTCATTTGATTTTGCCCGTCTGATATCGGACGACCGAAATTTCGAGCGAAATCGGATCCACTGTGATCGCTGCCTCACTCCGGCTGAGTTGGCTCAGACCCAGTAGCGCCGTTGTCTCTACAGCGACTCTCACCACGTCGTTCTAGGGTTCGAGTCCCGACGTTGGTGGATTTTTACCGCTAGATAAATGTGGAGGAGAATTCCAGCAAACAGCAGCTCTGATCGGTAGTTGTACGTTTTCTTAGATCAATACCAGGTGATGTCGAAGCAATCCTTTAACAAACTGGCCACGCACCACGCGCGATCTTTCATTCCTCTTCCTTTTTCCATTCTCTCAGAATCATACATGCACTACACTACCACATATCTAGGGAGCTTCGAGCTTGTCGCGGCTTACACGCTGTATCGATACGGGAGATACCTGGGTGGGGAAATCACTGGCGCGAAGGGCGCCAGATCTCACCTTCAGCGTGATAGGAACACCGTTAAAACATTGACAATACTAAACCTGTCTCATGGCCATAGCAGATGACGTTCCCGGAAACATTAATCAATCTATTTTCTTGACTGAACTATCAATTGATCTCTATCGCATCTCCCAACTTTATCTCCGCCACCAATGCCTTCGTCGCCTACGTCAACCCTTTCGCTATCTCCAGTTCCACATGTCAGTCACTCCAAACCACCTCCACAAACGTCGCCAAACAGCTACAGCTACAGCTGCTTCCCTCTTCGTTACCTTCGGCATTATCGCCTCTGTCAACGTTGCCAACTTGTGTCAACTAGAGTTTCGCGAAGCTACGACGTACCACGAACACTTCCTAGGAGTACTCCAAGATCTCGAAGAGAAATCCAATGTCAAATAGAATCAAATTTCCATTCATTGTTATGTCAATTTAAATATAATTGCGTTAACTCGGAACTAAAGGGAATCATCAGTTATCGAAAATGATGAAATGAGATTTGAGTGTAGGTCCTATACAGTATTCAAGTAACATGCGTTCGTCCCTCCATATTTCCGTGTGTCCGTCCATCACTCATAATAAGACACCGTCTCTTCCATCACTAGCACTATAATGATGGAATACACTTCTAAAAGTGGCATAGGTTCGATTTTGACGGTTAACTTTTGATAATTGCAAAGATTGATATTTTTTCGACACCTTCCTACAACTTCAAAATTTAAGATAGAGATTTTCCATTCATACGAAATTTGTTCTCTATAATTAGTTCTTTCATTAAGATCAGGCACATTTTTTTGAATATTATAGTAGTTTTCTCACAATATTGCGTACAATATATGCAGTATTAAAATATAACTAACAAAATCTCAAAAACGGCTCCAAATTACTTCTTTAAACTTTTGCTATGGATAGTGCTAAATGTAATCTATAAGATGACATAAACGTCACTCTTTTCTATTCTTTTGTTTTCTGGAAAAGTACAAAAATGTAATTATTTTAATATTTTTCACGTCGTTAATATTTACATTACAGTAGATTTCTTTACAATATTGCATTTATGAGCGCATGTGCTTTAAATGATGTAATATAAAATTTATCGAAAACTCACAAGTTTTATATGGAAACGTGCTCGAAATTCCGTATTTTCAAAAACACTTAAACGCCTTTTCTCAAAAAGGACTTCAAATTTTTCGCACGGATAGTGCTAATTGTGCTATTTAAGATAACATGAAAGTAATTTTGCTGTATTCTTTGGTTTTTCAAAAATATCACAAATGTGATAGGTTTGAAATATCTTTCAAGCCTGTAGCATGCCCATTTCCAGCAATTTGTATATATTATTGCAATTGTGAGTGAACGTGCTTCGAAAAACTTCCAATAAAACTTTCAAAAACTCAAACGTTTTCTGTGAAAATGTTCTTAAAACTTCACATTTACAGTACTGCTTAAACGTAATTTTAATAAAAAACGGCTCCAAATTTTTCAACGAAAAATTCCTTGTAGAACGAGGTTTTACTCCTCTATAATATTTTTAATGTAATATTTCGGTTTTACCACTAGGAAGACAAAAATTCAGAAAATTAAAAAAAAATTGTTCTTTGTGCGGCAATAGACGGCAGCTGGCAAAAGAAGTAACGTTTATACGTTTTTGGTAGCTTTTTATCATTTAATAGTCATTATCAAAATATAATTTTTCACATACTAAAATCGAGGATGAAAAACCAGATAACTATAATATTAAATTTTTTTATGTAGAACACATATTACATAAATTTTAAACGTATGAACGTGTTTTCAAAACAGTTGAAAGCATCAGAAACGCTACATTCACCCAGGAATAAAGTATTAGGGGGAGAAAAAATGTATTAAATTGTAAGAAAGAATACTTTCGGGCAACAGGACTTCAGGCCGTTTTTGTATTCTTTCAAGCGGAAGGCCAGTTTTCTTTCTTAATTTATGAAACATCTTCTATGGTGTGTGAATTCCAAGTTTCTTTTTTCATAAGATGAAATTAAGCAGAAATTCCCATTTTCTGGGCCATTCCTTCTACGCACTCTTGGATGGATCAAAATCAATAATTGTTACATTAGATATCTTCTCAGGTATGTAATTATCTCATGATGATTAACTTTCCGTTATGATATCGTTGTTATTAACACCAAAATTGGACATACGGTAGTTTTAGAAAGACATATCTGGCTGATCTGACACCATCAGGTGATCACTTGTTTTCACTCTCGAAACGCCACTTAACAGCTAGTGATTGTGATCATGTCTCAGCGATATGCAAAAAGTCTTACATCTACAGAAGTTTATATACTTCAAAAAGTATTTTAATGCCTAGGACAAACAGATAAATGTGGAAAGTTGCTGTCTTAAGCCTAAATTGGAAGTAATAAGAACTGCTGGAGAAAACTGGAGTTTTATGCATATGCAGAATGCATCACGCGTTTTCCAAGATCTACAAGAAGAGTAAAACTACAACAATTAAAACCGCTACTAAGTCATAAAAAGAGAAAAGAAAGATGATGAGCCTTTGTGGGCTTTTCGATTTTTTTTCAAAATCATCATGAGACAATATATTGTTACGAAACAGGTAACTATGAAATGAGCTTGTTTGTACTGAGCTTCTGTTCATTCTACAATGGGCGTTTGTTTCTTTCCAATTCTTCGTCTGTTTTATCCCCGTATTTTTTGTGAGTTTTCTTTCTTCCATCAATAACGCTTATCATTACTATCTTATATTACATATTGTAAGATAACGCTAATTTATTCGATGCGACAGTACGTAATATGCCCGCATAAATTTTTAACTTCTTGATTTCTGTTTTCCCCTTCTACAGAGTTTCATTCTCTATTCGCTATTCTGATCCAGTAAAATAATCAAAAATACAAATTTTGGGAATAATATTCAATTATGTACATGGAAACATCTATTTAAAGTTTCAGTTGTTGGTTTCAACGTTAGATAATTCAAAAGACACGCTGCATTCTCAAGCAATCTTGCCAACGTATTACAGCGAGAGCCATCTATCTTCGTAATTTGTAAGCTACAATTCCTTATCTGCTTCCTGCGTGTTTCTTCGAGATCTATAATGAGACGCTCTGAGCCTTGAAACGTATTTAATGTTAATGATTACGAAAATACAAATGGGGAAAATTTTAAACACTTTAGATTAATTTACATAATTAAAGCTAAAAAATCTTCATCCACATATTTTGTCTTCTGATAAATATAATAACTGGAATAGATCAATGCCCTACTTTTCTCGTTTCCTGCTGAGTTTTGAAAGGTTGAACACATCAGATAAGATGTTTACCCCAGACAAAGCTCTTTAATTATCGGTATAAGGATGATATTTTTGCACTCAAAATACGCATTTAAAATGATTGCTAATACATTTTTCAAAGAGTACTTTCCTCACTATATCGTTGCGTTTAATAAATTTTCTAAAACCTTTAATTCAATTGTAAAAAGCGAAATTGTTGACTCATTACCATTGTAGGTAAATCACGGTAATGGTTTCTTTCAAATCCGAAGTGAACAATGGTATCGATGTGCATTACTTTGACTGTTCTAAAACATGTGTTGTAATTCTGTTAATGTTCTGTGACACAAATAGTTGCTATGACTCACTGTGTAAAGCGGATAAAGGCGATTGCATATTTCATTGCATGAGAGTTCTCCTGAAAATCTTTTTCTTATCCAGTTCATGATTTCATTCTTTTCTTACATTGGTGAGACAGAAACGAATAGTTATTCTTGGTATTGATCAACTCATTGCACTAATTGTTCAATATTTGCAACTGATTCACTTAATACACTTTTGTATAAAAATCATCTCATGTTCTCCTTCAAAAATAAATATAACGTATTTAATAATGGTGAAAGGTATTGCATTGCCCTCGTTTTGATAATTAGAGGCCGGATGATTATGATATGTTTTATTTTTCCTTTGTGTTAATTCCATGGAAAATATAAGTAAAGCATACTTTTATCTATAATGACAAAAACGATGCAATTTTCGTAAGTCATATACAGTCATATTTTGGCTTTCTTTAAACCATTTAGTCACTTTGCGACAATTTTTACTTTCCCGCGCCCGCTACCGCGGAAGACAGGAAGTTATGTGCTTCTCCGCGAAAAAAATAGCGAATTTTCATAAGAAAAACTCTTAATACAGAGCCCTGGCAACAAAAAGTGGATAAATCCAGGTGCTAAATTTAGAAATGAGAATCCTCTAACACATGGTGTAGCCAGAATCATTGTTTTGTGGGTTCTTATCGAAAAATCGATTGGCAGCAAAACTTCTGTCCGTCTGTAAGCAATGCTAGCAGCTAAACCGATTTTCTCCAAAATCGATATTCACTAATCGATCTGACTGATGTCACGGCCCCTTGAATTTGAAACCGATATTTTAATTTTTGGGGGTTCTTTACAGGAAACCGTTTAGACAGTCTCTGCACTGGGTCTCAGTGGTGCAGCTTACACGTGTAAGACAATACTTACGAGGAATATGTCCAAATAATTAAGTCGACGTTACGGAAGGGTGGTGTGAGTATTAAGTGACACTGCTTGCTGTACGACGCAGCCCTTGTAACTTAGTCATTGAATTATATTTTCATGAAACTCTTCAAGCAGCGTTAAGCATCGAATAATGAACGAATTGTCAACCATGAAACTGTTAATCTCCCAGTCAATACGAGACCACAATTTTCACTTCTCGTTTACTTATGCAGCGCTTAGGATGATGATAGAATGCGCCGGAGTTTAATGTGGAGAGAAATGGAGGTCGTTGGCCGGGCCAGATAAGGTCGTCGGCACACTGCAGGTCAAAAGGTCGCCTCACTATAAATAGATCTACAGATTCAGAACGAAAAAACTTCGAGTACTTATTGGGAAACTTCTGAATACCATTGCTCTTCATTTGAAACTGCGTTGAGAGACTCATCAGCCAGTCGAACATGGGTGTCAGTGAATCGGTATGCGAGTACATTTCAAATAGTTTCATTTTCAGTGCAATGAAATACCATGGATTATAATTATAACTTAACATTAAAGAAACTAGAGGTGCTCTAAGAGAGCATACATTCTCGCATTATTCTAACTTTTCAAAATTTTGAAAATGAAGAGAGTTCAAACGAAAAAGAGATCTGTGCCATTTTTAAGAGTTCTTTTTTTTCTGTATCCGAAAAAACAAAAATCAAGAAAAAATGTGGACCTGTTTCTGAGAATTTTTTAAATTTGAATTAACTTCAAGCTGAATTTACGCGAAAACTCTTGCGTTTTTAAAACATAGTAGATTTAGATTTAGATTTATTCAATTAAAAAACAAACAGTAAAAACTGTATGTGACGTAGGGGGGAGAAGATTATCTGCGCACGTTTTCTTGAGTCCCAGAACGTACGTGACCTTATTTAAAGATCAATTTTTTAGAACATATTCTATTTAAGAAAAATTATGTATCATTAATATTTACTTTTGCGTGTTCATTTTTGGTTAGTTAAGATGTGAAACTTGAACTGCGTATGCGCATATGGACCAAGGAACTCGAAACTGCGCATGCGCAGAAGATCGATAGTGCTTCGAGGTTGCACAAACTCTCTATCAGTGACGTATCGAAGTATCGATGTTTTGGTAGGTACGCGCTGGCGCCGCGGCCGCTGTTCCTGCGCGGGGCGGGGCCCTGGGCGGCGCAGCCGGGCGACGCGGCGGCGCTGCGCGTGGGGCGGCGCGTGGCGTCGCAGGTGGCGCTGCGCCGGCAGCCGCCCGACCCCGACCTGTGCCTGCCCCTGCCGCGCCTGCACCTCGCCGCCACCGTCTCCTGCGACGCCCTGCGCCTGCTCGCACGCGCGGTACTCCCTCGTTGCCCGTCGCGCTTCTGGCCCTCTGCGTTCCTTGCTTCTTTTTTTTTACTTTCTCGCTACGGGGTTGAGGGAAAGTTAGGTAATGCTGCGCGAAAGCCGAATTTTTGGCAGAAAAACTCTTATTACAGGGCCCTGGTAACGAAAAGTGGATAAATCCAGTGGCTAAATTTAGAGAAATAATCTTCTAACACGTGGTGTAGCGGAATTTTAGCGCCACTAATTTTTCAATTTCTTCGCTTCCTTTTTCATTCCCTCTTTCCTTCCTTCCTTCATTACGTCCTTCCTTCGTATCTTCTTTCCTTTCGTTCTTTCCCCTCACTCCCTTCCTTTCTTCTTCCCGCCTTTCCTCTTCCATTCTTCTTCTCCTTCTTGCCATATAAAATTTCTTTTAAAAAATGTGAAGACGCGGAGTACTTTTTTTGGGAAACATAGCACAATGTCGTTACAAAAGTCTATTGTAGTATTCGAAACCTATAAAAACATTCTTCACACACACATACACACACACACACGTGCGCGCGCTCTCACACATACACCACAAATTACTTTCATTCAATGAAAAATTATAATTATATGAGAATATTTTGCGATGCAATATCTACTTTTTGATGAATAAGCTTAGTTTAACTTTATGTAACTTTAAAAAAATATGAACTAAATATTCCTAAATATTCTAAATAATTAACAGGGAGCCAATAGAGAGAAAAAAGTAATCTTTAGTTTGTAAATTAAGAGACAGACAACGTCTCATAATTAAAATTGCAGATTAATTTCTTTAAAATAATAATAGGGTGGTTTGATTGTCTATTGAGAATAAGTGATCCCTATAAATCTGATTAAGTTGAGCGTGTATATTTCTACGAATCAAAATTCTTCATAACCTGTACAAATGTATCAAATGATATCTTCGTTCCCGTCGAATGACGCCTGCGTGGCCCCTGTTCTTTTCCTGTTATTCATTCAGTGCGTTAAATATGAGGCAAATATGCTAACGATGTGAAGCAGCACAAGGTCGATCCTCCTACTACAATTGACAGCCGAAAGCAAACAATGTCGTCGAGACACCAGAAATGACTTCCGGAATGTTCGCTAGCCCAGTTTTGTCACAAAAGTAGACTGAAACTCGCTCTCGAGCACTGTATTACGGTTTCTTCCATATTCTCGTTTACGTTCGAATACTTTTTCTAGACTTTATCTCCTCACTTTTTCAATCTCCACTTAATCCTTTTTTAGATTAAAAACGCAATTTCATACTTTAATTAAAATTTGATTTAATAATACATCTTAACTGATAGAATATGATCGAATATCGTCATCATGTCTAAAAGAATCACTAAAAATGTGTTCTTTGATTTGCTAAGACTGATATCTACAAGAAATTATGAAATAATAGATTTAAAAAATAATGAATACTTCATATCACTCAATACCTTAAATACACTATTTAAAAACGTAACTTAAAAATGTTTCCATAAATATTAATGACAAATTCCGCATGCTCGTTTAAAAGAACGCTAAGTGATTTTGCTTTATCCATGCTTTCCTCGTACCATAGCTGTTCTTTTAATCAATTACTGTACCTGGGCTCTTTTTGGATCCCAAGTTTTACTGTACGGTTATATATTGTGGGTAAATACTTGCTCTTACATAAGGAAACCTTTTACAAGTTAGGTACATTAAAAAACGTAATAAATATAAGATATTCATATTAAGTAGTATAAAGAATAATCTCCACCATACATTGCTTCTGTTGTCCATACATAATGCTTCAAAATTTGGGTTGTAATATTATGTTATGAAGTTGTGTGTGTGGTTATTATAGTTATTTCGAGACAAATCTAATATTGACGGTATCAAACAATTTTTGAAGTTAATGACAAGATGTTTCAAATGATAATGGGAAAATAACAGACTATAGATTAGGTCAAACCGAACCCATGTAACGAAGAAAATAATATTTTTCTAATAAAAGTTGAAAAATATGTGAAAATGGTTTGGTACTTGCTTAAAAGCACATGTGGGCATGTCTAGAAGACTGAATTTATCTTACAAAATATTCTGAAACATGTTAACAAATAAACGATGGTGGGGTCCAAAAATACCGATATGGTACGAGAGTTAATTTTCAGTTCAGGAGTTTCCCACAACATTTTCTATATGGTAGGCTTTCCATCGTCAGTTCATGTATTTCTTTGTTTCAAAAATGTGAAAGGAAATGTACATTTTCTTCTTGATAACCATCCAAAAGAAGAAGAATGTTAACTTTTATACAGCTCAAATTCTATAAATATACAACATTCTTTGAAAGTCTAATATTGATTTTTAGCTACAGTTCGACAAATATTAATATCTAAATTTTATGCAGGTTTTCATGAAATCATGTTTTCATATACGTAGAAAAAGTTTTCATTTTACAGTAACAATGAATCGTATTTCTCAAATTTAAAATCATTCTTATAATTAATTTAGTTAACAAAAATATTGGACCATTAAGTGAATAAAGTACCCATTATGGTAAACGAAGTCGCTCTAACGGTTGCTCATTTCGATCTATCTTACTTTCCATCATAGCTAATCGCTCGTGTGTAGATAAATATCGATGGAATTATTCGCCCTTTTATTTACAAGTTATGTAAATTACAATAATTTTGGATTATATTTTATACCCTTTTATAAGTATTTTCAAATATTTCAGTGTTACAAAGTGTAATTAGATCTATAACAATGCGCATTTAAACATTATAGCTGTCATATGCATTAATGAGTCTTTATTCAGCAGTCTTTAGCATTATTACAAAACATGTAGTTTTGAAATTTCTTGTAGCCTCTTTTCTTACACAAAAAGAAAGCATTGTGTAAAACAACGAATACATTTTACTATCTTGACACAATTAATGCAAGATAAGTTCAAGTAAACTTGTAATAAATAGGAAGTGTTACCGCCACCATCGTAGATAAAGGTTTGAATCATATAGGTTAGATGTAACATCAAGATAAATTTTTTATCGCTTTTGCACCACTCAACTCCCGAAGTCACATTGTCTCTCATTTAAATACGAAGTTTACACAAAACTTTTTATCGTTAATACATTTTTTTAGTTTGTGCTTTTAAGATATGTAGATAAAATTTTGTCATTAAAAATTGCATTACTTATTGAATCCTAATCATTTAAAATCTGTTCTTCAAAGATTGTTTTGCCAGACCCCTCGAGATAACAGTAGAGCATTATGGGTGAGTTGGGTGAGGTTGAGTTACGGGTTCGCCGCTGCAGTTTTGAGAACTGGAAAGTCCTAGGTTCAACTTCAATCAAGTATCTGGTTATCACGGCTTTAATGAGAATTGTAGCTACTGGTGAATCTTTTCACTCGTTTTTATAGTTTACTCCAATCAGCTTCGGGTGAATGGCTGTGCAGCCATACCAACGGTATTGCAGAGGTATTTCATCGGTTCATGGGTCGCTCAAAAATAGGTAGAACTCCCCATTTGGATGGACGATCTCCCATCATGTAGAAAGACGTCGGTGGAATACAGTTGGAAATAAGCTACATATATTTATTTTCACATATTTAGTTACTAATAGTATTATGAATAGAGACTGGATATTAATGTAATTACATTTTTTAGTATTTCTACTTAGCATTCTCGAAACTCGAATCTTGGCAAATCGTCGCCGTCCTTATACAATATCCAATATTTTCGTTACATATTTTTTACATATTTATCACTAAATTAAATATTTTCAATTTTTTTATTTTATCAACTATCTTGAAGTGTATTACAATTTTTGAAAAGAAGTACATAAAAGAAGACTTTTTTATATTACATTATTGAGATTTGTCGACTCGAGGTGCACTACGTGAAGACGAGGTCGAATGTTATTACAGATCGGCGCGCCTGCTTGGCGGAAAGTGCGCGTCAGCGGCTGATACCATTTTGAATTGAATTGAATTGAATTGAATTTGCCTTATTTTACGTGGCGAGACGCGGGCCATCAGGCCCGCTCTTCCGTCTGACCACGCAAATTTCGCTATGCTCCTTTCATCAACTAGCAGAGAAAGGAGGTCTTGGGCGAGAAACAGGCGATTTGAATTTAGCTCAGAGGCGTCAGTTAGGCTTGATGATCTTTTACATGCAAGTAAATTTACTAACATGGGACAGCCGGCTTTACTTCCCCTCCGAAGGAATGCGTACGAAGGATTTTTTCGCCCTTAAAAATCCACGGCTTCGATCGGGTTTGAACCCGCGAACAACAGTTCGGTACGCTAACCGTTACACCATCGCCGCCGCCACCATTTTCACCTTAAAGTGTGAACAGTATCACTGACACCAAGTTTCGTGACCTTCAACCTTAATTTCCGAGAAACTTTGGCGATCGTCGACGTGTAACACTCCGATGAGAATATTGCACGCTGAAGTGATTGTTTGCTGCTAGTATTACCAGTTTGTTTTATGGCTTCTATTGCGTCTAGTCTGCCAGGTAAATTACGGTCCTGGATAGCAATAGATGAAGGTTTTATTACTGATGAGAAAGCTGTATGGTGCAAAGTGTACATCAACTTGTGCTCTCCAAATTATTTTTAAAATGTTTGTATTATTTTTAAAATTTATTTAGGAAATTTTTTATAAATGTAATTTTGAGTTATGTAAAGGTGTTTAATAATTAGTGGATTTTAATATTACGTATTATATACGATTTTACTTATTTTTTACATATTCTTACAGTTTTCATTACATATTTATGTTCATAATTTAACCTTCATTCTATATATTTTTCCGGACACTAATTATGAAAGTGTAAATGAGGCCATTAGAAGGGCTATGACTCAAGCAAAAGGAATGCAAGAACAAAAATATCACGAAACTTCAATACCTCAAATCGGCTTTGGTGGCTCAGGGCATCAACTGATGTAACTGGAGGACCTATGACCAGAGCCCCGACAGAGGCAGGATTTTCGACACTGCCTAGATGAGCTAGATCGAATTCGGCCGCGCTGTGCGGAAGAGAAGTCTAGCGGTCGGCTGCTCTGATAGGTAATTTACTGTTGCTTCTCCGATCAACACCGAGCTAATTCTGCAGCAATGGGCCACGGATCACGAGTGATTTTTCCTTCTTCTTCTCTGTCCTATGTTCACCTTTACTTACACGCACTTGCACTTACATGCACTGCGCTACCACACAAGCCCGGTCGGGAGCTTGTCGCGGCTGGGGCAGCGTCGCGCTGGTGGGAGGTACATTGCTAGCAGACGTGTAGGTCGTCGCCGTATCTCACTCTCCAGTGGGGGAAGACCATGGTCACCTCCCGAAGAAAACACATGCACTACACTTACGAAACTGACCTTTGCAGCGGACGCGTCCGGAATCACTAATTAACGACTTAATCAATTACCGCAAGCTGCTGTTTTACAGCTCATCGCAAATAGCTGACATTTCTTATCTTTCCGCAAAATTGAAAAGCAAAAACAAAAAACGAACAAATAAAAGAACGCGAAAGAATCATAACATATTCATCCATATTTCAAACGTTTCTTTTGAGTGATATTCGAATTTTGTCATAGCGTGTTGGGTTTGGGGTTCGAAAGCTTACACAATTATTTTTCTTATTGCTCCACTAATGCTTCTGTGGTGGTTTTCAGGAGATTTTCCTTTTTGAATACTTTGCGTTGTTAGTGGTTGTTTTGTCCTCTTCTTCAGAATCGACAATGTTACGTTAAAAACACACCTCGCCCGTCACACAGCTTCATCAGCATTCTGGAGTGCATTCGCCTATTTTAGAACGGTAACTAGGTAGTGTATATTCAGCACAATCGTGGGTAACTATGTAAACGATGTTGTTGTATTGTAGTAGGTTGATGATTTCAATATCATTTTTGCATCCTTACGAATTATGAGGAAACCATTGCAACTTGTAAGACTCGTAGTCATGTTTCTGACTCATTCTGTACTTCAAGAACATGTATGGCAGTATAGAATCTTTATTGTTTTCCAGCTCATAAGCCTTACAGCCATACCAGTAATGGACGCATGAGCGTGGTGTTCTGATGTAAATTCTGATGTGATGTTATAAGTATGATGATGGAGAAATGAGAGGTGAAATGAGAGGCCGGTTGAACGGGAGAAACCAAATCTGCTGTCTACATGCCTTGCTTCTCCGCCCACCCACACACAAATACCATATGGTCCGACCGGCAGTTGCACCTCAGCACCCAGAAGAAAAAGGTGAGCGGTTTGTTCACTACATCACGGGTCGCTCCAGCGAGTGCAAAAGAGCAGAGGCGGACCCGATTCATTGATTGAATTTCTAACCACGCTGTGATCATTAGTCCGGTAGTGTAACGAATGTTTTATCTTAGGAGAAGGCAGTGGTCCTTCTCAGCTGGAACGTGACCTAATGTTGACGTGCAAGGTTCCCTCCAGGTATCTCCACAACGGGGCATCGCCCAAGCCAGAAGCAAGGGTAAACTCCCATAAACTTCCAGTAGTGTAGTAAGTGCGTGTCTACGTGAGTGTGTAACGGAGATGATAGGACAAGGAAGAGGTGAGATAGATATCGCGCTGTTTGTGACCCTGTTATTAGGCGACCATTCAGAAATTAAGTAAAGCAAATTTGGTGTATTTTGAATACCCCGTCAGTAACGCACTCTTAAACTTCCCCAAATTAATTACGTAACGCTTGAGAACCCCCCATTTACAATAAATAAAAATAAATCATTTCACAGAAAAACAATTTGTATTAATAATGTTATATTTCAAAATTTATGATACTTAAAGTCAGAATTTATTCGAGATGCTGCCTATATGTAACAATAACATTCCGAATATATGCTATGTGAAAGAAGGACGTACAAACGGGAAAATTTCTCACCATCTGTGCACATGTCGTGGATGACGCATGGGCGACGATCTACTGCACAAATTTAATTGGATTCTAGAATATATGATAGATCAGTTGTGAAAATTCTCCTCGTAATCTTACAGACTCCATAAAAAAATATGAAAAATACTTCCATTTTTTGTAACAAATTATACAATAACTTTAAATTGTATTCTTTAAAGTAATTAACATTTTAAAGTTTCGAAATAAGACCGGAAAAAGTTATTTTTTCAACAGATGTGGAAAAATTAAAAATAAATCAATGTTACTTAACACTAAACTAACGCCAACCTACCCCCAAGTAACGCAACGTAACGCTGCCTCAAAAACCCCTCCCTCCTCTTTAGGGTTACGTAATTTATGGACCACCCTTAGGGTACTGTTCCGATACGCGCCTGGAATAGAATTGGAGAAACCAGGGAAGCCTACAGATCAGAGAAGCCCTTCATTCGAATTCTCCAAGCAGCGGCTGAATTCGGCCTACCTATACACCAAGTGTCGGAAATTCACCACCGTCGGATACGCCAGGATATACCTGTCAGAGACGCTGGGCAGTCAGCGGCAATGATGTCTCTGAGCTAACTCTGCCGGTAACTGACCGCGAGTTGCAGCGCCCTCCGCTCACAGGTCACTACGATTCTCCTCGCTGCCTGTCTCTCGTTCACAGGCGCATCCCGCGCCGCGCAAACATCGGCTTGCAAACCTTGCGTCGCCGCTTATACTTCCAAATGCGCTTCCCTCGCGGACTGACCTCGGCTGGCGCCGCGCTCCGCCACAGGCGATGGGCCATCGGCGGCTCCTTGGCGGACGCGTGCCAATGCCGTCTCGGCACCCGGAGGACTGTAGTGCGGGGGAGGACGGTTGATTCATTCTTAGTGATTCCGGGCGCGTCGACTCCTAAGGTCATTAGGACTCATAAGGTCATTAGGCGGCGATGGTGTAACGGTTAGCGTACCGGACTGTTGTACTCAAGTTCGCGGGATTTTAAGGGCGAAAAAATCCTTCGTACGCCTTCCTTCGGAGGGGAAGTAAAGCCGGCTGTCCCATGTTAGTAGATTTACTTGTATGTATAAGATCCTCAAGCCTAAATGACGCCTCTGAGCTAAATTCAAAATCGCCTGTTTCTCGCCCAAGAAATACCTCCTTCTTCTGCTAGTTGGTGAAAGGAGTGTAGCGAAATTTGCGTGGTAAGACGGAAGAGCGGCCCTGATGGCCCGAGTCTCGCCACGTAAAATAAGGCAAATTCAATTCAATTCAATTCAATTCAATTCAAATTCAATTAGTATCGTAAGTGCACTACATGCTTTTCTTCTCGGCGGTGGTCTTCCCCCGCAGGATGGTGAGATCGATCTCCAACCTAAACTATGGTTTGCGGGGTTTTATTCATCCTTGTATCTCCTACCAGCAGCGCACCGCCCCAGCCCGGACAAACTCTAAGCTCCCGACAGGTGTGGTAGTGTAATACATGTTGAAGGAAAGGTCCCGCGCGGTTCGTGGTCCGTTTCATAGGGTGCTGCTTCGGCATTCGCCTGGTGTTGATCGGAGAAACAACGAAACCTACCGATAAGAGCAGCTGGTTCTTCTGCAGACCGCGTCTGAATTCGACTTAGCTGACAAGCCGTTTAGAAAGTCCTGCCACCGTCGGCACTTGAACCCAGGGCCTCCCAATCAGAGACACTGCAGTGACATGAGTTGATTCCCTGAGCTACCTCTCCGGGTGGACATCCACGAGGGACTCCCGATTAAACTACAATATAATTGGAAAGGCAAATTACAGTACATCAACTACAACTAGTACTACAGTATTTAGACGTATATTATAATCTCGGTCCATTACCTGTTTCGGTATTGCTCTGGCATTACCCTAGTGTAGTTCGAAAAAGATCAGAGTAGCCGACCGCTATAATTCGACTGCTAGAATTTGACCTACCCGAAAAGCTCTTATGGAAAATCCTGCCACCGTCGGGTCTCGGACCCTAGAACCTTCCGTGCAGAGGCATTACAGTGGCATCAGCTGATGCCCTGAGTCACCTCAGCCCGTGCAGAGCCATGTATATTTTTAACATTTTCTGTACTTGATGTCCTTTCCGCAGGGACAGAGTTGGCCACGTCCATTTATTGAAGAGCTAGTTCAACATTCACATGATTTCGATTTCACAAGTGTAATCTGCATCAACAGATTCTAAAATAGGATTTTACATGTTTTAGAGCAGGCGTAGTCATAAACGTTTCTGGAGTTTCCACGAAGCGATTACGCATGGCGACGCTTTCGATTTTTTTTCAAAACATACGATAGGTAATTGAATCTCCCCCCCGCCAATCTTGCGATTGTTACGGACTCTATGATGGCCAGAAAAATCAATTTCGGTAGACGTTTGTAGAGCTTACTAAACTTAAAGAAAATCGTCTCGTTTAATTTGTGCGTACCGCCAGCGTAGGTTTTGAGGACGCATTTAATTTCATGTTCTCGCTTAAGCGAAAGGTCAATGTTTTTAGAATGGGCCGCATCGAAGACTGTCGCGACGCGGTCCGTAGCTGCAGTAGCATAGGCAATTGAAGCATGAGGAAGAGTGGGAGTACTGGGGGTTGGGGTGCGGGCAGAGGGTTGCTAAAGGGTTACGTTCGACAAAACCCACACGTATTAACAATGTTAAGAATATCGTCCCTTTTATTTGATTTCTTAAAATAATTGTGTTCATCACTGCATATATATTTCATTTCTTGCTGATACATTATTGCTTGTTACTGCCTTCGATACGGAATATGAACTGTCTAACTTATCTGGATCGAGATCATGCTTGCGAGGGAAATATGAAAACATTTGATTGGAAACACTTCCCTCTTATGATGGTAATTATGGGAGGGAAGTGTGAAAAGACAAGTTATCTCTAGTGAATTAGTAAATAAATAAATCTGAATCATTAAAATTTGGTAAAAATTAAAATATTGTATGTACCACGGGCGTTAAATGGTTCTAATGATCTGTGGCGACAAAACGCCCACGGACCAAAGGATGTCGGGCCTTTGGTCATCGCTCGATGATTAGGATCCTTAACAACACCCGTGGCGCATAAATAACTATTAAAAGAATCTCATATTTTCATGAGCACCATTACACGGAACTCCATTGTCTGCGCAAAAATTGTACTCGACACGGATGAAAACCCCATAGCCTGCAAACTCGACGGTAGAGTTCGCCCTCTCTCCAGAGAGACGTCGTCCGCGACCGTTCCAGGACCCCCCTCCACCTGCGCCCTGTGGCGGCGCGCTGGCGCTGGCGCTGGTGGCCACCGCGCCGCCGCCGCCGCTCATCTTCTGGACGGCGCGCTACTGGTACCGGCCCTTCTCTGCCCGCACCTACTACCGCCGCCAGCGCGCGGTGCTGGCCGCCGTGCGCTCCCACCTCGAGGCCCTGCGCGCCTCCGACACCACGCTCTGGGACTTGTGAGTTGGCGCGCCGCACGCTTTGCTTGCGGTTTGCTAATGCGGCACTCTCCTCAAGTTGAGGGGTTGAGGGGACTGATTTTCAATGAATAGAGTTTGTACTGGTGTGTTAGAGAATGTAGTTACGAAACAAGTGAAAACTCGTAGAACCGGAAGGTCTTAAGCCGTCCGCCATAATCCTTTTGGTTTGTTACATCTTGCTGGTTCGAGAATTGAGGGGTTGTTTTTTTAAAGTAACTAAAGCGTAAAATGAAAACACCGGATGGATAAAAACCAGGACTATACGTACTAACGGATTTGTTTGGGTCCGAACATGCAAAGACACATATGAAGCTTCGTACATCCTGAAGGCCCTGTACGCCACCGATACCACACTGAGTGCGTAGACCTCCACGATACTTTTATTGACATTTCTTGCTGGGATTGCAGGTCGTGGACCAGAGGAATTATTCAAAAATTGTTCAGACGTTTCTTCTGCATCTATGGCGGATATTCTCAGTCAGACAGGAACTTTGTACCACAGTTCTATGAACTTTGCCCTAAAGTCATTTAGGATGTCTGCCGCAAGTGTAGACAAAACGTCTGTAAGAACAAGTAATTCCACCGGATCACGGACAATTAACCAGACAATTAACGTCGGCCGTGAAAGCTTACATTATTTTATTGACTGTTTTTAGTTTATTAGATCTTAAATATTCTGGGGCTGAGGCGTTACATCCAACACGCTCTGGGACTTATGAGTGCACGAACCTGCTACGTTGCATTTGGTTTATATCATTTGACTGTTCGAAATTTGTGGGTTAGTTTTTATCAATAACTAACCTGCAAAATGAATAATCCTGATTGGCAAAATTAGCATTAAACGTATTAAACAGTTTGCGTCCGGCACCACGATCCGGCTAATGCTTCCTCCTGCACCCCGATCTGGAGTTATGATTGCGCCCGTCCGGAACCTGCCAAATACCAGTACACGATGAAAAGATTAAGGATAAGTACCGGGTGTGCTAGGAAATGTAGTAGTGAGAACACAATTGAAATCCCATAGAACCGGAAGACCCTAGAGTAATAGTCATCTCGCTTCCGGCATAACGGTCTCGGACTTATCAGTGCCCACGCTCGACGTCTCTTAATTGATTAGATCTCTCTCTTGAGAAGGATATGTGGACTTTATTTATTTTATTTATTTATTTACGTCAAAAGTAGTTAAAAACCATGTGTGACATGTTATTGGGAAAAGTTAATTTGAAGTTGTCCAGAAGCAAAACAAGGGGCCATCCGAGCATTTGCTCAAGGATCAGAGAAACTGGACAAAAACAAGATCGAGATGGTGGTCATTGACCCACAAGCTGAAGTACAATACTTGTTACAGTTTCTTTAGAATTATACAATTTAAATGGTACATAATACACTTAGTTTCGTTGTTAAAATTAATATTCCTTTCTTTTTGGAAGCTCGATATAGTCTCTAATTGTATAGAAACAGTTGTGCAGCAGAAAATATTTTACGTGGGACGTAAACTTTTGTATCGAATTTAATCATTTAATGTCATATGGCAAGGTGTTGAAAAATAATGTACATGTATGGTATGTAAATTTTGGGCATTTATTACAATGAATTCCAGTCTATTTAGAAAAATAGTTTATTTCAGGCAATTCATTGAATAAAAATGGGAAAATGTCAATCAATATTAGGAATTTAAGATTGAAATAATTGTAAGGGGTGTAAATGTGTGAATTATAGGAGCAACACAAGGAAATGTGCGTTACTTTCATAGATAATTGGCGGAGATGTTGATGTATGTAGAAGTTAGTTCCTTGCTGAGGCATCACCCTCACCAGAAGCGTGTGACAAATTGCCTATCTTGCAGGCGCATATTAGATATTGTTTTCTATCTCAACCGCCCTTTTGGAATAGGGAGAGGGTTTTTATGCTCTGAAAAACTTGAAATATGCTTTTAAATGTGTATTTATTACCGAAAATCAGAAATATGCCCTTTAATATTATATAAATATGCAATTAAAATTAGCAATATTTAATTTTCTCTATAAACCTTTCTTCATAAAATTCAGTAAAAGCATGCTTAGAATGAAAATATATATTTTTGTTCAAACATGATATAATCTAATCTACTTCACGAGAGAAAGAATTCAAATGAATATTCACTTGAGTGAAGTACATTGTATGTCTTGTTATATTTCTTCTCATTGATTAAAAAATATGTTATCCAGAATAAATTGGAATACTTTTCAATAAAGCAATCGCTTTTTCAGTTACAGTGGCTTTTAGCATTAATTTAGATAATAGGATTAGACACCAATACAGAACAATAACAACAACAACAACAACAACAATAATAATAATAATAATAATAATAATAATAATAATAATAATAATAATAATAATAATAATAATAATAATAATAATAATAATAATAATAATAATAATAATGTGCTTGAATGTGCTTGAAAGTAGTGAGCACACACTCTACTGGGATCGCTCCATTATCACTGACAGACATGTCGGCGGCAATAGACCCGATATAACGTAAATTGATAGAAACCATCAGCAGGTTTTTCTTATCGATATATCAATACCCAATACCCACAACATATCGGGAAAATATCAAGAGAAGATCCAGAAGTATACCGATCTCGCCCATGAAGTCGAATCTCAGTGGAACTTCAGTAAAGTGACAACTGTGCCTATAATAATATCAGCTACAGGGGTGATCCCAAAAATGACACTTCGGGCACTTGAGTGTCTTCACTTGGATGCCAGGAATGTATATAATATGCAAACGTGTGTAATTTTGAATACATGCCGTATTGTCAGAAGCCATCTGAACCTTCAGTACAGCAACCACACCCCTGGTCATCATTCCTGTGTGTGGTTGACATACCGACCAGTAGATACTGTGAATAATGTGTAATGATAATAATAATAATAATAATAATAATAATAATAATAATAATAATAATAATAATAATAATAATAATAATAATAATAATAATAATAATAATAATAATAATAATAAGAAGAAGAAGAAGAAGAAGAAGAAGAAGAAGAAGAAGAAGAAGAAGATGCGAAGAAGAAGAAGAAGAAGAAGAAGATGCGAAGAAGAAGAAGAAGAAGAAGAAGATGCGAAGAAGAAGAAGAAGAAGAAGAAGATGCGAAGAAGAAGAAGAAGAAGAAGAAGATGCGAAGAAGAAGAAGAAGAAGAAGAAGAAGATGCGAAGAAGAAGAAGAAGAAGAAGATGCGAAGAAGAAGAAGAAGAAGAAGAAGAAGATGCGAAGAAGAAGAAGAAGAAGAAGAAGAAGATGCGAAGAAGAAGAAGAAGAAGAAGAAGAAGATGCGAAGAAGAAGAAGAAGAAGAAGATGCGAAGAAGAAGATGCGAAGAAGAAGAAGAAGAAGAAGATGCGAAGAAGAAGATGCGAAGAAGAAGAAGATGCGAAGAAGAAGATGCGAAGAAGAAGAAGAAGAAGATGCGAAGAAGAAGAAGATGCGAAGAAGAAGATGCGAAGAAGAAGAAGATGCGAAGAAGAAGAAGATGCGAAGAAGAAGATGCGAAGAAGAAGATGCGAAGAAGAAGATGCGAAGAAGAAGAAGAAGATGTGAAGAAGAAGATGCGAAGAAGAAGAAGAAGAAGAAGAAGAAGAATGATAAAAGTATTTTGGAAGATTCTAGTAGATTATTGAGAGCAGTTTAATTAGATAGTGAATAGAAGGAGTAAAGTTGGCGTGTATTAATTCAAGATTTAAGTTAGAAAATATAAATATTTTGTGAATTTTGTAATTTATTCTGCAGTATTACGTGTGGTTTTGTTGTTTAAATGTGTGAGATGCATTAACACTTAATACATTCTTCACAATTTACAGTAATTAATTTTGGCCACAAAAATGGTTCTCGAATAGCCATAGTGCAGCGGCTTCACTGGACCTAATTCTCTGTAGCTAGAGTCAAAAACCCTGCCTCCGTCGGTACTCGAAACGTAGGACCTCCCGATCAAAGGCGCTGCAGTGACATCAGTTGATGTCCTAAGCCACAGAAACCTGTAGAGGTGAGTGATTGGCGTCGGGTGGTCAGCCTGGTTGCAGCGGAGCGCAAGCCGCCTGCGGTCACTCCGAAGAGCAGCGCGGGCGGCAGCGGCGAGGGCAGCAGCGGCGAGGGCAGCAGCGGCGGGGGCGGCAGCGGCGGGGGCGGCAGCGGCGAGGGCGGCAGCGGCGGGGGCGGCAGCGGCGAGGGCGGCAGCGGCGAGGGCGGCAGCGGCGGGGGCAGCGGCAGCGGCGGCGGGGGCGGCAGCGGCGGCAGCAGCACGTGCAGCGCGTGTCGGCGGCGGCGCGAGGGCCTGCGACGCGCGGCTGCGGCGTTTGCGGCGGCGGCGGCGGCGGCAGCGGAAGCGCGCGAGGACGAGGGCAGGGGCGCGTGCGAGGACGTGGCGGCGCTCAAGGAGGCCCTGCGCCTGAGCACGCCGCTCAGCGTGTGGCGCCTCGACGCCGCCGCGCTCGCCCAACAGCTCACGCTGCTCGACCGGGATCTGCTGCTGCAGGTACCCACCTGCAGGGGCACCGGAGCTCTGCTGCCTACTGCCCGAAGAATATTTCTGTCTACTTGACTGCTAGCGGCTGACAGGGGTGAGGAGGTTATGTTTGCCAATCAGAGGCTTCAAATTCTAATGATGCCACCGCAGAGTTGCCGATTCTAATTAATAGGGAGAGGATTTTTATGCCCTAAGACATTTTGAAATACACTTTTAAAAGTAAGCATATGTGACGTAAAATCCTTAAATATGCACTTAAATATGCAATTAATTAACAATATTTCATTTCCTGCATAAACCTTTCGTGATAAAATTTTAGGAGAAGCATGCCTGGAATGAAAATATATATTTTTGTGCAAACATAATATAATCTACCTTACGTTTCGGAATAAATAATTGACGTAAATATTCACCACAGTGAAGTACATAAATTGCAAGTCTTATTACATTTTGTTGGCTTGGTTTAAAAAAATCTGATGTCAAGAAAAATCCTAAATCTATATAAATATGTTATCTACAAAAAAGAAAAACACGCAATAACAAAATGTTAATGTATTTTCATCTTATAATGTCACTTTTTTACGTCTCAAATAAAGATTCTACGAAAAGATTTTAATGGAATATGCAAAACCTGTTTCTATAATTACACGAATATGCACCAACAGGAAAATCGGCCAAATATGCATAAATGTGCTCTAACAATTCTAACCAAATATCAAGAAATTTCACTTCATTCGTTAACAGACAAAAATATGCAATATCATAGAAATTCGCTCCCTAATAATTGGTGAGAAAATTATATGACATAATTCAACAGAATAGTGGTTGCTCTCATCTGAAAGGAGCTACTGAAACAGCTGCAGGTATTCCCCGGAGGGGGAGGGAGGAATTTATTTTTAGTACGATTTATTTAACAAACATTGCTTAGAAGCCCACGCCCACTGTCATGAAGGGCAGAATTTGTAGTTTCAATTTACGCATATACTGAATACGTATATATTTTAGTAAATATGCACTGTTCAATGAAAACTAACACTTCATGTGTTTCATGACGGAGTGAGCGTTACCTATTCTGTTAAATCGCGGAGATTCTTGATGATCTCAACACTGCTGAGCAGCAATTATAGTGACGCGTTTTGCTGAGTTCATAAACGGACACAACTAGACCATATCTTCTCTATGAATGTAATTTGCGTTTCTGGCGCGTCAAATGCTTTGGTGATCAGTCGTGTTGGTGTAGAGCTTATTATGTCCTTAGAGTTTGGAACGTGGTATCCGGCACCGACCTACACGTCCGGACCACCGAACTACCCCTCCTTCAGGTACACAGCGAGGCTCTCTGCAGTTGTGATTACCTATTTTTTCGATATATCGTGTATGTGTGTGTGTGTGTGTGTGTGTGTGTGTGTGTGTGTGTGTGATAGTGTAGTGCATGAAAGTTGGTGAACATTAGGGGAGACGTTGAGATAAGAAGGAAGAAAAAAAATCTCTTCCAATGATTTGTTTGTTGGAGTACTGTTTCGGCAATCGCCCGGAGCAACCACGGGAAACTACCGATCAGAGCAGCCAACCTCTAGAATTCTCCCCCAGACAGCGGCTGAATTCAACCTATGTAACTCGAACCCTACGACCTTCTGGTCAATGGTGATGCACAGGCAACAGCCGGGAATTTTTTTAACAACTCGGGCTTAATTTTGTGAACTGCCACCCTTTGAAATGACGCGCCGCCACATCCGGAGGTTTCCGCTGCGCCAGGTGCCCGCGGACGAGCTGCGCTGGGTGGCGCGCAGGCGCAGCAGCAAGGGCGCCGCCCGCCTGCGCGCGCTGCTGGCCTTCGGCCACCGCGTCTCCTGCCTCGTCGCCTCCGAGGTGCTGCGCCAGGACGCCGCCACGGTGCGCTTCGTCCGTTCATTCACTCATTCATTCGCTTGTTCATCGCTCGTTCATTCACTTAACTATTCATCACTCACTCATTTAGCCATTCATTCACTTAGTCATTCATTCATGAATTCACCTCTCACTGATTTATTCATTCACTCATTCGCTTATTGATTCACTCATTAATTCGTCATTCATCCATTCAATCACTTCAATCACTCCCTTATGCTTCCGAACGGTCAACTGCAATGGTCATTAGTCCTTTAAGTCTAGTGCCTGTTATATATGTTATATTGGAATGTGACGGTGTTTCTCTCCCACTAAAAAGTGAGAGCCGGCGCCAATCTGCAAATCAACTTGAGGGGCTTCCTCCCTCCAGGTATCTCTGCCAGCAAGGCACCACCCTTGCCCGGACAAACTTTAAGCTCCAGACTGGTCTTTTGTCAAGTGTGGTAGTGTGGTGTATGTAAATGTGTGTAAGAGGAAACGATAAGACAAGGAAGAGGAAAAAAAGGTTGCATGCGGTCCGTGGCTAGTTTACTAGGGAAATGCTCCGATATTCGCCTGGTGTTGATAAAACAACACGGAAAACTACCCATCAGAGCAGCGAGCCGCTAGAATTCTTCTGCAGACAGTGGCTGAATTCGTCCTAACTATTTATCTGCCACCAACAGGACTCGAACCCTAAGGCCTCCCGGTCAGCGTCGCTGCAGGAGAGCGGCAATGAGCTAAACCCAGCCGGTGCTGCCAAGATGACCATCGCTGGCATTGGTTGACTTATTCATGTTGCCGGGCCCATCAAACGCCATTGTGTTTAGTCCCTTACGTGTAGTTCATGTTATACCCCGGGAGGTGGTGGTGTTCCTCACCCGCTGGAACCCACTTCGGTTTGCACGGTCTGCCTTTTCTAGGCATCGGCCCCGCCTGGACTAGCTGTAGATCCTGACACGAAAGGGACATTTTGCGCGGCGTAGCGTAGAACTATCGACTGCAATCTCGATCTTCTGCGCATGCGCAGATATACGTAAGCGGTGCGAAAATAGTACTGGGCATGCGCAGAAGATCGATGGTGGTGTCAATTGCTGTAACGCTTCGACGTGCAAAATCTCCCCACGTTCCTATCGTTCTCAGAAACAAGACTAGTGCCAAGACTGCTGTCTGAGAGTGCTATACTTGGGTTTTTATAACCTGGCACTGACGTAAATCAGCTGTTACGGTGTCATCCAATCGGGAGCTTGAACTCATCACGATGACGACACTGTGGTGACGTTCAAGCTTCCGAGGATGAAACCGTCAACAGCTGATTTATGTCAAGTGCCAGGTTATAAAAACCCAAGTATAGTTCGCCACTGCCAGTAATAGTAATAGCCCGTACAACATCCCATTCAAGCAAGGGCTTCCTACTTTTCAGTAGGGTGGTTAAAGATTAACCTACTATAAAGTTCTTTACGTTTGGGAGATTTCTTTTTCTTAAAACTTCAATTATTCAATTTACTTTTAACACAAAATTTTTCGTTTTTCTCTTCTCAATGGTCTTGTCCATAAGTTAAACTTAAAGATTTCACTTAGCACTTAAACTGAAACAGTTTACCTGTTATTGTCCTAATGCTTTAGCACTTAACTTTTCTTTTAATTCATTTAACTGCCGGTATCAGCAATAAATGAAACACATACCAAGCTTGTTATTGGATTGAACCCACCATGTCGGCGGAGGAGTAGGGATTAGAGATGCGACATCGATAACAAAACATCGATATTTGTAAACATAGAGTTCAAAATTGAAACATCGATGTTAAAAATACATCGACTAAAAATCATCGATGTTTTTTCAACATCTAGACTGCTTTAGTAGACTCTAACATTAAAATTTCGTGTGCATTAAAACTTACTTTGAGGTTTCTTGTTTATTAATTCTCCGAATAAAGGCACGAGAAGAAGAGACACCGTTCCCCCACAACGTATTTGTTACCCACATCTCAATGTGCAAAATGAATATGAAGAAGAAGGGATTACAATGTCCTGGAGGTCATCTCGGGCGAGAGAAGTTGGCTGAAAGTTTTACAAACAGCGCTTCTTTGGTTCCAATTCATGAACTACAGTGATACCATCAGTTATTATTTCATATTTTAACTTTTACAGTATTGTGATTATGGGCATTTTTCATTCACAAACAAAACATCGGATAAGAGAAAAACATCGATCACAAAACATCGATGTCAAAAGAACATTGGCTTTAATACATCGATGTTTAAAACCTCAGTTTCTATAAAAATATTTGTATTTTACAACCTCGCCATCGATGTCGCATCCCTAGCATGGATCAGTGGATATCGAATGATGAAGGCGTCTCGAGATCTCTCGACACTATCGTTTGAGCGCCTACAATGTGTGAGTCATTCCGTATTGTTCATCTTCATCCTTCGTGCCAATATCTTAAACGCATTATTTACTCCACATTCCGTGGAGGGGGTAATTGAACTGTGTGTAAAAGCTAGTACGGTGTGCTCTCCCATGAAAACTTAATTAAAAATCGAGCGCCCAAGATCAGTTATCTGTGAAACTGCACGAGTACGGAAATGTCATTTTTTTTTAAATTCAATTTTAAAATATATATTCGTGGTCTTCTTTGTAAGAAAGCTCTTGGGGCTTCTCACAAACAAATCATACCAAAACTATCAGCAAATTGCGGATGCAGCACGCTCCGCGAATACTGCCTAGAATGAGAGGTACCAATACTTCTAACCAAGGACCGAAAAGGGTATTAAATAGCACTAAAAGTACCGGCAAAAAAACGGTATTTTTCCATACCTCTATCAAATACTTTTATTATTTTATACCGATAAAAGATCTTTATACAATTTTTTCCCAGAATGAACGTCCATAAAGATTATATCGATATTTTCAATGCAAAATGGAGTCTCTCACACCATCCATACAGAGAAAATAACTTCCTATCGTTAATAATTTTGCTATTTGCTTATTCATATAATAAAAAATCATGCACGCTCGCACGCCCACTAGCGTTCTCGCATGTGCAAGGCACACGCGCGCGCGACCATCCCCCCCCTCTCTCTCTTTCTCTCTCTCTTTGCCTCTTTCTCTGTCTCTCTGTCTCTGGGTCCGTAGCTCACAACTCACTGTGAAAAGAAATTGATAGCCTGGAATGTGGCGAGTGCTTTATCCTGTCTGAGAGAAACCTAATATTTGCGGTCGAACCGTGGACGCTCGTGGGTCAAAACGCTGACCTCCGGAAGCTAAGCTGACTTCGCAACGGCGTCGCTGTATACGTGTGTATATACACACGTGTACGTGTGAATATACGGAACAATATGCGTACTATAGAGAAAGTTATGTAATGCGCGAAAAAAACGACGGATTTTCGGCAAGAAAAAATAATTGCAGAGCCCTGATAACTAAAAAGTGAATAAATCCAGTTGGTAAATGAAGAAAAAATCCTGTAACACGTGGTGTAGCCAGACTCCATAGCCATTTTGTGGGTCCTTGATATCGAAAAACCAATTAATAGCAAAACTTCCGTCTGCCCCTCCGTCTGTCTGTGAACACCACTACCAGCTAAACCATTCGAAGGATTTTTTCCAATAAATTTTCTCAATAAAGGCTCCAAACGTTTTTCTTTATTTTTTGTTAGAATAGAGTAAAATACAATAGGTGGCGCACACATAAAGGTGGCATAGGTCCGATTTTCACGGTTACTCTGAATTTTCGAAAATTGCAAAAGTTTGAATTTTTTCGGCGTCTTCCTACGACAACAAAGTTAAAAGTAAAGATTTTTCATTTAAATGCAATTTGTTGTCCATAATCAGATCTTTCATTAAGGTCATGCACATTTTTTTGAAAATTTTAGAGATTTTTGCCCAGTATTGTGTGGAATATTTGCAATTTTAAAAAATAACAAAAAGAAGATTTTCTCAAAAACTGCTCCTAATTTTTTCTTCAAACGTTTGGTTGGGATAGTGCTACATGTACTCTATAAGGTAACATAAACGCCATATGGCTCTAATCTTTTTCTTTTTCAAAAATTACAAAAAAATAATTTTTTTGACTAACCCTCACCTCTTTAATATTTTCATTAGCGGCGATTTCTTCACATTATTGTATTTACGAGTACATGGATTTTAAATAATGCCAAATAAAGTTTTTCCAAGACAACAGTATTCTGTGAAAATTAGCTCAAAATCCTGCATTTTCAGAAACGTTCAAACGCAATTTTCTCGAAAACGCCCCCAAATTTGTTCTTCAAACTTTTACAACGGATAATCCCAATTGCATTGTTTAATTTCACATAAAGTTCATTTTGGTGTAACCTTTTATTTTTCGAAAATTACACAAATGTTCTTTGTTTTTTTTTCAATTTTAATTTCAATTTCACGCCATTAATATGTAATTTGTAAAAACTATTGCGTTTATGAGTTGAAGTGCCATGAATGACTCTAAATGAAATTTCATGAAAACTAAAAAATTTTCTCTGGAAAAGGGGCTTCGAATTTCTTATTTACAGTAACACATAAACAATATTTTTTTAAAAACAGTTCCAAATTTTTCAGTGAAAAAAGGCTCTCTTACAAGGTTTTACTCTTCTTTAATTCACTTAAAGTAATATTTTGGTTCTTCTATTCGGTAACTGAAAAACTGAGAAAATGTCTAAAACTTTACTCTGGGTGGCGATAGATGGCAGTTGCAAAAGGATGGACAAGATCGTAAAGCCAGTTTAGACAAAGGAAATTAGAAACCTTTACTACGAGAAAGTCTGTGCCATTCTGTAACACCACAAGTTCTGTTATCTTTTGACAACTTCATGAGATGTAACTTATCTCTATTTATGACTATCATAAAAGTGGTTTTTGAAAGAAATTTGTATAAAGTTTATAAAAAAAAAAGAAAAAGAAAAAAAGGAGTGTTCATCTATATTCTCTAGTTTAGAAAATGGAAACTGAAATATAAAATACTGTGATTAACAGACTTGTTATCGAGATAAAGTTACATATAAATTAATTCTGGAATTTTTAAAATGTTGCACAGTAGAAAACATTTTTTTAAAGTGCATTTCAAAGGAAAACAATATTGATACAGATTTGAACAGATTTGATATATTCAAATAAACTCATGAAAATATGTTTTCTCAAATAGCTTATAATACAAGGTAAAATGGCGGTCATTCTGTAAAAAAATGAAACAAATCACAGCATACAATATTAAAAACAAAATACTTAGTTTTATTTAGCCCCTCTTTAAAGAAAGGTCAATCTTTCATACATGTTCTCAATGACCTCTGTATATATTCTGGTCGCTTTACCACTGGTTTGAAATGAAAGGCACTCTTTTAGATGTTTAAGGATTTCAAATGTTACCAAAACGTTTACAGAGTGCAATTGATTTAAATGTTGATAATGTATATGGTAATGTCTATAAATATGGATGTACTGTTTATTTTAACACAATAATATTGAGCTCACAGATACATAAAATAAAAAAAATAAAAATTAATCAGTTACAAGTACTCACGAGGTTGGTGGATTACAAAATAGTATCAATGAGTTGAGAATAAACTATGATGTCTCCACCAATAAAATCTGGTACCATGTGGAGTCAACAACATGGTGCTGGTTTTCATAGGCAGAGTCATTTGGGCAACCAGCAACTCATTGTTGTGTGAACCACCAACCTTGAGGGCACACGCCCCCACTGCTCATTAAGTTTATATTGCAGGTAAGAGCCAGACTCATTTCCCGCTTTATAAGTGTGGCATATAAATGTCATTCTATGCAGAACTTTCAATCCTGCCATAATGTATTGGCAGGTTTACAAAGCGTGCCAATACATCGTTTGACTGAAACTTGGACATATATGCGCAGGAGACATTCAACAAAATATTCGTGAGTGACATTATTTTTTTTCTCTATGTTTCTTCAGAAAAAATATGAAATTGCTACTCTTCCCCCTACTATCTTGCGTAACAAATTGATCTTTCCTCATTATAACAACTAGTATTTTTGCAAGATAACATAGTATTACATTTCGTCAAGTTCTGTATCATCATTTCAAAGCAATATTTCTTAAGTTTTTCATATGATTAAATATTGTAAAAAATTAAAATAATTTCAATGTAATAATAATTTATAATATTTGGTAAAAATTTTCCAAATATTCTTGTCAAAGTAAATGCACACTTATAGTAGATTCTTCAGCTCCACTTCAGTTCTAATACTCTGACAGTAATTTTTTGGACCACCTTCCTGATTTACATTAAACTCTTAAATATTAAATGTAGAAAGAAAATATTTAACCTCAACAAATTTCTTCTTGGATATTTTCTCGTTTGTTTTTTTTTTCCGTCCAACAGTGCTCCTCCAACCTTTTCCATACAATTTTTTCTTTCTTTGAAAAAGTATTAATTAAGATTGCAACAATATACAGGTTATATGTATCATTAGGGTAGCTATTATTTATTCTCATGTAATTGCTAGTTACTTGAATCTTATACATATGAAGATTTGAATACAAAACAATGTAATCTTGATAAATTTTGAATTCATTGTGGGAAGTTACCAAATTTGAAGAGTTTCCCAGAGAGAAAGATCACCAAATTGAAAAGTTTCATTACAATTAAATTAAATATTAATATAATATTCTTAAAGATAAAAAAATAATAAAATTTCTTACAAACAAAGCACTTTCCACAAGCAATTAGCTTGCTCAGAAAGTGCAATGTTCAGAACTTAAAAAAAATTAATTTGTAAGTTCTTGTGAATATGGAAGATTATTTTTTTCTTAACATTCACCTATTTCAGTAAATTAAGCATTCAGATGTAAATAACAGTGATAGTTCAGGTGAAATGAAAATGATTGATCTCTATGAAGGAAAGTGATATATCTCTCTCTATTTCAAGAATATTCAAGTTCAGAAAAGGAATGGCAATTGCCTTGCATATTATGTCATGTGCAACTTGTTTGTTCAAACAGTTGCATCACATTACTCCCAATACACCTTAAATATAAATTTTCATTATTTTTTTCAAATCCAAAAACTAGCAATGTGGGAGCTCATTTACTTATAGTTTACGATACTGAAGCCTTAAATAAGCATTCCTCGTCAATGTTTTCAAATTTACAGATTGTTTGAACAACTATGTCGAAAATACAGAGATCCACGCATGCCTTCCTTTCAACGTGCTTTTCACCAGGCAAGATTTCAACCTCCATATATACCATTTGTCGGTGATCTCTTCATACACCTTTTTGGAGGTTCTCCTGAGTCTCTGGAACAACCTTTAGGAAATAAATATTATATCACCATCAACAGTAAGTCAAATTAAACTTTGAAATTCACTCACAAAAACAAAATATTATTTTTATCTTCCTAATGTATTAAAACAGGAATAGATATTTTCTTTCTTGTTCAAATTCATTCTTGTATCTACCATCATTAAGAAGGCATTGCAAAAATCATACCATTTATTAAATTATATGTATATGTGTGTATATATATATATATATATATATATATATATATATATATATATATATATATATATATATATATATATATATATATATATATATATATATTCAAATATTCCTTTCTGTTCTTCATTAAATACTCTTTAATCTGTTCATACAAAAATTAAATCTCATAAGTCAAACATATTTTGTTGATGTTTTATGAAATAGTGTTGATTTAGAAGCAATTCAAAATTGAAAAATAAATTGTTTTTCATTCATTAACATTTATTTACATTAAATTAAATCATGATTTTTTTCATGGTGTAATTTTTTCATAAGAACTATGATCTGTATCCTGTACATAGTTTGTAATTAATGTTATTTAATGCAAAATATGTGTATAATTTAAATATTAAGGGAGTATATAACTTTTTTTCCTTTACCTCAAACTAATTTCAAAATTTTGAAAAGGGGCATCCTTTTGAATATGTCTATAATATAGATCTCATTTTCAACAATGCAGCAGTTGAGAATTATGAATTTTTGTTTGACTATAATGAAGACACAATGTTTTAATCCTGTTAGTTAATTTTAAATTAAAATTATTTTTATAATATAATAGTAACTATTGTTTTTCTTTAATAGGAATTGATATGTTACCATTCACATCACTGTTCCCCAGTCTGGAGAACAAAGCAATTATGAGATCCTGTGACACACTAGGAGACATCACTAATAAGAAATATAAAGAAACATATGATATTAAAAATGCCAAGAGTTTTGTAAAATTACCAAAACAGGATCTGATAGATTCGGCAACTTATTCAACATTGGATTTGGAGGCCCTATCAATTATTGAAATCTCAAGTATCAATCTTCACAATGCAATCTACTTTTTGAAGGAAAGTCAATATTCAGCTCAAAAGTATGAACTGAATCAAAATACCTCCGCCAGAGAGTATTTATTGAGAGCTCGGTATCAAGAAGACATAGATAACTACCTAAGATCGATTGCTCTGGAGAAAATTTAACTACTCTTTTTTATATATTTATGTATGGCGAATCCTCCATTTACGAACTTTTCAATAAGTTTTAAAACTACCTGTGTTTCAATACGTGATTTATTATTATAATTTTAAAATTAAGTACTTTACATTTTTCTTCCGTACTTCTGGATCACATTAAATTAATGCAAAATAAACTTTGTTTTCAAACGAAAGAAATGGTTTTTAATAGTAGTTTTTTTTAATTTTTTTTTTTTAGAATATATGCGTTTTAAAACGTCTGTTCTAGAGCTTAATTCAAATTCCCGGCAACAGCCGCCTTTGGTAATCTCTACGCTCAAGAAGACCGTGGACACGTAAACTAAGGGGTAATGCTCATTGGAGGGCCTCACTCAGCAAATTCCTCCGCCTTAAAAGAGATAGTTCTCGAAACATTTGTGCTTGCTAAATTTACGAAAACGGTCACATTTCAAGTGCTTGTATTTAAATTATTTATAATCTTATTTAGTGAAATACTGAATCTTTGTTGTAATATGTGCTAAAACAAGGTAATTTTTGAATCAGCTGTTACTTCTTCATTGAGTGATGCGGTCGGCTGCCATGATTGATTTCAAGCGTCTATGAGGAAGCTCTGCTGAGAGAAGATTTTCCTACAATGTGTGAAACATATTTCCTATTCGGCTATTTGAAAGGAAGCTGATTAAAGTGGTTCATTGTTAGTGCTGTTCGCAATACACAATAGGTAAGCGGAAGAATGATAGGGCGAGAGCAGAATGGAGGATGCTTGGTCTCTTCGTGTTCCTTCCATGTAGCCATTGAACCCGACTGTGAACGTTTTCACCGTGTGACACAATTGCGCCCTGAAAGTTGTCGTAGAAGAACAGAAACTTTATATGGAGATTTATTATCCTCTTTGAACGTGCAATGAGGTTTTTCAGTGAACAGTTGATCGATCATTGAAGTAGTTCCCATTGTCGAGGGGGAGTGTCGATTGGGGGTGCGGTGAAACTATTGGAAGAGTCGGGGTCGTAATAATAAGCACTGCTATAGGTTAATGGTCTTTGTTACGTAGTTCGGGTATTTTAAAAGTGCTGAGTATAAGTGCCAATGTAGTGATGTTTTTTTTTTTTACTTATCCATATTATTTGGAGTGACATTTGTGCTTGGGAAATGAGATTTAATAAGCCTGAAGGCGTGTTAGAAGTACCAACATTGGAGCGCGAGTGGTCAATGACGTAATTACCAATTTCGGTAACCTGTAACTGTCAAAACAGTGAGGACGGCTTTGTTATTTACGCGTTTCGAACCTGAATCCCGAATTACGATGTCCGCTTGTTTTATTACTCGTATGGAATAATTGAAAATGCTACTCTACGAAAGTAAACGTGTGGTACTACCACAGGGTCAGTGGATGTGCATTAGAATGCTATATGTAATTTTTCCATTTCCCGATTAAGAGAGGATGTAGACATTCTTGAGGTAAAAAGTTGAAATGTACACATATTTTGTTTAAAAATAAATTTTGCAGTTCTCGCGCCATTGATGGATCACAGAATTTGTTGTTTTTTTTCACCCACTTATTCTTCACAAGAAAGCACGGCCATTGAGAAGCCATTATCACTACCGAGTCATTTAACACAAAATGGAATTTTTGTATAAAATCGTTCCCGAATTTTTTCATAAATTGACCGAAACATTTTTTTGTATTCAAAATTAATTAATTAAAAAAATTTTGTTATCTGTTTTTGGTGTAAAACTGCCAAAAAGAGTTGAACAGTGAGAATGTACACAACCTAAAGCATAATTTTTGTTATTCAGCAATGAAATCCAATCAGACGTGTAGTCCTAGAGGAGGCCCAGGATTTTGATCTAAAAGAAGTTCCATCACAAGGTTAGAGAAGAAATGCCATATAAATTGTATTGGGAGAGCAGAAATATCATGCATGTTTTTATGTCTACTAGTACATAATTAAATGGGTTTTCAAGGGAGTAAGTTTCCTTGAATTAAATATTTTTATTTCTATAAAATATTGTTTTCAGAAATTAATATATTGAAACCACAAGGGGTTTGTTGAAAGGAAAACTTCACATGGACTGTAAAGAACACTGAAATCTGGGCGTGTACTTCACTGTCAATGGTCTTATTGCGAACTAGAAACTTGTACATTGGTAGTGTAACCCTATTGGATTTGTTTATTATTCATTTTTTTTATCAAAGGTGTAGATAGTCCATAGTACTACCTATGGCATTTTGCTGATAATAGCATTTTATTCTTCGGGTTGCATGTCTTTGTCAGTTTACATTGAATCTTGTAATATAGGCCCCCTTTAAATTATTATTTTAAGAATTTTTCTCATAACAAAAGGCTGGGAGATTTGTGGGAATTAATTAAAACATTAGCGTTACATTTTTAAGTAAAGAGAAAAACAGAAAATGTTGTTTCAGTGAATCAGGATGGTGGTGGATCAAGCTCCCCGCCAGCTGTTCCCCAAGATGCAGCCAACTGGAATGTCGCCCAAAGAGTTGTCAGAAAATGACGACCTTGCGACATCCCTTGTATTGGATCCGCATCTGGGTTTTATTACTCACAAAATGAACATCAGGTACTAATTTTGTTAGGTTATGCTTGTAAACGTCTACATATTTGTCCATGTAAATTCAAGTCTTACAACAAAGTAATGTATCAAGAGTGACAAATTTTTGGGTAGTGTGTTGTGGGAGATGAACATTAATGTTTAGAAAATTTAGCATTTCAATCAACTTTTAAATATATTACAAATGTGTCATGTGCAAACAATGGGTTATGTGATACATAAAAATAGTATGCTAGTTTTTTATTATCATTAGTTACATTTATTTGAATAAGTTTGCCTTTCTACATCAATTCCATTCTATTTTTTTAAAGTTTGTGCTATATTAATATTATTGTTGTGCCATATTTTAACACTGAAGTAGTTTGCAAAACCTTCATATGAATCATTTATGTTTTTGACTACATAAATGAAAATATTACTACTTAACTTAACTACCTAAAAATATTACTACTTAACTTAACTACTAAGTAAAAGATTTTATTTTTGATAAAACTTACTTCAACAGGCTAAATGAATTAGTATTATTGTGCTGTGAAACAGGTTTGGTGGTAACATCTTAGATGATTTTGAAAATTTTTTATATTTATGACTGTTATGATGAATGGTTAAAAAATGGCATGGAGATGATGAAGAACAAGGTTAACATTTATTTCAAATTTTTCCTTCAAGCTTATTGGATTCTATGGGAACATTCTTTTGTTAATAGGGTTTCAAAGCATTGAAATATTATGTCAAAATGGTGGAGATGATTGTGGAGTTATGAAATGTGGAATGGTGGAGTTATTTTACAGTTTATTTTCTGAATTTTCATGCAGGTATCGCCCACTGAAAGCTAACAAAGATGAGTTGAAAGCAATAGTTGATGAATTCATTCGCACTCAAGATTATGAGCAGTCATACCATCGTCTTATGTCTGGTGACTGGGTGCCTCGTTTGCCCCATATTAAAACGAAACAGCAACAGCAGCGTCTGGAAGAGCATGTATGTATTTTTGTTGTGATTGCATGATGGAGATTCATTCGTCTACAAATGGTGTTCTTGAGAAATATTAATTTTTTTAGAGTACTCCTTTTGCTAAATAGTAATCATTCATACTCTAAGAGATCTTGCTTTAGGATTGTTGTTTAGTTAGTATTGTTGCCAAAACCTCAAGGGTGTGTTACTTATTTGGCCCAATGACACAAATGTAAGAGTTCAAAATGTGCAAGTAGAACTTCTGACACATTGCAACATTTACGAAAATGAGTTTATATTTTCAAGAAAATGTTCTGCTTAATAGAAGTGATGTTGCTTGTTGGCTGAGTGACAGTAGAGATTTGAGTGATTTCAGTAGCTTTACTTATTCTATGTGCGAATGATGGGTTCTGATTAACATTTCAGTTCTTCTTTCTTCATTTTCATAAATCTTCTTTTGCAACATTTCATGTACAAAAGACAAAAGTAATAAAACTCTCGACTTCTCAGAAGCATGCCAGAAATAGCAAGGATTTGCTTCGTTTCACAGTAGACTGAGCATCTCACATCTGAAACCAGTTACAGTACTCTCTTGTTTAGTCATGACAAATTTTAGGAAAACATCAATACATCGATACTTCATTACATCACTAAAACACTTTTGATGTCATTTAAAACATCAATGTTAAAATATTGATGTTTTCAATTTTGAAAAAAAAAAATAAAAATAAAATGATGAAAAAAACGTCCTAGTTTTCTACTGCGATTTTTCCAACCTGCCCCTGGCAGGTATCTGCTGTTGATTTATGGCTGCATCCAATCGGGAGCTTGAAAATCACCGAATTGATGTCACTATGGTGACATTGAATCTCCTGATTGGATGAAACTGCCAACAGCTGATATGTGCCTGGGGCAGATTTGAAATAATCGCAGTTTAATGTGATACGAAACACATCAATTTTACTTTAAAGTATATTCTGCCTTAAATTTGACTGTCATTAATTTTCTAATCAATGTTTTATGTATTCAAGATTCAAAATGCAGTTTAACAACATTAGCACGTAAAAATTATAGTAAAGTAATAACTGTGGACAAAAAAATGTGAATAGCAAATGGTCTCGTGCTGTCTGGGAGATCGACAACCAATGGCAGTTGTCAATTGGTGTTAATTGTGACCAATTCATAAAAAAATTAATATCGGAAAGTTTATTTATATCATAACTGGTTTGTGAAAACAACATTATTTTTGAACAAATGTATTGATCTGAAGAAAATATCAGTGATATAATATCCATGTCTCTGCTTGAAAATATGCATCTTTAAAAAAAAAAAATTTGCCATCCCTACTCCCGTTATAAGAAATATTTGGTATCTTAGAATTGGGGAATGCTAATTTAAATTCATACTAGTGGAAACTCATTCAAATTTCATGGTTTATATTCCTGTCATCACATTTAAAAACAAGCATTAATCTTTGCTTAAAAAAAAAAATCTACTTTGTGTTGGTAGCTATGATCTCTCTCTCTCTCTCTCACACGCACACACATGCATGTTTGCTCGTTTGCACCAGGTGATGAAACAAGGATTGCTTTTTATAGATCTGTTGCAACACTCATGGCAAAATAAAGTAATAAACAAATGCCAGCTGATAAGCAATCATCCTATTAATTTCATTGTACACAAATTAATATTTTGTCTTAAAAAAAATAAAACTATTTAATAAGAGCAAGTAATAATTCATCAACTCCCTTTCATTTAAAGAAAATATGAAATTTTGTTGAGTAGAAAGCTCAAGAGACACTGAAAACCCTTGGTATTTTAAACGTATAGATTATCTTTGCAGAAGTTTTTTTTTTTTTTTCCCTTCACAATTTTACTGTTTACTATAAAATGTTTTTTTTTCCTGATATTGACAAAAACATTCTTTTCAAGATCCTTACAATTGAAATTCTTAAAAAATTCTCTAAATTGAGAGATTGTCTTCCATGCCATAAATGATTAACACAGAGATCACCCCAGTTGTAGAAAGCTCAGTTTAAGTACACTATATATGAAAATGATTTACGCTTTGTCAAATTCTATCCATCTCATTTTGTTTCCCTTCACATTAAAATGATGAGAATATTAACAACAAAGATCACATGTTGTAGTGTCATAACAATACACAAGAAAAGTGGCAGCAGTAGTTTGTCAATCATAGATGTGCTGGGTAATTTTTGGGTGGGTATTTGCACAGTTTTTAAGCCTCCTTTTAAAGTGTGCTTGGGAGAAAAACTAGTGTCACCTGGCTTGGCATGTGGGAAAGTTTCTTATTTCGACTCGACTTTCTTATTTTGACTTACTTGTGTGAAAAAAAGAATCCGGAATCATTGAAGAAGGGCTTTCATTAGCAATTTAGGTTGTTACATAGTGACATAACTCACGTCCATTGGCACAATGCATGAAACTGTTGACATGTCAGCCTCAAAAAAAGATCTCCTGAGTGAATTGAATCTATAGTTTTGAAAAGATCATTGGGTGGGGCAAAGCAGATTTGGCAGATGCCCATTTCAAAAACATTGGTTCAATTGTGTGAGACTATTTTTACTTGTATTTGGTTTTCTGATTTCTATATTGTAAACTGGGAGAGGTGCAATCATTGCCTGAACCTGCTGTAGAAATTGATTTTTTTATGTTATACATTTTTATTTTGTTTTGTATTCCAACCACATTTGCTGTGAACTGAAATTGTGTTTCAGATCTACCGGTATTTACGTGTATTTGACAAAGATTCTGGGTTTACAATAGAACCTTGTTACCGGTACTCGTTGGAGGGCCAGAAAGGTGCAAAAATTTGTGCCACAAGAAAATGGTTTGTATTATCTTCTGTGCTTGAAAACAAGAAAGATACATTTTAGTTAGGTCACCAGAGAAATTTATTGTAAATAAGACAGGAGTAGTTATCAAAATGCTTGATGAAATGATGACAACGATTTGCAAGTTCAAGGATTAAATGATGAGTTGTGAGCAGTTACTACCTCAACTGTTGTAGGATTAACATTGATTTTTATTTTCCTTCCATTGTGGTTGCAATTATAATAGGACATTGATACAGTGTGGATAAAAACTGAATATGAAACAACAAGTTATACCACAAACCAATCTTTTTTGTCATTGACTGATGTGCCTCAGAAGAAGTAACACTGCTGCATCTGCCACAAGCTCACAGAATTGTGCAGTTTGAATTCTCACTTATTTGTTTACTTAGAATTGTTGACATGTGTAGACGGGCTGAAGCAATAGCCACTTCTTTTGTTTGTCTGTAGGACATCTCATGTTACTATTGTACTCTCAGATATCATGTGCAACAAAGATTGGTGTGTGGTATAAGGGAGAGTGGAAAGTCAATGTTTTGTTTGCTTTTAGGAGTAAAAATGAAAAAATTCCATGTTTGGTTGGCTGCATAGCAGAGCTCTCTGAAATTGAGGAAAAGCTATTACTGCATGCTGGCAAGAATGACTTTTCAGTTATGTTTAGTTGTCGCAAAAACTGTGCACAATTATGGTTGGGCCCAGCAGCATACATAAATCATGATTGCAGACCAAATTGCAAGGTGAGAACTTAATGACAATGCTTTATAAGAAATATAATTAATTATTTTTTTGTATGATTGTACCATAAGAGATTTCATATTTTAGTAAACTTAACAAACTACATTCAAATATTTACAATTTTCATTTATCCAGTAGAATTTGGGAATTGTTTGCTAATAAACAATCCATGTTATTGAATAAAATACATATAATAATTTTATTTTTTACTACATAGTTCGTAGCTACGGGTCGTGACACTGCATGTGTTAAGGTATTGAGAGACATAGCTGTTGGTGAAGAAATAACATGTTTTTACGGAGAAGATTTCTTTGGTGATGGAAATGGATATTGCGAGTGTGAAACCTGTGAAAGGTATAAGTGATTGTGCCAGGACTTGGTAGAATGAACATGTAATTGAAAGTTATATTTATTCTTATCATTCTATTTCTTTTCAGGCGGGGAACTGGTGCATTTGCTAAAGACAAGTCAAAAAATGATGAACTAAATTCTGGTTATCGATTACGGGAAACAGACAATCGATTAAACAGGACAAAGCATCGTCAACAAAAGGCTCCGTCATCAGGTGAACTAGATGGCAATGGGGAAAAAGCGAGTCAACCTGAAAATGAAAACTCTAAGCCTGCTAATATTATAGCACCTCTAAGTATGAAAGAACTGAAGCAGAAGGGCTTGACAAAATATGATGCCGAGCTGCTTATTGCACAAGGCTGCAAGTTTTCAGATATTGACGAAGCAGCAACTCCAGCTCCACCACATACGCGGTTGAGTAGCAGTGGTGTTGGTTTGCGGTCTGGCAACAATTTGGGGTCTAGTGCAGGGACTGGAGGTACTGGAAGTTCTACAGGTGCAGCAGCAGCTACAACAACTTCTACTACTACAACTACAACTGCAACTGCGACTACAACACCATCACCTCCACAGCCACCCCCAGCACCATTACAGCCACCACCACCCCCACCCCCACAACCACCATCACCTCCACCATTACCACCACCACCACCACCACCACCACCACCACCACCACCTGCAACAACCACCACAGGAACTGTATCAACTTCAACTGCATCAACAACTTTAACTGCAACTGCATTCACTACTACAACAACTTCAGCACCAATATCAGGAATAGATTCTGTCAGTGGAGCAGTTGGAAGTGCAGTGGGGACAGCTGGAGAAAGCAGAGAATTAATTGTTGAGCTAGCTGACCAGAGCAGCAGAGAAAGAGGGGCCATGCGACAGTTACGGGCGAATCGAGAAATTAGGAGCAATGTGAGGGCTATACGTCGTCCAGCATGCAAGATGGAGGAGCCTCCAGAATTAACTCCTTCAGTTCCTCTACCCCCTTGTGTTCCAGCACCATCCCCCAATGATGATAGTGATGATAACGTGGCCTTGTCAAGCCTAATTGGGCGAGCTCCTGTGTTAGAAGCAGTGATCAGTGACTCCAGCAGTGTATCTGAGGATGTTGTGATTAGTGACAGTGATGTAGTTATAAGTAGGGAAAATGAAACTAATAATGACTCTGCTGGCCGGAAAGATCATGTGCTTAAAGTGTGTTCAGAAAACAATCGTAATTGTGATGTCATCCCCACTAAACAGGGAATTACATTACGCAACCATAAAAGACTGAATGAAACAAGTGGAGAGAAAACTAATGGTATTCATCAAAACCACCATGTACAACATGGCCAACTTCTAGAGTTAAAAGATGATGAAATATCACGTAGATCTCAGGAGAAGGTAGAAGAAGCTCCTGTTCTCAGGAATAATGAAATCACTGGTAAAGAAAAAGCTGTAAAAGAGAATGAAGCTGTGTATGTTCCTTCGGAGGTCTGTGAGAAACCGAAGCCTGAAAAGACTATAGTAGATAGATCTCAACGCAAAATTTCTTCTAGTAATAAATTGACAAAGAGCTGGGATCATCATGTTCGTCGTGTTGCAACAAATGCTCGAGCCCGTTCCAATATTGATGGTTTAATACATTCGAGAAAAGTGTTCAATAGTGAAGCATGCAAAAGACCAGCTGATCTGCCTCTTAGCAGGCCAAAAGATATATATGAGTTTGATGATCGTGATGATAGTGAAGCTGATGAACCACGTTTGTTACGTCGGGCAAGAGCAGTAACAGCAAGTGTGAAAGTGGCCAGAGTTGATGAAAACCTACACAGTGCTCCCAAGGAGCCAATTGTTGCTCCTCCGAAACCTAATGGAGGATGTGGGCGTGTGAAGTTAACCCTTCGTATGAAGCGAAGCCCTCCTGCTGATGACACAACTGAATCGTCTGGTGGCAGTGAAGACAGCTTTGAGCCGGAATATGAAGTTCTACGAGTGGAAGGTGTTGAAAATACAGTGTTGGACATAACACATTCTCGTCGGAAGAAGAGACACAAATCAAAAGATCATGAGCGAGATAGAGAGCGTCGCCGGCGCAAGTTGCGAGCATTAATGGAAGGAAGCTACCCAGTGGCCGATACACCACATGACACATCTACACCTCATCGCCACAATCACCACCATCACCATCATCCTTCTCATCACCATTCATTTCACCATCATCCCCCTATGAAACGATTACGGCTTATTCTTGGTAATGAGACTCGTACCATTGACATACCCTCCACTGTCACTACACTGTCAGGCTCAAAGTCTGCAGCAGCATGAGGTCTTATGACCTATTACATTAGTTATTTTACATGTGGCACTTTGTGCATCATAAATTATTCAGGGATTACAGAGGAATCAGAATTCTACTGTAGCATTTAAGCTCTTTAATGTATAATATTTCTGTAAATACGAATGTACTCTATACAATTAGTTATATATAAATATAAGAATAGTAGAGGAATTTAATTTGTTTTGGCTCCACAAATGGTTTCAAAGAATATTGAAATTGTAGCACAGCTCTATGGTTCTTGTCAGACAGGTAAACGAGTGCAAAAATGTGTAGAGATAAGGTATTTTCAATGCTGGTTGAGATTTTGTGTATTTTGAGAAAAATATAACCTGTTCTTAGCGTGTGAGGTGAGTTGAAAATACTAGAATTTAGTGTTTGTCATGCTTCATTTCAGCTTTTTGGAGTGGGATTGCTGATCGGGCTTATCTGTATTTCTATATAGATATTTGCCAATATCTTAGCATGAATGTGTTCCACTTGTGCAGATTTTGTAAATTTTGAAAACATTGTAATTCAGTTCAGTGAATGTGAATGTTGAAAGGTCAAAGTGATGTTTGTGTACTAATGAAAATTAATTTTTATTTTCTCTTTTGTTATTTATTTATTTTCTCATATATTTTATGATTGTGTGATCAGACCTTTTGCTCTGATTGTGCATCCAATTGGTGTTCAATGCAAAGCTTCCGAAGTGTATATATTCTGGAAGATATATACAAGTGAAACAATTTAGAGGCAAACCGGTTTTAGAGAAGGGTGTTGGCCCATAAGCAATATTTATCAAGTACACAAATTACAATGTCAAATGTGTACTATAGTTGACTGGGTTTTCTTTATTCTGGCTAGATAAATATTCTAGTTTATTAGTGATGGTCTTAGTGAAGTTCTGACGAGGTGAATGTGTATGCTTGACTAAAAATGAATCCGGTTGGCTGAGGTCAGGCATGTCAATGAAATATTTTTCACTTGAGACATAATTGTTGATCAGTTAACTTTTGTTATATTGAATCACAGGAATATGAATATTTTATTACAAACAAAAAATTCAGAATTAAAAACATTTTAAGGGATATAAAGCGCCCTTAAATCTTACATATGCCATATTTGCATTCATTATGGTTAATGGTATATTATATGAAATGCAACACATATTTGCTCTCTGCTGTTGTACCTTCATTTTTGTAGGTTTTGTACATTATACATTTGTAATAAAGTATTCATTTCCAGAAGAGTTGCATAATTTCTAAGAGGTAGTGTGTGAAAGTGATAAGTTATAGAAAGAGAACCATCATAAGTGCTTTTCTATATTCCAGAAACTTTGTATTAAATCTTCTACCTACATTATTTTCATTCTTAGCCAACCTGAGATAGTCTAAAGACTTTGTTCAGTCCTGATTCCTCTGTTCCCTGTTGTATTTTTTTTTTGGTCGTAGTGTTTCATAAATACGATACATATTGCAGCAACAGAAGAAAGTTTTAATTGTATTGCATTTACATGGATTGTCAAACAGCATAAGAAGAAAGAAATCGAAGATAGAACTTAGTGGAATTCAAAATAGTAGGGCATACGAACCATGTTGCTGTTCGTTAATAAACCTGTGGGTGGGTTTGGGGTTGGATTTGTTAAATTTTTTTTGAATGATTTTTAACGTAATTTCCTTTTGGTGCCAGCGAGATTTTTTTAGTTTTTGGTATTTATCAAGAACTTTTACAAGTGCATATGGGCTACCAGCAATTTTTAATATTTGATATTTATTTCTTCTGTAATCTTTCCTTTCATCGAATAGATTTTTTATTATTTTCTCTGATTATTTCTTCTTGGTACTAATTTATCACTGGTGGCTTCATTTGTTGTCTCTTTTTAAGCTGTTATACTCATTTTTAGAAGCTCTTAACATGCTCATTGTTTTCATTTTCTTTTTCAACTTGTTTGTATTTTGTCTGAGCTCCATTTAGAGGCTGTGACTTTCATCTCTGACTCAGGCGATGGGGAGCATTGGCTCCACATAAAAAAAAATAACTAGTTTCATATCAGCTCGTTTCACTGCCGTTAAAGACAATGTCATTAGCTGCAATATTTTCCTTCACTCATGTTGGATACATAGTCTTTTTCTTCATATTTTGTTTTGTTTTTAAAATAAATAATTGTTTTGTCATATATGAATTGTTTACCTGAAGTATCCTTTTCTATCCTGTTTAAATTCCTATCAATCAAGACAATTGAGTGCAGTGGATTCCAAAATTTGAATGTACCATGTTTGTAATTGTTAGAATCTTTTTATCTGATGCTGCAGTATGCAGACAAGGAGTCTGAGTACAAGTAATTTTTACCATAAGTTGCTTGAACATTAATCATCCTCAGGATTACTCTGAAGACAGAGGAAACTTTACATGAATACCAGCTTAAAAGCAATAATTTTTTCTTTCCAAATACCTGTGAAATGGGATGGGTGGGTTTGGTATTACTGTTTTTTGACAGGAAATACTTGTTAATTTACTTTTAAAATCCAATTGATACAAATTGAGGCTGAGCCACATAGTGGCACCATACTTGTTATGTTCCTCAGTATTGAGGAATTACGTTTGATGTATATTCTTTTGTATTAGTGTGTCTTGTTTCACTATACAGGCACTCCTGGTTGTGCAATGAATTTGTAGAAAGTTTGAAAAATGATTTAATATTCCAGTATCCCTTTTGTAGGAGACAGAAAGCATGTGGCATAAGTGTTCAATATAATCTGATTTGAAGATTTGCATGAATGAAGAAAGGAGCACAATTTCTGGTGGCAAGATTCTCATAAATTTAGTGCTTGAACTAGTATTTTGAAAATTATTTAATCACTTTTATGTTGTGTTGATAGCACTTTCCTTTGGATCTTATTCATTACACAATCTTGCCATTTGATGAAGTATGTTACGTACAAAAGCACAGGTGCAGTTCATAAGGGATTTTTTGTACTTGATGGAAAAAAATCAGAAACCAAGTGAGATAATTCATATCTGGGGTAATGTATACTAGCATATACTTTTAAACTGTCTTGTTACATAGTGCATAAGCCTTTGTAAAGCATTGCAGTTTTCCTTTGGTGGTGCTAAGTAGTTCCACAGGGGACCTTGGTTGTGATTTATGAATTTGCATTCCAATTGAACTTGTTAGGGGCCTGTTTTCTTATGTTCGAAGTGCACATGATTAAAAGGGTACCTAGACATGAAGTGTTTAACATTTCCAGTAATGGATTGTTGTAACAGGAGGTAATTAGTACTGCTGCTAATTGTGCTGTGAATGAAAGTGCAGAATGGAATTAAAAGAGGCTAGTAGTGACATTGAGCTAGTTAAAATGGGACTGTTTCTCTTGTTTCTGCAGTCTATTATTCCTTATTGGGAACAATTTCTTCAATTTTAGATGTAACTAGTTTGAATGAGAAGTGTGTACATCAATGCCTTGCATATCTCTCATTTGAAGGTTACACAGCTTGCTTCACTTATTTCTCCTGTCACTGACCTTTGCAAATCTTTTGCTCATGTAGTTTTAAGAAATCACCGATGCATTTTTTTAATTAAGCATGTCTACAAAAATTTTACTCCTGTGATGGAATGTAGATTCTGAATCCTGTGTATTGCTTACTTTGGATCATCTATGCAACAAACTACCATAGTTTCATACAACGACCACAATGGTCCTGTTTTGAATGCTGAGCATTCTTAAGTTCTGTTTCCTGGCAGAAAAAGAATACTTTCATCATGTTTTAGAGTTGTGAAACAGCCAAGCTATCTGTCTCTTCTCATAGTTTAGCAGGAGCTGGATACTGGTGTAAAACTCCTGTGGATGTTTTACAGAGAACTGTTGTGCCAGTATGTAGTTCCGCTAACAGAATGTTTTGTCTCCATTTTCATACTTTGCTTTTAAGAACAATTCATTACTATCTGCAATATTAATTATTAATAAAGCATTATGTTCTTCATTTCTGTAGTCTATATCATTAACTTAATGTAGCCTTCTTCCTTAGTACTCTTGTTAATCACTGTCTTTCCTGCCTGATGATGAGACAATGTATTGCAATACAAAGTAGATAATTGTCATAGACAATTACGTTGAGACAAGAATTTCCCTTTGCAAGTAAAATAGGAAAACTTAAGGAGGGAATATTTAGGAGGGGGCATGTTTCACTAATTCAAAGTAAAATTTATTTCCACAATGAAAAAAGTAGTTGAACATTAACAAAATTATTTTATGGACATGATAGTACAGAATTTTGTACAAACAACTATTGACAAAAAAAATTTATCCTTTACTCTGAACGTAAGGAATATTTTAATTCCCTTAATTCAGAGTTACAAATTTAGCTATTTAGAGTTCTCTTTTTGTAATTTCTGGAGTTCTTCATACCATCCCAAAGTTTTTAGGAGGAGTGTAATATTCTCTGTGATATCTCCTGTAAATATAGCATCTTTTGCACGCATTCCCATAGTGCCAACGACTTCTCGGTTGAAGAGTATTCTGGGCACGTTGTAACTTACTTCTTCTGCAATTGCAGCGAATGGATAGACCTATGAAAATGAAAAGATGAGAAAAGGAAAGGAACCATAAAAAAAAGTGAATTTGATTGTACGTACTTCTAATGAAGTCCCCATTACAATAAGAAGATCTGCATACAGAGCATCTTCTTGGTATAAAAAGAACCGATCAGGCATAGCCTCCCCAAAAAATACAATATCAGGCTTTACCAAACCCTACAAAAAAGTTTTTAGCACCTTTTTTAAAGTAGGAATACAAACAATTTTATAAAATTAAAGTTAAAAATATGACTACAAAAATTGTACAGATTCTCTGTGTTAACTTTCTTCAGGAAGTTGTTGTTTCCTTGCCTACTTGAAAATATTTATTTCACTAGTGAAATTTAATTTCATAAAAAAGAAGATAAAAATCTATTTTTCAGTTCTTTCTTAGAAATAAGTTGGTACAGATCGTCAATTTATTGTTATTTCTTTCACAAACCTTGCAGTGATCACAATACACCACTTTCTCTTCTAAAATTAATGAGCGGGTTTTTTCTGGATCATGTTGGCGGTTGCATTTGATACAGGATGCTGTTGAGAAGCCACCATGGGCTTCAACCAATTTATTCCCAGGAATTCCAGCCACTGTGTTTATGTTAATAATATTTAACATGGAATGACTCTTCCCCACATATATATTCACACTTATTGCTCAGCTTGCTGTTAGCAATTAAATCTATTTATTAGCTGTTAAACAAAGCATGAAATTATTTTATTTACAATCTTAAGTGTTACAAAACTCACACCTCTCTAATCCATCAATATTCTGGGTGTACATACGAAGAAGCATGCCTTTCTCATGAAGTAAACGAACAAGATAGTGCCCTATATTTGGGGAATACTTTACACCAGGGTACAATTCTTTTGCCAGAGTAATAAATGGGCGTGGATCACGAACAAAAAAACCCAAATCAAAGATCGCTTCAGGATAAGGCAAATTATATTGTTGAAGATTGTAATATAATCCAGTACCGGGAGACCTGTACATAAACACGTGTAAGAGCAAATGAATTTTCTTTTTAATGCAAGTTATACATCATACAACTTATATGCACCTAAAGTCTTGTATACCACTTGCCGTACTGAGACCAGCTCCTGCCATCACTAATATAGATCGACTTTCTTTCAGCTGTTTGGCTGCTTCAGCCAGTGGAACACCACTATAACATCTTCTTTGAAGTACTGTCATCAAGTAATTAATTACAACTAAGTTATAGTATCAGGAACAATAGAAATGTATCGTCGCATGTTCAATTGCCTGATTACAATTTACTTACTAGCTGCACATAATGTGCCAAATAACTTTCGGCACCCAGCGCACGTACGTGCGTAACCAATCATTTTGTGGGAACTGAAATTCTCATGCAGTGCTGTAGAATATTAAACAAATTGAAAACTTAACCAACACTGTTTGCCTTTAAAGAGCTGCCATGTTTTGTGGATGGAAGTATAGACTGGTGTAGAAGTGGACTACGTTAATGCGAAATGACCCAAACAAGCTTCGCTGCTTTCATTGAGGAAATTAGATAAAACTAGTCCATTAAAAAAGTACTTGACGTTTGATTAAATATTTATTGCAATTTATGAGTTTTAAATGATGAGAAGTATATGCTTCAGAAAGAAACGCACTTATTGTATAGTCATTTTTATATAGTGATCTATTTATTTAAAAAAATGATTAAAAGTTACAAAATTATTGGATGAAGCTTAAAGTAAGCTAGATTAATCTTCCGGACACCTCGTATTCAAAACGTCGCATAACAGTAAATGAAGATTCAAATTACCGCCGCCAGGGGGATTGCGGGGTCTACTTGTATATATTTACTACTAGAGGGCAGGAAAGACGCTATTGAAATCGGGACTCAAGAGCGCGGGTCTTTCGGAAAACTTGGTCGAATAAATATTATATATCTTACAAACTATGTGCAAACCAATATTTTTTTAAATTTAATTTCCAGAATAATTATTGATATCTTTTTATTTGAATATCATTGTATTTTAATAGGTTGAGCAAGGAATAAATTTCTAACAGAGTTGAACGATTGGCAAACAATCAAATTTTGTAGACTTTTTTGCAAAATATATTCGGAATATATCTTTTTCGCCGCTCTCAACGCTTTTACTAACTTTTATTCCAACTTGAGCGAATATTATTTCGATTATCACCCACGGAGGAAACAGTCTTAAACAGTACTTAATAAAACTTGGCGCAGCCGTGCATTCAGGCAAGAAACAGGACGTGCAGCTCAAACGGGTGGGCTGCTCGCACAAGTTTGGGAGTTTTCGCTCCAGCGCACCATTTGCATAAGTGTCTGGCGCAACGGGAAGATCCGCTTAACAGAGTGAGGGTTGGAAGACTTGCTACTAGAAAGAGAGATCGTCGGAGGAAAAGGAAGACGACGATGTCACAGCAGTATTACCCTGCGTGGCAATTGATATATCCATTTCTAGGTTTAATATAAGTTTTTACTTTCTCATTTACGTAGTGAACTATGTGTTTTTTTAAAAAAATATTAAAAGTAACAAAATAACTGGATCAAGCTGGAAGTAAGCTTCTAGATTAACCTTCCGGGCACTTTATTACAGGAAATGAATATACAAATCACCGCCGCCAGTGGGATCAGGTTTTCGTCCAGTTATCCTGATCCTTGAGCAAATGCTGAGATGGCACCTTGTTTCGCTTCTGAACATAAATGTAACTTCAAATTAACTTCTCCGCATAGCACGTCACATACAGTTTTTAACTGTTTTGGACGTAAATAAATTAATAAATTGCAGGATACGGAGTAATATAAGGTAATGCTGCGGTGAAAAAAGCAGTACCAAAACAAAATTATTTTGTGACTCCCTGATACAGTAAAATATGATTTTTTTTGCTCCTGTATGTAGTAATGACATTCTCTAATGGTTAGCGAAGACAGGATCCATATTTTGTGGTTCCTTAATCTCAAAAAAAATGTATGAATAGTGCTGACTGTGATTAATTAGGCGAAATATAATATTTCATAAAGACTGTGGAAAGTAGTGGAGTAACTAGTATGAGGCGGAATAGTGGCTGCGAAGCGAAAACTTTGATCTGTTGCGAGGGTCAGCAGAACTATGCAGTTAGCTACACGAGTAAGAAATGTTATAATGAACGTCATAAAACCGCTACGCCTTTAGCAAACACGCGTAGCGACTTTGAAATGGCGAGGATTATGGTGCCGGGCGTGGCCAAGAGGCAAGATGAAAGAAGATTGGAAGTGGATCTGGTGGCAGGAGAGAGAAGACGGCGTTTCAAGCGACATCGCGGACGGCTGGTCAGCGAGGGAGCGAAGCGACGACGGGATGGCTGGAGGTCGGCATGCCAACTGCAGCGCCAGCGCCGCACAAGGTAACGAGAGTATTTGTAACGAGAATTAAGGGCAGGCGGCGCCGTGAATGCGCTTGTGACTGAAAGACAGAAATCAATGGTAGTTGGAATAATAAATTAGAATTTGTGGCGGTCAGTACTGCGAAGACGAACCGCAAAAGAGCCTTGCAGTCTGGATTATCCTGGGCAGCTATTTCTGCCCAGCGGACCTGACTACAGGCGTGTGAGCAGGTGGTTACTGGTAGCGCAGAAAAGTAGAATGTAATTTTACTGATTTAATGGATTCAGTGCAAAACAATACAAAACTTGATGAATGGTTCTAATTAGAGGTTACTTGGGGATGATTTATGACTAGCAATTGGTAACAAAGTAAAGAAATAAATACTAATAACAAAATACAAATAATGATAATTTAACTGCTTGATGTTTACACCAATGAAATTAGTTATTGTGAGTGTTCAGTTTGGAGTATGGTGCGTTATTAATTGTTATTATGCAATCGTTTTGGAATTTTCAATACTGGCAAGAGTTCAATGTAAGTTACTATCAACAATTTAGGAGGAAAACGTTTACTTGTCATTTGAATTAGAGAATGTTATTTTGTTTTCGTTACTCACCTAGAAGCAGTGGATGGAAGCAGGTGCTCGGTAGCGGCTTCGAGATGACGATATAATGATTAATGCTTGAAGTGGCATTCGGCAGCAAATGCGTGCAATTGTCGTTCTACGTAGTTACTAGACGAACTAGAAGATCTCGCAGTTTTATGTAGTTGTGTAGCACTCCGACATTTCTGAGTAGTAATTGCTTTTTGGTGTTGATAGCGATGTACACGGGCGGTCACAATTGTTTAGAGAAGATTGCGTGCGTAGCTACATCGCAATTATTAGCCACACATGGGTAGTAGTCAAAGTAATTCAGGCATGCGATATGCATGCCACGAACAATAAAGGTTACGAGAATTACGTCCACGTTGTAAGGTGATCTGGAGGCTAGTGGCGTTTTGTCGGAGGCCATATAGGGTCGTAGGTCATATAGTGCGGGGGTGATCAGAATTATATATATTGTAACCACTCAAACCGTCGTGGTCACCTCCGACTCACCTGAGTACCTGATTTTTTTCTCGGATTCTGCGGTGCCCCGGCTGCTCTGTCGGTAGACTCCCTAGAGGGAGGCATGCGTGTTTGGGGCTAACTACAACTACCACGACTACATTCAAAACAAGGTCTCATTTTTTTTACTGAATTTAATGAGCCTAATTTGCGATTGAGGAGAAGCCTCATACTAAAATTAATCTTACTAACTACCTTAAAACTAATCTTATATCATACGGCCGTCATGGCCAAGTTGGTCGTGACCCTGCTTGCGGGAACGGTAGCCCCTCGTCCCAGCGTCTGAAAGTGGTGCGGTCGCTGTGCGTGCGTTGGCTGCACTACCCGTGGTCGCGTTACTTGTGTTCCGGCCCGTTGTCACTCCGGACTCGCGGTCAGGCACTTACGGGCACGGCCCGCTGCAACTGTTTCGAGCCATCGTCCCCAGAGTCGGCCTGAGATGCCTCGATGAGACGCGGTAATCGGGCGGCGGCGCGGCAACTGTGGCCGCTGGCGTCCCCCGTTAATTTAAGCGCAGTCCGAATGTTGGAAGCTGAATACGAGGTCAGTATGTAGAAAGCGAGGATCAGAATATAACGAACGAGCGAGCGTCTTGAGCTTGCCACGAAGGCTTCGCGGATCACGTGACCCTCCCCCGCGTCATTTCTCGCGATTGGTGTGCGCGCGTCACGCCATTTCTCCGCCCTATCGCGGCGTCGATGACGAACGCCCGCGCCTTGCCAAATTCCGGGAAACTCCACCGTCATTCGAATTTCAAGAGAAAGGCCCGGCGCTGCGTCGTTCGGTCGGGGGCGGCAAGCGTACTTCCCGATAAGTCAAGGGGTGTGGCTTGGCGTGGGGTGCACCGAACAGAAGGGCTGGGTTCCACAGATGCCAGGCGCACCCGAAAAGGCTTCAGGTAGCGACAAACTGCGCGTTTGCTGGAGTCCTTCTCAGCGGCCAGCGTATGCTCAGTGTAATAGTAACACACGCGTCGCCACCTGACACTTGCGATCGTCCCATTACATTATATATATATATATATATATATATATATATATATATATATATATATATATATATATATTGTAGCGATACCAATTTCCTCATACAAAATTTCATAAGGCTGAGGGCAGTTGGGAAATGAACAGACGGCGTTGCACGTGCAACCTCGCTTATCGCGACACCCGTTTGCGCCCCCGGCACATTAAGAAAGTCGTTACAAGGGTCAGTCGTCGAAAGATTCACTGAGAGGCACGTGTTCGCATGGCCAGCTGCGAACCTTCTAGAACGCTCGCTTACATCTAGGGAATCCCAGAGCGATAAATTCTTTCACGGACAACGCCTGCCTTGTGCAAGCATGGCCGGTGTTCTAGAAGGAATAGGAAAATTCTGGACGCTCACAGTGACGCAAAGAGTTGAAACTTCCGTGGCTTCCCCGTCGCGATTGGTTGGAAATAGTGTAATGCGCAACTACCTTTGGCCAATAGCGACGCAACTATCATAAGGTGTTGGAACATACGAGAAAACGAGCGGGGGTAAAAGTTGACCTAATACAATTTCGAGTGAGAGAATATCAGAAAGTGCAGAGCATCAGACGGGGCCAGATCATTTAGACGGGGAGCAGTCGGGAGAGAATCTTCTCTGGGGGGATAACTATTCGTCGGGGAGAGACCAGTGTGCCTCTGAAAAACTTATAATTATTCGTCGGAAGGAGCCTGAGTTCTAGGCTGAGGGCAGTTGGGAGAAAAACTTATCTGGGGTGGGAATTATTCGGGCGAATGTGCCTATGTGGGATTTTATTATTTTTCTGCGAGTTTTGAGCATTGAGCCGGCTGCAGTAGACAGAGAAAATTCTCTGGGGTGGGAATTCGTCGTGATGAGAGGCGAACGTTTCTCCGAAGGATTGCTAAACTGTCCGAAGTTGTGTTTGACAATTATTATAATGAGAATCAGAGGTACGCATAGTTAATTACTACGTTCCTGAGATTGAGATCGCCCGGCCGCTCCAAGTCTACCAGTTACTACCAGTCTACCAGTCCCGCTTCGAGTTCAACCAGACAACACTACTAGACGCCGTCAACGCAGCCACGCGTAACCGCCCCTGTGGTGACGTCACGACCCGACCGCCAGCTGGTGGCCCGAGAGGCTACCGACCTCCGCTGAATTCTTCCGAAGGACGGCAGCCGTTTCCTCGCCCGCGCCGCGCCCTCCCCAGGCGCGCAGAGACCCTTTCCAGGCAGTATTTTTCAATGGGCATTCGTCCCGTGTAAAGTTTTGTAATGCGGCGCCGCGCTATGGCGCATCGATTTGTAACTTTTGTATTTTGCCATTGTAATGTTAATTATAAGTCTTCCTAATTTTAAGCTTTATTCTCAATACTAACTTTTCCATCTTCTTTTCTTTCCACCTAATTTTCACATTTCTTTATTCAATTTACAAGTGTAACTTCCCTGGGGCATTTTAATTTGATTGCCCAGGAATAAAAGTGATTTTTACCAGTGATCAAAGTGTTTCTTTCATGTTACCAGTATCTGTTTAACGATTCCTTCCATCACCGACTGAGCTACAAAGGGCCGCTTACCGGGCGTTCTCTCATGAGATGACCGGTGGGTGTTACAATATATATATATATATATATATATATATATATATATATATATAATTGATCTAAGGAAAATACCATAATTGTATTTCTTTATTTAGAAAAATAAGAAAATAATCAGCACAGATAAGACCCAATAATTTATGCAAAACAGACACATACAATATATACATACAATAATAAATTATATTGGTTAATGAACTAATGTATTATGACAAAATATGGCATCATTTATTCACCATGCACAAATGAAGCAAGGATCACTATTATTGGACAGCTTCTTATAAATATTTAGAATTGTTTTAAATTTGGTAAACGTTACTCCTTGATTCAAATAGTTTAGCAAAAATACAACAAAATTTCACTTCCTAACAAGGCAATATATTAAATAAAACTTAATATCACGTTGGATAATTCTGTATGAATATCCGGTATAATTTGAATAATTGTAGTGACCGTCTCTCCGTCCGTGACAGTCCGTCCCAGTATGCGATAGGCATTAGCTGCTTACCTTCATTACATTTCGAGTGCGTTCGTGGAATAATCCACACCGACGTTGAGAGCACATTGTCAGAAATTTCCGCATTACTATGATGTAAGTTATGTTAAAGTAATTATCATAATCGCACATTAAATTGAATGCACACATGTACATTGAGATGCAAAAGTCAATGCCTAATGGTCACATCTGGAATGAATGAATGAATGAATGAATGATCTTGATGGTCTGGTGATTATGTATGTGCGGTATGATGATGAGAGGAAGGAGAAATGGAGAACCTCTAAATTAAATCTGCACTGATTTTAACTTGTGCTTTAAATTTAATTCGCAAGTATATTAAGCTATTTGTAACGTACAATGTTACATAAAGTTTCATGTACAACACATTAATGTACATTAAATTTAATGACATTTCTGACTGCAGTTTCTCTGTACGTGTTCATCACCACTGCCATCCATCCCGATTCACATGGAACTCTTGCTTATAGTGGATCCGCACAATTCGTGCCTTTACTTGGCGCTTTTTCATTTTTTTAAAAGATACGCTGTCACTATTGCTCTGCGAAAATCACAGTTACTAAAATTTCCCAACCTTTTTATAGGAAGCATCTAATCCAAAAGCAAATATCGGAAACCACTATCGTATTCCAACTCTTCAGATTCCACATTTTCATCAAATAGATCGACTCTGCCCATATATCTTTTGTACATTTTGACTAACGCAAACAACAACGTGGATTTTTGTTCGTTTCTTGTTACGTACTGAAATTCGGTTCACTATTGAAACTGGTTGCAAGTTGTGGCGTTTTGATGCAAAAGTCACAGTATTGTTGCCATTCCATCTGACAACAATTATTTCTTTTGAAGCAATGTAGTTTATTTCGACTCTAGACTTTTTCTTCATGTGCTTTGCGTTCACGAGAGAACGGTTTTCGTAACAGTAAGGCGGTTTTGCCTTACTGTCCCACTAATATTATCCTCCGTAATACATTATTTTTTCATTACCTAAGTTTAATTGATTAAGACGGTTCTATCAAAGCTAAAAAATCTTATTCTTAGAAAATAATGATTACTTTCTCTTCTAATTTCCGAAATCATGCCTACTTTCTCCTCTAACTTGCAATTATTTATTCAAAATCGTATAATAAGATTAAACCCTTTGCGTTATACTTAACAACAATCATAATAATGTCATGCTTGCACGTAAAATATAGTAAAAGAAATTTGCTCGTTGGTATCTGTTATTCAGCTTCATAATGAGAGACGATGGTCACAAGTATACGCACTGCCAAAGCTCACCCTTCTTGGAATTGCCTATAAATCATTTTTATTTCAATCTCAATGTGGGAGACTGCTTTCAATTTCCTACGTTTTGCTGTCATTTGGAGATTATGACATTCTCGGTGAAAAATCAATTATTAATTGTAAATTTTTGTTAGTTAAAATTACATAATAAATTTTTAAGAGAGGCCACAGCTTTAAAATATTGTTTATGAGCTACAATGAGCATAAAGTAAAAAAAATAGTCGATTCATAGTTGTGCACACAAGAACATACGCAGTGAAATGTGGCGCTTGTAGAAATAAATACGGGTCATACCCATTTAAATAAGTGGGCAAATGATTTCACAGCGTGGATCACTGCATTACACTTTGAGGCATTCAATCTACGCGCTGCGTCGACCACTCCCGCTTCTCCCCTCCCCCAAATCTGACTATTCCATCTTGCACTTTGGCAGCTCTCACGGGCAGACGCTGGCATGGACGTACAGAATGCCTGCGGGAGCAGGCGTTGTGCAGGCCTGTACTATACTTGTTTTTTTTCCTAGGTGCGCGAGGCCTTGTATTCACGATGGAATATCATGATATTTCGCGTCTTTCCTGGTGCCGCTAATGTCGCGTGTTCGCCAGCACTGCTCGATACGGTCGCGACTCAGCGATGGACCGTGTCTATGAAGTGGTGGCTAAGAGAACTGCTTGCCTCGATCCCTTTCATTTGCCACAAACGTTACAAAAGTAACTCGCGAGAACTTCTACCTGCGAACCCCTAGTGAAACATGAATGTGCGGCATCGAGATAAAATATTTCTTTTCTTACGGAAGTTTATTTCCTGTGTTCACTATAACCGATGTTGAGAATTCACTTTGACCAATTTTAGTGCTATTATTAATATATGTGTATCGGACCCAGCGACTTCAGTTCACTACATCTCAGATTCGACTGTGTACTAGTTCAGAATTAATGCATTTTAGAAGATAGACCGACTACGAAATTAGGTACCAGAATGAATGAAGAAACTTTTTACTTTTTGCTTTTATTTCCGATTATGTTTACGTCATGGTTAACATTGCTTGCCATAAATTCACTATCAGTAGCTCTTCCTGTCGTTTGACTTATTTTTGTCACACGCGTCTCAATTTTGTTCTAGTCTAATAAGTTGGCTACCCCTATACCTACTCTGTCGCACCAATAGTGATGGCTGATGAAATCAGCCTTCTACCTCTCTCAAATCCGCCCCAAAGACGATTTTGCAGTGCTTTTACATAAATATGCCATCTGCCCACTTCCAATCTATCGTGGCTCCATTTGGGGAGGTGCTGCCCCTTCTGTAGTTAAACCACTTCAAACATTTCAAAACAAAACGAATTAGAAAAAGTAATTTATTATATATAGCAACAAGATTTATCCATTTCTTAGTTCCTAGGGCCCGGCAAAAATAGCTTTTCTATCGAAGAATCGCCTATTTTTCCCGCAGCCGGTCACGAGAATTCTTCTCCAGTTAGCGGATGAATTCGACGTGGCAAATATATGAGCTAGTGTGAAAAGAGAGTACGGGGTGGGAAGAGTACGGGGTGGGAAGAGTACGGGGTGGGAAGAGTACGGGGTGGGAAGAGTACGGGGTGGGAAGAGTCCGGGGTGGGAAGAGTCCGGGGTGGAAATAGTACGGGGTGGGAAGAGTACCAGGCACGAAGAGTACCGGGCAGGAAGAGTACCGGGCAGGAAGAGTACCGGGCAGGAAGAGTACCGGGCAGGAAGAGTACCGGGCAGGAAGAGTACCGGGCAGGAAGAGTACCGGACAGGAAGAGCACCGGGCAGGAAGAGCACCGGGCAGGAAGAGTACCGGGCAGGAAGAGCACCGGGCAGGAAGAGTACCGGGCAGGAAGAGCACCGGGCAGGAAGAGCACCGGGCAGGAAGAGTACCGGGCAGGAAGAGTACCGGACAGGAAGAGCACCGGGCAGGAAGAGTACCGGGCAGGAAGAGCACCGGGCAGGAAGAGCACCGGGCAGGAAGAGTACCGGGCAGGAAGAGCACCGGGCAGGAAGAGTACCGGGCAGGAAGAGTACCGGGCAGGAAGAGTACCGGACAGGAAGAGCACCGGGCAGGAAGAGTACCGGGCAGGAAGAGCACCGGGCAGGAAGAGCACCGGGTAGGAAGAGTACCGGGCAGGAAGAGCACCGGGCAGGAAGAGTACCGGGCACGAAGAGAACCGGGCAGGAAGACTACCAGGCAGGAAGAGTACCGGGCAGGAAGAGTACCGGGCAGGAAGAGTACCGGGCAGGAAGAGTACCGGGCAGGAAGAGTACCGGACAGGAAGAGCACCGGGCAGGAAGAGTACCGGGCAGGAAGAGCACCGGGCAGGAAGAGCACCGGGCAGGAAGAGTACCGGGCAGGAAGAGCACCGGGCAGGAAGAGCACCGGGCAGGAAGAGTACCGGGCAGGAAGAGCACCGGGCAGGAAGAGTACCGGGCACGAAGAGTACCGGGCAGGAAGAGTACCGGGCAGGAAGAGTACCGGGCAGGAAGAGTACCGGGCAGGAAGAGTACCGGGCAGGAAGAGTACCGGGCAGGAAGAGTACCGGACAGGAAGAGCACCGGGCAGGAAGAGTACCGGGCAGGAAGAGCACCGGGCAGGAAGAGCACCGGGCAGGAAGAGTACCGGGCAGGAAGAGCACCGGGCAGGAAGAGTACCGGGCAGGAAGAGCACCGGGCAGGAAGAGTACCGGGCAGGAAGAGCACCGGGCAGGAAGAGTACCGGGCAGGAAGAGTACTGGGCAGGAAGAGTAGGGGTGGGAAGAGAAAGGTGTGGGAAAAGTACGAGGTTGACGAAAAAGTCAAGGTGGAGCGAAAGCGACTCTAGCAGAACGGGACAAGATGGGTCCGCAGTAGCTAAGGCGGGGCTGGAGAAAGCTGGACGGGACAAAGCGAGACTGGACGAGGAGCGGATCAAGACGAAGGAGAAGGCCTACCGGGCGGAGGCGCTGCGGGACGGGGTGGGATGTAACACAGCGAAACAAGTCAAGCGCGACAAAGCCGAGCAGGAATCGTCGAGCCGGGAGAAAAGCGGCCTGATCAAGGTGAGATGGGACAAGGCGAGGCGGGGCAGGGCGTGGCGGTATACAGCGAGAAGGGACAAGGCGAGGCAGAAAAAGGTGGGACGGGGCAGGCGGGACATGGCACGTCGTGGTGCAAGAGAACGGTTCAGGAAAAGACGAGTTTCGGGGACGGGGAACGCGACGAGGCGATGCGAGGCGAAGCGGTGCAAATCGGGGTTGGTCACAGCGATACGGAGAAAGGCGTGGCAAGGCAGGGCAAGGCGAGGTGGGACAAGGTGAGGCGGGGAAAGATGGAACGGGGCATGCGAGTTTGGCAGGTCGTGGCGGCAGAAAACGGTCCGGGACAAGGCTGGTTGGGGGGGGGGAGGGGGCGGGGCGAGGTGAAGTGGGGCAAATCGGGGTTGGTCACAGCGATACGGAGAAAGGCGTGGCGAGGCGGGACAAGCCGAGGTGGGACAAGGCGAGGCGGGGAAAGATGGAACGGGGCTAGCGGGAATGGCACGCCGTGGCGGGAGAAAGCGGTCCAGGACAAGGGGAGTTGGGAGGGGGAGGGACGCGACGCGAGGAGGCGCGTGGCGGGGCGGGGAGTGCGGGGCCGCGGCGCGTGGAGCGATTGAAGCGGCGCGCGCCGGCGGCGGCGGCGCGAAGGGGTTGGCGGCTGCGGGGCGCCGGCGCGGCGCGGCGGGGCCCGCTCGCACCCCCACCCGCGGGGGCCGCGCACGCGCCGAGGCCGCGCCGCGCGCGGGGTGCGCGCCCCTGCGCCGCCGCCGCCGCCGCCGCCGCTCAGTGCGAGGAGCCGGCCGCCGGCGCGACACGAGCCCCCGCACGCCGCCGCTGCCGCCGCCGCCCGCGCCACGCTCGCCGCGGGATGAAGACGTGGTCGCCGCTGCCCGAGCCCGCGCTCAACAGTACGTACCGCTTGCTGGCACGGCTTGCCAAGCAGCCCTTTGGCAACGCACACGCATCATTCAAAGCACATAATATCGCGTGGCTGTTGTAGAACATTTGTTTAAACAATAATGTAGTTTAAACATTGTCGCTCTAGTCGTACTTGATTTCTCCGCTGGATAGTGAAATTTACGTAGTCAGCCAGAACAGGCCTAATGGTTTAGGTCTCGCCACGTAAAATACGCCATCATTGAATCATTGATGTGTTAAATATTCAAAAACACGCAATGTAAATTACACTAATACAAAAACATCTCATGAAGTACAGATGCTCAGTATTTCACCCAATTCAACTGGCTCAGTTTTGCTTTGTATTGTTGTTCATGACATTTTATGTTTGACATGTATTCCGAATGATTTGTCAGATTTCTGTAAAGTAATGAGAACTTTAAAATGAGACGTTGACTATCTAAACCAACTCGTTCCAGTAGCGACAATTCTACTAGACACATGTCGCCTTTACACGCTGTTTGATAAGAACAAGATGTATTCTCAGTACAAACTCAAGCCATTGAATTCTGCAAATTAATGCGATGAGCACGATTTGATAGCCGACTCTTCTTAATGGTTTTATTACGTTTCGAAAAACTGTCATTAAATCAATTGGATTTCCAGATATAAAATACCTTATCAGGAAAAGTGTGGTAAAAATGGGGCAGGACATCTGACATATGTAAGTATTGAGGCACTGTACTTTAAGAGTTTACTTCACATTAATGTAATTTACATTGCCTCTTTTTCAATTTGCAACATGCCAATGCTCATACAAATTTCATACAACTGTCATGCGTTACAAAAAATTTCGAATCATGCGTTTCGGTTAAGTATCTCTGTCTGTGATATTACGTCTTTTCATGTCGTATCAACATTATTCCTTCGTTTAACGTCATTTAGTTGTTTCAGTATTATATCGTAATTGATATAATGATTTCATTTCTTGTTATAAATGTTCTTCTTTCGGTCTTAATTCGTCATGTATATACTTTCATCAGCGCTTTTGTGTTGAATATTTACAATTATTACCGTAGCGTTAGTGGATGAAAATGCGGGCAAAATTGTTTTAGTGATATTTATCATTTATATGGAGAATTGGAGAGAAAGTCACTAAATAACATGTGGCACGCGTATGATTTGAATTAATGCTTTAATGGTCAGTTGTATACATAAATGATTTATTTAAGCAATTATGTGACATGAGGACGTTGTTTAAAATAGTAGTAGATTCCATGATTTGAACCTCATTTGCATATTTTCTACAATTCAGTCACTTCATTGCAAATGCGCGCTAGTACTTCTATGATTTCTGTTGTATTCTTCACTTCATTCTCTATGTCTAGAAATCTAGTGTACTTGTACGTGAATCGTTTGCATGTAAGCACTAAACAACCGTCACTTAGTAATAAATTGTAAATTATATTGAATATATAAATCATAGTAAATAATGACACGATTGCGTAACGTTATAAAACAACTGTATATTTGTAACGAGGAAACACATGGAAGAATAATTTTAATACCAATATATTTATTGAGAGTGGCGCAATTAATTCCTGTGATGATAATTCCTGACCCATTGATTATGTCCGCTCTATAAAATCTACAGCGCTTGATATCTTCAAACAGTACTGTGCATATTGCGTTAATCATCAGTTTTATGTGCGAGTTATTATAAGACGTAATTTACAGTAAATGTGTTTAAATCTATACAGATGTATAGAAAATGTTTCAGTGACCTTTGAAAGTAATTGCATGCGCAATTTCTATTCACATGTACATATTTCGCGCCAACTAAATTATTTTGGACATTATAGTGATTCAAGTGCAAAAAATAAATTCTAATATTGATATTCGTAATTTATTTACTTGTTTTATTGTAAATTTAATTACCTATTCGATATTTTTTAAAGATTACGCTACTGTATTTGTAACAACTTCTTTAATACAAGTAATGTTTCTAGACATATAGCGTACTCACTAAAATATTTTAGTAGAATCACTGAACTTTTGATTGAGTCAGTCTGATAAGCAGTAATTGCCTATTGAGAGATATGAAGTGGAAAAGTAAATCTGTATAATAGAGAAAATTGTACGTATTATTTTGGAATTTACAAAACCTATATGAAATTAATGTAATTACAATCCATGTTTGAATGTCGTGAGTTTTATTCTAAAATCAAATTCTTTAGAAAATAAACTATCTCTCCATTTATTATTTTAAAATACCATAGAGTTTTGTGATGCCACTTTATAGGACACTTGTAGTGAATACACCGCCGACCATCTCTTTTAATTGCGACAAAATTTCCGTTAATACTGACTTTATTGTTGGGATTATTGTATATGGTGAGGATTTTCCTGAACATTTTAAGTGCTTTTAATGCAAAAAATGCTTATTTTATTAATTCAAAATCAATTAATATATTGAGTTTAACTAGTGCTGTGTAATGTTTCTGCCCAACTCTACTTAAATGATTAGATTTTGCTTTTTGTTTTTGGTATTATTAAGAGTTAACAGTTTTCATTGTTTTCATGGCAGAGGTTTTTATGTAATACAGTCTCATATTTACACGAAAATTGTTAAACGTTTGCTCGTCATTACAATAATAGGAGAAGAAAGCAAACAGAATAGAACGAACAATTTTCACCTCAGAAATAACAAACCAATTGTAATTTGTTATTCTTATTTATTTAATGGCTCAAGTGTTTTGTTTTCAATATTAATTAAATATTTACGAAATTGGTGGAACTCCAGAAAAAATATCAATTCACTACAATTAACTTATATTAACGTGACAATAAACAATCCTAAAGATAAAGAAAATACATTTGAATCATAACCCAGAAATTTTTTATCAATTTTAAAAGCTTCTGGAAGTAGGTTTAGATGGACTTCGATGACTTCCACAGAACTTGTAAATCCATCACGCCGCCTGCCGGCCTTCAGCTAACACCTCTTCTAACGCCGGTCATATAAACCTCTGCCCGCAAGTCGTAGCTTCTCCGTGATTTTATCCGCGCCTCCATTGAACGCCCCGGACCGCTCCGCCGACTGGCCATCAAGAGGGCAGATCAGCGGCGCGGCATTCGCGATAATTGAACACCGCGGGCGACGCGAGCGGTGGTCGAGGAGGGGGGGGGGGCGAGGTCGTTGGGGGAGCAAGCGATCACCGCCCTCAGGTCCTCGCTCGCCCTCGACCTCCCGGTCACCTGCCGCCGCCCCCGCCCCGCCATCCATCGCCGGGCGTCCCGCAGGGCTGCGCTAACTGCCCAACTTGGGTGGGCGTTTTAATGCGTTCGCCATGAGTTCAAACAAAGAGCAAACACGAGTTCGGAGCAGACGTTAATAAAAGTGCCGGCGCGGGACGGGGGGACGGGGGGGGGGGGCGCGGGGCGGCGGGGGGAAGTGCAGGGGGGCGGGGCGGCCCGTGAAAAATTCGTCGCGCCGAGCTGTTGGAGGGCTGTTTTTCTCGATTGAGTTCGGCTACCCCGCTTCCACTGTATTACAAGGCCATTCCTCGTGAGGGCGTGGGCGAGGGCGGGGGCGGGGGTGAGGAGGGGGTTAGTCTGCGCCCCGAGGGACCTCGACGAGGGGGCGGGGGCCCTTCGAACCCCGGTAATAAAGAACGTGGCGCCCGTTTCGCTAAAAAAGGGCGAGTGAGGTACAGCTCGAGTGGTGACATGTGTGCAGGGGAGCTGCGAAGTTCGTGTCCGCGTGTGTTGGCGAAAAACGCTTTGCTGGGTGAAGATTTAATGGAAATATTTTTGGAAGATTTGAAGTGGAATTTCGATGTACAGTTGATAGCCATGTGAAAAAATGCCATTTCCGGCAGGCATTTTTGAGAATTAATTAAGCGAGTCATGCAAGTGAATTGGGCGACTTTGGATTATGTTATATCATAGAAATATTGAGTTATTACAATTCGCGTGTAAATGTCTCAGAAATAATCTGCTTATATTGTTAAACTTTTTGTAAAATATACTAGTTAATTTATCTTAAGCTTAATTCAATAATTACAATAAATAATTACACTATTCAATAATAGTGTAATTAAAATATTTTAATTCTGAAACCAAATAGACCGGTCGTGGAGAGGAGAGGGTGTATAAGAGGATAGAGAGTTAGCGAGTGGCAACAGTAGAGCAGTGTACGTAATGTTTCACGAATGTAGTAACATATTAACATGCACGAAAAATAAATTAGACGAACAATAGAATACAATCCAACAAATAGGATTTTACCGGTTTTTGCTGAAACCGGGATTCGCGGCTGTTCTTCCGAGTTGCATTTCCGCAATTATTTGAGGAATTTCAGCAATATACAATCGAAATATAGAAATATATCGCAGTTGCAAATCACTAGCCGTTGCTTGATCCTCTCTATTAGATTTTCCGTGGTGCCCAGTAAGGGTACGCTTCTTTCTTTAGAAATATTCTCTATCATATCGATGGGAACATAGAGCCAGTATGCCAGTATAATCAATGCAATTGCCGAGACTCAGCACCATGGCAAAAATTCAAATGTTGAGTGAAGAAAGGTTAATTGACATTGTCTCTTTACTGTTTTATTTTTACGTTATATTGTCAAATTTAAATATTATTTAGTTATAAAACAGGAAACATCGAATTAATCAGTTTTGTGGATAGTTGATATGTTTTTCTTATGGCATGGATCCCTCAATCACTAAAAGTTTATTTTTTCAAAAATAAATATTCTCTTCCTGTTCAATTCGTACAAGAATTTTCCAGGGTTAGAATTGTTCAGGGTGACCAAGAGCTACGTTTGATCTCAATGAACCCATGATATAAGAAGAGAAAAGCGTCATTCATGCTTAATTGTAAAAAAATGCTCTCCCACATTTCAAAACAATCACGCTGCGTAAAGACAACATGAATTTGACTAACTACAAACCAGTCAGAAATAATTTAAAAAATTCCGATTATCTGATTTTACCGCTGAACATTTGCTTAGTGGTTAATGATATTCCGTGGCCTTTCCCTTCGGTTTGATAAGCTGCACTACGTGCTTTTGAATCGCAATGAAGTCGTTGAGTTATGTTGTCAGAGAGGACTGTACCGTGTGCGCAGGGCTGTCCAGCATGCCGCTGGACGGGAAAGCGGAGGTGTCGGCGGGCAAGGGCGGCGGGGCGCCGGGCGGCGCCGCCAGCCTCGCGGGCCCGCCGCAGGAGTGCGCTGGCTGCGGCAAGAAGATCACCGAGCGCTTCCTGCTGAAGGCGCTCGACGTTTTCTGGCACGAGGACTGCCTCAAGTGCGGCTGCTGCGACTGCCGCCTGGGGGAGGTGGGCTCCACGCTCTACACCAAGGCCGACCTCATCCTGTGCCGCCGCGACTACCTCAGGTGGGCGTGGCTCTGGCCTTCCTTTCTTTGCTGAGTGTGCTAAGAGCCTTGAGTGCGCTAAACGCCCTGTGAGCGGAGTGTGCTGTGTGCTGAGAGCGCGGGGTGTGTGCTCTGGCGCAGGCTGTTCGGCAACACGGGCCACTGCGCCGCCTGCTCCAAGGTGATCCCGGCCTTCGAGATGGTGATGCGCGCGCGCTCCAACGTCTACCACCTCGAGTGCTTCGCCTGCCAGCAGTGCAACCACAGGTAAGCCTAAGCATTTTTTTTTTTTGCAATCAACCAAATCTAGTAAGGATTTTTGCGTACGAGCGAGGCTTCGGCCTTATGTTTAGGCGACGGGGCGACCTTGCTCTTTCTTTCGTTGAACATCACTACAAGGTTTCTGTTGAACATCACTACAAGGGCAATCGTAGAAGTTTACTCTATAATTTTACAGCTAATACATTGACGTATTAGCTGTAAATCAGCCAGCTAACACTATGGAACCAAATTCAAATCCCTTGTTACTTATTTTCTGTCAAAGTTTCAAGAGCATTAACTGCATATTACCAAGGTACGCCTTTTCTTGTTCTAGTAAAATGAATTAAATATTTTCTTACTCTTTCTACAACCACCAGAATAATTGATAATATTTAAATGAGTGCTTCACGTGCTGACTGCAGGAACGCGTTCTTGCAGATTCTAAGACTGTCTACTACAGAATGTCAAAGAAGTTGCTTCCCTGCCGACGTGGATGCCCGAGGTGGCTAAGAGCGTGCGTTTCGTTTCCGAAGGTTCGCGGGTTCAAGTCCCAATTTGGGCGTGGTTGCTTGTCCCTTGTCTTTCATGTATGTGTTATCGCTGAGGGCCACGCGTTCTGCTGACCGCAGATCACAGGATCCCGCAAGTGTGTTGGTGTCTAGCGTGTGATTGAATATGCGTGCCATCGCGACGTAAAGGGTAACCGGCTGTCAGCTGGACAAAGCCCTAGGGGAAAAGTTGCTTCCATTGAGATTCGGTGGTGTAGGTGATAAAATGAAATAGTGCTTCCACACAGTTGACCACATCTTCACAAGAAAGCAGTAGGAAAGTGTCTCTAGAAATTCTAGAACTCGCTGTGAAGAACTCTTGCGAGATGTGATGAGGTGGGTGTTATGAAAATCAATTATATTATGCTTGTTGCTATTATATTGAAACGTTAATATAGTTTTACTTTTATTTCGTATTTTATATTATTTATTTATCAAAAAACAGTAAATATTGTTGGTAACTTTCGGGGAGAAGTTCAATCTGTGCACATTTTTTGTACATAACCTCTTGTTTGTAGTATATATGAGTAACATAAATTAATATCCTTACGAACATGCTGCAATAGGTTCGACAGATCAACCGCTACAGAAAATCAGAGCGCACACTAATCACTACACTAGTAGATCTGATGAAGCGGGTGGAATGCCACTATGGTGCCAGGCATTATACTGTCACCATAGGCAACAAATGACATAGCTAGACTCTTGCTTGAAATATTAGAAGCAACTTCAATCTAATTAAAAGATGTCACAAATCCTCCTGAGAATACCCATTGTTATTTTCGTCGTGTAGGTTTTACAGCGCATGTATTCATATTTTGGACACATATTTTCTCCTATATATCACTATTGCCGTCCAAATACTTTCTTGTAATTTGACGTCAATCGTTCCGACGTTTAATAATTGTGAAGAGTTTTCTAACTTGAGAAGAAACGCAACGTTAAAAAATAGAGATCTGTTAAGTAAGTACCTTTATTGCAAAATATATGCGCTGGCCAATGCACTGTCTTCGGCACTTATTTCTTTCTTTTTCACCATCATCACCATCAAAATCCTTATCATTCGGCTCTACTGTTCATTTTGATCCTAGGCCCTAGGTCCAAATTCTCGCGTTTGCAGTCTCCGTAGCGACCTTCTTCATGGCATACTTTGGAATGAGATTCTTGGGAATTACGGGTGAGCTCGTTGCTTGGCCCTGAGGATGGGAGAGCGAGCGGATTGAAGTTGAAGAGTGGTTGCCAACCGTCCTCCGTTTGGGAGGACTATCCTCCATTGATGTCAATTGTCGTCTCATACTCCTATGTATTTTCAATATCCTCCTTTTAGTAAATTTGTAACATTTCTCGTCATTTATTTTATCACATTACTAACATCTGCTAAGTTGATTTAAAACATGAACATTATTTTCTGAACGCTGATACATGCACGCATAATAGTGTCTATATCTAGCTACTACAACAAAAAAGAGACGCTCAAATAATTTTTCATTGGCATTTTGTAAACGAATATTTTAACTTGAATCGCAATTGGAAGGAATAAAGAAATTGAGAAATTGAGTTAAAATCAATTAGTGCTGTTCAAAGATTGTTGAAATGGATACAGGGGGAGAAGAGATACACGCAATTTTGTACCCGAGAATTGGAATGTATAGATGGATGATTGAATGGATGTCTCACGAATAGATCCCTCAGATTAGAATCTTTTGAGATGCAACTTGGTAAATACGCCAGGAGTGAGATCTAGTTGTTGCTGGGATTATTGAGATATTTTTACGTTTGATGTACTTTAGGTGTAGCCCCTCTAAATTTTCAAAATTTCTGAAGAACTTCTACAATTTAAAAAATTATTTGCTAGGATAGTTTAAATTGCATTTATAAATATAGAGTAGTTAAGTTTTTCGTTATAACCTCTGAAATTTTGAAAATTGCAAAAGTTCAAATCTATTTATTGTCTGGTTTGGCTGAGAGAGCTACCCAAAACATTGTTCTGCTCCAGTGTTTCTCAACAACGTTATTAATCATTGGTTTAATCGCACGGATATTAAGTTGGACTAGTGTTGTGACGGAATACTTTGCTGGCTAATTAAATGCATAGTTAATCTTGTTTGACATGTGAGAGAATAACAACTTACATAACCATTAAAAATTGTAAAAACTATGTCGTTCGTACTTAGAAAAAATTTACTTATATTTACTTAGAAAAAATTCCCAACAAAGTGATCCTTAAATTAAAAGTTTTTGTGGATATTTTTACTTTCTCCCCACCGCTTACGCAGTAGAGAGAAAGTTATGTAATGATGCGCGAAAAAATAGCGAATTTTCGGCAGAAAAACTCTTATTACAGGGCCCTGGTAACGAAAACGTGGGTAAATCTAGTTGTTAAATCCAGAAAAAAAACCTCCAACACGTGGTGTAGACAGAATTCGTTTTCTGGGTACACCGAAAAATTGAATGACGGTTAAAGTTTGTCTGTCCGGCCGGCTGTTCATCCGTCTGTGAACAACGCTAACGGCTAAAAGATTAGCCGATGTTCTCCCAAATTGATTTACCTCAATCGATCTGGGTGATGTCCGACCCCTTGATTTTGAAGCCCAATTTTTTTTATTTTGGGGGGTACTTTACATGACATCCATAGGATATTTCCAAATTTTAAAAAAATGGCTCCATCTATTCTGATTAAATTTGTTATTGTATAGTGTAAAGGACTTTTAAGAGAATGGTGTAGGTCTAATTTTCATTAAAAACTTTGATTTTTCGAAAAATTACAAAAATTCAAAACTTCTTTGGCGTTTTCCCCAACTACATTTATGAAGATAGTGGTTTTTTACTTACAGATATATTATCCTTGAAGATAGATTTTGAAATAAGTTCATAAACAATTTTTCGAAAATTTGAGTACTTTTCGCGTAATTTTGCGTGAGAGAAGAGAAAGTACATGCTGTTTTTGCACAATTAGTTTTTAATGTACTCTGGATATTTTACTCTCTCGCAATTCCGTTAATTTAGCTAACGAGCTATTCTTTGCGTCTCTGATTACGGCCACGAATTTACCCCTACAGCGTTTGCTCAACTAACTTCCAAAAACTCAGTGTTTCCGAAAAAAATGTATTTTAAGTACGTGGCTATGCACCACATTCAACATCAATGAGACTGATTTAGTATATTCTTATAGGTAACACCACGAGTGCTTTGGAAATTGTCGATAAATTCCCGATTCGCGGGGTGAAGGGGAGATTTATCTGAGAATTTCCAAAACACGAGTGGTATTTAATACGATTATTCCATGAATGAAATTACGTCCGACAGATTTCCAAAATGCGCCAAATATTGAAAATGACTGAAATCTATGTTACAATCAAAGGGGTTATGCTATGATACATACGCGGTTTATTAGTCATCGACAGAGCCATCGATGTGTATCACCTCCTAAGACAGATGAGTCACAGTTTATGATTGGCCAGTAGAGAGAAGAGGAGAGATAAATCGGATAGAAAAAGCGATACTGTTTGAAATACACCGCCCTGATTGGGACATTTTGTACGTATAGTAAAACACTATTGGTTTAATTTCACGAGTGAAATAGTAATAATTGTATTGCGCATTCATCTGTTTAAACAAAAAATATCTTCTTTGTCATTTATCGCATGATCGTTTGTATAACTATGTATTTTTGATGTAAATTACATAATATTATCACAAATCTATATCAAGTCTATCAAATCTATATGAAGTTTAATGTTTGTATACAGACGTTGTACTATTTATTTTCCTTTATCATATTGTTATTTTACATTCCCTGATGTTTCTTTCTAAATGTTTTAAGTAGACCGTTGACACTCATGGAACATACTCTCGACATATTCATAGGTCGTCATAGGAACATAAAATATAATCATACCATATGAAGTTAATGTTTATATACAGACGTTCTACTCTTTATTTTCCTTTATCATATTGTTCTTTAACATTCCCAGATGTTTTTTTCTATATATTTTAGGTAGACCATTCACACTCATGGAACATACTCTCGACATATTCATAGGTCGTCATAGAAACATAAAATATAATCATACCACCCAAAATACATCTATATTTCTTCTCTTTTTTGATAGATCAGTGAACAAAACTCAGTGGTTTGTAAATATTGTATGTATCTTTGCTGACTCATTAGTAAATGATTAAATTATTTCATTTATAAGAGGTTGTTACAAAATTCAATACACATTCCTCGAAACACTTCATACCTTGTACGACAATAGCATTCAGTCATAAACTGCCCAACGAGACAGCAAAACCAAATCGTTATTTTCAGCAGGGGTGCTTCCCTCTGCGTCGGGAACAAATATGTACTCTCACCAACGGAGGAGCAATAGGCAAGTTAATTAGACTGCATTTACACTAATTAATTCCGCCAATACAACGGGGGGATCGAAAGCTAATATTGTTTCACTCCAAGATAAGCGGGAATTAATAAATAATGGAATTAAATCGACGCTAATTAGAGCGGTGGCGAAGTCTTCCGGACTTGTACATGCAAGAGGACAAATTAACAACCATTGTGTGCATGTCCAGTATCGTATTCTCGCATATAATCCCTACCCACACCCATGTGCTAATACTTCAGGCACTAAATTGGAATAGCCACTTCCTTCCACGGTGATTGGGAATGTCGTTATTAAGGCAAAAAGCTATTAGAGGGTTGGGGTTTTTCCATCAATGCTTGGGGCGCTAATTTTGTTTACAGTGGTAGGTAAACACACGATTTATATAAAACGAGAGTTGATTGATTGATTAATGATTCCGGTGACGTCAACTGCTAAAGTTATTAGTCCCGTTAATAAAATTCATGTTAATCGCGCGAGGTAGCAAACGTCCCCCGCTGGCTGGCGTGGTCTAGCGTGAACCTACGTCGCCGTGCGAGGGTTTTCCCCCACCAGGTGACTAGCTAGCGTGTACCCCTTCCGTGGCACTGCCCCAGCGGGGATAAGCTCCAAGGTCTCGACTGGTCACCTGACGAGTGTGTTGTGTAGTGCAGATGAGTGTGTCTGTGTAAGTAAGGGGTGAGAAGAGGTCGTGGAGGAGGAAGGAAAGATCGCACGCGGTCCGTGGACCGTTTGTCAGGGTACTGCTCCGGCATTTGCCTAGTGTTGATCGGAGAAACCATGGGAAACTACCGATCAGTGCAGTCGGTCGCTAGAGTTCTCCTCCTCCAGTCAGCGACTGAATTCGACCTCGCTATGTAGCCAGTGTCGAAAATCCTGCCCCAGTCGGGTCTCGAACCCTACGTCTTCTCAGTCAGAAGCCCTGCAGTGACATCATTTGACGCCCTGATCCATCTAAGGCGGTAAAACTAAAGAGTGATTCTATCGGATGTGTTAGCATGCATAATTTGAAGTCTGAAAATAAGCATTGTCAGCCGCGGGGATCTAGGATCAATCCTCGACAAGGACGAATTTTCAACATCTCAATGGGATTTGTTGAGAGCGGCAGTTGTGCTTGATCGTATCCGTGTTTCTCACAGATTCGCGCTTCTTACTTCTTTGCAGACGTATCAGTGCTTCTTACTTCTTCGTTTTCCTGTCCAGAAGTGTTAGTCGATTAATAATGAGCCACTGATTAGATTAAAAGGCAGAGAACGAGATTGATTGAGGCTGGAACCGGACATCTTGAAAATCTGATACTGAAGACGATGTCGATGATGAAGATGACGTAAAAACGTCGGTCAAATTGTGATGTAGTGTGTCAAATTGTGATGTCTAAAATGGTACGGTCATCCGTCAGAGTAATCAAGAGAAGAGATCGAACCGACACTAGATTGTGTTATCCTTTGATTGTTAAAGACAACAAAATATTATCTCAATTGATCTCCTTGGTATAATTGCTATCCACATTACAATTTACTCCCACGAAGTCGTATATCAGAGATCTCAAGTACTCAATTTCCATTCACCTTGTCTTGGCTATGTTCTCAGAATAAGAACAGCTTTTTGTATTTCAATACTTCTTAAAGAACCTGTCGCATAATATGTCAAATATATTCATAATTACTTGTAAGATATTTTTATTATATTCAGGAATATTAACTTTTCGTCATTTAATAATTATTGACCGAAATAAGAGCAGTTAGGGTGGCTGTTTGGATGACTCCAATGAAATGGTGAATGCTAGAGTTTGAAACTAGCTGGAAAAATAAGGTTTTTAAGACATCTGATGCACCGTTTTTAAGATAGTATGAACAGTAATGTTTGTTACTATTGTTTTTACTATATTACTAACCCCCCAAAATACTATAAAATTTGTTCAATATCTTAAAATATGAACATGTTTTGAAAATTCACTGAAAGGTAAACATTTAAATTTGTGTGTACAAATGTATTTACAAGTTTAGAGTTCGCACAATTTTATGGAATTATTTCATGTCAAATCGTGTTCATTAAATTAATTTTTATAATTTTATGTTCACAATTATCGTAACCTGATGATAGGAAGACATTTCATCCCAAAACGGCGTGTATGTTGTTAAATAAAGACTCATTTGTATTAAAAACTAATATGAAATAATACATAAGCAGTGTGTTATTCATTTCTTAGCCAGAGACAACATATACGTTTCAAAACAATTAACAGATAAATATAAAATAAAAAAATTGTTACTGCGTAATGAGTGTCATAGCTTGCATGCACCCATGCCGATTTCTTTAAAGAATAGTCTAAAAATTTATCTTTTGCGCGTCCAAACTGATGAACCTCTGTCGAACCTTGAGGGGAGTAAGTTACCTATTCTGAAGTACACATTTTCAGGGTTTTATCTCCAAGGCTTCATACAAATGGTACAAAACCGGCATCTTTCGTTAGTGCATTGTAAATAGAGGGGACGCTAGTTTGATAATGAGATTCCACCTGAGTACCATGATTGTGTGCATAAGCACAAACACAGGGTTATTCAAAACGATTGTCGACGTTTCATGATTATTTTTAAACTCAATGGAAGTAAATATGATTATTATAGTTGCTGTAGTTGATAGACAAGCTCTGAAAGTTTCGTTATGCAAGACTGTAATTACCTCAGTTAACGTCAGATGGCAGTGACAGCAGTGTTTCAAAAATGGCAGTGAGCGGTAAGGAGAAAGCGTTTTGTACTCTTGAGTATCATCAACCTCGATTCATTACCATAGTCCAACGCAATTTTCGAACGAAATTCGGAAATGACCCACCTTCCGACAACTCTTTTCGCAGATGGTACTTTCAATTTGTGGATACGGGCTGTTTGTGTAATGGGCGAAGCAGTGCACGTCCCGCACTGACAAGAAGCGGCAGTGGACCGAATCAGGGAGACGTATCTCCGTAGTCCTGAACAATTGACCATAAAGGGGGCTCCACACATTCGGCATTCCCCGAGCAGCGAGATACTCGCCCAATCCCAAGCATTTGATGTCTTCGTGGAATGTTCGCTCCCTTTGATGTGTCCAACACGCGGTGGTAGGGCGAATACCGAATGTTCGGCGCTCGGCGAATCGCAAGCAAACCGTACACACTACTCGGGATTCGGCGAGCGGTTGCTCGGGATTCGCCGAATGTCGCGTGTGTGGAGCCAACTTAAGAGGCAGCAAGAAACTGGTTACAGAACAGTTGTTACCTCAGTGGAAAGACGACAGGGACGATTTCCAACTACAGCAGGATGGCGCACCACCTCATTTTCATAGACACGTAATATCGTTTTTAAACGAGCATCTTCCACATTGGTGGATGGGACGCGGGACGGACCGTGATCAGAGCTCTTACTCACTGGCCACCACGTTCACCAGACTTCAGACAACAGACTTCAGACCCCAGACCCCATGTATGTAAATAACTGAATGAGTTCCAGTTTGCACGGTAAGGATAATTGATCTAAATGGATATCAGAATTCAAAATTCTAAATATTTCATATGATATTGCTGAAACAGTAGTCTTAATTTGTAAAATAATAAAAAAGTATTAACTGTGAATCAGATGTATTCCCACCACTATTCCTTAGGCAGAGTAAGAAGTGGTTTAAGTTTATAAGTCGATTAATAGATAGTGTTGAAGTAGTATACTTCGGCTCAGCATCTGCTCCGTGGTCAACGAAAACAAAAGTCTTTCTCATTAGCTACGTTCTGCTGGGCAGCGCCCTTCAGAAGGCGGCATTTGCGGGCCCCAAGTTGCCATTCCAGAAATTAGAGGCGGCGAGTGTGTCTGTAAGTCTCAGAACGTCACGATTATGGCGCATCTGCCAGCGTCCGTAACCGTAAGCTGAGCACAAGAGGGTTCATGAATTCTACGGAAGTTTTCGAATAGAGGACAACGCTTAAGGATAGATATGTGAGCTGTACAAAGATTATTTTAAGGAAATCAAAGAAAATGTGCTAAAATTAGTCCGGAGGGGGACACTGTCGCCGCACACAGCGCCTTCCTTCCGCAGATAACACTGATCACTGCGCTTGTCCTATCAACTGAATGACTTCCCCGGCTCTTTATTACGAGCAGAAAAAAGTGATAGTCAAAGAGCTCGTAGAATAAGAGTGGATGTACACTCAATATAAATTATTTTTGATTGTTTTGTTTCTGGAAATATATAAATATTAGTTGTAGTTTTATAAGGAGTACCATTTGTTGTGCTTTTCAAATGGATTTATGTTTGCATATGAAGAGCGAGGTTGAAAGGTTTGGCCAAACCTGAAGGTTGGAATAAATGGCGTATGAAATAGATACATTCGGAACGAAAACGATGAGTTTGTATTGAAGTTTTCCTTATGTTCCTTAAATATAATTAAAGTAATCTGATAATAATTTACGAAAACCGGTTCCTGTGTGGAATGGATCATGATACATGACAAAATATACATTTTCTAAAAGAAATACAAAATTAATAAATAATAAAAACAATAAAAATGATGGAAGTACCTAGCGGTGGGAGGAATAGAATTTTAGAATAATTTAAGTGAAAGAACCGTATTGATGACAACGTTTTCTAATGCAAGTGTGAATCAGTAATACTTTTGTAATCTGCGATCGCGCCTAGTACAAATTAGATGGTATGTTCCCTTCCCTTGTACCAGTAAAAGTAACCAGATTTGTTGTAATGTACAAGTATACAGTCTGCCTGGGTTACTGCCCGCGTGTACGCAGTCATTGCGATACTGTTGCTGGTTCTGCCTTAGCCACCGTTGCTAGCAACAAATGATTCTGTGTTCGGTTGTGTGTGAGCGACTGACACCCTCTTCACGTGCGAAGACTTTGTAATCCTGTTTTTTTGTCTGCTTGGATGACGGCTCGCAAAGGCGAATTCTTTATGAATCGGTTGCAGCTTCGGCTTGACTCACTATTTCTGCCAATACAATAACGAATACAATGCATGGTAATTCAGTTGAATGCCCTGGATCCCTGGATGAACGCGTGCTAGTGCGATTTCATAGCGGCAAAATCATAGTTCCTTAGTTCTGTGTGAGTGACTGCTTCTACTAGTGCAAGTGAGAATGCGTTGTATTCATGTAGTCTGCCTGTGCGACTTAGACCAAGTACGAAATCTTTGTGAACGTTTACGTTGGTTGTAGATTAGCGACCTCGCGCAAATGCAGATGCCTACCAGCGGCTGCAGTGGCTCAGAACATCAAATGTCATTGCAGAGCCTTCTGACCGTGAGGTTTTACGATTCGAGTCTCGGCGGCGGCAGAATTTTCGACTGGGTCGAGATCAACTTCAGTCTGAAGGAAAACCCTTGCGGCCGTTCGGTGATCTATAGGTTTCAGTGGTTTCTCCGATCAAGACCAGACGAATGCCCGAGCAGAACTTTAACAAACGGACCGCGAGAAATCTTTCCTGCTTCTTCATTGCCATATCTCATTTGCCGTCTCTCACTTCTTACACAAACTTACACTGACTTGCATTATGCTACCACACATATCGGGGGACCAGTTGGAATCGTTTATCCCGTGTGAAATGGTTTCCCCCTGGTGAGAGATACTTAGATAAGGAGAACCTCGCAAGCCGGCGTGCAGGTCAGTGATAGATCTGTCCAGCTAGGGAGAGAACATAACCACAACGTAATAAAACATGTAACAGGAATAATGACCACATCAGTTGAAATATTTACAGGAATAATGACCACATCAGTTGATATGCGCAAAATCGCGAAATAATTAGTGAATCAAGCGAATACCTTTCAGTTTTGTTGAAGCTTGCGTGGGTGATTGTGTGCAAGTTGTGAGGCTGTCGCAGATTCTGCATTAAGAATCGCTTCTGACTGTGAATGCACTGCGTCGATGTCGTAGATTTTGAGATTCCAATCTGCGCAAACGTCAATGCGCGGTAGCCCTCCTTTTGTCTGTCTGGGTGAGGCTTTGCAAGTGCGAATCGAGTATTCTTTTCCGACAAGTTCTGTGAGAAAGACCGTTACTACCTGTGCGACAAGGTCCTGTACGAATACGACTACGAGGAGCGGCTGGTGCCCGCGCACTTGGCTGTGTCGCCGTCGTGCGTTCAAGTACGAATCGAGTATTCCTTGTCGGCAGGTTCTGCGTGGGCGACCGCTTCTACCTGTGCGACAACAAGATCCTGTGCGAGTACGACTACGAGGAGCGGCTGGTGCCCGCGCATTTGGCTGTGTCGCCGTCGTGCGTTCAAGTACGAATCGAGCATTCCTTGTCGGCAGGTTCTGCGTGGGCGACCGCTTCTACCTGTGCGACAACAAGATCCTGTGCGAGTACGACTACGAGGAGCGGCTGGTGCCCGCGCACTTGGCTGTGTCGCCGTCGTGCGTTCAAGTACGAATCGAGCATTCCTTGTCGGCAGGTTCTGCGTGGGCGACCGCTTCTACCTGTGCGACAACAAGATCCTGTGCGAGTACGACTACGAGGAGCGGCTGGTGTTCGCGCACTTGGCGGTGTCGCCGTCGGGGCTGGCGCTCGCCAAACGCCAGGCGGCAGCGCCCAACGGCCCGGCGCCCCCGCCCGGCTCCGCCGCCGCGGCCGCCGCCGCCGCTGCCGCCGCCGCCGCCCACAACGGACTCCCCGGCCACCCGCACCCCGTCTCGCAGGTAGGCGCCTTCCACAACCTTGCATCTTCTAAGCTCTAGGGCGGGGATGTCACAGTTGGTGTCACTCGGCGCCACGCGTGTCACAATGGAATCTCCCCATTACGACAGTGATGATTTCGCGACAAGAGAGTGGATACGACAGTTTTATTACTATAAGATATTGGGGAATTATTAACGCGACCGTTGGACTTAGTTGGATAACTAATTGATTATTGTAAATGAATGTTACGATACGGATATCGCACAATATTTTACCAAATTTGCAGAACTTCTTAAGATCTATAATTTTTTTAAAATATATACACTGTGGTGACAAAAGTAATGGGATAGCATTATGCAAATATTCAGATGGCAGTAGTATCACGAACAAGACGTATAAGGTCAGGGCATTGGCAAAATGTTTATTTGTACCCAAGTGATTCATGTGGAAAGATTTATGACGTGATTAATTGGCGCACGATGGTCGTTAACAGACTTTGAACACGGAATTGTAGTTGCAACTAGACGCATGACACTTTCCATTTACGGTAATCGTTAGGAAAGTCAGTATTACGGGATCTACTGTGTCAAGAGTTTGCCAAAAATACCTAATTTTAGGCATAATCTCTCACCATGGACAGCGCAGTGGCCGACGGCGGTGGCCAGTGGCCGGCGGCCATCAATGGCCGAGAGCGGCGTATGCACAGACATTTACTGCTAACAGGCAAGCAACACTGCGTGAAATAACCAAAGAATCAATAGGATGAATGACAAACGTGTCCGATAGGACAGTGCGGGGAAATTTTGCCTTAATGGACTATGGTAGCAGATGACCCTTTGGAATGGATTTGCTAATAGCACGGCATTGCTTGCAGCACAGAGGGCAGAGGGCTCGTGACCATATTAGTTGAAACCTAGGCGACTAGAAAACAGTAACTTGCTCACATGAGCCCCGATTTCAGTTGGTATGAGCTGGTAGGTTTCGATAGGGGCGCAGATCCCACGAAGCCATGGTGCTAAAAAGGCACGGGTCAAACTGGGGGAGGCTCCTAATGGTGTAGGCTGTTTTTATATAGAATAGACTGGGTCCTCTGGTTCAACTTAACCGATCATTGGCAATGGTCATGGTCAGCCATTCAGTGACTTCACGTTTCCAAAGAACGACGGAATTTTTTTGGTTGACAATACGCCATACCATCATGCCACAATTGTTCGTGATCGGTTTGACGAACATTCTGGGCAATTCGAGAGAATGATTTGGCCACCCAGATAGGCCATCAAACATTTATGGGGCATAATCGAAAGGGTCAGTTAGTGCACAAAAGTCTGCAGCAGCAATACTTTCGCAATTACGGACGGATATAGAGGTAGTATAGTCTCGGGAGACTTCCAACGACTTACTGATTTTTTCATGCCAGGTGGAGTGTCTGAACGTCGTGCGAAAGAAGGTCCGACATAATATTAGGAAGTATCCCATGCCGTCACCTCGGTGTAATATTTCACTGTTCATTCCATGAAACGTGACAAACTGATGTTAGTAGTTAATAAGAAATTGATCATGATAACACTTGTAATATAGTAATTCCTATAACGAAACTGATATCCATCTCAAAACGAGATTACATAATCAAAGTGGTTAAAACCAATTAAAACGCGTTGCTTTTGTTATTTTTAATACTATTTTTACTTTTATATTTTGGACATATTCTAGTTCTTTTAAGAATAAAATAATTCACGTGCACTGACTAGCAGGCTGCTGTGTGGTTCTGCAGCCCCATTGTTGTAGGAAAATGGAATGCGCTCCTATGGTTTCCTTTCACGACACTAGTTGCGTTTATAATCTGCTCGTTTGCCTCTGTGACACAAACCTTGCAACTGCAATTAGAAAATAAACATGACATCATTGCTCCAGAGTAGTAGTTCTCAAAGGATTCGCCGTATCTCAGGAGTGTATTACGAATTTACGTTTGCGGGTCGAAAAGAAAGTGAATATGAACTATACGAAAATATTGACTCATAAAAATAGAATGAAATGTTGTAGAAAGTTTTTAGAACACCAAGAAAACATTTTTTCTCTATGGTGCATTAAGGGCAGAGAGTGGTCGCTATCTTCGCATCCGACTTTTTCGACACAGGCTTCCTTGGAAGCCTACCTCCGACGCAGGTCTGAAGACCTTTATCGAGCAGGCGCACCTCACGGGCGGGCTGTCTCTTAAATGTGCCTGGAATTTGACTCTCACTTTCCCCGTCACATGTCTGTTTCAGTTAACTACATATCCGAACTGTCTGGTAGCGAGAAAGTGAGATCTCTTTAGGGCGGGATGTTGTCGGAGGGATTTAATTTTCATGGGTATTCCGCCAGGGTTCTTTTACATGCCGCAAGTGCGACATTGCCACTGTGGATTTTCCGCCCTTCGAAAATCCGGGCACCAATTCCGGGCATTCAATTTGCCTTTGATGGCTCTGGAAAGGAGAGGAGATCTGTGCTGTTTGCATAAATTGGCCACCCAAACTACACGAGGTTCCTGAATCCTGTAAGAAGCAGTTCCCCATTGCATGTTTATTTTCTTCTAAAAGTATTCGTTATTATAAATGGCGGCTAATCGGTGGTATAGCGCTCAGTCCACTCTCCTTCCATTGCTGGAATCAGTGTTCGATTCGTGATCGATGCATGCGGAAATTGTGGTAAACAAAGGAGAGTTGGGACGGTTTTTTGGGGGAGGGGTAATCCATTTCCCATGCGTGTCATTCCCTCATTCATCCATCACTAGTAACTACCACGACTTACTATTTTGTTAGCAATGCAGAAAATAAAATGTGCAGTTCGTTTACCGTTGCAAATAAGTTTTCTATAACTCGGGTACGAAAATGTCTAGTTTTTCAAATGTCACTATCTTTAACTTTTACTCATTTTTCAACTATTTATAGTTAAAATGATGGGAAGGAATTCTGGAAGGAATTCCGGAACTCAAGAAAACGTGCACAGATTATCTTTTCCCCCAATTATCATGTACAGGTTTTTTTTTTGACCAAATAAATCTAAATCACCATATCACAGGTTCAACATTTTCTATCCATCAAATCATTCATTTATTCCATTTGTGGTTACGAGGCTTCCGCAGCACCGCCCTGCCTTGCCATAAATATTTTGTGTAATTTCTCTATAAATTATAAGAAAAAAGTTTGATTGTATTCCATGACCACTTCTATACAAAATGATGTAAATTTGTCACTCCAGAATAAGAAATGACTGCGCCCGGTATGCATCAAATACATTTCAGACAAAACATTTAGAATTTAGAAGATTATGGTATAATGAAAGCAGGAGGCACACGTTCAATATGCAACACATAAGAGATGCAATATATGGTATGTTACAACTCATGTTACTAACGTGCATTGCTCAAAAATGAAGCCAGCATTCCGAGATTCCTTAAAGAAGTTTCCAAGTCCCTTAAGACATGAGTTATGTTTGTATATAGTAGATACAAAATGAGTCCTTTTTAGACGTTCTATTTCAGTTTTTGGATAGTATCCCACTTCTTAGTATTTATATTTAGCCATTACATGTCCCATAAATGGCAAATGGCCTCGGTGCCGTTAGATTCCGGGTTTCCCAGTCGCTCACCCAACCAGGAACCCGCGATGTCTCGAATTAGCGTAACCTTCGTGACTTCACGTAGTTAACGAATTCGGCTAGCGGCGCCGGTTTCGCGGTGGTGGCCTTTCAGTAGAACCATCCCAGCATTCGACTGGATGACCGAGGAAACCACGAAAACCCCGGTCAGGGTGGCCGTGCACCGAGTGTGAACTCGGGCCTCCCGAACGCGAAGTCTGCGCGCCACGCCTTGAGCCACTTCGCTCGTCCTTCTTAGCAGAGGCTATCAGAAACATAAGAAAATGGGTTTTAGTATTGATTTTATATTATTTCAATAATGAACAAAATGCCAACTCCTCGCATGCACCTAATATAATATACAATATAACACGGGAATCTGACGATTTTGTACAATTTTAAAGACGTCATTGATAGAATATCTCGTAACTTTGCAACTTCTGAATGGGGAATTAATCCAACTGTTCTGAATCAAACATCCATGTAAAAGGTAATCTACTTATGCTATAATGACTCTCATCATCCGTATCTACAACTGATGTGTTCTAGTCCCTTTGCTGACTCCAGGGTTCTTTAGAATTCAGTATACAAAATAAGACATTTAGGGACCTCTATTATATTTTTCTCATCTGAATATCTCCACTCTGGAGCACGGTTGGAGCAAATCGTTCAAAATCTCCAAATATTTGTAAAATTGATTTTCTGTGCAATTTAATATCACGGATGTATTTTTTGTGCTTCTTAAATGCTTTAATTAGAATGTTTGTCCACTCACAGAGCCGGGCCTATTACCATTTACGGCACAGTTCAGGCGCCGGCATTTTGATTTGCGGTCTAAGTTATTTCACAAACAAAGATTAAGAAAGCACGGAATGTTCACAGGCGTCACACTAGTTAAGTATTTCAATTCCCGAACTTCTTGCAGCCTTGACTTTTTGAGGGATAATTGTGATTGGGAGAGCCTGAATTCATCATTATTCATTATTTCAAGTGTTATTTACCTCATTTCGATTATTGGAGTGGGGTATTAGCATTTACGGGTGGGAAGAAGCTTCTGAAGTTATTACAGCTGTCAGTTTCGCAGACCTTGCGATACATTTTCCTAGAGGTATGTCAGAAAGTGACATTATTTTCGAGAACGAAATTTACTGAGTAAAATGTAGCGCCTGTCAAAAATGTGTTGAAGTAGATGACATTCTAATAAAAATATGTTTGCATATATCAATTAGCTACTCCAATTACATATGAATGGGTGAAAAACAGAACGGTATAAGTGACATTTTATAAATTCTGAGTAATCTCTTTATTTAAGTCAATATCACCGTAAATTCGTGGTGCTTTGTTTCATCATTAAAACCACGGCATATTAATTGTTCATTAAAACTACGGAAATACATTACCACTGAAAAATAGTCTAAAATAAACACGTTTTTCTCAGTATTTTTAAAATATCACTCATACAGTTCTGGTTGTTACCCATTCATATACTGGTTTTATAACATTATATTTTTAATAGTGGGGTCATATTTCACTAAGAGATTTAAACCATATATCAGGCATAGTCAAAGATTTATACTTGTGTTGGAAAATTTCTGTGGCAGTAAAGAAAATTCAATCTGGCACCAGAGATCTATTAAGTGTCTGTACAGTACTATCTCCTTTCAAGTTACTTTATTGCGGAGAAAATTGGATTCCAGTGAAATGTCAGAAGGTGGGTAAGAGATATGGATCGTTCGTTCCACGAAAATGTCGACAAGATTATTTTCCGAGAAGATTATTTTACCTCGCGGCATTTGAGCTTAGAAGTTCACAACATAGGTGTTACTTGACATTGACTTGACTTTCGGAATGTACGTTTTGCAGTTTGACGGAGCAAAACATTGTTAAGTTCTCTGTTGTGCAGCATGTATTACCGCATTCAGTTATGATCTTTCTTTATTATTGAAAGTTGACTAAATACACAGTTGTTTTGTTAGTGAATAAATAAATAACGATCGCCATGTCATTTGCGCAAACCGACAAGAAAAAAGGCCGTACTTTCGTCTATCCTAGTGGGATGAAGTCACTGAACGGTCCGCTGATCTCCGATATCTCATGGTAGGGCAAGGTGTTCCCAGGAAAAAATAGGTCACGTATTACATATTGTACGTCGTAAGTATTTTTATTTAATTCAGTTGTTCGTTGTTCTCATTTCCGTGTAAGTCATGCTGATGAAAATAGTTTTTCCGAAACGTCGGCAAATGTAAGTACGACATTAGCACTTCCATTTTCTTGACCAAATATCATGAACCTACCGACTGCGTGACAAAATCAATTGAGTTTTATATTACTTAAATTAAAAATTAAATTAATTAACGTGGTGTTGCAGTGTTAAGACTCGAGACAGAATGATTTTTCCTATTCGGAACTTTTTCAAATTAATACATATAATGTAAATAATCCCCTTCAGTGTTTAATATATATCATCTCCGCACACGAGTTTGACCTCATTGCAGTTTTGCTGAATCGGTTACGAATGAATGGATGAAAAAGATGAAGGGGTGAATAAATGTACTTGTGAAATAGAAAGCGAGAGGCCAGGGAACAAGAAAACTCCCCAGCTCCATCATGCTGGCCAAATTTGTATTCCGTGGAGCAATTTAATGACAATTTAGGTGTCATCATCAAGTTCAACGATAATATAAAAAATGTACTGCAAAATTATCCGATTCTAAAATACGAATTTGAAACCTGTTTTATGTAGAAAGTAGATATCTTGTACAAAATACATTTAGAAGGGCAAGCAAATATTAAATATCTAACAATTCACATGTTGCTGATAAAAATGTAAGAAATTTCTAAAGGAAATAAATGCGTTACGTGAAGCAATAATCGTTTAAAAACTCAAGTAACATCAGCTAAATTAGCGTGTTTACGGTTGTAAAATTTATTAAATAAAATTATTCCGTACTCAATGATAGAACCAGAATTATGAGAACTCAAAATAACGTTTTCTGTAGATACGGTATTTGTCGGCTTTGTAGACCAACGCGTCTCGTGTGAAAACACGTGCCTCCAAGAATGTTACTACAGTACGAATCGCGGTCCTTTGTGCTGTGCCTTTGAAGTTCAATTTATTATCGTATGTTTCATTACACAAGTAACCTTTCTCATTTGCAAACGGATTCGTCTTAATGGAGAGCACTAATAGGACTATTGTCATTTACGAACTATTTTTGTCACTGTTCATAGCTACATTAAATTTCCACAATACCATTCTACGTTATACCATATTAATTTTCATGTCATGTCGATAGTTTAGCATTATTCCTGGCAGGTGGTTATGGTTATTCCTCAGCTTTTCACACCGTCCCATCTCTCTGAACCGACCATCCGAGTCTCTTTGTCCATTGGGGTGTTTTGTTTCTTTTTGTCATGTAGGTACTTCATTTCTTACTAAGCCGATTGTCAAGAACCCTATTTATTAATGTAAAGTAAGAAAACGCAAACGTCTATTAAAATTATTGTTGGAACAATTTCGATTGTTTAATCTTATATTCGGAGGTAGCTAGATGATTCTAGTTTAAAGTGTTGTCTTTTTCTCTGAGCGATTGATGCGAAAAAGAGATGCCGAGGAAACTTTAGTTGAATCACGTGGTAATTTCGAGCAGAGTATTTTTTAGAAACATTGAAAATCCACGTATGGTTTTGATTTTTCAAAACTTTATAAAATATCCTACACCCCAAAAAATTGATAAAAATGTATCTGTGTTTTAAGATGTCTCACCCGCCACCAAATGGGGGGACTCCGGGCCGCCAGTTCCCCACCAATCGATGGCCCATCGCCCGCCTGTCGGAAGTCTCGCAAGCCGCCCAAAACGCGACTAGGCGCCAATAGGCATTCAGTGCGGTTCCCAACCCAAAGCGGACAGACCGAGACATCCCAACGCATCGACCCTTCCTGTTAACCGTATTGTCCCAATGATACACTTCGCATGGGGTGTGACGTGTGCTTCGTATTCTACAACAACGCAGTGCAAGTGTCAGAAAAGGTAGCGTTTTGCGACATGTGTATGTTAATAGATCTAGCAAGAACAAAATTATGTAATTTAATTAAATTAACTATGTGTTCAACTACTGTGATTTTTTCGTTTTAAAATTTGCCTGATAATGTACAAGACGTCCAAACTCTGTTATTATGGGAAGACTTGTAGTTGTAATGTTAAGATGGAATCGGATGAATTTCTTGGCTGAAGGTCATGAATAAATAAAACAAGCTGTTTAAATGTGGTCTTGATGTTTTATGACCGAGCATCATGATACATTTAATCGTAAATTAACTCCGTTAAAGCAATTCTTACTATCAGAATATCAGAGAACGGAGCTAAATTTATATAACGAAGTACATGAAAGATAAAACTCTCCAGTAGTATATTACTTATGAATTATTTCAACTCACATTTGTCACTTAATTATACAAATCGAAATATAATACTGCATCCCATTTTATGTTCATAATCAACTATAAAACTGTTATTCAAACATTGGTAGTATTGTACCAATAATTAGCTCACAGAATCTTAAAGTATACGTTTTTTCATGACCTTTTCTCGAGAAATTCAACTCCTTAGTATAAAAAATCATGTTTAAGTAATTAGAAGATGTTTATTGAGATGTCCACTCGAGCAGGGACAATAGCGCTCTTGTGATTCTGCCTGTGAAACATAAAATGCTGAAGTTGAAGTTGTACCCTGAAGGCCAAAGAGTGTAGATTGAAGTGTTATGTTTAGAATAATAACTCTTAATTAAACGTCTTGTCATATTTGCTTTATTTTACTGCGCAACTCTTACATGCAGTATTACGAAGTTTCTTCCTACATATGTTGTCTCTTTCTAATCAGCAAAACAACGTTCTTGCAATCATTAGTACGTACCATGATACCAAACCACAACGCAAAGCAAATACTTTTGTCTTATTTGATCACCTTTACTTACGTGTTTGAAGTAAATCAAATGTTTAAGACCAATACAAGGAAAAAGTTTCCTACAGTAAATAAAATGGCTCTTTATTATATCTGTTGTAAAAACTTGTGTTACTGGTGCCGTTATAATATCATTAATCATACAGTTAGACAATGTCAAATTGTTAAAAGGTGATTGGATACGATAAAACTTTGCATATTACATATGGCTAAAATACCATTATGCTCACGTTTGTAACCGCCCTCGTGAATAATCAACTTCAGGAGAAGGTGAGTAATCCGAATTGACTGGGACCGGACCTCTTCCGGATTGTTAAATTGTTCGGATTTTCGAAATTAAACACAGCTGGCAGATCTCAAAGTAAAAAGAAACCTTGCAAAAATTCATAATTCACTCTGATGGTTACAGAAATGGCGGATGAATTAAAGTTAAAATGACGATTCTGGAATGTCTCCTGCGTTCATTTTTCGATGGTTTGTATTGTTGTCAATGATAGATTTTATTAAACTGTGTCATAATATTTAAATTATATCATTTTTTGAATTATTTTGCACATATGTATTATATAATTGTTTGCAATGAATAATTTTAATAAAATTATTGAACTGTATTTACTCTTTTACACACATTTGCACGTGTAATACTTACAGCACAATCATATCAACACTTTTTTTCCTCGCAAGAATCTAATCCGGATTATCGACGGTCCCGATTAATGAATAGTTGACGCTCTACTGTAACTTGAACATAATGATATATTTTAGCCAGTTGTTAAGATAACTGTAATTGGAAGCGGAATAGGATAAACAACCAAGTGCCATCCAAGTGCCTACCTGCTAGGAGGGGCTCTTGCGCATCGCATCCGACTTCAGCCAATGAGCTGACACCAGTTTACGTCACAATATTAGCAGGAATTTTTAAATGAAGCTAGATAAGAAATTTATCCCCTCGTTACAAGACATTGAAACCGATTTATGAAACATTTCTTTTATATATTGCATCTTGTTATTTCCATCGTGTTATTTTTGGTTGGTTACCGTTGCAAATAGACACTTTTTGCCACTTTCAAAATGTTTCTCAACACTTGTCGCTCTCCATGCAACATGGCGGCCAGCGTCTGGTCTGGCTGTTCAAACGAAGTGGCCGTGCTGTGGTCACGTGGTTCGTGACGCAAGCTGGTGCTCCGCTGTTGGAGCTGGACTCAGTGCGCGGGAGTAACCCGCCCCTGGCCTTCCCCCGCGCTGCCCGCCTGGAGGAAACGATCGTTGTGTGTGCGTGTGTCCGCAGGTGGCGCAGGGCGGGCCGATGGGCGGCCCGATGCCCTCCCCGGGCGACCTCAACAACAACTCGGGCGCGCTGCTGAAGGCGTCGGCGCTGGCGGCGGCGGCGGCCGCGGCGGCGGCGGCCACGGGCCAGGCAGCGGCGGCGGCGGCGGCGGCGGCGGGCGGCGCGGGGGCGGGCGCGGGGGCGGGCGCGCCGCGGTGAGGGCGGGGGCGGCCGCCCGCCCGACCACGGTTCAGCATCGGCTGAAGAAGCGCGCGTTGCCCCGCCCCCGCCCCCCGCCCCCGCCGCCCACCCGCCGAGCAGTCTTAGCGTCCGAGACGTGCCGTATATATACGTAACGATGAATACTCTGCTGTTGATGGTTGTAGTTGAGAATGTCTACCTTCTAAAGAAAGTGGCGGACTCCTTTCGCGATGCACTTGCGCCAGGATTGCGTCGCTTGACACTCTTCGCATTGCGACGGAATGCAATTTACGAGGGAAACCGTGCATTGTGGAACTAGTCTGAGAAGCTGCACTCATTTAGCACTACATTTCAATTTGATTTCCATAACCGTTCGGTTGCTAAGCACGTTCTTAGTTCTCCAACTGAAACGTGAGATTTAGCGAATGAGCAGAAAAAAAGTAAATAACAGAGCAAATTTTTCATCATAATATAGAAAAATGCGAGAGGCTCATAGTGTATGTAAATTAAAACCGTTCTTTGGAAAACTTTGAACAAATTTGTTGGGTGTCGAATACATTTTTCGTCACTATGAACAAAAAATATGCCGTAGTTTTGCAGCATGAAATTATTGGAACTCGATTCTGTATTCAAAATACTTTCTGAATTTGCGTCCTGGCTTCATATCAACGTGAAGGGTTTCAGCCACGAAGCGTTTTCTATCGAATAGTTGGCGCTCTATACTGTGTAGATATTACTTTAGAAAGAATGGCAAGCGTAGCTTATAATTTCCCTAGCGGAAATGCCATTTCTTTTTGTGTGTTTTGTAGATGCTAAAAATTGTTTAAATGTTATGTACGTAAAATTATAGAATTTAATCCGAAAACGCTAGTGTTCTTATTTGTATACCCTTTTGATCCTACTTCCTTAATGACAGGTTCTTTTTTATCAGATTATTCTTTTGATTTTCAAGTTGTCGTCCTTTAAAAAGAATATAAATATTTTTGCTGCGACATTTGTTATACATGCAAATATTTCAAATGCAACAATTGTGAAGTTTATCTCAGTACTTTCTGGCTGTAATCTGTTGTTAGTGCTGAAGGTTAGCTGAAGGAATGCTGAATTAGTTACATGCCTATATATCATTTTTAATAGTCCGTAATAAAATAATTAAAGAATTGTTTGATGAATTTGAAAAATTTTGTGAAATGTTTCATAGCATACTATTCATCCCTCCCAAAAAACAACAATTTTTCAGAAGAAACAAGATTTATTTTTAATTTCTCCACTTTTGTGATCTTTCAATTTGATACATATAACCCATAAATTCTCATTTGCCTCTTGCAGTAGTACGTGATTTAGATTTCTTCAGCAATGTTCGTATGGGTAATCGCACAAGATTCTAAGAAAGCTCACAGCTTTTAATTAAAATATTCGGATAATTATGGAAAATTACGAACTTTTACAAATGTATTTTATGAAAACAACAAAAACTAATATTTCATCAGTAACCTCTAGCGAACGGTAGTATAATTTATCAGAGCAGAGGAAGCGGTGAAAAAGAGTTTGAGTGGTGAATGAGGGCAAGGGGCTCGAGGAGTTGGGCTCTTTGCAGACGTGCTTTGCTCGTGTCGAGTTCACAGGGGGTGGTGTGTCAACATCGACGTTACTGGACCTCGAGTAGTCTCACTTTCCATGTACTGGAGCCACTCAGTTCATCAGTTGTTCTGCCCCTTATGGCTGGTCCCTGCAACCTGTACTTCCTGCAAACTACAGACAATAGAACGTTTGTATTACTTCTGTTTGTATTCAACTATATTCTTAAACGATAGACAGAATGCTTGTAAAAAACACAATGCTTAGTTTGTAAATTAGTTGTGGAAGGAACGAAAACATTACAGTATTTGTTTTAAGAATGTTTATAAATTGTCAAAACGTTTTTCTTTAACCAGATTATCCAACGCACAAAATTCTGTAACTAACACACAGATCAAGAGTAAACAAGGAAAATCGAGGGCAATTTATTTGTAGTAGCCTACAAATGTTTCAAAAGGCACCTACATTATACTTAAACATATTCAACATCGGTAATTGAGTGAATACGCGTTCCTTAGGTTTTACGTTTCAACACAATTTTCTCTTGCAATAAATGCAAATGCATAAAAAAGTACATGTTGGAGCCTTCTATTTGAAAGACACTGCAAAATAATTTAGTGTGTAGAATAGCACGAAAAACTGATTGAACATGGTATGGTTAGCACGTAAATGTCATAAACCTTCAAACTATCGCATATTACTATTTTTAACTTTTTAACACGATGAATCTAGAGACAATACAAAATATTGTAGTCAAATGTTTCACCTGCTTTAATAGTTTCGCATTCATCATAAGAATTGTATTTTTTTTAATACTTTATGATTACTTGGTTGAAAGGTATGGTTAAACTGAATCGGTGTTCGTCCAAATTTGCGGCGAACACGGTGGTTTCTTATATAGCAAAACAAAGTTTAATACGTCAGTAGAGTGCAGACTCGGTTATACTGTGTTCATGAAGTTCCATTGAACAGCCAAAGTTCCCAGCTGGAAGAACAATATAATATGAACTTCAACTATACCTAACACAACGATTGAAAATGGAGATGGATATATTTATTTCATTAGTTAATGAAGGAGACGTTGTGTTGAAGACCTTCGATTCAAAGTCCAATAACATGGATATAAGCAGTACATTATGGTAGAAATTTTCCGAAAAATGTGTGAATCTTTTAAGGTTGAATAGTATTTGAGTTTTAATCAAAGAATTGATATAAGGATTGGCTCTAGACAGACCTATGTCATATAGAATTCATTCTGAGAAACAAAAATATAAAAGATTTCAATCGTACATTTTTCGTTATAGTGTTTAGAATAATGTCTCCGTAGTACAGCATCATTTGTTTTTCTACACCATAATACTCGCACACAATGTAGTAATCTATACGGCAGATGTATTATTATTATTATTATTATTATTATTATTATTAATATTATTACTGCTTTGTCGAAAATGATGGGAAGGACTTTTTAGACCCGAGTCTTTCAAAAGATCTCTTTAATTGTTAAACATCTCATTTGGTATTCGGATGAAAACACAGAGGTAAACATTTTTTTTCGTGTTTTGCTCGTATGCGTGAATAAAACGAAAATATTTATATTTTATACTTACTGCATTCGTAGAATCGGCTACTCGGGTTGTTTTTTCTTGTTCCTCCTTTTTTTCGGGGCGTCTGTAATGATTTCTACCATAAGGACTACGATTCACTACTACATGGAGTACGCGAAAGCTGGTCACCAATCCACGGAAATCTAATTCAGGACGTTTGACCTCTTCCCCTAACCGGTATTTACAAACCTTACGGTGAAATCTGACTACGAGCATAATGTTTGCATTATTGTTAACAGTACCTTTTATGTACTGAACGTATTTTGCATTATGAAAAGAGACAGTTTTTAGAAAATCAATTTTTTTCATTATACTGTTGCGAGCACTGCAAAATTTTTGAGACTTCGATTCGGAATTAAGTTTGTTGTTGCATGTGAAGGGATACAGTTACAAGATGAGAGATTTGAAATGCAGATCTCTCGATATTAATGAAGCAGAGTAGGCTATTTTTCTTGCGTTTTATTCACACATACGAGCCAGAGTAAATGAAGATCAAATGTTCCATAATCTTTCAAGTTTATCGAAGATACATAATATGAATGGGACTACTGCAATAGTCCATGTGGTTGTACATAGATTCAGAATAGTGTAGAGTATCTCAGTAGGACGCTAGTTCACATAATTACTGACCACGTTTTAGAAACTCAAGTGTTTGTAGATGTTTTACGTAATGAATTACTACTTAAAATTGTAGAATAAGTTAGTTTATATTGCTGTGCTTTTTTAGTTCAAGCCATTTGAGATGTTCAATTTTTATTCTTTTAGAACTGATTCAGCCAGGCCTGCACAGACGGGCCGTTTCTATGCAACCCTAAGGTTCTTCTGTGCATGGAATGAAAGAAAGTGCCAGTGTTGAAATGGAAAGACATGACATATATAATTTTGTATCAATGTCTTAAGTTTTGCCAACCTAATATAACATTATAAGCAGAGGTAAAAAACTGGAAATGTTTTAACAGAAAAGTAAATTACATGCAACATATGAGTATCATTCACTTTACGAAATGACGTTAATTGCACAGTTGTAAAAGGGCTAATACTAAATATTTCGTAAGTTACGAATCTAAAAAAATTTAGTTATATTACGTGCTCTAGAAAATAAAAATTACAAGTTTAGAAACCATTATTTTTCTTGTCTGGGGAGAAATTATATATGCATGCTGTTGTCATTTGGTAAATGAAAAATAATAATTACACGAAAAAAATAAATTATGTTCCAAAGTATGCCATTTTAGCCTTCATTTTGCAATTCACAAACAGTTTGGATACATTGTTTGCCTATTTCAATCGTCTCGCTCACGTACTAATATTTTAGCAGTGCTCACAGCAGTACATGTTTTCATTTTATCTTAACAAAAACTGTAGGTTTGGTGAACAGCAGTTCGCTCAGCTTAAACAAAGTTGTATGAGAAATAACAATGTAATTATAGTTAATGTTTGAATTTTCAACAATTGGGAGTGACGATATTTTATTCGAGGAAATAAACATTATAGTTTAATCTGTGGTATTATTTTTTATTATGCATATTGCACATAACAATAATCAGATTCAGAGCTCGATTCTTTTAAAATCTAGATTTGACATCACCGCGGCATCGTTTTTCTTTACTTAACGTAAATTCTGTGCAGACCTGCTCAAATACCAACTTTCTATAACTGTCTATAAATTTTGTATTTTTTCGTTGGTTGAGGAAAATTACTTTGAAATTTAACATTCGTTGTTGATTATTGAAAAGTGCTATTCCAATAAATAGGGTCGAAACACGCGAAAGAATTTTGAACAGACAAACAACCACACATTTTACTGTCGAATACAGAAAAACTGCAAATTACAACCAAAATATTAAATATAGCAAGTACAACGAGTATACTGGAGCCAGGCGTTTCCTCACAAGTGGTAAGATATGAGGCAAACAGGAAAGAATGAAGGCCTGCGTGCAAAAATTTTAAGGCGGCACATAATTCGACAAGTCTCATATATATATTTGCAATCTGAAATATTTATGTCATGTGTGTTTAATATTAAAGAGCAAGAGATACATATTCTATTCCTGAAGTCTCCACTTAACAAACCATTCATCTCTTACACACACATATTTTTAGTAAGCTGTCTCAATTACTCGAAGTGATATTGGGAAAAATGAGTGATGAAGGAAAATGTATGGAGTGCGGATGCGTGAGCTCGGAGGGTGAAGTGTTAGGATAATAAGGGTGAAGCGGTGAGCATGGTGGGACGATAGAGATGAATTACCCGAATAAGATGTGCTAATAAATAAAGAGGATTGGAGATATAGCTGGATATGGCGGTGCCACTGGGGTTGGAAAAGAGATATGAATTGAGAGGTTGTAAAGTAAGGGTAGAGCGGTGTACTGGGGCGGGAGTGAAGATGGGGAGATGGAGCAATTGCAGCCAGTGAGGATGGTGGGATGGAACTGTAAGGCGTCGCCGTCGCCGCCCTCGGAGGGCGTGAGGACGGAGCCGTTCAGGGAACTGTTGTCTGGAGGGGCAGTTGAGGATAGCAGTGTGGGTGGAGGATGGGACGTCGCGCCGAAGGGGGTGTTGTGGTGGGTGTGGGTGCACCGGTCTTTGTCGCCATAAGAGGGAGTTCAGTTAATCACGGGGACGTGATTGGGCGGTTGAGGCTCGTGGTGGAGCTGGCGCACCTGCCGTCGCCGCCCTCGGAGGACGTGAGGACGGAGCCGATCAGGGAACTGTTGTCTGGAGGGGCAGTTGAGGATAGCAGTGTGGGTGGAGGATGGGACGTCGCGCCGAAGGGGGTGTTGTGGTGGGTGTGGGTGCACCGGTCTTTGTCGCCATAAGAGGGAGTTCAGTTAATCACGGGGACGTGATTGGGCGGTTGAGGCTCGTGGTGGAGCTGGCGCACCTGCCGTCGCCGCCCTCGGAGGCCGTGAGGACGGAGCCGTTCAGGGAACTGTTGTCTGGAGGTGCAGTTGAGGATAGCAGTGTGGGTGGAGGATGGGACGTCGCGCCGAAAGGGGTGTTGTGGTGGGTGTGGGTGCACCGGTCTTTGTCGCCATAAGAGGGAGTTCAGTAAATCACTGGCACGTGATTGGGCGGTTGAGGCTTGTGGTGGAGCTGCCGCACCTGCCGTCGCCGCCCTCGGAGGACGGAGCCGTTCAGGGAACTGTTGTCTGGAGGTGCAGTTGAGGATAGCAGTGTGGGTGGAGGATGGGACGTCGCGCCGAAAGGGGTGTTGTGGTGGGTGTGGGTGCACCGGTCTTTGTCGCCATAAGAGGGAGTTCAGTAAATCACTGGCACGTGATTGGGCGGTTGAGGCTTGTGGTGGAGCTGCCGCACCTGCCGTCGCCGCCCTCGGAGGACGTGAGGACGGAGCCGTTCAGGGAACTGTTGTCTGGAGGTGCAGTTGAGGATAGCAGTGTGGGTGGAGGATGGGACGTCGCGCCGAAAGGGGTGTTGTGGTGGGTGTGGGTGCACCGGTCTTTGTCGCCATAAGAGGGAGTTCAGTAAATCACGGGGACGTGATTGGGCGGTTGAGGCTCGTGGTGGAGCGGCCGCACCTGCCGTCGCCGCCCTCGGAGGCCGTGAGGACGGAGCCGATCAGGGAACTGTTGTCTGGAGGTGCAGTTGAGGATAGCAGTGTGGGTGGAGGATGGGACGTCGCGCCGAAAGGGGTGTTGTGGTGGGTGTGGGTGCACCGGTCTTTGTCGCCATAAGAGGGAGTTCAGTAAATCACGGGGACGTGATTGGGCGGTTGAGGCTCGTGGTGGAGCGGCCGCACCTGCCGTCGCCGCCCTCGGAGGCCGTGAGGACGGAGCCGATCAGGGAACTGTTGTCTGGAGGTGCAGTTGAGGATAGCAGTGTGGGTGGAGGATGGGACGTCGCGCCGAAAGGGGTGTTGTGGTGGGTGTGGGTGCACCGGTCTTTGTCGCCATAAGAGGGAGTTCAGTAAATCACTGGCACGTGATTGGTCGGTTGAGGCTTGTGGTGGAGCTGCCGCACCTGCCGTCGCCGCCCTCGGAGGACGTGAGGACGGAGCCGTTCAGGGAACTGTTGTCTGGAAGTGCAGTTGAGGATAGCAGTGTGGGTGGAGGATGGGACGTCGCGCCGAAAGGGGTGTTGTGGTGGGTGTGGGTGCACCGGTCTTTGTCGCCATAAGAGGGAGTTCAGTAAATCACGGGGACGTGATTGGGCGGTTGAGGCTCGTGGTGGAGCGGCCGCACCTGCCGTCGCCGCCCTCGGAGGGCGTGCCGATGGAGGAGGCGGCCTCGGGCAGCGGCGGCAGCAGCGCGCGGCAGCCCGGCTCGGAGCGGCGCGCCAGCGGCTCGAGTTGCTGGAGCGCGCGCAGCAGGGCGTCGCGCGTCTGCGGCGACGAGGAGCGCGGCTTGGACGGGGAGCCCGGCTTGTGCTGGCGCGCCAGCGCCACCGCGTCCGGCGCCTCCAGCTCTGCGCACGCACACGCGCCGCCGCGGCCAGCTTAGCCATAGGCCAACTACTCCAAAGCCATAACTCTAGTAAGTGTAGTGCACGTTTTTCCTCCCAAGGTGGAGGGGATCTTCCCCCGCTGGATGGCGAGAAGCGGTGCCGACCATTCGTCGACTAACAGGGTTTCCCTCAACCAGGTGTCTCTTACCAGTGGTGCTCCATCCCAGCCGGGACAAGCTCTAAGCCCCCAACCGGTCTAACGGCATATGTGGTAGTGTAGTGCATATTAGTGTAAGTGTATGTAAGGATTGAGGATAGGACAAGGAACAGGAAGAAATGATCGCGCGCGGTTCGTGGCCCCTTTGTTTGGATACTGCTCCGGCATTCGCCTGGTATAGATCGGTGAAACCATGGAAAACTACAGATCAGAACAGCCTGCCTCTAGAATTCTCTTCCAAACTGCGACTGAATTCCACCTAGCTTACAAGCTAGTGCCACTGTGGGGACTCGAACCTAGAACCTCCCCGTCAGAGGCACAGCATTGACAACATTTAATATACTGAGCCACCTCTCCCAGTAAGCATATGAAGAGCCAACGGAATTTATTATAATAAAAATGCAACACAGTAAACCCTCGTTAGCACGTACTTGCTTAACTCGAATTTCGCCTAACACGAACAAAACGTGGGTCCCGGCAAGTGATTACTGTAATGAGTAATTTAAAATAATCGGTTAACATTAAGTTTTATATCACGACTTGCGATTTTCTCGGTCCTTTGGAATTCGCTTTAATGCGAGTTTACTCTGTAACGACGTATCGCATATACTCGCGTCAGGGTTAGGGAGTGCTCGACACTTAGTGCCAGCGACGCACGACGTGGTCTGGTGGTTGACCGGGCGAAGAATAGATGGCGATGTTGGTTCGAGAATCGACTGCGGAAATCGAGAGTTAGTTCAGTTGCAATTTTCGCGCCGACGAAGCAGTCGGCCGTTAAACTTGGAAGGAGATGGACGCGTGTGAGAAGTGATCTGGCTGAAACAGACTAATATCGTAATGCATCGTTATTCTTGAACGCTAAAATGATTCGAGAACAGTAGAACATTGAGATACTAGTGACTCAAAACACTTTGCGAGTATTTTTACAAAGACTTTATACCCGACTTTTCAACCACACATCGTTGAAACGAGAAGCCGTTGAAGTTGTGGTCCTAGAATCGTGAAATGATAAACTTTGCTGTGTAAATTTCTTAAAAAATGTGTGTGTCAACCAGAGAGCAGACGTTTTTATTTGCAAATTTTGCAAGGACGATTGCCAGAGGAGTGCGCGTGTTGAACTGAACAATAAGGATATAATTAGAACCGCTGAACTTAGTAAATGTTTGAATGGCGTAGATCGAAAGTAAGGAAATAAATTGAAGGACGTTGTGAAAGCACTTGAGCTCAGAACTGCATTTTGTCTGCCTGTGCAACCAGTGTGCGTGACTGTTCGAGAGGACAAGTGATAGATGATTCAGTGCCGGATTCGTGAGTGCAGTGCGTGAGGGAGTTATTTGGGCCAAGCGAGGAAGCAGAAGATTTCGAGCAGTTTGTAGTCGGCTTCGGGGCGACAGAACGCGCGGAGGTCACCGAGGAGGATGGCTGCGCGGAAGCAGCGACGCAGCCAAGGTCGACGCAGCGTCGGACTGGGGCGGTTCCGACTGCGCAGGCGCCCACGTGTAAGGTATGGAAACGCATAAAACCTAAATAAGCAGAGGGTCATGAAGGAACGCGTACGATTGGACGAATGTAGGCACATACGAATGTGCCTACCTCGTATGTGCCTACCTTGTATGAATGGGTGAAAATCAGAACGGTATAAGTGATGTTTTATTAATTCCGAGAAAAACTTTTTTATTTTAGACTATATTTCAGTCGTATTGTAGTTAGGTGGTTGTAATGAACATTTGAAATGACGTGGTTTTAATGATGAAACAAATCACCACGACTTATCAGTAATATTGACTTCAATAAACGGATTTCTCTGAATAGTCACTCACTCCGTCATTGTCCTCACTGTCTCTTAAAATGTCCCTTACTCCGTACTGGTTTTCACCCATTCATACAATACGACTGGTGATGGTTTACTCCATTGGGTCAAAATTAAAAAGTAAATAATTCTGATGGTTAGAAAGACCTCTGATGTTTTGAAATCTAGTTAACTTGTGACGAATTATGTGTATTGTAATTCTTGATGTTATCGGACAGTGAGATCAGAGAATCTTATAAATGTTTAGTTTATTCACGAATGGATTGAACAGAGAATGTTGATATTACTTTGAAATAAAATCACTTGGTGTGAATAGTTGTGTATTTAATTTCTTCGGGTTGTCTTATTAGAAAACGAGTAAATATTTCAGTAAATACGTAATTTTGTAAGTATTTAATTTAATTTGTAGCGCGTTGATTAGAGGTAATGAGGATTCTCAGTTCACTAGAAATTTTTCAGTGAATACAATATGTTATAAACTCTTAGGTTAGATAATCAAAAAACAGAGGTTTGGAGAGTTAACGGAATTCAAAAATTTTCAGTAATTACAACAGTGTCAGATTACTAAGAGAGTAGGACTTATATTGTATGACAGTCTTGATAGTATTATGCTGCAATAATGTTGGCAATGTTTAATGTTTTATTAAATTGTTTCATCTTGTTTGCCTACGTTCATGCGGGCCAGCACGAAATGACCTTCATACCATTGTACATCTATCTATTCATGAAAAATATCGAGATATCATATTTGGAGACTTCTCGTTTGTATCTGTCTAGTCTAGAAAGATTGTAGGTTCATGTAATAGAGATCATATTTTTTTCGAAAACAAATATTATCGGTCCATAGGGAACTGCACCATTACAAACTTCTTGAAACTAGAAATTCTCAGCAAACAGTATGTGCATCCTATGCTATCGATATGTATTTAGTTTTGGCAAAATATTTAAGAAAATATACAAAAATATGTAAAATTCATTCTAGTATTTTAAATCGCTCTCTAAAAGCATTTTCAAATTTTCTAAACACAAAGGTCAGGTCTTAAAATGGATTCGAAACTGCTGAATCCGCTAAAGAATTGTTATTAACTTTATTATTATTATTATTATTATTATTATTATTATTATTATTATTATTATTACTAGCAGTAGTAACCTAGTAGAAGTTGCAGCAGCTTGCTGAATGACATTGCACAAGGCAGATTATAAATCCTGGACTAGGATATACCACACAATATTAGTTTTATTCGAAACGTAAAACACATACGTAGTATGTACTACAATGTTGTTTGAGGATCCAGCGGTTAAGTGAACAATCGAATCTTGTAAGTCATAAATATTGGAGAGAGGTGGTTTAAGGCAGTAGTATACCCCCCTCAAAATCCAATGACGTGATAAGACGCGTAAAACCCATTTAACATATTTCGATCGAGGTGCAAGTATGTAAGATGCGAGGTGTAAATATATAGGCTTCGCACATAACCGTTCGCTGTTTCCGACTACGCGGTTTCCAAGAACAGTTTGAGCCGATCGACATAGAAGAGCAGTAGTATTACATTGCTGTGTAATAAAGATGATTCCTGTAAAATAGACTGGCAAACTATGTCTAAAATGCCCCGTTTACGGTGACAGGGTGTTCCGTATTAGCCGTTACAGTACCTTTTTGGGTCTTTTTTGAAACGAAAAACGGGAAATCAAAATGTACCGATTTTGTGGTAACGACTAATCGGCATAAGAACCGTCAACAATTTTAAATTAAAATTTATCATAATGTATTCCGTTGAGTTTGCATTAGTTTATAAAAGGGGAAGCGTAAGTGAAAAGGGAGTGTTTCGCAATCTATTGAAATCAAGAAGGCAGTGATTCAATGGTGGTTCTAGGAAGAGAAAATGAGCTATTGCGTCGAGCTTGTATATGCTTTATCGCTTTCCATATAGCTGCTGGGAAGTTCAATAATCCGAATATTCTGCTTCTGTGCGTTTCTGGGCGACTTAGAAAACAAACTTAATTGAGGAATACGCGTCAACTTTATAATGAATAAATGTGCAAATGAATCAAATTAGTATAATTTTTTTGTTTTAATGTTTCATTCAAATATACTTCTACATTGAGATTTACTTACAGCTGTCTCTGACAGGCCATCAGCTGTTACGGTGTCATCCAACGAGAGCTTACATCACTACAGTGAAGTCATTATGGTGACGTTCAACCTTGCGATTGGATGACATCGTAACAGATGATTTCCGTCACAGGCAGCTCTAAATAAATCCAAGTATAACTTCCCAATATTGTACCACTTTTACAAAAAGTAATTTTTACAAATAAATACTTGAAATAAATTTAAAATTGCGGACATATTTTCTTTTTGTTTCTGCTGTTTATTTTCATTAATATTTTAAAACTGTAGTTTACTACAGAGTGTAATGTTACTTTCTGTTATGTCCATGTGTCTCGTTTTGTTCTAATTTTTAGTCAAGACAAAGTCACAATGTCCCTTTTTTTGTTTTTAAGATTTGGTCACCTTAGGATGACCCTGACCGAACGAAATTAGATTTCGATTAGAATGGAAATTGCCGAGAAATCAATTTCTCCAGAGTAGAGTTACTCTTCATGTCACACTGGAACGGTTTCGTCCTTGGAGAAAAATAAAACTTCTCCACAGTCCTGTTTGAATACGAAGACTGGGAGATAAAACTAACACACCTGAGGGCGGTAACAGTCCATTAATCACAATTGTTCCCCAAAACTCGTTTACGAAGTGATCATTCTCTCAAATAACCAAAAATACGTTCCATCAATTGATAATGAGGCCTGTGCATACCTAGAATATTCCTTTCCTCATTTAAACTAAAGACTACTTGTCAGCTGATGGTAGAATATTGACACAGTACAAGCTATGAAATCAAAAATCGTTTATTAGTGCTGAAATGTTGCGCAGTGATAAGTATAAATATAATTTTGAAACTTGAATTACAAAACAAAAGAGTTGGATATAAATACATATTTTCCATTCTCTCAGCTTCTCCGTTTAATACATTAAGAGAATTCAGAGAGATTTAAGGATCCTTAATTTTTCTGCCACCAGACACGCCTCAGCATTGTTTACATATGCAGAGCGTAGATACATAGGCACTCCATTCTGCTAATAGTTCACCAGACGTCACGTTTTCCCTAATACTCATTCTCTTGAAGAATCCCAACCGCTTCTCAACTACAATGTTTGAGCTCTACAGATCCCCTCCTGTCAATTAAACTAACGGAGTCTCGTTACGCTAACGGCAACGTAGCCCGGCTGTGTGCAGATCTGCTCCCGCTGCTGTTTCGCGTCCTTGCGGGCACTTGGCGCGTGGAGGGACGTAGCGCCTCCACACTTGGCGCGTACGCGCGACCAACTGGCAAGGGCGCGCGCGCGGCGAACGTGTGTGCGCGGCTAAATGACCGGCGGAAGGAGTTTCTCTCGCAGCCACGTGACGAGGAAGCGGCGCGCCACACTCTGCCAACGCTCAAAGACGCTTATGACTAGGGGGGGGGCGGACTTGGATGACCTAAAACCTCGCCAAAATGGTCGTTAAAATGCTCGTAAAATGTTTTTAAAAATGCCGTAAAAGCAAAGAAAAATGACGTAAAAATGTGATCAAAACCAGTTCGGATGAACTCCATAGCTGGGAGGCTGGATACAGCAGGGTTGCCAGATGTATTGTTGGCACTTCCCCCACCACCCTACTCCGGCATTTCCCCAAATAACCAATCCAATGATACAAAATTCCTCAGCTTTGAAACGAAAACTATTCTCCAAGTTATGAACCACCGGCATGAGCTGTCCCTGACGATACCATTGGCTCTCACCTTAAATTCAAATAATTGAATTCAACCAACCATCATCCTTTGAGCTGCTAGAACTGCTACTTAGTTTTTCTCAGTTTTTCTTCCTCTAAGCCTATCGCTTATTTTTCTCTTTTTGATACTAAAAATGAAAGAGAATAACGTCTATTGTTTTTTTAATAAATAATAATTGAGAGATTTATATTTTTATCTTGACTTCGGATGAAAATAATTTCACCCAAAAATCCCCAAACATTTCCCGCTCATTTGTGTTCCCCATTCTGTCCCCAAAACGAAAAAAAATAATTTTGGGACAAAATTTCCCAATCTGGCAGCCCTCAATCAAGACTTCTATTAGTTCATGTGCATTCCGCCTTCAAAATTTCTGAACGAAGAAATCGAATAAGCTTCTCAGGAATTCTGTGGAGAACATTGTTGCATTGCTTAAATATTCTTTGATGCAAGTACAGTAAAAATGGTATTAAAATCGATGAAATCAGCGAAAATGCATTACAAATGGCGGAAAAAGGTAAAAAATGACTTATTAGTCGTAATCAATAATAATTTTAAAAAAATACAAAAATGGGTTACTTCCATTTCTCATGACATAACATTAATTTATAAATATTACGGTGTTGTTTTAAAGTGAAAAGAAAAAAAGTCATTTCATTAAAATCAGTCCTCTACTCATGAACTTCCAATGGAAGCGGGGAAGTGCTGCTGTAAATAAGCAGGTGTCGCATTGACTTGAAACCCTGCAATTGGCAGGGAAAGAGAGATATAATTCATCGGTTGTGTTGTTGTTGCTGCTGATGTAGTTGCAAAACTATTCAAGATTTATGCAGCAGACGGTCTTACTTTCGAATTCCGAAAGCAGCAAATTTTTTGACACCAGATATATCAGAGGACGCCCCTTCCTAATGGTTGTACCGGCTACAATACCCTCTAGGCAACACGATTCTGTGGAATGGGATGTCCTGGAGTTCGAGTCTTAGACACTTGCTCGGCCGAATTAGCCATTGTCTGTAGGGGAATTGCAATGGCTGTCTGCTCTGATCGGTAGTTATCTGGAGTTTTTCTTTTAATACCACGCGAATGCCCGACTTTTGTAACAGATGGGCCACTGGCCGCATGCAATTTTTACATCTGCATCCCTGACCCGTCCTCCTTCGTATACTGACACATATACTGACATGCATTGCACTACCACACATGTCGAAAGGTCAATTGGGAACTTAGACAAAGTCGCCATCTGTTCTCCATTTGGAGAACTTATCCTCCTTTTTTAACATTCTTCTCCTGCCCTTCCCCGTTTTTTAAATTTTCATGGAATGTCCTTCTTTTTGTCGTGTTGAATAGAAAATAATACTGGCATAATTTTGAAGTAATACAATTCATTTAGGGGACATATCTTGAATATCTACGTTTTTACTCAAATAAATGGTCTATATAGTATATCATTAGGTTTATTGCGATATAAAACTAATTAATGCTTATTGTTTGGTGGATAATGAAGATGAGTGTGGGGGCGAAGTTATCCAATCGGAAGCTTTCATTTTTAATGACGCAAAGTCTAATAAGCTTTTAAAGTGTATTAGTGATTTGGAATTGTTGAGTACATTGTCAATACATTATGGAGTTAAAAAATGTATAATATTCATTGAAATGTCCTCCTTTTTGAAGTAAAACGTTCTCCTTTTTTAAGCAAAATGTTCTCAATTGGGAAAAAATGTTTTGGTAACCCTGGCTTAGTGCTTATTCCGACTGGGGTAGTGCATTGGGGAGGTACCTGGAGGGGAACTTCCCGTAAGACGTGTGTGTCGGCACTGACGGCCTCGCGTTTCGGCGGGGGAGGAACGCCGACAGCTGGCTCTGAGCTGAACCCATACGCCCATTTGCCTACTCACCCTTGACCACGACAGAGCCTGACAGAACGCTTGTTATCATTACAATGTTAGAATCACGGTACGAAGAGGAATTGAATATGCATTGCAACCTTTGTAACATAGAGTTCTTAGTCAATGAACGATATAATTTAAACTTTGTCTAAACTTACATGTACTGATTAAAGTTACACTTTTTAGTGCGTACTTTCTTTAAAGGTTTTTGATTCAAGTGTAAAATGACGCACGAAAAATTCACGCAAGGTATAATAAGGGATAAGAGTACGACTGCTTTGAATTTCGACAGCTAGTGAATGTTTCATCAGTTGTAAGACATTTCTGGAATTTTTTTGGTACTTACATGTCATTATTTTGGCACACAAAGCGTTAGAAATTGTAGTACCGAATCAACGCGATTTTATGCCAAAACTAAACCCGTTGTCCGAAGACTGGAATGTCGTCGTCAACTGTGAAATGCGTAGCGCCAACTAGAGTAAAAAGGTATTAGATTTTATTAAAAATCAAAAAGGTAATTCATATTAAGATGCTGTTTTGTCTCACACCCAAAAAAGAAGTATGGAGATAGCCATTGTTTTATAAAATTTAAGTTGTGTTTTCTTTCTTGTTTCCTTTCTCAGTCATTTTAGTATTGTTCCACAGATTTTTTGGAATCTTTGGGTTTTTATTGAAATATCTTGATTGAATTCAAAAGTAATATCATATCCCAAATATCTAAAATGACTAACTTGTTCTATAATTTTATTAATTATTATTATCTTACTATGCATGAAAACTTTACTTACTTAGCATGAAAAAGAAAGATTTTCCAGAATTCAGACGACCGAAATGAGATTCTTGAGACAAGTCAAAGGCTGCACAATATTAGACAAAATAAAGAAAATGAGATAATCACAGAAGAATTGTAGGTGCTCCCATTAATAAATAAAGTACAAGAATGCAAGACCCGATGGTCCTAACATCTACACAGAATGGGTACTGACCGCATCCCAAAACAAATATATATCACAACAGACCTCATGGTCACAGGGATGTCGGCCGTCCAAGATTAAGATGGCATGCTGACGACGGAACAGGAGACTCTCCTAATCCCTGAAGAGATGATGACGATAATGATGATGTTTTGTACAAAGTATCTAACCTGCTCTGCCATTCGTGGGTTTGCGTGGTCATTCTCTTGTGTCCTCAGGATAAATAAACGTTTTCTTCTCGTTGTTTACAATAAAGGTAAGAGCCAAAACAGTTTCAAAAAAGTTTCCAGGCCTGCTGCACAATAGTAACGGAAGCAGTCTATGGCACCTATGACGTCAGAAGCTCGAAGCTACGTCTTGGCAAGGCAAGCGAGAGCACGGGCACGTCCTAAGCCGTGCGTGGGCATATGTACGTGCCCGGAAGTGCGTGTGCATAGGCACGGAATGGGTGCGCGCACCGTGATTGGTAATAACGCGGAGGTTTCTACTTTTGGCACACGACGAGATTTTAAAGGAGACATAAGGAAACAATTGAACTCTTATTTGAGAAATTTCTGCTACTCTTTTATTTCACGCTTGAGAATGATATCCACATCTAACGACATAATCGTAAGATGTTACGATACGAACTTCGCACAATGTTTTTTTCCCACTTTGTAAAAATTCAAATGAGCCATAATTTTCATTTAGATTTGACTAATTTGTCCTGCAAAAGATTTCTTAAAGATGTCGATAATAAGAGGCAATGGGTTATTTCATACGTTTCTTTTATTGCTGATTATTCTTGTTGAGAGTGAGCAAAATTTTTTTGGCATATTCTGCGCTGAAAATATTTGATTCAAAGATGACTGACTCAAATTCAAAGAAATTCTGACTCAAAGATGTTCAATATTCATCACGGATACCGAAGGCCGGAGATGTCTTGCCAATATACGTAGAGAAGTGAAGTCGTAGGCGTCCGCGGCCAGAGTCATGTGGGTGATCTGGGCTGTCCGGGTGACGCCGCGTCGAAGGCTGAGTTGCCGACGTTTCAACCATCCTGTCGAGGTCTTCCTCAGGGCTGGTATGATGCTCATACCAGCCCTGAGGAAGACAGGATGGTCGAAACGTCGGCAACTCAGCCTTCGACGCGGCGTCACCCGGACAGCCAAGATCACGTAGAGAAGTGTCGACTGACTTCTAAAAGCGTTGACACGCAAGATGTATGCCATTTCGTTTTTTCTTGTAGTGATTGGATTCCTCCACGTGGAGTTCGATAAGAGCATGTACTTTTTCGAAAACTTTGGAAACTCTAATACTACACTGAAAAACTTGGATGTGGCAGCCCCAAAAAATTGTCAATCGTTCAAAAATTTGTAATTTGAAATCTCCAATTTACCAAAAATTATGTTCATGCATCGTATTTATGAAATATTGTTTCTAAAACGTCGTTCCGCAAAAATTAAAAGATTTAAAAATGAAAAATCAACACCTGATTAGAGGCACCAGAATGGTACAGACAAACCAGTTGTTTTCGAAGCCACACAGAATGTGCACTTCGCTGGTGACATACTACTCCGCTGTGAAATAGAAATCGTAATCATCTTCGTTTTTCAATATAATTGGTATACTTATTTGCCTTTCTTTCTTGTATTGTTCTTTTCAGTACATATTGATAATATATTTCTGTATTAGCCTGCAGCAAAAAAAATTCTTTGTTTATATCTACAGAAGAAAGAGAATAAATTTGTGTTTCACTTTAAGCAGTGATTACCCAAACAATAAGGAAGAAATATATGTATGGTACAACTTGACTTGGACATATATGTATCCTAATAAATTTGGTCTTTCATTAAATGGTCAAATTCACAGGTGCCTTTCTTTTATAATTAATTATTAATGAACACTATGCTTAATCATTAAATTTGTACTGAAATATAAAATCTAGAGGTAGGAAAAAAGAATTCTCTGCTCTTCAATCCATCTCGAGAATGCCATTAAAATTACATAATGTCGCTCGTATTACACATATCAAAATATACTATTATCGTGAAAAATATACAGCATTTTAAATTAGTTTGATATCGTTAAATACATTTACTTCATCCTTGTCGGTAGTATCGTCCGGCATCTCTTCGGGATCTCTAAACCTACACCCATCCAGCGAAAGCGGGGTCGCACACGGGGAGGTAGAAAGATGACATTTTTGAGCCCAAGGAAGGTCACACGTGGCTTCTGAGGAAATTTAGAATGGATTTTTTCTACATTTCTTTCCGTTTATAAACAATACTTATATCCTTGTATTCACCCCTGGAGCCCACGAAAATGCTGGAGGGATAAAACTAATATTTACATTTCACAAATCAAAGTTGTCAATATTTTAAAAATTAAAACTTTTACAAACAATAAAACAGAATTTATTATTTTTCCTATCATCCACAACACGTTGATGCAAACCGGATCCGAATCTCTCAAAAGTTTGAAAGGTAGTTTGTTACGTAATTGCTTATAAATTAGTTGTGAAAATCATTTAGTAACTTCTTGCTGTTCACAAATTACATATTCCTAAATTCTTTTTACCCAAATTAAAACATAACGTATATTATACATTCGTTCGTTCCTCACAGTATTGTCTTTCTGAAGAAATTTCAAAACTATCTCTTCAATAAAAGAAATTTATAATAAGAATTCTCCGTTAAACAAGTTATTAAAATTAAACCTCGAAATCTAACCTACAAAATGCCTGAGTTTCTGCTCGTCGCTTTGATTTCCCGTTCTCGCAGCCGGCAACGGAAATGGATTCAGGTGCGGGAGCATATTAAGGGTAAGACCCCGAAACTCTGCATACTTTTAAATGTTAAGTGGATAGGTAATATTCGTTGTTTTTATCTGTTTGTTGTAACAAAATTGTTTCCGTGTAAAAAAATACAAGTGTGTAAGGTTACAAGGTTGCAATACAACCGATGACGTGAAAGGATTTAATATGATTACGTGCTTTTTGTTTACTAGTAGTAAGCAACAATGCGTTGATAATATTTGTTAGAACTACAGGGCAAGCGCCGTGTGCATGAAGGCTCGAAACTTTTACGACGTGAAAAATGGTGAAAAATGCAACTGTAAAGAACAAATTATAATTATAAGAATTAGGCCCGAACGGACCATTACAACCACCTCTATTTGCTTAACAAAGATAACCCTCCTACTGGCAACGTATGCAACATTAAAACATTAGATCTTTATTTTTTAAACATTAACATGCGGTTAACAAGGTAGAAACTAAAACTAATATTTTGCAGCTAGTACTTGAATAATAAATATTTATCACTGGAGTCTAGCGTGGTCAGAGATTGCCCTTTCAGATCCTGCTCGGTCAGGTTACCGGTGCGTTCAAACCTTCATACGAGAATTTTATCCGTTTTTCTCCTAAATACGCGTGCATTGCAAATACGCTTCTAATTGCGCATGCCTGAACTCACCGGGTAGGTCAACCCCAACGCCAAGTTTCGTTTAATTCCGCTTTCCTCAATTGCATTCCCCTCGTGAGGGCCAACGACGTCAGCGGAACGGTTTCTGCAGGCGCGACCACAGACCTGCGCAGTTACCTCACCTGTCGCTACGTGCCACCCGTGTCTCAGGCTTTTTTCCGCGGTTTTTCACAGCCGCACGCTAAAAGATATATGAGGCGTGTAGCGTATTTGATCCCGGCCGACAGCGTGACGAGACTGGCCCCTCGCCACGTGCATAAAACATCATCACTGCCTATCACGGCCTGTCGGCCTGCATGCATTAATTCCGATAATAGAAAATTGTTACGTTTAATGTTGAAACCTTGTTCCTATTTTCGTTGCGTCATTAATTGAGAGTGATGGTCATTTAGTGTACGTGGAGAAGCTGTGTGTAACACTGGAAACACAGGTACGCCCCTTCCGAAGGGCTGAAAGGTTTTGTGTTTTTTTCGGAGATCGGAACTTTCATTGGGAGCGTGTGAACAAGAGTGGTGCAGGGGGGGACACACACTTCTGTATGCTGATTCTCACTTTGCAATAAGGTCTGAACTAAACTGAACTGCGACACCTCTGTAAATGAACTACCTGCTTCCAATAAACTTTTGCCTTCCAAAAAAAAAAAAAAAAGTATATTTTTTAAGCGCCCCCGAAACTGAGACGATTTGAATGATAAAATCTCCTTAATGCCCTTATTGGGTTCATAATAATCCCATGTGTATTTTGTAGGATCTCAAAACAAACGTCAAGAGTTGGCTTCACATATTTCAATAATATGACTTAGCTGAAAATGTTTTCTGTGTCCGGTCCGGTGGTAATTGAACAGTACAGCTTTGCACGAGAAATTATATGCAGATACACAGTCCGTCCCACAGAAAAGGTGACTGATGTGAAATAAAATACAAGAAGTTGTTTGTTCTTAGTGTACATGCTTTTTTATTCAAAATAGTCACCTTGTGAGTCAATACACAACTGGAAGCGTTAGAAAAATTGTTCAAAACAATTTTGATAGTCAACAATTGGAATTGCCTGCAGGATCGTTGTCGTAGCCTTCTGGATATCGGAAATCGTGTTGAAACGCCGTTCTTTCATGGCCATTTTCAGTTTGGGAAATAGCCAGAAGTCGCACGGAGCTAATTCCGGCGAATAAGGTGGATGGTCAAGCACAACAATACCTTTTTCAGCCAAAAATTGGCGAACGATCTCGCTTTTGTGCGCTGGTGCATTGTCGTGCAACAAACACCAAGTTCCTTGGTTGCGGTATTCAGGCCTCACCCGAACAATCCTCGACCATAAACGAGTTAGAACACCCAAGGAGTGATGTGCGTTTATCATTTGACCTTCTGGAGCAAATTCTTTATCGATAATTCCTATGGAATCAAAGAAAACTGTGAGCAGTGTCTTGACACGGCTTTTCTGCATTCGCACTTTTTTCGGTTTCGGAGATTCTGGACCTTTCCATTCCGAGCTCTAGCGCTTTGTAAGTGGCTCGTATTGAAAACACCATGTTTCATCATCGGTTACGATGCATGACAGGAAGTCTGCGTCCTCATCGGCCGATCGTTTCATGTCTCTGCAGTGTTCCACTCTGCAATGCTTTTGATCGTCCGTGAGTGAATGGGGCACAAAGTGACAACAGATCTTCTTTTTGTCCAGATTTTCAGTCAATATGCGATGCACAGGTATTTTAGGAATTCCAGTGAACTCCTCGATTAACCTGGTAGATGCACAACGATCATCTCGAAGAATTTCAGCCACTTTTTGAACATTTTCTTCGACTCGAACTGTTGCTGATGCTCCTTGACGTGGATCGTCTTCAATGCTCTCTCTTCCATCACGAAATCTTGCATACCACTTAAAAACGTTTTTACAACTCATTGCTTCACTACCATAAACACGTTGTATCATTTCAAAAGTTTCTGTGGCATTTTTACCCACTTTGAAACAAAACTTAATGGTCGCACGTTGCTCCATTGCTCTTTTCCCGACCGAGGGTCAAAATATTCTGTTGCAGTTTTATTTACTGCGAGCAGTCTGTGATGCCAGCTCTGTTCCTTTTAAAACGGAAGGTAGTCGAAACACAACACTACTTAATTCCTGCATCAGATCACAGTTTGCGCGGTTGGTTCCGCGAATATAAAATCAGTCACCTTTTCTGTGGGACGGACTGTGTAGACTTTACAGAATACTCGCATATTTAATAGGTCTATTTCAGACAAATCATTCAGAAGCGATTGACATCAAAATTGTGTTAACGTACTGTGAAAAAACATGGAAATATTCATGGCCGTCAATTTTCGATTCTGTTTATTTTCAAACATTAGAAAACACGTTAAAACGCTTTTAGACCCCTGCACGGTGTATTATTGAAATATGCAAATTGAATACTTTTTAAATGGAGATCGAATTTTAATATTTTTGAATATTTGATACATTTAACAGTTTCTTTTTATTACGGGTAATTATATCCTAGTAATTGTGAAATAATTACTTATTACTTTTTCTAAACTTACATAAAAATGTTTCCAGATACTTAAATGTCCTAGCAAATTATTTTTTTCGCATTTGATTCTAACAATGTAAAAATATTCTTGAGATTTATTATCAATATTTTCCTTCCATTTCCTTTACACTCCGCCACTTGCGGGAAAGTAAAAAACCAAACAAAGTTTTCCCTTACTGCACTGTATAAATCTACAACCGTTTTGGATTCCTTTGTAATGATAATCGAGTAACCGTGTCTGTCCGTTCGTCGCACGTGAATAGACCCCTCCAGTCCATCAACCATTACAATGAGGTGTCATTCGACGCGTCTCAGTCTCATAATGGAGAACTGATCACGTTTGTGCGTGTACTTCTAGAAGATTTTAAGAAATGTGTCTTAAAATGTTGTTTGTTTCTTTGAAGTAAATAAAACACGTTTTGGGTGATTTATGGCACCCAAAAAAGTTTATCAGTAGCTCATTCGATTCCTCTGGACAAGACAAATCGATTGGTACAATTTTTAGCCTTTATGATATTCTTTAAGAATTCTAAAAATGCAGTTTGTTTTTTATTTCAATGCATCTACGAGAACATTGGTGAAACGCAGTGAATGTGTGTATTCTCATTGGTATTCGCATTTTCCGTCCACATTAACACATCTCAGCCCTCACTTGAAATACTCATTACCAATCGCAGTACCGACAATATCGCTCAACAATGAGAAGTAATTCTAGAATTTCAAACTGCTTGGTGGCGGTAGTACCATTGCCATATTGCGACATCAAACTTCGTGAAAGATATTCTTCAGCAAAAGAAGCACGCAAAATTCTAATTTTCATTTTCAAAGATCGAAAAAATTTCGTGAAACTACTCATGTTTTGAAAACAATAGTGCATGGAGTAATTTAAAGATCTAATTTTAAAGCACATATTTTATTTTATAAAACATCTCTACCATTAATACTCTAATGATATATTACGATGTTAATTTTCTGCAATTCTCGAAAATACGGAGAGGTTACTGAATATGCGCCCTATGCCATCTTTATATGCATACTTTGCTATATTTGAGAAAAAAGAAACAATTTGGAGCTGTTTTTGAATTTTTAAAAAATTTTTCTTTCCCTCAAGCAAAAATTACGCAAAAACTAGTAGTGTAAAAAAATGTTCATAACCATATGACTCAAATACTCAGAGTATACATAAGTGTAGGTAGCAGTCACCATGTTGTGGCCAAAATTTATATCTTTGGCTAATTGATGAAAACTGTTATAACATTTGTAAACATTTCTCAACTCATTTGAACATTTCTCAACAGATTGTAATCACACTGCCCAAAATTTACTCGTACGATATGATTGACTTATGCTGACGATAGTCGTAAGTTATCATTTTCCGAATGATGAAAAGTAGGTACAGAAGTATGACTTATTATAATGCTGATGTGCATAGTATGACATAACTTAACTGAAATTTTTTTAAAAAAATAGTGTGAGAATACTTTGAACTCTGTGAGAAGGAAATGTTTAAAAAAGCGCGCCAACAGGCCTAGGCGGAATAAGTCGGAAATCATAAATCGCCCCGCCCTCGCGAGAGCCCGAAGTGAGGCGAAAGCCCCCCTGGGGCGAGCCGGGTGGCGCGGGGCGGAGTGGTTCACCTGGGATCTCGAACGGGTCATCGTCGTCCGAGGACTGCGAGCGCGTGGCGCGGCGCCCCCGGCTGAGGCATGCCCCCATCCACGGCGCGCTGCCTCGGCGCGCAGGCCCCCTGCCAGGCCCCCTGGGGCCGCCCTGCGCAGCCCCCCCGCGCCGCCCCCGCGCGGCCCCGCGCGATGTGTTTCCGCGGCCACCCCCGCGACAATGCGCGCCAATCAACCACGCAAGAGCGACGCTGCAAGAAAGACGGTGCACTGAAAAGAATTAACGTTAGCAAAAAAATCACTTAAAAATGCAAAACGGACAACTTTAACGGGAGAGGATACCATAAAATGGGTCATATTATCGATTTTTTTAAAAATAAATAGTTCAAACCACGCTCTTTCCAAATATGTCATTTTTTTCTGGGTCCCTTGGAAGTCTCTTTAATTTTTATTTAAATGACCTAATGCGCATGAGCCACGCCTCCTTTTTTGACACAACATACAACAACGTCACTTTTTTTGTAATTTTGAAGGCATGAGGGTTGGGTTGTTAATGACTTAATGAAACCTTCTCTTGACCATACGCTAATAGCATTGATGTTTTTCACTGAAAAAGAAGTTCCTGAATACGGAGCAGAATGTTTTAGTGGAGCAGGGGCAAGTACAGACTTTTCTGAAATGGCGTTTCCCGAAAATGTGTTTACTTTGTAATTAATGTACCTTTTCTCAGAAACTATTATCCACAATGTATTGTAATTTACAGGATACATTATTTATAGTATTGCCAATAAATTGACATTTTTATATAAACATTCTTCAATAAAAATATAAAAATAGTTTGTTCAAAATGCTGAAAAAATTAGGGTAAAAGTTATAATTGACAAACAAATGTAATTATTTTTTAATCAACTCAAAAAAGTCAAAATAATAAGAAAGGTTATATCTTTAAGTGTGTGAAATATCAACATTTTCTATTTAACCATTTTCTAGAAAAGTTACATCAATAATCGCAAATTTAACATGGGCGTGAACATTTTTTGCACACTCTTCGTTTCTCTATGCATTCGACTGAGCAGAAGTTTTTCTGAGGTTAATTAATAGTGACGATACCTTTGTTGCCGAGAGTTAAAGGAAAGATAATTAATGTTAAATCCTTTATAAAGAGTTTAGTGGAGTATTTGTGTAACTGTGTGATTAAACTGCTAATAACAGTTCGTTATTCTTTGATCAAATATTTTTTCACAAATATTTTGTTTTTGCACACTCGCCTTCGAAGTTCATTCAAAAACCATTTATCAAATCAAATCCTACATATTTACAGTCTAGGCTGATAATTTCTCTGCTTGGACTGTAAAATGAAGTAATACTAACCTTATAAATAAATACGTAATGAAATCAAGTATCAGTAATACTCATAAATAAATCCATGACTATTGAATCTATCAAGTCTGCGTTTTAATTGGAAGACTACAGTACTAAGTGCTAGAGAGTTATTTACTTGATACACGTATGTTTCAAACGTCGCTTTAGGCGCCGTGTGATATCACTTAGCGTCTCTTGAGTTTTGGACATACTGAACTACCTGGCAACGTTCGTCAGTTCATAATTTATGGGTTCCCGAAGCTTTGGGAAGAAGGTTCAGTAAAAACTGGGGTAGTAGAGCCTGGTTATACAGAACGTATTAATTCGATTATGTGGACTTAAGCATCAGTGTTGAGAGTACCTTGAACGACGGTGCAGGCAAGAACTGGTGTATACACAGGCGTGTTTTGCTGAAGCAACTGAGGTCCAGGCACGTTCCGGTGAGAGAGAGAGGCTGCGTGGACTCATTGGTCCAGATTAACTGGCGTTATTCTCCTGTATTTGGGAAGGGAAGGTATTTTGAAAATTTGAGGTTAAATACAAGTGGCAAGTATTTACTATTAGTCAGCGTTTCACAAAATAATATTTTTTACTCCATCGCAAACCACGCGTTATATAATATGTTGTTGCAGTGTCACAAAACTAGTTCCCAATTTAATTGAAAACATAAAGTTTTGAGGCCCTTTAATGTCCAAACAACACGTTTGAAAATTAACTAAGTGACTAACGGGATTTTAAATATTACAAATGAAGTTTCTATTGTACTTTCAAACGTTGCGGAAAATATAGCTTATGGTTTGTAGAATGATATTTAGTAGATTCAATGAAAAATATTCAAAAATATTTTATCAGAATTTCTAGTCTATTTCTTAATTTTTCATTCTTTTTCTTCTAGAATTATTAATGTAGTACCATCAGTTTTTTAGAAACTCCATTACATATGGAAAACTGTATTGATTCTTCATAAAACGTCTTCTTAACGTTGGGCGAAAAAAATGTTTAACACTTAAAAAACCTTTAATATGCAATAGGAGTGCAATGTATATGCTAAGTGTATTTAATTTATCGCAATCACATTCTCCGCTATTACAATTACCTTCGACCATATATGAATTAATCATGATTAGAAAAGGTTCTAACGTCTGGCCTGAAGAAACTAATAGAGAATATGACTCATAACCAAGAAATTGTATTTTAAGGACTTAGCTCCTGAAGTGGTAGTTTTTGGAGTGAAGTGGTTTACCAACCGGAGCGAAGCAATTTCTAACCAAAATTGATAATATTCCAATATCGAAATGAGTCTTAGTGATTGAGATATGCCCAATACTTTTTACGCACACATCTCTTATTTACACTTAGTTTACAATTTTCACCTCTTTTCGTCATTAAAACGATCGAACACTGAAAAAAGAGTAAGGACTGAAGTTATTCATACAATTACAGAAGGCGCAGTTGCTATAGGTGCAAGAGACGTTCAGTTGACAACATTTTTTAAAATTCAAATACTAATATTTAGTTTCATTGAGCCTTCATATATTGCGTTAGTATTACATGCTTAATTTAAGGCTATAAATGCGAATCTTTTCTTATTATAGGCAGGAACTTTCTCACTCGTATTTTCACTAAAATTACGCGAAAAGTACTCAAATATTCGAAAAAATGCAGATGACCTTCTTTCAAAATCTATCTTTAAGGAGCAGAGTTTTTAAGGAAAAAATCTCCCTTTGATATTATAGTTGTAAAAAGACGCCGATAAAATTTTTAACCTTTCCAATTTACGAAAAATTTTTTGGTTTTTAGCCAACATGAGACTTGCACCATTCTCTTAAACGTCATCCAACAACAAAATTTTGATAAAAAAAGATAGAGTAATTTTTTGAAAATTTGGAAAATGTCCCACGGGCTTATTAAGTACCCCCCCCAAGAAAATATCTGTTTCAAATTCAAAAGGGCCTCGACATCAGCCAGATTGATTGGAGATTATCAATTTTAGAGAAAATCGGCTGAATGGTTTAATCAATAATATTCATAGACGGACAGACATCCGTTTGCCGTCATTGAATTTTTCGGTATCAACGACCCACAAAACATGAATTCTGCTTACAGCATGTGATACAGATTCTCCCCCCTCTAAATTTAGCAACTGGTTTTATTCACTTTTATTTAGCAACGATCTGAAATAAAGTTTTTTCTGCCGAAAATTTGCAGTTTTCCGGCAGTATTACATAACTTTCTCTCTACTCCGTAGAGAGACAGTAATAATGATTGTGCAAAATTTAATTTTTTTAACACAAAGTATTTCTTAGCGTTTAAATTTTAATAATCTAACTATATTAGTAAATAAATATCACATGAAAACTTCTAGAGAGGATTTAATTTCCTTCCCACTGATCGTCCCTTCCTCAACTCTCAACACCGAAGGAATCTCCGCTTTTAATTCCTGCCAGGACAGCGCCAGCTCGGCGGAATGCATGGCGAAACAAAAGGCCGTTAGTATTCTTGACGCGCTGCGCCCGGGCCCCAAAAAGCGCGCGCGGCGCGGGAGGCCGCGTCGCAAGTGGGCACTGGCGGGGGTGCGGCGCTTCCGCATATCGCCGGATTCACGCGCCATTAAACTCGCGTTGCAGAGGACGTGGAAGGGGGAGAGCACTCAGTGCGGGGCAGCAGTGATTCCAAAGCGGCGAGAGGCGCTTGTTAAGCCATTGTTACAGCAACTTACGCTGTTGCATGATGAATCATATGAGTCGTTTATGTTCTCGTTTCAGTTGATGGGGAAACGGAAACTGCTACAATGTAATAAATTATACTCCCTTTGGTAACGTAACGAATTTATAGCGACATGTGATGTCGTTTTGGGGAAATTTGCTTCAAGTACGATTTCTTTTCTGATAAATAATTCGAATCTTTGTTGGATCCAAATTTTAATTTTTAGTAAAAAATATATAATTGAAAAAATATAAAACATTGGCTCATCTAACATCTTTAAAATGGTTAAACATTCAATTATCTTAATGTCATCTATTCACTAAAATTTGGCGAATTATCTTTGAGGATTTCTTTATTTCTTTACTCGTCTTCATTTTATCACGTTCAAATAAATGGTTGAATCTCGCTCTTCGAGTATGTTTCCAGTCATAAATTTTTTGTTGTGGTTTAAGTGGGTGTGGATGGCCCAAAGGGGAAATGGTCAATCGGTCCACATAATTACGGTACCACTTAGGGCTTCTTCTTTCCGGCACGACAGATAAGTTAAGCGAGAAGCGCGATCATAGGAAGCAGCCTCAATGTTCCTGCCAGAGAGTGATGAAATCCTGCCAAATATTTAACTGCAATCGGAAATCCTCCACCACACCGTATTCAAACCTAAACCCTCTAATGTTCGGCTGCTGCTATATCGGATTTGCAACCACACACTCCATTCTCATCCGGTAGCTTCCTCAGTAATTCATCCTATTTGCCTCCGTTGTGCTGCATCGGTTTCACTGCAGAGAATCCTCGTCAAGCATGTAGGATGAAGGAGCTACGGGCCAAAACCTCTTCAGAATTAAACAAAATTCCCGCTTAATATTTTGCAATAATTTCAGTGTTGCGTTTTTTGACATGTACAAAAATGAAGTGAACTAATATGACTATTCCACTCATGAATTTAAAATCAATAGTGTTTAAATTCAAAATATAAATACAAAATTTCCAACAAGGGCAGAGTCTCTCAAAAAGTTTATCGCTTTTTCTATCTGATTTTTCTTACCACTTCTACCTACTGGCCAATTTTGTGTAATAAACTGTGAATCATGTAACTTAGGAGGCGTTGTACATCGATCACTATGTCAATGTCTAATAAACAGCGTATGTACTATACTATGTCCTCGCTTCGCGAGTCGGAATTTTATCGACAATTTCCAAAGCACTCGTGGTAATATTTATGATAATTACTGACCAAAAATAGTCAATAAAGCTATAAAGGTTTTACAAATAATATTTGGGAGCAAATAGGGACAAAATTTCGAAACCTAATTTCGGGAAGTATTCCACAACAGGCTTCGGTTTTATTTGAATGTCCTTATGTCAAAAGTTTACTCGTCACTCTGCGGCGAAAGAAAATTCCATTTCCGCCTCAGGTCCTGTGCATCGCGCTTCCGGCGGCGCCAGTTGGAGGCGGCGGTGAGCGTACGCCCGGGCGCGGGCGAGCGGAAGGGCGGGCGGGCCGGCGCTGCAGGCACGGCGATAAATTCCCGCGTCTCAGCCCGTACTTCACTAATCGCCCACGCGCGGCGCGGCTAATCCCCCATTATACCCGCCCTCCGCCAGCGCCGGCGCCCCGCCGCCCCCCTCGCTCGGCCCCGACGGCGTCGCTGCAGCCACCACCACGCCGCCTCCGTTGTCCGTAGGGCCTTCTTCGCTACCGCCGCTACCGCCGCTACCGCCGCTACCGCCGCTACCGCCGCTACCGCCGCTACCGCCGCTACCGCCGCTACCACCGCTACCACCGCTACCGCCGCAGCCGCCGTCGCCGCTATCTCCCCCCCCAACCAAATTCCGGCCCCGCCCCCGTCCCCGCCCTTCTCATCCCTGTTTCTCCGTTCCCATCTCTGACATCGCCCCATCACCTCTCTCCGACCCCTTCCTTCTCTGCCAATCCCGTCCTGTGCCCATCTGTCTCCGCCTCGTTCCCGCCACGTTCCCGTTCCTTCCACGTCCTCACCCCGTCACCTTCCGGCCTCGCCCCGTCACGATTCCGACACGTCCTGCCAGTCTCAACTACGTTCCCAACACGTGCCTACCACGTTCCTGAGCCATCACTTTCCTCGCTCCCGTCCTCAATCCCGCCAGCATCCCCGCGCTCGTCATCACCCCATCCCCACCCGCGTCATTTCATCTAACCTCGCCAACATCACCGCCCCCCCATCACTCCCGCTTTTGCTTCCGTTCACTTTCCCACCTCTTCCTCGCTACCCCCTGTCGCCCCACTGCCTCGCCAGGTCTGTCACCAGTATCCCTTCCACACTCGCCTGCTGCCGCCCCTGCCAGCGTCATCGCTCTCACCCCCGCCTTAATCACCGCTTTCTCCTCCTCCTCCTCCACCTCTGCTACCACTGCCAGAACCCCTGGCCCCTCAGCCGCGCCGCTCTCCGTCGAGAGCTCTCGGGCGGGGAATGCGCAGTTTATTGAGGAAATTACATCGCGAAGAAACGGAGCTACTCTGTCGTCCCGGCGTTTGGGCCCAGTGTTTATTTGACGGTTGTCTTTGATGAGGACGTCGGGTTTTTGTTGCGTGGAATTGAATGGAGATTTATTGAGAAGGAACTAGAATGAGAATAGCTTTAGAATAAGCTGGTTCTTTACGGAATATAAATCTGAATTACCATATATTTGTTTCCTTTATTGGGCGTGAAAGAATACGATGTACCTTAGTGCTGTTTGCTGCTTTATCAGCAATGGAACAAATCTTCCAAGTTGTCGCGAAAACTTAGCAAATAATAATTGTTGGTGAAAGCAGTACTCTTAAACTTTGAAATACTTAAACTCAGTAATATAACATGAAAATAATTGTTATGAAACCCAATACAATTATCTTAAGAAAGTTATTATGAATACGTTTTTGGTATCAACACCCATGTATGCTATTGAATAATTGCGAAATTATTTTCGAGAATATTTCTTTTTATAACATTTTTTATTAGATGTTGCATTTGACGTCCTTGATTTTGGATTAAATTTGAATTATAAAGAACGTAATATATATCTGGAATAGTTGAAGATATTAAAGTGTAATTTTTGACAAAGCAAAACGAGCTAAATAGAGTTACGAGATCTACATTTGAAATAGTATATCTGTTCAGGGAATGCATGAAATACATACATGCTCTCGCTGCATAAAAATTCGTTATTTTAATTGCATTCACTTGTAATTGCGAACTTCATATCTCACAAAAACATACAGTTGACCTGATCGTGTTTACTGAGAACTCTCGGTTAACGAAGAAAGTAACCAGAGAATCCAACATCAAAATCATCCATTCATAAATTATAAACAATGTATAAAATGGTTTCTGCAACAGTATCGAGCCAGCGTGTGCGTTGTACAATGCTGTCACTGATTGTAGGAATATTGGCACTTCCCTAAATTCTATAATCATCTCCTTTCTCAGTTACCTGGAGAACACCAATGGAGGGTGCTGAATAAATTGCAATATAATAAAACGGATATTTTATCTATTTAAGATTTTATTATACGTGTATTTAGCAGTAAATTGTGTTCATGTAATATTTGAGTTAAGTATGGCAGGGGTATATACATTTAAACCTTTTCTGTACTACATACCGTTAAGTCATCCTTTGGGATGCGATTATGAAGGGATTGTTTCAAACACGTCAAGCAAATCCCACTCCGGAGCCGAGCGCGGAGAGATTCGCGCTCCGCAGCTGGCGCTGAAAGCGCCCGGAGGCGCCGCCTGGCACCTGGCGTCGCGGCGCCACCTGGCGCGGCCCGCGGAGGCGTCGGGGCGCAGGTAATGAAAGGAGGCGCGAAGGCTTCTCGCGACGCGGCGGCGCGTGCATATTCACGGCCCGCGCGCGCAGGGCGAGCCCCTGCCGGGGAGGCGTTCGCAGCGAAGCGGCTGCGCGATGGTGTGGACTGCGGCGGCTCCTCTAGCGCGTTAGATTCTGCTGTTTTTTGGGTACCGGTGAATAGCCTAGTAGGTTAGCATTTACTATACTTCTGGGTACCGGTGAAGCGCCTAGTGGACAAGCTTTTACTGTACTTGTGGGTACCGGTGAAGATACCCAACATATTAGGTTGTCTTATCTCTATGTGTACGGGCGAAGAGCCCAATGTGTCAGCTTGGACTGGACAACCCTGTAACGTCGAGGCAACTCGCGCGCTAGCCTGGACTGTTCTTCTGAGTATCGGTGAAGTCACTTACACATTAGCTTGTCCAGCACATCTGGCTACCGGCGAAGACATCAGCATGTTATATTTGGTCGCAAAACTGTGTATCGCCGCTTAGATTCCAGTCATATCATATGTAAGTTGTGTTTGACAAGGCTTTAAATTTGGGAGATCTGTTTTTACATGCCCCACATTTCACATTATTCAATCGCCTTTCCTAGCATAATCAATAAGGAAACTGAGCACTTATTGCCGGAAAAAATAAAAAAAGACACTCTTATTCCCCTCTCTTCTCTCTCTCTCGCTCTGTCTCTCTCTCTCCATACTCAAGTATATATTTTTCTGTGAAATTCGACGAAAATAATTGTTATATTCTCATGCAAATTACAGGTTTGTGTGTTTGCAGTTTTCTGTATCCCCTTAACGTTATCTTTTCAACATTGCCCATGTATTACATTTCGACCCTCTACCCGGCTGACTCAATTACTCGCTGTAAGCAGCCGCCGAAAACTGCGGAGGAGCCAGCCTCTTCTAACACCGCCGAGAGCGTACCATCCCCTCGCGTTGCTGGCGGGAGACTTAAAAACCAATAAGTTTCCCGCCGCTTCACTAAGACCTCAGCTCCCCCTCCTTCTCCCTTGCTGCTGCTTCCGCCGCTTCTCCTCCTCTGCTCACCCCTCCTCCTCTCCCTCGAATCCCGTGTTAATCTTTTCGCGCGCAGCTCGACTTCCAATCGCATTAATATGGCGCCGGGCGAAAGCGGCCTGCGCGTCGCCGCCATTTGCATGCAAGGAGCCGCGGGATGAATTTAAACCGGCGCGCGGCGTCATCTTCATCATCGTTTGCGCGGATCAAGGGCTCGCGCCCACTTGTCCGGCGCGTCCGTTTCCATGCAAATGCCCGCGCGCCGGCCCCGCCCCCGCTTAGTCCCCGTTGCCGCTCCGTCCCCGCTCCGTCCCCGCCCCCCGCTCCGTCCCCGCCCCCGCTCCGTCTCCGCCCCCGCTCCGTCCCCGCCCCGCTCCGTCCCCGCCCCCCGCTCCGTTCCCGCCCCTCGCTCCGTCCCCGCACCCCGCTCCATCCCACCACCCCGCTCCGTCCCCGCACCCCGCTCCGTCCCCGCCCCCCACTCCGTCCCCGCCCCCACTCCGTCCCCGCCCCCACTCCGTCCCCGCCCCGCTTCGTCCCCGCTCCCCGCTCCGTCCCCGCCCCCGCTCCGTCCTCTCCCCCGCTCCGTCCCCGCCCCCGCTTAGTCCCCGTTGCCGCTCCGTCCCCGCTCCGTCCCCGCCCCCCGCTCCGTCCCCGCCCCCGCTCCGTCCCCGCCCCGCTCCGTCCCCGCCCCCCGCTCCGTCCCCGCCCCCGCTCCGTCCCCGCCCCCGCTCCGTCCTCTCCCCCGCTCCGTCCCCGCCCCCGCTTAGTCCCCGTTGCCGCTCCGTCCCCCGCTCCGTCCCCGCCCCCCGCTCCGTCCCCGCCCCCGCTCCGTCCCCGCCCCGCTCCGTCCCCGCCCCGCTCCGTCCCCGCCCCCCGCTCCGTCCCCGCCTCCCGCTCCGTCCCCGCCCCCCGCTCCGTCCCCGCCCCCGCCCCCGCCCCCGTCCCCGTCCCCGCCCCGCCCCGCCCCTGTCCCCGCCCCCGCCCCGTCCCCGTCTCCACCCCCGCCCCGCCCCGCCACCCCCGTCCCCGCCACCCCGTCCCCGCCACCCCCGTCCCCGCCCCGTCCCCGCCCCCGCCCCCGCCCCCGTCCCCGCCCCCGCCCCCGCCCCCGTCCCCGCCCCCGTCCCCGTCCCCGTCCCCGTCCCCGTCCCCGCCCCCGTCCCCGCCCCCGTCCCCGCCTCCGTACCCGCGCTACCGTCCACCGCTTCCACCGTCGCCCAGCCATCTCCGCAGGCACCGCCCAGCTTCGTCCCCGCCTCGCCTTCGCCCATTTCCTCTCTCTCTCTTTCTCTCTCTCTCTGCCCTGCCCAGACTTCATCCTTGCCAACCCTTCATCCACTACCCATCGCCTCTATCCCTGTCCCGCCTCTCCCTGCTCAGCCTTCACTTCCGCCCCGCCATTGCGGCTGTTCGAGACTCCTATCCTGTCCCCACCAAGCCTTCATCCCAGCATCTGCCGCAGACCCCATCCAGCTTCCGTCCCTGCCACGCTTTTGTCATGTCCTGCCATGCCATGTCCCTGCCACGCTTCTGTCACCTCCGCCGCTGGCGCCATCCCTACCTTCCTCAGAGCCCGCCCCACGCTTCACGACTACAATACCATTCTCGCCATGCAGCCATGTTTGCCTCTCGTTCCCGCCTTGCCTCCGCCTCGGCTCTGTGCGCGCTTCTTGCACCGTTCCTCTCCCGACGCAGATTACACCACTGCCTTTGCTCCTCCGCCGATTCTGCCCCAGCCCGTGCACTCGTTCGACCACCTCTCTTCCCTCTCTGGCCTGTCTCTGCTTCCAACATGCCTTTGGCCCCGCACCGCCTTTCTTCCCACCTCCCTGTACCCTTCTTCTGCTCCCACCACAGCCTCTGTCGAATTTCCGCACCTCTGCCTCAACTCCGACAGCGTCGCCTCCCCTAAATACACACCCCGATTAGCACCCTTTCTTGTCGTCGCCTATCATCTCTGTCTCGTTCCGAATCCCCACAACTTCCCATTCCCTACTACTCTCCAACTCTCCACTCTGCAACTTTGAAATTTCTGACGTCTAGAGATGCTCTCCCTAGCCTTCACCCTAGCCACAAGACTTCTTTTTAGCTTCTTCCATTCCCTATTTCGTCTCTGTCACATCTCTGACCTTCTCCACCCCGTCCTGACCATCACAACGATACCTATTTCTTCTGTTAGGTGCGCGCGTTGGAGCAAAAAAATCGATCGGCCATTCCCGAACGCATACGTTTTTCGATGGGAAGGATTCGATGATTTATGAACTAAAATTAAGTTGGAAACTTCCCTAAGTAAGGGTTGCACGCAGGATTAGCCAGTGATGTACAGGCTAGGGTGCCCATGTTCATCTGATTTGACTGCTAACGCAGTGTGAAATTTGTGGCGAACGTTAAGTTTTCTTGCCGTTCATTTAACGAAATGTCCATTATCTTTTAACTTCTCCTGTGGAAGAAGACAATGTGCTGCTTACTAAGTCATCAGGATTCGCATGAAGTATAATTTTAAAAATTATGGTTATCAGCATGACATCAAGTCTTAATACTAGCAATATATCGCGCACAACGATATTTGTATGTAAATGTTAGTTTGTCGCTAAACGTGATTGCAACATAGAAAAGTTGTGTGATTTGCAACGGAACGTTTCCTAACTTCATCTGCGTTTAATTTTAATATATATTTAATTTCTTACTCGTGTTATTGTAATTTACATTTAGTTAGAGACGACTGGGGATTTCATTTTTAAATTTCCTTATCGTACAGAAAAGTAATTTGAATCAATAACTTCTTTGAATGTTTGTAGGATATCAGTAGATTGTCCGTTGCTGAACGTCTCTTTCATATGTTGCAAAAAGGACATTCTAATTTTTTATCTATGCCATATGATTGATTGTTAGTGATTCTGAGGGAGTAAACTGCTATGGTCATTAATCCCGTAATTTTAGTGAATGTTTTTCCTTGGGAGATGGCGGTGATCTTTCCTGTATTGGATGACGAGATCCGGCATCGACCTACCTCCGGTTAACGGTTATCTCCAACCAGGTATCTCCCACCTGCGGGACACCCCAGCCAGGACAAGATCTTCGCTCCCTGCTGCTCTCCCGATATCTGTGTGTGTGCACGTGAGTGTAAGTAAGGGACAAGGAAGAGAAAGGAAAGTTCGCGTGCGGGCCGTTGGCTGTTTGATAGGGTACTGCTCCGGCACTCGTCTGTAGAACGGAGAAATCTCGGGAAACTACCGATCAGAGCGGTTGGTCTCTAGAATTCTTCTCCAGACAGCGACTTAGCTGACAAGCTAGGGTCGAATGTCCTGCCATCGTCGGAACTCGAACCTAGGGCCTCCCGGTCAGAGGCACCTGTATCAGAATCTGACTTGCTTTATACGCGAATAATGCAGAACATCAACAAGGTATTTGCATGTATGAAAACGTCTCGGATTAAGATGGATTTGGTAGCAATGATCTGATTATTCTCTGGTGAATTGAGCGGAACATTTTTTTAAAAACCCTCTTAATTTGCGTAGTTAATGCGCACGAACATATTTACTTATAAAAGTGCCGTGTATACCCAGTTTCGATAGACGATAACAATTTCAGAAAATTCAAGCCAACTTGGTTTTTGTGCTCTAAGAGTGGTCGTAATTTAGGCAAGTTTAGTAATATTTTCGATCTGCCTATGTAATTATAACGTATTAAAAATATAAGAAAAGGAGGAATATACGGAAAATATAATATAAGAAATATATATAAGAAATATATATAAATATATATAAATATATATAAATATATATAAATATATATATATAAATATATATATAAATATATATATAAATATATATATAAATATATATAAATATATATAAGAAAAGGAGGAATAAGAAAAGTGGGTCAACTTTTAATTCTAAGACTAGACATTTAGTATTGGAGGTGTTAGCCAAGTCAGCCGTGTGATTAAATTCAATTCCTTATTGTAATGGGATGGCCCTGCAGCTGGATATTTGCCACGCTTGCAAAAATTAAAGGCGCAGGAATTATGCACAAAGGCTCGTTTTTGACTTTCATCCCAGTCGCCACGCAGACGACAATTTTATGGGTAGTGATGTGTTAAATCGACTTTCAAGTCACTGATACCAAAACAAATCAATAAAAAATAGATATCCAAAATAAATGATAAATATACAAAAGAAAATAAAGAAACATGCGTAAGTGACGGATATTACTTACGGTGCTCCTAGAGTATAAAGTTCATTGGAAATGAAAATAATCGAAAACATGAATGTAAAGCTTTCTTATGAAGTAGAAAATCAATTTGAAACTAGTACTAAAACGATTCCTTAGTTTAAAGTCTAAAGCTGATGAAATACTAATTGTAAAGCTTATTTTGTGTCTCGAAACTGAGATCTACATGAAATTACGTAAGATGTAACTACAGAAAAAAGGACATTGTACTTTGGTTCATGGAGTCTTTTCCGTCATTCATCACGACTGGGTGAGAAACTGAACATTGTGGCTGTTATTATTATTCCAGTTGTAGTTAAATTGTCAATGCTTTTATCTTTGTCACTAGGAAAACCTATTTATGATTTCTTAAATCTAAACATTAATAATCAGTTTTCTAATATTCTCTCCCGTGATACCGATTTAACCGCCAGGCAAATCAATCGTTGCGACTCTGCTTCGTTGCTTAGGTGGTAACTGAGTTATCTACAGAACTATTATACGAAGTTAAAGGAAAATATTATCAGCAAGACATTGATGCCTTTTAGATTACCTTTTGGGAAAGTCTACGTACTCTGTGTTAAAAGCACTCATCGTGAAATATTTTCTTTATTATTTTAAGCCTATCGAGAGGCCTATTTTAGGCCTCTCGCAGAAGCGGGAATGTGAGTTGGTACACATAGTTTCATAACATAGTATTCTCACATAACAAAAATTAGATGCGAGAAAATCAGAAAAAAACCAACAAAATCTTAAAACCTAGTAGATAATATTGTCACGCACTTTTCACCTATTTTTTTAATTTATGAATACCGTTGATTTAAAGGCTGTACGACATTACCAATCAAATAGTCTAGTGCTTACGGAAGTCTTTATTCATATAAAAATTTACGTTGAAAACTTCAAGTACTTGGTGCCATTGGTTAATATGGTTTATTCTAAAACTTTGTGCCCCTTATTTTTTCTTCATTTTTAAGGTAATGAAAATGGGAATCGCAAAAACTCCATTTGCGAAAATCAGTCAACTTATTGTTTAAATCTGCATAACTTACTAGCCAAGTTTGACATGTTATTGGTTTTCATGGTTTCATGTCGTCCCAGCTTAAGTGGAATCGTACCGTAAACCGATCGAGCCAGGGCGTCCGCGTGTGGGGTTTACCGAGCAGCGCGACCATAATGCAGCGGCTAATTTGTTTACCAGGCGCTGCGCGGCGGCTTACTCGCTGCTCGAAGCGCCGAACAAGTTGCGACGGAGCTTCCGGATCCGTTCACGACGCGCATTTCATTAGCAGTAAGCCGCCGCCGAGAGAAGGTTAGGTGCCCTGCGGGTCAAAGGTCCACGAGTTGCTGCCGGGAGGGGTCGTCAATGACGGCGCCTGCCCATCGCCTGACTTCGCGGCGGGGTCGGCCGCTGGTCGGGGTTGCTGTGGAGGTGGTACAGCTGCAGGAAATGTTGAGAATTGGGAGGGAAGGGTCAGATTGAAAGCAGTGTCGAATAAAACGAAGGAGAGAAGGAACGGTAGTGCAAACGATGTAAAGAATGAGGGATGAGAGAAGAGGGAAACGATAATGGTCGGACATGGTGATTAGAGGACGGTGAGATATGCGGCAGCTTGTCAACCAGTGATATTGGAGTGATAATGTGGGGATGCGGATATCCGTAGGCGGATGTCGGGAGGAGGATGTCGATATGATTTTGAGACGATGCCGAAATCAGGATGTGAGGATGAGAGAAAGGGATGAGGGCCTTAGGGCAACGATGGAGTGAGAAAATTGAGGAGAGAATGCGCGCATGAGTATGTGGGATCATGCATGTGAGGGCGCGGATGTGGGAATGCACCTAAAGAGTGTGAATATAGGGATATGAATGAAGGAAAATAGCGCAGGTATTAAGACAGAGAAGTGTAGTTGGCGAAACAAGGGAATATGGCAGCGAGGGCGTTTACAGGAAGATATGTGACGCGAATGTGGAACGAGGCCATTGATCAGGAATGTGAGGCCAAGGCGTAGGAGGGTGAGGGGTGGGCGTGAGGGGGCGGCGCGAACGGAGCAGTTGACCATCGGGCAGGTATCGGAGTAGCCCGCCACGTCAGCCCGATAGGACGCGAACGGGCGCGGCACAGTTTATATGTTTGACTTAGCGTCCCGGGGGAAGGCGGGCGGGCGGGCGGGTGGCCGATACAGCGCCGGGCGCGACGGCGCGCGGCGGGAGCGGGGGCGGGGGGCGGCGTGAGTTACCGCCGCGCGTGTCGCCCGGAAACCGGCCCCCGACCGCCGGCGCCGCCGCCCGACCGCGTCGTTAGCCGGCCACGGGCGCCCCCCCCGCCCAACTGGGGGGGCTGCTGCTGCTGCGCCCCGCCCCCGCCCCCGCCCCCGCCCCCGCCCCCGCCCCCGCCCCCGCCCCCGCCCCCGCCCCCGTCCCCGTCCCCGGGCGCTGTGCAGCGCTGCGCCGCCGGGATGGCGCTCGGTGAAACTTCGGAGATGATAGTGGCGACGTTGTGGGGGGGGGGGGAATCCGAATAAAAGGGGACAGTGAAAATATATTGGGGAGAATAGTGGAATAAAGTAGTCTAAAAATCCAAAATAAGGGTTGTTAGAAACGATAGAAAAAAACAGTGGCTAAGCGGAGGCTTTGCCAATAAAATAGAATCTGTCTAAATATAATTTGTATTTGGTAGGCTTTTATTATAAACATTAAACATTTGACATGTTTGCTAATGTGTCTCGACCGAATACCTCTTTTTCAATTTATTTCATGTTCAAGTTTTATTGTCTCTCATGGTTATGAACATATTACCTACGGCATAAGGATTTTGGAAGTATCTTAGGGTTTTGCTAACAGATAAATTTCAGCACTATGTATTTTTAATTGAGATAACAATGATAGAGTTAAATATGTTTTAAAATAAATTTTGGTTGGTGGCTTAATGAAGTAAATTTATTATTTGATTTTAAATAAAATACCAAATGTAAAAATGATCATAAAATATTATTGGAAATTAAGTAGGATTAAATGTATCTTTGTAGTCTTTAGAATTAATTCTAGTAGAAGTTATCTAAGCCTGGACAGGATGAATGTTATCTAAGCCTGGACAGGCCCAAGAATCTGCAGCCTGGACAGGATGAATAGGTAGTACGAAGAATTTTTTTGAAACTGTTTCCGTGAATTCGGATACAGCGGGTATACTGTATATTAAGTTCCTGATAAATTTGTGTATTCGATAGAAATCATGAGGCTTTAATTATGAACTTTAAAAATTATTTTGGAATTTTTTAATCATATTGATTGAGAGGTGCATCAATATGCCAACTAAACATGTATAAACTTATAGTAGGCCTCGTTATTGTTATATATATTAACAACGTTCCACGAGCCATTTTCATACTTTCGATTTTCGCATTGCTTATTGCCAATATGACGTTATTTTCCAAGTGAGTGGTTTATTTAATAATATACGGGGAACGTCTCAGTGTTCTATTCGTTTGTGTGTATCTAAGGATAAATATTACGGCATGAGATTTGGTGGGTAAATTTTTTGTCGACAGTTTTTAGTTGAGGAATCCAAGTTATGAATGTAAAACTGGATAGATCATTCAAAAAGATTGAATAATGAGAGATTGCCCAAATACGCAATTACTATCACCCAAAAGGAAAAAGAGAAGTATGAAGACGAAAGAAGAAATGGTATTCTCTAGACACCTTTCCCGGCACAGGCTAGATTGACCTAACCCATGGGATGATAATGATGACGCTATACACAGGCAATACATGCTTCTTCAAAACTCTTCAGTCACAATAAAAGTATATATGTAACTCGATACAAGAACAGAATAAATAGGTGTACAGTACGAGTATGTATAAATGTATGCGAAACTCATTGACAATTAGCAATTAACGTACCCCACATTTTTCTAAATAGCTCTCTTTTTAATTTGTTCTAGGCTTTTATTAATTTATTTCTAACCCCCCCTTGTGTCAGCAGAGGTCAATTCAAAATTTCAAACTTTTGGTAGTGTACTCAATTCAGTAATGACATTTTGATATTCTACCGCCTGAACCTAACTGAGACGAAAAAATCCAAAAAAGAACGTTACGAATACATTATTGCAATGCGAAATTAATAAGATAGTTTTACCATGTTCTTTAAATATAAACAAGGAAAAAATAATTTCTTCGTTCCAACCCTTACCACTACAAGACCTCCAAACCACATTCTGCAAATTTGAAGCAAATGGGAAGCCTCCAATTGTAACGTCGCATATTTGGAGCGTGTAGTGGTCCCGGCGTCAGTAGTGCTGCTCTAGTTTACTCTAACGTAACTTTGTGTTTCGTCTTTGTGTCTCGTTCAGTTGGAGGTGTGAGATTCAAAGGGGAACGGACAGGAAGGCGTCGCGTGGTAGGTTGGCAGCAGTGGCTTATACTGCTTTCATGACCTGGGCTACCGCTTACCTTACAAAAAAACCTTTGACTGTATAACTATACATAATTATTCAATATTTCATGAAATGCATTCATTTTAACAATTTCTCGTTACATGAACGAAAATTAAAAAGCTTCTCTAATAAACTCTCTACAATACGCTCATGGTCAACAGATAAACTTCGCAAAGTTTGCTTTGACATTTTTCAAAATATCTCACAAAATTGACAGTTGTTGACTTTGACACTGTGACATATTTAATATGTAGAAATTTTAACACTTAAAACACGCTTAATAGATCTATTAGGTATTTGTACTATGACCACCAAACGTGTATGTCACGCACAAAAGCGCACATCTATTTTACTCTACCCGTTTACTATCCACCGCCACGAAATGCTCCGAGCGTGTTAAGAAAGCGCTCGGGAAATCGGCAACGTGAACCCTTGGCTGGCCCATATCTCACCAGTGGGAGTGGAGAATGAATCCAGCAACGAACGCAGGCTGTGTGGGTGCCATTGTGTGCCAGCGGTTTCTTCGGCGTTGCTGCTTCTTCAGAGGACTGATGTACTGAAGAGTGAGCGAATTAATATATATTTAAACAGAACAGATTATTCAGAATTCTGAAAAATGTATGTCACTGAAAAAGAATCTGACCTACAATTATTTTTAATATGATATATCGTGTCAGATTTTGGTTCTCGTAATTTTCTCAGGCTACCGCCGGTAGCGCGCAGTGTACGCCGCTGTTTGACGTCGAAGCGGTGGGGCGCGGCGAGGTCTGCGGAGCGTGGGTGGGCAGAACGCAAAGGCAGCGGCGGTGGCGGAGGCGGTGGCGGCCCGCCTCGCTGCGTCGCGGAGCTTTGTCGCGCGCCGATGTCGCTGCACCGCCCGTCTAATTACAGGGGTCACGTTGCGGTGGCTGGTCGAAATGCGTGTTAGCTTACATCAGGGGGGTTGCTGGGACACCTGCTGCGGGTGGTGGCGACGCTGCGCCAGTGAGCAAAGGGCGAATTCTGGACGCGTCATTCCGACATTTAAACGTCTGACTGCGTTCGATGAACTTTATGATGATTTCTGTGTGTATAACAGTTTCAGTCGGTGATCCATAAAACGTTTTACTAATTCACAGATAGGGTCGTTTGGTGATGCATTTGTTGCGATGATTTGATTTGATTTATTTCGTCAAAAAAAAAAAACAACAACAACTGAGTGTGGCATCTGGAGTAGAAGTACTATTTGCACATATTTCATTGATTAATATAAGTCTAATATAAAGTTGTAAAGTTACTTGCAAATGTTATTGGAATGTTTATAAATATTTACTTTTATTTATTTTGTTTACTTAACGTGAAAGACAATTAGCAGTTCTTTGTGACGTACTATGGAGTAAAGAGTATTCAGTGCAACTTTTCTTAAATTATCGGATCCCTACCCTAACCCGCATAAAAGTTGAATTATCACTACATGGAAAGTGAACGTTTTTGGCAAGAATTGATAAAAAATATTCGCTCCGGTGTAATAAAAAAATTGCAAAGACAAAAAAGTTGTAGATTTGGGATATTATCCCTCATCGTGTCCTTTGTGAAGTAATAACTTCCTGCTGCGCGAATGCGAAATTTGAAAAAGTATATATGCCATTGAAATCTAGAAGACGTAGTCAGGTAGCGAAATTACATTTATGTAGAGATGCGAAACAACGGTCATCTCAGCTTTCGTTCAAAGGATTAGGAAAACGATAAAACACCTGATTGACGTGGAGGTCATTGACACAAAAACTGAGGTACAATGCGTGTTACTGGTTGTTTAGAATTATAAAGTCAAAATAGTTCTTAATGCATTGAAGGTCATCGTTAAAATTAATATTACTTTCCTTTTTGATGCTTGTTATAGTCTCTGCTTGTATAAAAATCGTTATCCAGCATTAAAAGAGCTCTGGAACTTGTGACTGGTGAATCGGAACGTGTGAATCAAATTTAATTGTTTCATGCCATCTGGTAATATGTTGTAAAATAATGTAAATGAATTGTATTGAATTTTTTGTAGTGAGCTGCTGATACTGACACTTGATGAATATGGTTACTAAGTTATGTGTTATAGACATTGGTATTTGCTGCAACTGTGTTTTCACTCTTGAGTAAGTCATTTTTGAGAAAAGCCACTGATTCGTAAATCAAGAGGCAAGGTAATGGTAAAATTCCTAGATTTATAAAGAGAAACTTGCAAATGTCACGTGTTTGGGATTTGTGCAATTCTTTTTTGCTATCGGCAGTCCAGCCCTGAAGAAGAAAATGATAGGACCCAGCAGAAACGTCGGCATCATAACGCTCGACGCAGTGTCACCCGGACAGCCGGGAACTGCATTGCAACTGTTTTTTGTTTGTTTATTTCGTTTTTAAGGAACCGATTTGAAAATCTGATGTTGTACCATTTATGTATTTTTTATTGCAGAGAATATTCGTATATTTTCTTTAGAATATAATACATTTGAAAATAAAATGACACCAATCATTTTGTTCTTTTTAGTCGCTTGTATGGCCGACATAAGGTTCTCGTGACAAATCGGTAGATTAAAAGAATTTAACGTTGTAGGTGAGTTTTACGATCCATAGTTACAAGTAACATGAGCTATTTTTTTCTGGGATAGTAATTGATTAAAGATTGTCTATCAATTACTAAACTATTTATTTTGTACTTCTGAGACAGTTTGCTGTGATTTGTAGTGATCATACAAAGTTTCTGGTTGCTAGATGGGAAAAAAATGCATTTTTGATGGTTCGCCTTAATTTAGCTGACCTGAAGGACGAAACGTTATGAATTTAAAATTTATGGAAAATATATTAAAATTGTAATGATAACTTGTTGATAGTTATTAGAACTTGTAAGAAAGTATTTTGTGTATCGCAGGTGAGCGTGAGTAATCTAAGCTCAGAATTGGTGAACACATTTAACTATAAGGAGTTTGTTACTGAACTTGAATACATTTTCCACCGCAAGAGACACATCTAGAGAACAGATGCAAATAAGTTACATTTACTGTTGAAATACTGAGTCATTATCGTATTGGAAATATAATATATTCCAACTACCATTTGTCCGAGATAATTCATATGAACATGACTTGTAATTGGTGATCCTGGACCTCTGAAACGCTTCCGATAGTGCGAAATTAGAATATAGTTCTGAGAGATGTCGAGATTTTACTTTGTAAGTTCTCGATCAATGTCATTAGAAATTTGCTGAATGGAGTGTTCCAGATAATATTACAGTTTATGTGAGAATTCTTTAAAAGTAGATGAAGAATTGGATTCGAGAAGAAGTGATGTTCTGTTTCCTTAACTATAAGTAGAATTTTTTATTGAATCCTTGCTAAGTTGCATCAGAGATCATCTATACGTTGCTTTTTCATTCCGAAATGTTTTAAAACAATTGCAATCTTCCATCGATCGTTTTCAATTTCCCTTTTTTTGTTTCAAAAGAACTAATCCACATGTTTACAATTGAAAAATATTTAAAAAAATCTGTTGTGTGTTCTCTTAAAAGGTTTGGTTGAGCTCGTCGCATCGTGTATTGTTCCAAGCTGGATTAAACACATGACTGAGAATTGGCCTGCAGCTCCGCGATTAGTAGAGCCGAGGCTTGGGGCCGACACTGCCAACCGCGCTCGACACTCGCTATTAGGCGGCGGCTAATTGAGATCTGGCTGCGACGCGGCGTCGCCAGAGGCGCAGCGTACGGGCGGGCGGGGCGGGCGGGGCGGACAGGGTCCGCAGACGCCGCGTAGACCAACGCCCCGCCTCCCCAGCTGCCCACTCCACCCCCACTGCCTCCATACCCTTCGACGCCCCCCTTAAACCAGCCACCCCGACGCCACGCACATCCCACACCGCCCCTTCGCCCTCGCCGACCGTTTCGCTCCCTGTGCCCCCGTCACCGCCCCGCCCCCTTTCGCCCCCTCCGCAACCTCTTCCCCACCCCTTTTCGCCGCCCCGCCATCCACTCACCGCTCCTTCACTCCCTGCCCCGCCATTCCCGCAGCCACACCCTCTCCCAGTCACCCTTCCGCCCGCCGCACTCACCGACGCCACCGTTACTACTTCCGGTTCTTTCCCTACCACCCAGCTGTGCACTCTCCTCCCCGCCGGCCCCTAACTTTCCACCCCGCTACCGCCCCTCCACTGCGCTCAAAGTCCTCATCGTCCTGGAAGTTCTCGCCGTTCATGCCGGTCTCGCCGGCCCCGCCGCTCACAACGCAGCCCGCTCCCGTTCCCATCCTCCCCACCTCCCCGTTCACATTCCTTGTCTCCTGTCATCATCGCCTTGACCCAGTCATTTCAACCCCCCATCTCCTCTTCCCACCACAACCTCCGCCTATTCACCTCGCCCGCTCACCCTCCCACGTCCCTGTCACCGGCGACGCACAACCGCGCCCACACGCGTCGCGTCCGCTCTCCCAGCCGCCGCCGCCGAAGGGGGCGCCCCGACCTTGACGCCGCGGCGCGAAGGGTGCTCCGCCGCAACCCCACGTCTAAACGCGCGACGTCGCGTCGTCACTCATGCGAGTGGGGTCCACGCCTATCGACCCGCTCGCAGGGCGAGTCCCGCTGCCCCCCCTGCCCCCCTCGGCCCCTCTTCGTCCCCCTCCACCGCGCGACTAGCGCGGGCGCGGGCGCGCGCCGACACCGGGAGGCCGTGGCCACAAAAGCGACTGTGCAAATCTGCCGTCGGCCCGATTCAATTACGATTTTATCTGCGAAATAGATGACAGTTATTTCCCGGCGGCGGCGGCCGGCGCGCCGCGCGGAGGGGGGGGCGGCGGCGGCGGGGGTGTGCAGGCCGCGCCGGGCCGCGCACGGCCTGCAACATTCAGCCGACACGGCCGCTCGTGACTATTTCACCCCGAAAAATGGAAGACTGCTGTCGCCGGGGTTGTTCGCGTGTCGCCCCCTTCGCCGCTTCAATTAACCATGCAGCGAAAGTTACTTCCCTCTCCCCTCCCGGAAACTGGAGCATTTTTAATGTCGCCGACGCCCGCCAACTTCTCTGTGCGTTAATGATGACGCGACCGGTCCCGCGATAAAAAAATTAGCATATTTTTGTAGCGGTCCCCAGATCCTGGAAGTTTCCGCCGAACTTCTTTTTTTTCGGAGAGGACACTGTGAGGGCGTTTCGGAATTGCGGAATATGCCGGTAGTTGTCGCGGCGGTGGTGGCGGCGATGGTGGCGGCGGCGGCGGTAGCCGGAATGACAACCGGTGGAGTTGTGCGCAATTCCATCGGGCTGTGTAGTGCAGTACTGACACGCTCCCTCGATGCCAATTCATTCCTGTCCTTACGTATGTGTCCCGATCTGTGACGTACATTGCCTGATCTGTTCCATAAAATAACAACGAAATCAGAAAACACTTGAGACAGTCGGTGCGCTTGTGCTTTATACCGCAATTATCTTTCCTGTGCTCTTGGTGATTTACCGATTCACTATTTCGAGGATACCTACTGCAGCATATCAAGCGAACGCTTGTATTTATCTGCGGGATTCTGTTCGCCAGAGTTAAGATTTTGAAGTCGCTTTTCGACGCTTCCTTACGTGTACACACCAGGGTGTGTGAAACTCCAACAGTACTTTTATAGTTTTCTCAAAACGTTTGCTTTTCCTGGGCTTCTCACACAGGCTCTCACAGGAGAATTGAATTTGTAATTCTATTGGACATTTTGTTGGAGCTTCGTTGTGATAGCTCATTTAAGGATGTATTAGGGCAATAAATACGTCAACAGGTGGGATAAAGGAGTACAACTTGCGACAAACCAAAAGACAGAAAAAAGGAATATCTATGTGTATGTGTGATTAACACGGCAATAGGTGCGTCATGTTTCATAACGAAATGAGGCATGAGTGATGATTGAATCATCCTGGAGTCAAAAAGTCAAGAACACAGAAAACGATAATTCTTTTGTTTCTTTAATAATAGTTATTGACGATACGAGTGTTTAACGTAAGATTTTATTTTGTAAGTAGGAAATGTTTCGACATGAGTCCCATAGGCCGGGAGGCGCTATTCAACGAGAAAAATATAGTTACTTTTACTACGTGAGTCGTACACTATTTTTAGACATTATTGACTTTAATTTTCTTTTAATTCCAGAATTCAAATCACTTAATTGTGCACTATGTTACGATAAGGTTAGTAGTAGCTAATGCGATAAGACGAATGCATTTTGTTTTCTTTGTTGCATTCACAGTTTTATCTTAACATTTGAGTATCGTCTCACTTTTAGCACTACTGCTAAAGATTAAATTTTTACACAGCCACTAATAAAAGCGGCTCTTTGAGGATATGCGTAGCGTGATTAAAGTTCAATTTTTAGCATTAGTGCTAAAAGTGAGACGATGCTCAAATGTTCTGATAAATCTGTGAAAGCAACTCGAAAAAAACAGCTTTCTTCTTACCTCATAAGCTCACCCAATCTTAAAGTATCGTTAAGTGATGTGTGTACTTGAATTAAAATAAAAGGAAAGTCAGTAAGGCTTATTAAAAAAAGTGTATGCCACACGCGAAAAAAGTGATTTTCTTTTTCTTTTGCACCTTCCCTACTCTAAAATAAAAGGTCACTTTTTACCACTCGTATCATAAATATTTTAGTACGCGTTGCATGCTCTAAAAGTAATCGCATTTAATGGAGACCGCCTAAAAATACTTGTTTATTTTAAACTTTATGTGAAGTGTTTAGAATCAACAAGTGATATACTACTTATAATTAAGGAAATGGATTTTTTTTCAAACAATCTTTACAAATGTACTTCATGTGTTTAATGAACATATATTGGCTTCACACATTGAACAGAATGTTGTTGTTCTTCTGTCTTTTGGCAGGTTTGGGTAGATGTCTTCTGTACCAATAAAAAAATTAATACTGCTAAAATATAATATAAATAAGTATTAAGTAAATATATTACAATTTGATGTAGAAAATAGACCATCATAATGTAAATATGTTTGTACGAATTTGACCTTTGCAGAAGGATTAATCCGATCCCCTGTACGTCTTTTCTTTTCTCTTTCAGGAAACTCCCCTTTCACTACTATATACAACTTACTCAGTACTATTAATGTTCGGCCTTAAGCCGCCATCCTGATACCGGGATGGTCCCTAGATTTGTTCTCCCAGACGTAAATGTACAGCTTGTCCTCCCCTCTTAAAATGTTACTACTCTAAATGTATGTAAATTCAATGGTTAGGCGGAAGAGCAGGCCCTATGGCTTGAGCCTCGCCATTAATAAAGACTATTATTATTATTATTATTATTATTATTATTATTATTATTATTATTATTATTATTATTATTATTATTATTATTATTATTATTATTATTATTATTATTATTATTATTATCCCCAGGCCTGGTCCCTTTTTTGCCGTGTCTGGGGGCAGGAGAGACATGTGGCTAACATGACGTAATCTATCCGTTTTCTTCACACTGCTATAGAAACTGAGGTGATTTGTATTAGAAAGCTACAGTTTTTTTCACATTTGCCCTGGCAGAGAATCGAACCCGAACCCGCCCCCGCTCACACACACACACACACAACTTATGAAGGAGACGTTTTATTTTACAAATCTATTACATTACTGAATTTTCTCAAAATTGAAATATACTCCCGGAGTCCCCCAGATCTTCAGTATATTCCACGTGATAATTCATTGAGTGAATATTTTGTTTCCGTGAATTCAACCGTCCCGTTAATGTTTTATCCGAGGAAGTGGAGGTGTCCGGGACAAACTTTTTTATGTCGGCTGTCTTAGAATCCTGGAACAGGCACGAAATGAAACTCAAAATGTATTCTCAGAACAACAGTATTGTGAATTTTTTCATATTTTGGTATTTCGGGGCTGTAAACTGCCAAAAAAGTTATATTTTTAAATTATAATTTTTATATGTTATGTTTACATTATTTGAAAAATATGTTAATTAGTAACTAAATTCTAAGTTCCAAAAATTACTGGTGCTACATTAATGTATATAAATATATAATAAACACTAAAACAAATGTAAAAAGAACTGTTGCAGTAATTTTCAAAGTGTACATAAAGACGTAAGTGATTTAAAGGCGGGAAAAGTATTTAAATTTTTTACCTAATGCCCAACAATAGAGAAAACCTGAAAAAAAAACTTCGCAACTATTAATATTTTGAGAGAATGTTTTGAGACTTTTTCGGGTCTGTTGTAGGTTTCTAAAACAGTTAAAACTATCTTTTTTAAATGCTTTTGAATTTGGCGCCAAGAAAATAACAAAAAATGTGTTTGCGATAGTATAAACATTTTTTCAATTTATTTTCAATCAGGTAAAGTAACGCTAGCTGGACGAAAAAAATAAAATAAAAAACACGTTTTTTGCTTTAGAGTAGTGATGGTGGTTGGAGGGTTCTAAGAAAACTTTCAAAATTCTTATTTTTAAGTTACTTTAACTGCTCATATGTCATTTAGTTTTAAGGAACGTTTTACATGTTATCCGGAGGTAACCTTTGCGTCGGTCAACCCAGGGTCACAGGCTTTCTCGTGATTCTGACGCTTTCTTTGAGTGCATTGTAAACAACAGTTGTTAAACATTGTAGACATACCTTCTCCAAAATTTTATATAAATCATGAAAGTATAACCAATGTTTGGCATTGATAATATGTGGAGGATAAAGCTGAATGTAGATTTCAAATTGAAATAAGAAATGACGTTATTTTCACTCATACAGAGATGGACATAAGATTTTTTAATCTCTACAAAGAATCGAGATTTTTGTCTCCTATGACGAAGAACTTCCAATTATCGCGGCTGTCAGAGAGCAATGTTGCGCAAGGCATTAAACAACAGAAGGCAAACGAGATTACAAAGTTGCTCAGGCGGGCAGACAGTCGGGCGGGCAGACAGTCGGGCGGGCAGACAGTCGGGCAGGCAGACAGTCGGGCGGGCAGACAGTCGGGCGGGCAGACAGTCGGGCGGGCAGACAGTCGGGCGGGCAGACAGTCGGGCGGGCAGACAGTCGGGCGGGCAGACAGTCGGGCGGGCAGACAGTCGGGCGGGCAGACAGTCGGGCGGGCAGACAGTCGGGCGGGCAGACAGTCGGGCGGGCAGACAGTCGGGCGGGCAGACAGTCGGGCGGGCAGACAGTCGGGCGGGCAGACAGTCGGGCGGGCAGACAGTCGGGCGGGCAGACAGTCGGGCGGGCAGACAGTCGGGCGGGCAGACAGTCGGGCGGGCAGACAGTCGGGCGGGCAGACAGTCGGGCGGGCAGACAGATCCTCACTGACGGCCAGGTAGCCCCGAACAGGCAGTTTGCTGCCCGGACGGACCAATACGCCACGGGCGAGAGATAGAGAGTCACGTCCTTCTCCAGAGGCGAAAATGGTGGAATTAGTGAAGGGATTTGGAATATGCAGGAAAGATAGGACGAGAAGAATGCAATGAATAAAAGGAGGAAAATCGAGAAGACAGTAATGAAAAGAAATAAATAACGTGTTGATCAAGAAGTGATTTAATAAGTACTGAAGTGAAAGAACGCTACATGTAATGAAATATAATGGGAGTAATGAAAAGAAAAATGAATAGTGTAATTATTAATTGATGATTTAATAAAATGTAATGGACATTGTCGATACCAATTATGGGAATGGACAAGTGGAAACTCTCAGAAGGGGTATTTGAATGGGTAGGAAAGGATGAAAAAAGGGAAGGAGAATGCAAAAAAGACGAGAAGAAAATACTGAAAAGTAATGGGTTGACTTTGGATTTTTAGGATCTAAAAACTCCCAATTAAGCGCCTGAAATTGTGCAATGAAATGTAATGAGTAACTAGCCGAACCCTTTCTATTACAGCACACAAATGTAAGAGCAGCAGAAAAGTTACAATAAGAAAGGACATCATATGTATTACACGGAAAATCACCCCCCCCACCCAAAATAGTTTCATGTAATTCTGTTCGTATTCTTCAAATCTGAGATGAAATGAAACAGGTTTACAAATTCTGAAACAATACATTCACTTTTCATTGTGAACAAATATTAAACATGTTTCTGAAAATGTAATGAATGCTTTGTATTTGTATCAAGATTCAAACAAGTTGTAGTTTACTATTTCAGTATTTTCTACTATTTCCTGAAATTTCGTAAGTAGTGTAACGAAATTTCGTAAGTAGTGTAACGAAATTTCGTAAGTAGTGTAACGAAATTTCGTAAGTAGTGTAACGAAATTTCGTAAGTAGTGTAACGAAATTTCGTAAGTAGTGTAACGAAATTTCGTAAGTAGTGTAACGAAATTTCGTAAGTAGTGTAACGAAATTTCGTAAGTAGTATAACGAAATTTCGTAAGTAGTGTAACGAAATTTCGTAAGTAGTGTAACGAAATTTCGTAAGTAGTGTAACGAAATTTCGTAAGTAGTGTAACGAAATGTGATAACTAATATGATGAAATGCAATAAGTGATTAATTGAAATGTAACGAGTAGCACCGATATCAACTCCGTGAGCGCTGCTAACAAAAGTCGAGGGTGCGTGGCGGGGCCCTACCTGCGCAGGGGGCCCGGGCCGCGGGGGACATCGCGTGTCGACGCTTGACGGGTGAGCGGTGGCGCGCGGCGTCGCGAATAATTGAACGTTTTACCAGCTGCAACAGCGATGGACTGAAGCGCCACTTTCAAACGCTTGATTTTTCAGTGCGTCCGAACGAAGTCGTTCACTTGATAATGGTTGTACAGCGGCGCACTTTTATGGAGCGTTGGGTTATTTACGCGGGACGTTAAGCCATGTAGGAGGGTGATGATGTGGATGGCGAGTCAAATAGTTTAATCACAAAAACTGGTAGATCCCTTCTGTATGTTGAGATATTGATGACGTCGGATATCCAGTCATATAATCTAAAAACAAATGCTGGTAGATCCTGTCTGTAATTTCTAAAATGAGTGATGCATTAACAATGGAAATCGAATGAAATCTAATAATCTAATAACTGGTACATATTTTCACTTGGAAAATTTATAATACATATGAAAAAAAATCGTAAATAACAAAAATTGGATGACCCGTTTCATAATTTTTAAATTTCACTACTTTAACATTTTGTCCATCTCTGTTCCTTCTTTCCTCGTTAAATGGAAATAACTTGGTTATTACATCTATTCATTTTGTTCGTCTTCTCCCCCAGTGTAATTTAGTATCGTAGTACATCCGAGGGGAGTTATTTATTTCCTTTCTTCTTACCCTTGGCACGTTCTTCTAAGAGAAACAGTTTCGCAACAGAGATGTGTTTTGCTCTCAAATGGCTTTTTCTGTATTAAATAAAGTGAACTGAATCATTTCTGTTTGACTTATTTGAATAGGTATCTCTTCAGAATCCATGTCTAACTCACTTGGGATTACATTTTATGTAATATTGTGGGGTGCATCATTGGCTGCCGGTTCATCATCTCGTAGAGTGTTTAAATGTTATCACTAGATATATTTATGATTAACGTTAAATGCATTTGTAATCTTGAAGTTCATAAAGATACACAAATCCTGTGAGAATGCTACTTTCTATCAAACTCCTTTGTTTTCACTACTGTCACACTCGGGAGCAACCCTAATCACTAATTGCCTACGTGTTTTCTTTGCATGATAACCTATTGATTGTGCATTGTGTTAAAGTTATGAAAACGATAAGACGAAAGATGGCCACCAATAAATACGTTTATTTATTTGTCATTTTACAATGTATTTCTTTTGTGGAATTTGCAGTAAATAAAAACTCGAATCGTCCGCTTTTTTTAAAAGACAGTGGTAACATTTGATATATCTTATAGTATTTGTTACGAAGTGATGGAATTACTGATTCCGATTGGCTGCTTAGTTTATTAGTAATTTTGTAAGTTCTTTTAAGGAATGACGACACTCCATGAATCAACACACGACTAAATTAGTGAAGTTATGTTCTTCAAAAATCTTCTCGGATCTCTTAGCATAACGTAGTACATTGCATAACTGCAGATCGTACAAGTACGTACGTTTTAAGGACTTTTGATTACCGCAGGATTTGATGTAAAAATTAGCCTTTGTATTCAATGCGTTTTTGATTTTTTAACAGATGGGATCTTGTATGGCCAACCCTAACGCCCCAAAAACTTCTTCAAAACACATTTGTCAAGAAGGAAAGCAACATTGGAGAAAAGGGAAACCTTTATCTGTTTTTACTTTTATACACGTAAAATTACTTCAAATGAATTTAATTGAAACAGAAGAAGGCTGCTTACCCTTCCCTCCCCGTGTCTGCACAATTTCTGAGCCGCGGCCCACAAATCTCCTGCAGCTCTCCTCTCCCCATTATTCCGTGTTTAACGTAAAATCTTGGCGGTCGGCGCCAGCCCTCGGGGCCAGTCGCCCACCGCATCCGCCCGCTGCCGGTGCCCTGTTGGCGACGGCGAGGGGGCAAGTCGCAAGTCGCCAGTTGCAAGCTGCGACCGGGAGCGCGGGAGGGCGGGCGATTAATAACGGCGACCGCTGCGCAGGAGGCGGCGACCGCAGCGCTCCTGCGCCGCCAACTTGAAGCCGCGGGGATCGTCGCGGCCGCCGCCTCCGCCGCTGACTAATTCGCCCCGCGCCGCGTTGTTGGCCTCGTGCGGGTCGTGTTGGGGGTGGTTTGGTGCAGTGCGATTAAATGAGAAACTCGGTAGGGCACGCGGTGACTGTGGACGTAACTGGGCAGTTGCTGCCTCCTCGACCCGTCCCCGCACCCGTCCCCGCACCCGCACCCGTCCCCGCACCCGTCCCCGCACCCGCACCCGTCCCCGCACCCGTCCCCGCACCCGTCCCCGCACCCGTCTTCGCACCCGTCCCCGCACCCAGTCTGGTTGACGCAGTTTGGGGGCATTTTTGCTTAAGTAGGCGGGACAGCCGGGCTGTGGGTTCGATTCCCGCGTTAGTAGTTGACATATTGTGTTGTTGAATCGGGTGGTGGAGATCTTCCATCCACCATGTATCACCATTCAAATCTTCCTTGCTGTTCCAGACATAGGTACTCTCCCACAGATCCAGCTGTTCACATCGGAGATGTGCCTACTGAGTATGTACTGCCTACGGCAACCGAGGAGGGGTCGGTCCATCCCGGTGAAATGAAATTTGGAAACGATGTTGGGGCAAAATGTCCAGGAAACTCCCAGAAAACGCGAGATTTAAGGAATCCGGGATGGTTGGGCCCGGGAAAGAACAGACATAAAACAGTTATAAAGTGAAACATAAACCTACAACAATAAATTAAACTCTAGAAAGTTTTCGTTGTGGTATTAGAGCTAACTACACTTTTTAAATGGTAATATGGCGGTTAGTAAATGAAAACTATTGTGTCTTATCGAGAAAGATAGGTATTAGATTTTAAAATCCTTAGGTGTTACCATTTTTTCAAAACACCTAATGAACGTCATTTTGGCATTTAACAACTTATAAGATGTATTGTCATTGAGGAAAAGGCACCACAGTTATTTCCTAGTATTTAAATGAGTAAAATTTTAGGAATGTTTGAAAAATAAATGTGTAAATCTTGAGAATGCAAAATAGTAAATTAAAGAATTAAATGTAAAGTCTTCAAAAGTACACAAAAAGGTATAATATTTTCTGCAACTTAATTATATAGCGATGATTGTGTCATCACCCTCGTGTTACTTTCCTTTGTTTATCTTCCCCTTCCATTCTTTCTTTGCAGTCTTCTTCTTCTCCATCGCTATTTTATCTCATTCTCCCTCGTGATCCATAGCTCCCACTCATTCTCCCCCACCTCAGCGCTCCTTTTCCTTTAACGCCGGTTCTCCGTCTCACTCGGCGTCTGCTTCTCTTTACACCGCCCGACCTCAGAAAGGCATGGACTTCGCCGGGCAGCGAGATACGCTGCAGACAGGAAGACGGTCAATTTACATCCAAACGAGTAAGGAATTGGTGGGAGTCATTCCTTGATGCAGTAAAAAATAAACTGAATCTTCCAAACTGTAATTCTCACGTTTCATTGGAGTGTAGAAAACATTTGTATTTACATCATAAAGTATTAACGACATATAGTAGATGTGAAAATGTTAAAATTACTCGCAAGAATACGGCATGATATTTACGTTTGTAAAAGAAACTTCACATTCTTATCGCATTAGTGAGGTTAGGTTCATGTTTGGCAGAAACTCAGCCAGTCACTTGAGCAGTTTCATTTGAAATCATGAAGCCAATTTGTCAACTACATGTGAAAAGCCCTTCCATAAATTCGGTAAATGGAGTTGGAGGTTTTCCTTAAAGTTTATATACTTCACCACCTTTTCCAATCTTTCGCGTTTTCCACATTTTTTTTAGTAGTTGTTTTCGTTTCCTCCCCCCCAGATGATATTGAAACGTGCCCCACAGCCACCCAGTGATTCCTCGGCAGCCGCCGCCGCCGCCGCCGCCGCCGCCGCCTCCGCCTCCGCCTCCGCCTCCGCCTCCGCCTCCGCCTCCGCCTCCGCCTCCGCCTCCGCCTCCGCCTCCGCCTGCGCCTGCGCCTCCGCCTCCCCCCTCTCGCCTCGGCCTCTCGCACCGCGCGCCGCGCATCGCCATCGCCGGCCAGCGCTTTTTGCGAGACTTGTTGAGCCGCGTGATTAGCATGCGGAGCTGTCTGCAGGGGATCAGCGCCCGCTCGCCAGCAAACACAAGTCGCCGCCGCCTCCGCTCCCTCCACGGTTGCCGCTTCCCGCCCCCGCCGCCCCCCCTTCCCACCGCCAACCCCGCAGTCCCCCGCCACTCCTGCCGCAGACACCGTCTCCCCCGCCCCACCCACTCCCTCACAGTCGCCTCAGCCCCACCGCCCTGAAACTTCTGCCGTCCCGGCCATCCCCACAACCACCCCCGTCTCGCTCGCCGTCACTCACCACCCCCGACTGTCGCACCGCAGTGCACGCCGCCCTCGCCGAAAACGTCTTCTCACGCCGCCCCTCCCACACACCGTCTCCTGCCGTGGCCTCGCCGTCTTGGCCGGTGTCTCTGAGGCCGTCACCCCCTCCTCCGCCGCTAGTGTTGCCGCCTCTCCCGTCGCCACCACCTCCACCGCTGCTACAGCCGCCTCTTCCGTCGCCTCCTCCACCGCTGGTGCTGCCGACGACTCTGCCGGCGCCGCCGCCGCCTCCGCGCACGCTTCCGCGTGACCTACGCCTGAAATTGCGGGGGCGGCCGCGCCCTCCAGAGACCGACGCCGAGGACGGCGCTTGTTTGGACTGGCTAAACAGGGGATTTTTAAAAATGTATACGTTTTTTGTAATCCCGCGCGGGGAGCTTGGGCGCGGACCAAGTCCGGCGGAGGCGGAGGCCGGCGCATCTCCGTTGGGTGCGGAGCAGCCCACCCCCGTCTGTGTTCGTCTGCTCGCGTCCGGCTTTGCATCGCCGGCGAGGGCGGGGTGGAGCGGGGCGGGCGGGGCGGGCCTGGGCGTGCGGTCGCCAGGCGCCTGCGGTGCACGTGGGGCTGTTGTTTGGGTCAATATCTGCGGAAATCGGACTCGAAACCATTCATATGTATCTTTGTTGGCGTCTTACAAGTTATAATGGTTGAGAGGTTGATTAAATTTTATGAAATAGCAGTTCATTATATATTATTTCACGACAAATATTGCATTAATCATAGTTGAACATCGGCAAATGGTAGACGTATTTAAATGCAAAGATCAGTTTAATAAGCATTATGCTATTATAATGTCATGTCATTCCTTATCTATACTGTTATAAATTTTGTATATATGTAGGTATTGTCAGTCACTATCATGTTGAGAGTGTACGTTGTGTACTAGTGTACGTGTCAGTGTACGTTGCAATTTCGTTTGGAGAGATAGCGACTATTCGGGAGTAGCAGTAAGCAGTCGCGTCCAGCGTTTATTGGCAAGGAGGCCTGCAGCCCTCTGTAGGCCGTGGTCGGCATTCGCGCGCAGAATACAGGTCCCATCCTCTCCTCGAGTCCGCCTGGAAACCAGCAACCGATCGCGGCCTCTTGCTCAATGGCAAGGAAACCAAATCCCTGCAGGCTCTGCAGCCCCGGCCGCCCTGCATCCACCCCCACCAGACTCCCTCCTGCTGCCCCCTCCGATCTTCACCGTCAGCCACCGCCACCGCCGCCTCCGCAACCCCACCGCCCCCAGTCCTACCGACTCCGCCCCTGGGCCCTTTCCTCCCAGTCTCGCGGTTCCTGCCGCCCCTGCTGCCTCCACGAGCCCCGCCGCCCGCGTGCATCTTAATGCGCGCGCACGGGACGCCCCCTAATCAGGGGCCGGGCGCCGCTAATCGGCCGCGGGGCCGAAGCGCGATGAGGAGATAACGCGCGGCTCGTGACGCGACTGCGCAACCCCCTCCCCCTCCCCCCCCTCGTGGGCGATCGCCCTCGTCGCCCTCCCCCCTTCTGTTGCCCTTCGAGGGAGCGGTGACGACACCCCGCTGCCTCCGCCAATACACGCTAGCCCCATCCAATGCCTCCAACCTCCTTTAGGTCCTTCAACAAAAGGAAACTTAATTTCCAAAAGAAGGACAATGTTCCGCAGAAGGTTCATTTCGTTGTAAATTAGCCCTATGTTGGGTGAAAATAAAAATTTAAATACGTACGACACGTTGATAATTATTGAAACCTTTCGTATTAGTTTCGTACTGGTTTCTTATGTTTCTTTTTCCAGCTTTGCCACGATGTTAATTGTTGTTTAGTGCTTCAAGTTGACACAATTCCACAGTAATTTCTGATTGAGACAATTCTTTTAGATAAAAAAAAATAAATCTGCATAGAAATTTATAGTCTTTACAATGGATTACAATTTTTCTTTAATGGACGTAACATAGAGTTGGTTGGCGTATTCCATTTCACTTTTAAGTCCATTTATCGTCTTTGGTCATACCACCTTCAGGTTACGTCCCCTGTCGCGCTTTGGTTACATGTGCAACATTCTATTGTACCTGTCGTTTTCATCTCGTAGCTCCGCGTGAATGTGTCCCCCAGCCAGCCGAGCTTTGCTCTACCACCCACCCACCCACCCACCCACCCACCCACCCACCGACACTTCCTTCTCCAGCTCTCACCCCCGCCACGCCCCCTCCCACGCACAAAGTTCCGCATCGGATATATTTCAGAAAGCTAAAACCTATCTTAACGGGGGCTCTGTACTGGGTTTGATTTGTACGGGATTAGCATCGGCGGCGCTCCCTCTCAAGCTGTCGCCCTCCGCGCTCCGCCCCTCCCCTCCGCGCCCCCTGCCGCAGGCTCCGCTCCGCCCGCTCTCCTTCTTTCGTCCGCTCTCCCTCCCCCTGCCTTCTCTCTTTCTCTCCTCGGGGGTCGGAATAAAAACTGCGCCGCACGATGCGTTTAATTCCCGGGCACGCCGTAAGCTGGCCACAAATGAGACTTAAGCCCGGCTCTGCGCCGGGGGCAGCGGAGGCGGTGGAGGCGGCGGCGGCCGTTGTGGCGGCGGCGATCATGGACCCGGGGTCCGCCCCCCGAGGCAGCGCGGCGTTCGGGCCGCCGCCGGCCGCCAGGTGGCTCCGCTGTCGCCGATCTCGCCGCCGCCGCCGCCGCCGCCGCCGCCGCCGCCGTCGTCGCTGGCGGTCGGTCGTTCGCCGCTAACGCGCTGACCACGCAACGAAGCGGACGACGTTGGCGGCGGCGGCGGCGGCGGCGGCGGGGGCGGGGGCGTCGGGCCTTCCGTTTAACGGCGCCGTAACGTGGTAAGACGGCGGCCGCCTATTTACATCCGGGGCGGGCTAACGTGTCCCGCGACGCTCGTTACCGCCCTATCTCGCGTCCTGATTGCCTTCGAGGGCTGCGCCGCCGCGGGGCCCGCTTGGGCCGGCGGGGAACTGTGGTAGCATCGCCTCGCCTCGCCGCCGCGCAAATTCTCAGACGCTCCCGGGAACATTCAAGCCGAACGGCGGCAGCTGTCGAAGCGGAAGGCGCAACAAGCTTCGCGTCGGGACACACAGAGGTTTTCACTCACTTGATGGATGGAGATTAAGGAAGTGGGGTAAAATACAAAATTCAATGTGATTGAATGGAGTGAATCAGCTTTATCCATGAGTTCTGCTTGGCTTCTCAGGAGCAGTCGATGCGAATTATACGAGGTTCGTGTCAAGGCAATACGCTTTTTGTTCATTTGATGGAAGGAGATTAAAGAGTAAACGAAGGATACATAACACTCAAAATTCAATGTGCAATCGCTCGTGATTGGCTCACCCCTCGTCAGTGGATTCTGCTTGTCATCTCAACAGCTGTTGAAGGGGAAAGCGCGAGACACTGGGTGTAGACATATTATTTTTTTTTGTTATCCGTTCAGTGAATGAAGGTTAAATAAAAAAAGATGTAATATTAAAAATTAAACCAAAAAGAACACTTTTTGTTTTGAGATATACAATCTATATCCTTGGGTTCTGCATATCATATTTGGGATCTACAGAAACATACAAGTTTGAGAAGGAGACGTTAAGTTTTGAAGTTGATTTTGTCAATGAAGATTAAATAGAAGATTATGTCGTGCTACCTTACTGGACTGGAATATAGAATCTACATCAGTAGGTTCTGCACCTATGTAAATATTTTATGAGACGAATCAGAAGTATCATAAAACGATATTAGGAAAGTGAGTCTCTTCTAACAAAACGTTGCTTTAGCAGGAGCATGTGGATCGATTCGGTTGGTTCCATAACCGAACTTGCCAAGCCTTCCTAGATACATAAATTATTTCTTTGGATTTTAACAATATGTTATTCAAAAAATTGGTCGTTTGCTATCAAAGTCAGCTCATTTCATTAATAAGGGTAGCAAAAATATATTTTTGCTCCCTCCCTTACCTTGAACAAGGTGTATTTTCGTCACATGAGAATAAGTGGGATTTGAATTTTGTCGCTTCGTAAGATTATGAACGACCCAATAACCTTAGCAAAATTGAAAAAAAGTATTGATAAACAAAAGAATGAGGTAGTTTTGATGGCAGACGTATTCAATGATGTAATTAATTTTTTATGTAATTATATAACAAAAAAATGTTTTAAAAATCTTGTGTGTGTCGTTGGGCACGCGACCAAAGAACAATTTCAAGCGAATATTGTAAAGTGTGAAGCTATTGGGATGCTGTTATTAGAAGAAATAACCAGTTACTGATACTGATTTATATTCCACCTAAAAATATGTATTCTAAAACATAAAATATTTTACACAAATTCAAGTTTATACTTAATTTGTAATACAGTGCCATATATTAAATCATTGAAGAAGTTAAAATACCTAAATGTTACACCGTCGGGTATTTTCTTTTGTTCGCAAAGGCCTGAACCGAGACGGCGCGTGGTCCGCGTCCACCCCTGGTCCGGCGCCGCCGTCTTGGCGCTGATAGATAATGTTTATTGTGAGGCGGGCGCGGGCGGCGCCGTCGTGGAAGCAATTGCGCGCGGCCCCGCGCGGGGCGCTGGCGCTGGCGCTGGAACGACCGGCGCGGAGCGGTCGCCCCCGCGGCCGCCGCCAGGGAGGGGGCGGGCGCGCGCCGCGCGCAGTGGGGGCAACGGCGCTTGCAGGGGACAAACGAGGGGTCGCGTTTCAAAACGAGACTTCTCCATTCTAGTCTGTTTTGAAAAAACAAACAAACAAGAAAATGTCATGTCATTGGTTTAAAACATTCTGCTGCTAAATGTTTCGGTTTAATGCCCTGGGCTAGTGAAAGTAAAAATAATATTATGAGATAATTCAAATATATCTAGGCATTATCAAGTCATATGTGTCTACCGTCTTGGTTTGGTATTAGCGGAATACGGCAAAAACTTGGCAGTAGCCTCGGCCGGCGGAGCTGCCTGCTGCGGGTTGTCGCCACCGTTCTCGGCGACGAGCCAGGCGCTTAAGGAATGGAGTGGTCCAGGTGCAACGCATACCTGTCTCAGTCATCATGCTCTTACGCCAGACATGTGAAGGACGATAGTAGGGGTCGAAAGGAGATGCGTAAACATTCGATGCGAAAGGGTAAACATTCACGTCCAAGTGGGAACAAAGTCTCAGCCCTTACGTAAGTCGGCGGCGATGGTGTAACGGTTAGCGTTTCGGACTGTTGTACCCAAGTTGGCGGGTTCAAACCCGATCGAAGCCGTGGATTTTTCAGGGCGAAAAAATCCTTCGTACGCCTTCCTTCGGAGGGGAAGTAAAGCCGGCTGTCCCATGTTAGTAGATTTACTTGCATGTAAAAGATCCTCAAGCCTAAATGACGCCTCTGAGCTAAATTCAAATCGCCTGATTCTCGCCCAAGAAATACCTCCTTTCTCTGCTAGTTGGTGAAAGGAGCGTAGCGAAATTTACGTGGTCAGATGGAAGAGCAGGCCTAATGGCCTGAGTCTCGCCACGTAAAATAAGGCATTAATTCAATTCAATTCAATACGTTCGATATGCTCCTGCTTTCGCGATATCGGCCTACGGGACCGCTTAGTAGATGTGTTAGATCATTTCTGGTTGGAACGTGCCCCGCTGGGGGAGAGATACCTGAAGGGGCAAAACTCGTCAGCCGACGTGAAGGTGGGTGACGGATCTCACGTCTCAGTGGGAGAGGTTCACAGCAATCTCCCTGTTATAACTTCATTACCGCTCATCTTTACTCACGGGACTGATGACCAAAGCAGTTGACACACAAAATGCGCACTCTCACTCTCTGTTCCCGTTGAATTCAAGTAGAATTTAAGCTCGACAAGGAGATACCGTGGCAACTTTTCATGGGTGTCCTCCCAAAATTGTTCCATTATTACTCCAATAATTGTTGCATTATCAACTCCATCGTGTGCATCGTTTTCTGATCCATTTAAAGGCGAAAAGGCTGAATATGTATGGAGGGAAAGCCGATGAAGTGAAATATGAGATTGACAAAAGGAGAAATTATGGGGAGAGAGAAAAGGGATAAAAGAAAGAGAATAGGCAAGAAACTAAAAAAACTATGATTAGAAAGGTAGTAGATCGAATAAAAATTTGATGCTGATTGAAATTGTGAAATTATGTTTCTGATATAAAATTGTTTCGGCCATAACTGTAGGAAAGCCTCCAAACTGTTTTGCTATTGAAAATTAAAAGTTCTGCATTTTTGCTATATTCCCTTTTAATGTTTCATAATTCTCTTCGATAACTTTCCTGATGGAGAGGAATAATCAATTCCAGTATTTGATTTTAGAATTAATCCGACACACTCGTAGTCCCGGGAAGTCTAAATTTATTCTGTAAGCGTTTGTACAGCTTCTCCTGCCACCGCGTGAAGAAGGGGAGTAATTTACAGAAGTTAACGATCGAATTCCCGGACCGTTCCAGCTAACATGTTTACCGAGGTCCAGCAATAATCTTGTAACATACCATAATCAATTCGTGAAATTCTTTCACCCAAGTCATATTACTCACGTCATGTAGCACAAAATTCACAATTAAGTATCCTAAATAGCAAATTGCGATGCACTCGACAATCTAGATCGAATTTCTTTAGAAATGGGCAGATATATGGCACATCGCTGAAAGTATTACTGATGACAAATAATTTAATTTGATTCCGGAATGCAAAGGAATATATTGGTGAACATGAAAATTATGTTTCTCCTAAAATATGAAATACATGCAAATAATGTCATTTTCCACCAAATGGTTATTATTTTCTTTTATGAAGTAGTTGTCTTTGTTTTATTTTCTTCTGTATTTCAAATCTAGATCAGTTAACGTGTTGTAATAATGATTTACATGTAGAAAATGACATGTGCAGTTCTTTTTGTGTAAACCGTGGTAAATTATTATATTTTTCTAGGAGCTCATTGTTGCTTCTGTACAAATGACCACGTAAAATGAGCAATTTCACAATACTCTTAAGTAAAACACTCTTAGTAACAGTTTTCCTTCCATAGCTCGTGTTAAATCTCCCATATACTTCTTACGACTAAGTTATCTTAAAGTACACATAAGGTATCAATTCTATGGACAACTCTGAGTAGTTTCTTGCTTTTTAAAGAGTGCTTAACACATTTGCATGAAAAGCGCACATTGCACATTCCCTATTTTGCAGGCGCAATGTCGAAACGTGAAAGACCATTATTTGCTGCTGAAATTCCGCGAGTGTTGTCCCCTGAAAAGCCGTTTCCGCCCACTGTGCGTCGAGCTTCGCAAAGGGGCCGGATAAGCCCGCGTCTGTTTCTTTCCCTGCTCCTTAAAAACTTTTATCTGCGAGTCGAGATGCCGGCGCTTAATCCGGAGGGATTAACACGCCATAACGATCTGCATCTGCCTGGCGACGCCACCGGGAGAGGAAGGAGGAAGGGGAAGGAGGAAGGGGAAGGGGGAGGGGGGAAGGGCTTGGGGAAAGGCCTGCGGGACGACCGGAAGGCGCGGCTCCCAGTAGTCAAAATACAAACAGCCAGGGTTAGATAGGGCTCTGCGCGGAACAGCCTGTATAATTGCGCTTGGGACGCAAAAATAAGTGAGTAAAAACACTTGAAGAACGGGAATGGACGTGGCGTCGCTAGAAAGCTTTACAAATCCAGAGAAAGGCTGAGTTTGGCTTTTTAATAAACTATTAATGTATTCTGGTTAGAGGTGACGTATTTTGTTGTTCAACGCATTTCCAAACGTTAAAATTAGATATTTATGTATGAATGTGTCGATAAGTGCTTTGTCTGCTGAGGCAATTGAGGTACAAGAGCTCGGATGACAATGATAATCTTGATGAGGTAAATGATGATGGGGAATGTTAGAATGAGAAATAGGAAAAAACGGAATACCCCAGGAAAACATGCCGTACGCTAGGTTTGTCCACAACATATACCGCACGGATTGGACGGGAACCAAAACCGTGCCTCAGAGATAGAAACACATCTATGACAATTAAAATTTGTGAGAGATTGGTGAATCTCCATTACTGTGGTTTCATAAATTTCCAGTTTCAATTTTAACTGATTTATTACGTAAAATAATATTACATTTCTCTTAGCTCATTTTCAGCAAGTAACAGGAATCATAGCCCTAGCACCAATGTGTACACTTCGTGTATCCAATAACTGTATCATGTTTTATTTTATTGCAATTGAACAAGATTTACATACAATTATTATTCTGAATGATTAAAAACTTCATTTCAAAATTCCAACTTCAAAATAGTAATTATTTTACCATTCTTTCTAATAATTTATGAACTTATAATGTAAATTTAAAGCATCTATTCGAGCATTTGAATTTGTTTGAAGCGATCAATGAAGAACACCAATAATTCGTGAAAAGCATCAACTTCAAGAATATCATAAGAAATAGCTGTTTGACATGCCAATCTCCAAAGGCATTGCTACACCAATATAAGAAAAAGAAGCATTTGGCGTAGGTATTTTCAGAGGATGGCGGAATCATAATCAATACTATTTCATTTCAATTTGCTAAGTCCGAACAATACCAATAGCTCTGGCGGAAATGACAGATTTTCTTCTCGTATCGAAAACTCTAAACTAAAACAGTCCGGGGGGTGCTGGAAAGGCGTCCGTGTCCGCGCGTGCAACCTCCAGAAGGGAGTCGCCGGGGCTGATTCCCCCGCCGCGGAGGCGACCGCCTCGCCCGGAGCGACGGACGGGGGGTGGGGGTGGGGGGCGTCGGGCAACCGGATTACGGGACGTCGTCGGCAGATTGCGCGCGCGCGCGGGGCCTCGACCTACTCGCCGCCGCCGCCGCGCTCGACCGCGCCCGGTCGACGTAACGCGGTTACCGGTAACTTCTTTAACCGGCGGCGGCGGCGGAGGCGGAGGAGCGGGCTTCCGGGGGCGTGCGGCCTCCGGCGCACGGGCCCTGCTCCCCGGACAGGCCGGAGATGGCCAACAACCGGGTGAGATGGATTGGGGCCAGGTGGGGCGGAGCGGGGTGTAGTGGGGTGAGGTGGGATGAGACGGGGGATGTGGGATTGGTCGGAATGGAACGGATGGGACGGGATCGGACAGAGTGGGACGGAATACGTCGCAATATGTCAGGATGATACGGAATATGATGGTACGACATTGACTAGATGAGACACGATGGAATGGGATTGAGACGGGGCAGAATGGATCGGAATGAGTAAGGATGGGATGAGGCGATGAGGCGGGATGGGGAGGAATGGATTTAAATGAAATGGAACGGGGTGGGACAGTGTAGGATGACACGGTAAAAGATGAGATAAATTGGGATGAAATAAGGTCGGCTAATTAGGAAATTATGAAAATTAGTGTAGTCGGCTAATTAAGACGTAGAAAATGTGGGAGGAGATGTTACTGATTCCGTCATCACCGCCTTTAGGTTACGAAAGATAGCTATTTATCTAATGGGAAATTAAGAGTGCAATGTATCGAGTGAATTTAGCATACGTTTTCATGATTCAGACATGATTTATATATGCTAATTTTTCGTCCTGTGATTGAAGAATTGTCTCTCTAGGAATATGTTGGCTTCCTAGTCAATTTCAGCGAAAACACTGGGCCTCGTGTCCAGCTCATATAAATGTATTGGTCACGTTCAAACTATGCCTCGGCAAGTTCTATCGCTTCACTTAAAATGGGGTAGAAGGGTGCGGATGGTCTTTACCCATTTCTTACCTATTCTCTTACACGAATCTTGTGTGAATATACTGACTCTTTCACAAACACACAGCAATTGAACATTCGATAATGTCTGTTATTAAGCAAATGACAATTTTGCAGGCTCATAATTCGTTAACTTTTTAGGGTTAGATGAACTTCAATGCACAAAGAATAGATAACTGATTAATTTGGGAATATATCACGATTTATATTTTAATGCAGAAATATGATAATAAGTGTCACAACCCTTGGTTAAAGAAAAAGAGCTTCATTTTAAATTTTTTCCCGTAAATTTCCTTCTTTGTCAAGTCAAAAAGGATAATATATCAAAATTTAAAAAAATGTGGAATACTTGAAAACAGAATTCATGTTTTTTTCATTCACGTTTAAAATGATGTGTTGAAATAATTAAAAAAATTCATAATAAAAAAATTCAATAATTAAAGTTTGAAACGTCTACACAAATGGCGAAGAAAGGAATGCTCTTTAATTTTCTGAGATAACTACCATATTTTAGAAGAATATGGAAAGAACAAAAAATTCAAAATTGTTAAAATGGGAAAACACTCGACTGGTTGCACGAGTTCAATTTAACAACGTTATATCACGCTCTCTGTGGAAATTTTGTAATGCTACAAATCGGGTCGGGCTTTCCACAAAATGCGGTGCAGCGGTTTGGCCACAAATAGGTATATATATTTACCATCTAATGCTGGAGCATCGGTGGCGAATATTTGAGTAGACGCGGGGGGCGCGAGTCTGCCGCAGCGTTGCCACATTGCCAAAGAGCTTTCGCGTCATATTCCGTAAAATAGTAACATCGTTTACTATTTTCAAAATCGTAACTCACATTCTCATTTAATTTTCTTTGAGGTTAATTCCCAGTATCACTAAACTCTCCACATTTCGAATTGTTGGTAGGTTGTAACTTAATTTCCACAATTGCAAATTTTTAGTGGTAAAATTGTTAGAACATGTATTGTAATGTACTAAAAAATCGGGAATATCACATTTCCTTTCACACGTTTATTGAGAGATCGTAGTTACTCACTGTATTGTAATATTCATGACTTTCCTAAATTCTTAATTATATGTTTCTGTCTACAAAAATGGTTCAAACTTGTATGTCACTTATAATCTTTCTTTATGGTTTCTAATGGCGAAGCAACATTGTTTCATTGTATTGGTATGGTACGATCATTGTGACGGAAACAATTGATGGTTAAGTACTGAAACATTAAAATTAAGCGCGACTGATTCAAGAATAAAATGATTTTTAAAATTAATCTTGTAAGATAAAATGAAGATTTAATAATAAATTCACAATTAATACAAATTGAATTTATAAGGTAAAGGTAGACGTACTAATAGACATTTCAGGACTAGCTTCCCCGTTATGATTATGTACTAAAACACTAGATAGAAAGTCTCAGGTATGTAACTTGAACCTGTAAAAGTAATCAAAAGAAAACTCTGCTGACCACGTTTGCTACGAGCTTTAAGCCAGGAGAGCGCGATTTCATGGTTTCGTTTGCATTTTTGACTTTTCAAATGGCTATGAATATTAGTTTTACAAACCCAATTGTAATCACGTTATTTTATAAAGTCTCAGAAGACGATATCCCCCCACAAGTTCCCCCATGCCGCTTTGGAATGCAAACGAGTTAGCCCCAGGTCAGCACCATGAGTGTCACCATGACACATTTGTGTGCTTCGTAAGAGCGTAGAGGGTTTTAGATCCACCATTGGGGTGGGTCTCGTATCTACCCTTTCCTCCCACTACCCTCAGGCGCGATATGTCGTACCTCTGAAAGCAACGCTCGCTGAAAGCAACGCTCGCTGAAAGCAACGCTCGCTGAAAGCAACGCTCGCTGAAAGCAACGCTCGCTGAAAGCAACGCTCGCTGAAAGCAACGCTCGCTGAAAGCAACGCTCGCTGAAAGCAACGCTCGCTGAAAGCAACGCTCGCTGAAAGCAACGCTCGCTGAAAGCAACGCTCGCTGAAAGCAACGCTCGCTGAAAGCAACGCTCGCTGCAATAGCATCCGCTCTGCACCGGGAGTTCGCTTCTCCAGCACGAAGCTCAGACCGCTGTAGGTTGAGGCTGGAGTCGTATGCTACTCATGAAGCGGGACCTTCTCGCATTCCCCCGACTGAGGACGCCACCATAAGCAAGCCGAGACCTAGTTGGATTGATTCACTGATTGGCATTGCCTGTCACGTGGACTGCTATGGTCATTAGCTTCGTTAGGGTGGGGTGGTGGTAGGTGGGAGGTGGCAGTGTTCGTTCCTCGCTGGAAAGTGACATCCGGCCTAGCGGAGAATTTCCTCCTCCAGCTCTTTCCCACCAGCGAGGCATCGCCCCAGCCGGGACAAGCTATAAGCTCCCGACTAGCCTCTCGACATGTGTGGTAGTGTAGTACATGTGAGTGTGTGGGTAAGTAAGAAGCAAAGGACAAGGAATAGGAAGGCAAGATCGCACTCGGTCTTTGACCTGTTTGTTAAAGAACTTCTACTGCATTATCCTGATGTTGAATGGAGAAACCAGAGGTAACAACGGATTAAAGCAGTCGCTAGAACTCGACACTGTTAAACATTTCGAATGCCGAAACTTCCACCACTGTCGGGACTCAAACCGTAGAACCTCATTCAGGCACTGCAGAGTCAGTTACAATGAGCCCAATTGGAGCCACCCAGGCTGAGGAAACCCGGGAGCTTTGCCCCCCCCCTCCCAATCTTGGTATTAAGATTGAGTCACCGGAAAACTGTGTTGGAGTTTTCAGTTCCCCACCAGGACGTTTCCATTTCGCCCCAGAGTTCGAATGTTCACACAGAGTGCTGTTCATAATACTGTTCGTTCAGTTATATGTATTCCGCGCCCAGTGAATCCGCGTGGCGTCTCCCACGTGCGCGTGCTGGGGCCGGGGCTGGGCGCGCCGGGCCGCGAACCGGGCCGCGAGGCGGCGCGCGGGCGGCGGAGGCGGTGGCGGAGGCAGTGCTGTGCTGCGGCGCTCGCTAATGGAGCGGAATGTTTAATTGGGGGCGTCGGTGAACCGCGGCGTGCGTTATTCATGGGGGTGCGGTGCGCCGACGAGGCTGCTCGCAGCCGGACGGCCGCCAGCTCCGCGCCGTCGCCGCCACTGCGCCGAAATTGGTGTCGCCCGGTGTCGCCCGGTGTCGCCCGGTGTCGCCCGGTGTCGCCCGGTGTCGCCCGGTGTCGCCCGGTGTCGCCCGGTGTCGCCCGGTGTCGCCCGGTGTCGCCCGGTGTCGCCCGGTGTCGCCCGGTGTCGCCCGGTGTCGGGCCGGTGTGGGCCGGTGTCGGGCCGGTGTCGGGCCGGTGTCGGGCCGGTGTCGGGCCGGTGTCGGGCCGGTGTCGGGCCGGTGTCGGGCCGGTGTCGGGCCGGTGTCGGGCCGGTGTCGGGCCGGTGTCGGGCCGGTGTCGGGCCGGTGTCGGGCCGGTGTCGGGCCGGTGTCGGGCCGGTGTCGGGCCGGTGTCCTCTCTACACCTTTGCTACCATCAGCTGAGGTTAAAATATCGCCCGGTTCTGGGGAATTTAAGTTGTTTCGTTGCAATTCTAAGCAGTTGAAAGCATACAAGAACCAGGAGTGTGCCGCAACAATGACTATTACCAATTTTTGTAAAAGACCGCTCATAAGATAATTGAACAATTCCTCGATTCTCTTCTATACCGCATGACTCTCTTTACGAACGTCGAAACTAATGTCGGTGGATCCTACATTGATATTCTCAATTGTACCGAGCCCCGTGGATGATTGCGTTTATTGAATAAGGAAAAGTCAGAGAGACAGTGACATCAACACTTTTTTTTCTGCAAAGCACTCTGGTCCTCAGCCTCAAACAATTGGTACTTATTAATTGAAGAAATGAAAAATAAATTGTTCGTTGATGAGAGTTGAACGATGAATGAAAAGAGAAATTGGCGAGAAAGATGGCAAGACGTTTTGAAATGCACAATCATTGCTTATCCGACACATATTTTACAGGTAAATGAATAGTAGAAGTAAAACCCATTACTGTTTCGTCTTTGCGCTTGTAATATGTTTTTTGCAGTCAAATGAAACTAAATTCCTAGTGAACACTGGGCTTCTTCGAGCTCAAATTGAGTTAATCGTTCCTCTAGTTTCCTTTGAAATAAACAAATGATTAGAACAAGTTAGGAATATCCGCGCTACATTACCTTCCACACTTTAACTATGATTTCATAGAAGAAATTACATGTATACAGACGTAATGACATTTCTCTGAAATAAGTAGAAGTATAACCAACGTACCGAATGATACGTTGAGGTTTATTTTGTTTAAGAGCCGTTTAATGATTAATTATTAATAAACTAATTTACTAATTTTCAAATTCTTTAAATGTAAACTAAAAAAGGCTTAGTTTGCGCACATCACACTAACCTAACATCAATTTTAACATTCCCAATTTGATAAATAATTGTTTCCTTCATGACACGAGAACCAAGTATTGAGTTAACCGTACGTTTAAGTGTCGGTGTGAACGAGCTAATGAGCCCTAACACATCCTGATGCCCGCCCATCGGCTCACGAGCCGGAATCTCTCCAGCGCTTGCCTCAACCTCCGCGCAGCACTCGGCGACCCCTCGCCCCGTCGCCGCAGACCTTCCCTGCCCTTCCTCTCGCCACGCACGCCCCGCCGCCCGCCCCGCCGCCCGCGCAGACGCCCGCGCGTGAGGCGTGTCACGCCCTCGCCGACCGCAGACGCCCCTCCCCGCCCCCGTCCTCGGCCCCGCCCCGCCCCGCCCGCGCCCGCCCAGCCGCTTGCGGTCGACGCCCCGTCGCGCGCAATTACCCTGAGACGCCTGGCGCGGTGCGGCGCGGCGCAGCGTTGAGCGGAGCGGGCGGGGCGGGGCGGGGCGGGGCGGGACGGGGCGGGGCGGGGCGGGGCGGGGCGGGACGGGACGGGACGGGGCGGGGCGGGACGGGGCGGGGCGGGGCGGGGCGGGGCGCGGGGTGGGACGGGGCGCGGCGTGGGGCGGGGAGGGGAGGGGCGGGGCGGGGCGCTGCTGGACCCGTGTGTTTGCGGCTCCCGCGGAGGGCGGAGGCTGCGGCTGTGATTTGTGAGCGCAAGCGGTGCTCAATGTGTGTTTGGTTCTCTACCGAAATGGAGTTGCTCTTCGCTTAACCCTTCCAGCTGACGCATGAAAACGCTGCAACAAAAAACGAAGATGGTTATGGAGATGTACACAGATGTCTCAGACTAAATGTTTCAAACTTCTAGGGCAAGTAGAGGGGTCAAAAGTGATAGGTTTAATACCAGTGAACATGTTGGGACAGTTTTCATTTAACAGAGTTAAACGTGCGTCATTTGCTCTTCAATGTGAGGTAATATCCTAAGCGTAGGCGTTCGGCAGGTTTCATTCTTACTCATTTTATTCGCCTGCCGATCGCCTGTGCATAAATATTAGCCTAGAAATCAGGGGCAAATTACACATATTTAACTCCTTTTTGTGAAATTACCCACTATACGTTCAGTGTCAAAAATGGAACATTTAGACCCTCCTCCTTGCCTTAGAAGTTTGTAACATTTATTGTGAGACATTCCGTGTTACTGTCACTTCCTACCGTTCTTAAAAACCAGTGATAAACAAGGTTAGAATAAATACAATTCTTTTTAAATAATTTTGAGTCCGTTTACTCTGAGACGTCTGAGACTTTTGGGAGTCGAGTGAAAGGAACCTAGCGAGGAGGAGGATTTGTGATGGGGAGGAGGTGCGGCAGGATTGAAGCTGAGCGGATTGATGTTCTTCTGAATTTCTGAGCTTGGGACTTTCAGACGGCGAATATTTGCACTCGATTTGTGAGCGCAAGCACAGCTGAATGTATTATGAGTTCTGGGTAAAGTACTGAAATGTACTGCACTTCAGTACATGAAGTAAAGTACATTAAGATTATTTCTAATAATGTTACATGATGATTGTGGCTGAAGTAATAACTTCCAGATTTTTCTATTTTCTTCATTGAAGTCGCATTGGGCTGGGCGGGGCCCGGGCGGGCATGGGCAAAGGAAAGGGCGGGATTTTCATTGCGTGGGAGAGTTACGTGCCCCCTCCCCGGGTGAGACAGGTTGCTCCTCCAGAAGTGGCTACTGTGGAACAACTTATTTGATTTCCCTTTTCCATCAACTGATGTAATTAAGTGTTTTCTTGCTGTATCTTACGAAGGCAACCCGCCGATCCGATATTATCGGAATAGAGGGCACATGTCCGTGCCGAGATTGCCACAGTTGTGATCGGGAGGCTGGTGCTCAGCGCACCTTGGCGTATGTGGTTCCAAACTCTGTTAAAACGTGTGATAAAACCGTGATAATATGTGCCATCGAATTATATATTTAATCTCTGTGAATAAGCTGAGAAATATTTTCTTTTTGTTGTAATAATGATATATTAACATTGAGTTCCCGTAATAGTTATCTACATTTGCTTATAATGAGAGAAGTTCAATTTCTCTCATTGCTAAGTAATCAATTTTATTCCTTCCACGTTTTTAAGCAAAACGAATCTAATTGTGCTCCTGTTTCACAAAGCTTTTTCATTAGAGTACCCTTGGCAAACATGAAGCAACTGTCAAGCAATTGTCATGAGCACCATTTTTTATTGTCAATTTTTAATGAGAAATGTATATTTATCAATAGCTGCTTTCTGATTCACATACGAACATAATAAAAATGAGCAAACACTTTGTAAAACAAGAAGGGGAGGCAAACTGAAATTTACGAACGTCCTTAAAAGATAATTAAATATTACAAGTACAAGGATTATTATTGTCTTCGCAACTGCAGTGTATACTGAAGACTTTACTTGCTTGACTCCGAGTAACAATAAACGAAATTTCTGAATCTATATTGAGCGAGAAAAGGAAAGAAAAAAGTATTTTTTTCAGAAGAAATGCGGAAAAAGAAAAAGACTGAAGTCTTAGCGACTGGAATATTTATCGCGATTTTATCCACTTTGTTTCCATCCCTTCAGCCGCCGACGAACCCTTGACTTGAGGGCCCTCCGCTTTCTTCTCTCCTCTCCTCCGTCTCTGCTACAAAGCCGATTTACGCCCCGACCAGATTTACCCAACTTGACCTAATACTTTAATAGAGCTTTTAATTAGCAAATTAATTAATGGCGCCATCATTCTTTGGAGGAGGCCGTCGGCGTCCCTCCGCCGGTGGAACAAGTCTCCCGCGCCGGCGCCCCCCCTCCGCACTTCCTCTTCCGCTAGCGCTCCTGCCCGCTCATGCACTTGGGCGTTGTTGTAACTGCACTGGAGAAAAGGGCACGACAAGATATTTTTTAAAGAAATGAAACAAAACAGAACATACCGAAATAAAAAAGTACTATCAATTTGGGGTGAATGCGAGAATTCAAATGGTTAGAACGCGGTAAGATGTAGGTGTGGCTTAAAGAACTTCCGCCTAGCCACATAGTCAACCATTCAATTATATAATTACATTGATGTAATAAGTGCCTATTAAATAAATAAAAAAATAAATCACCCGATTGCCTTGGATTTTTTGTGCATTGCTGTTTTCGTCCTTGGAGTTTTAGAAGTCGAAAGATGTTTCCCAACTGAATGAGAGTTTTCTTCTATGTAAAGCCAGCGGAGGATCTATCAGCACCACCGCGAACCATTATCGGTCGTTGTACGTAGCACTTTGGTGAGGAGTAGCTCGTAAAACCCACAAAATTACTTCTTTTTAATTTTTAGACTTAATACGTACGTAGCAAAGAAAAATGTTTGTAATTTAGGCGATTGTTTGACAGAGGAGCTCATATTGAAAGACCCGAAAAATACCTAAAAAATTGATAAATATTTTTTTCACACGTCGTGAATTACTTCCTCTAACACATTGGGTGGTCAGAATCCAGAGGGTCCTTGACGCCGAAAATCGATTGACAGCAAACATGTCTGTACCTCCATGAGTGGCCAACGCTAGCACCTAAACCATTCAGGCGATTTTGTTAAAATTGATATTACCTGATCAATATGAACGAACTCCAGGCTGTGAGAGTTTCGAGCAGACATTCTGATTTTTGAGAGTCCTTTACATGTAGCCTCGTTTACATTTTCAAAATATTCTCAAATATGGCTCCAAATCTTTTTATTAAACATTCTCTTCAGATAGCGTAAAGGACGCTTAAAAAATGGAGCTGGTCCAATTTTCGTTTACATTTTTTGAAAATGGCAAGGGTTTAAAATTTTTTCGGCGTTTTCCTACAACTACAATAAAAAAGGTATCGTTCTGTAAGAAAATCTTCCGAGGGGAAGAATATAATTCAATAAAGGCTACAACTTTCGAAAGTGTGAGTAGTTCGTACGTAAAATATAGGCAATTGTTAAAAATTTTAAACATTAACTTTCTCAAAAATTGCTCAATTTCTTCCTTTTTTCGTCGTATGTAGCAGGAAACAATAGTTATTGCTAGTCCCATTTGCTACCAACTCTAAATGTTTGAAAATTACAGATATTAACATTGCATAAGTGCGGCATTTATTATAGAGTTATTTCCAATAGATAATTTATAAAATATTAAAAACCTGTTCTAAAAATTAGATATTTAAATAAAGTCTGAACAATTTTTTGAACAGAAAACTTGTAATTTTCACGTAATTTTCTGCTTGATGTTAATTCAATTTATTAAAAGACTTCCCTATTTTTCTTACAAAATTTTTTCCACTAAGTAGAGAAAAAACGGTTAAAAATTTCATAGGTCTCATTTTCATTTAACTTTCAATTTTCGTAAATTGCAAAAGATATAAATAATGCTAGGAAGAATGTACTGTTGTAGCACCATTAGTGAACATGAATGGCTGGGCAGCGGCTGGACGGGGCTGATTCTTGTGAACATTTTCCTGGCGTTGACGTCATACAGTGCTGAACCACGTGGTCGGCGTGACTGGCGCGATGGCGAAGTCTTTTGGCAGGCGGGGCGGGATAGAGCTATGCGGGGTGGAGAGTTGCGGTGCCGAGCGGCGCGGGAGCGGTTGGCATGATCCTCGTGATCCTCCTAGTGTTGACGACATGTGGTCCTGACCCGCGCGGCCGGCGCGACTGTGGTGGGCGGCGTGGGCGTGGCGGCGCGGGCGTGGGCGTGCGGCTGAGGGCTCGGCTGGGCCGGGGGCGGCGGGAGGTGGCGCGCGCGTCCCGCTGGCGCTGGCCGTCTCAGTCCCTCCTCAGCGGCGGCGGAGGCGGCGCAAACTTTATAATGAGAAGCCGAGCGCGGCTAATTACCGTACAGTCGAGTGCGGCGCAAACTAGACCTGCGATCTGCGGCTTGGAATATACAGGGTGTTTCTGTTTAATGTTGGAGCATTAAGAGGATTATGGGTATCTGCGGATTGTATAATCCTTGGTGCGTCGTTAGAGAGTTAAATAAGAAGAAATGAAGGATTTGAAATATTTTAAATTTTTTTTGTCGATTTTTGGGAACTATGTACTAAAATGTGATTTGCGAATTATTTTGTGAATATTAGTTTATATTATTTAGTCTATCTTGATTCAGATGTGTGTCTTTAAATTCATTGGCACAATAAATATTTGAAGAATAATGTTAATTGAAAAATTGTATCTCTTATGATATACAAAATTATGTAAGAGACTCGTGAATATTTACATTTCTCTTTTCTGCCGAGAAAAAAAGTTGTCTGTGAGGGTTTGTAAAGAAAGGAATATTCCTTTAAGTTATATATTTGTTCTATTAAAATGATTCGTAGGAAATATTATAAAGCACCTCATCCCTGTATTTGAAAACTTCTCCATTACAATATATTTCTAATCCACAAAAGAATTAATCGTAACAGAAGATTAGTTGCTTCCAGCTCGCCAGCGGCACATTCTATTCACTATCTTGTAGAGGAGGCGGCTGCGGCGGCCACGTCTGTCTCTTCCTTCACCCCGCTTCCTCCTTCTCCGACCGTAATCGCCCCCTCCCATACCTTCTTGTCCTCCCTGCTATTCTTCCTCGGTATATAAAACGCCTCCCTCCTCCAACAAATTGGAGGAAATTCTGCGGGGCGTCATCTTTGTTGTTTGTAATAAGACGTGTACGGTTGAACTAATTTAGTTCGAATTTCTGCGCCGCCGGTTGACGCGCGGCGAGGGGGCACAGGGCTTCTCAAGGGCCTGCCTGGCGGCCCTGAAGGGCCTCGCGGGGGAGCCGTTGGCGCCGGAGGGCGCCGGCCCTTCACAGCATTGTGAGGTGGAATATCTTCCCCACGATAACGCTCCAAGAGCAGACAACTCTTGTTCTCCGGTCGCGTTGCGAAAATTACTGCGTTTCAGTTGAGGAAATCTTCCGATCCTGGTTACGAGAAATCAAAGACTTGAAAATAAATGAAACTGGAGTGAATACATTGTTGAGAACAAGGCAAGTGGTATAAACGTGAAATAACAGTTATCCCAAATACTTTGAGGAACAGAAAGAAGGATCACGCGCAAATACCGTGAAGAAAGCAGGCAACCCGAACAGTTTTCGTGATCTAATAACTCTCTTGGGATGAGCGGAATGAACAAGAAAGGGGTCATCTAGGAGAAAAGACATTCACATCAGAGAGCATCTACCTTCCAGAGAATTCATCATAATTCATCGTATATTCACGCATAATTCATAAGCATTCATCTTGCGTTTTTTCTGAGATACTGTCTAAGAATTTCTTATTCCAAATTATTTTCTAAAATTCGCAGAATATTGTGACTACTGTAGTTTGTTTGATCTTCTTTTTCAACTATTTTAAACATTTTGTGCTGTAAGCAAACAAAATTAAAACTTTTTAGATTATTTCAACACATTTTTGAAGACATAATTTCCAAAGTAAATATAAGGAAATTAGTAGGAGCACAAATTTTCTTATATTTACTCTCAAGCATTTGAATTTAATTCTTTACTTCTTTAGCGACGCTATTTTCATGTTCAATGGTCTGAATGTTTAAAATACAAATAGATCAATTTATAGCTTCTGTGTACCTACCTAAAAATATGAGCCAAGATACACTTCTCTATAAAGAGAACTATAACCTCTGCCCCTTTATCATCAATTTAGAGTCTACTTTTTAACTCAAAGATATATAAAAGTGTTATGAAAAAGAGAATATGACTACGATTAGTTTTAAATATTCCTACTAAAAATCTTCTCAAATTAATAATGCGATCTAAGCCTAAAATTAAAGTAGTGCTCCACTCTGCTCACTCACTTCAGGATTCAGTAGATTACACGACCTGGCAAACACGTCAACTTGGCCAACGTTCTCTATGAAAGAGACACAAACTCTGGAATATCAATTCATCCACAAACATCCGAGGGAACTTTCGCAGTTCCAAAGGCGTTTTTGTAACAACTGAAAAGAGGCGGTGCCCACATTTTACAATCAACAATTCTCGCACGCAGTTCCTCCCGCTTTGCACAGCAGTAGTAATTAAAAAGTTGGAAGCAGTCGAGCGCTCTATCTTGTCGCTTATCAAGCAGGTGGGAGGACCCCCCTTTCCAAGCAGTTGTTGCTGCACTTGCCGCCCTTCTACCACTGGCGGAACCACCGCCTCCGCGGCGTCACCGACACGGCTGTCTTCGCTGCTCCCTCCGCCTCGCCACCCCCGTCTCCCTCCCGCATCCCCCCACCCCCACCCCGAGCAACAGGAGGCCCCGCGCCACTGCCGAGCATCCCCGCCGCGCCGCCCCGTCCTCGCCTCGGCCGCCCCTTCACCCCCTGACGCCCCGCTACTCCTCAGCCGTCCCTCCGCCCTCTCACCCTCCTGTTCTTTGCTTCGCGACTCCACCATCCCGCCCCGCCCCTTTCCAGCCTCACTTCTGTCTTTCCCTACTCCTCGCCCTCCTCTGCCTCTTCCCGATGACCAACCCCCGTCTCTCAACCGTTCCGTCCCCGAATGTCCGCAAAAACGCCCACCCACCCAAACGCCTGCCCGCCCGCCCGCCACTCCCTCCATCCGCACCTCCACCACACTCATGCCGCACATGCAACCTCATCATGCACTTCATGTTCACAGCTCGCCAGCCCTACCTGCCATCTCTGCCGTACCCTCCTCCTCAACTCTCTTTTCGCTAAACCCTGTTCTCCCACAGAGAATGCTTTCGTCGCCATCACCACTACTACCCCTGCGTCACACACCTCCACCGTCTGCGCCTCCCCCGCTACTCTTCCGCTCTGTCGTCTTGGCGCTATCAGATGCCGGGACGCAACGACTCTGTTTGTCTCGGCGTCTTAGCGCATAAATTATCGCCGGTAATTATTCCCTCGCCGCGCGCGCGCCCTGCAGGACTTGGGGGGGGGGCGGGGCGGGGCGCGGACCGACGACGAAGAGGAGAGGGAGGGGGGGTGGAGGAGAAGGAGAAGGAAACGTGTGCTGGATGCGCACGGCCAGACTGCACGTGAAGAAGTGAAGTGGGAAGCAGACAAGTCGCAAGAAGTGTACGCAGTGAGTGGGAGATGGACAAAGAGATATTGAGATAGGGGAGAAAGGGAATGAACTGCTTTGTTCCTTGGTTGTTCCAGATCGTCATCTCAGCATCATTCCGTCTTTTGAATTTTAATGTAGTTTCATCTCGGAAACACGCCTCTTCTCTGAAGATCTTGTGACGATACTGCTTTTACTGTTAATATATGTTTCTTACACAAAACAGATATTTTTAAAATATTTCATTTGGTAGAAATGACTTTAATTTGTACATGAAGTAATTTCTAAATATTAATGTCATGACGTTCATGTAGTTAAGATGCAAACAACGCAATGATTGAAACTACTAGCAAAATATGAATTTAAGTTCATTGTAATATGAACATAGAGAAAATGAAAATAAATATAAAAAATTTAAAGCGTCGTCATAAATCCTCGCAATTTACAATGTACACAAAATTATTCAGTTTGCTAAAATATTTGTGTACGACTAGAAAATACTTAATATATGAATTGATACATTTTACTTGAATGTACTTGCTAAGTATTTCTTGGAACAAATGTACCATGTCATAATTCATAACGTCTCGATTACTTGATCTTTAGAACAAGCTCTACATTCAACATTTTGGATGAAGGGGCTAAAAAGGATTCAGATACTTGGCCTAATGTAGCACTCCAACAAATAACTGTCCCAAAATGTCAATAACATACATGTCCCCGGAGGCATGGTTTTATTCTAATGCTTATATAATTTTGCTAAAGACTCTTCTTTGAGACACATCAGTTTATTGAGATTTTCTTTTCCTCTATAACGGCCAGAAGAATTTGCTTACGGTGAGTTGTAGTTCTGACAGCAGTTCTAAGTATTTCCGAAGAAAAGCTTACTTTTTTGGAGGGCAGTCGAAGAAAAATTCAAATTTGTGAATTGAGGAAATTGCAAATCATCCCAGCCCGCTGCAGCCCGTGCAGGCCGTGGCTTAGTTATCGCGCCTGATTTTAGGTCATCAGAGCCTTAGCCTACTCAAGGGCTGTGAAAATTACTTCATTTTATCGGGGACTTTTTCCAGCTTCAAGAGATACTGATTTCGACTACGCACCCGCGAACGCCACAAATGAAATACCCTGTGGCGAAAGCGCTTTGAAACACCATGTCCACCATAACACGGAAACGGTAGCTCCTCAAAATGATATTAGTCCTCGCGATAGTGCATATAGCGGAATAAGAAAGACATAAGAGCGGAATAGAAAGCGTTTTTACAATTTATATATATATATATATATATATATATATATATATATATGTGTGTGTGTGTGTGTGTGTGTGTGTGTGTGTGTGTGTGTGTGTGTATGTATGTGTATGTGCGCTATGCGCCGACCAAGAACAGACCCTCTGCCGTATCAGAGGAAGGCGTAGCCGAGCCGCTTCAACACGGGTCGCAGTGCAGCAACTGATGTCACTGCAGTGCCTCTGACCGCGAGGTCCTATGTTCGAATCCCGAGAGTGGCAATATTTTCGACACTAGCTTGTAGAGCTAGGTCGAATTCAGTCGCTGCCAGGAGGAGAATTCTAGAGACCCGTTGCACTGATAGGTAGTTTCTTCGATCAACACCTGGCGAATAGTATCCTAATAGTCGGGCCACAGACCGCGCGCGATCTTCCCTTCCACTTACTTGTACTATCTTCACCCGTTACTTACACTATCATGTACTACACTGTCACACATGCCTGAAGACCGGTCTGGTGTTTAGAGCTTGTCCCGACAGAGACGTTCTCCCTCTGGAGGGGGATACTTGGTTAGGGAAATCCCGCCAACCCACGATAGGTCGACGCCGGATCTCGCCATACAGCGTCGCAAGGCCACAGCCACCTCCCTATAGAAAACATGCACTACACTTAAAGGACTAATGATCTCGGTAGCTGACGCGCCCCGAAAACAACCAGCCAACCCAGCACGAGCAGTTGCGGAGCAGAAGCGAGTCGTGTCGCAGCGGAAACTCTCGCTTTCGGATGCGCCGGGGGGAGGGCGGGGGCGGGGGCGGGGGCGGGCGCCGGCTGCCGCCGCCGGAAGTTGCGGGGCGCCGTGCATCACAAGCGCAGGTGCGTCGCGACGCCGCCCACGCATAAATATGCCGCCTAACGAGCCGCGGCCGCCTTCCCCGCGCCCGGCACCCCCGCCCCTCCACCCCCACCCCCGCCAACCACCAACGCCTCCGCTGCCATCTTCATTGCTCTTACGGCCCCACATACTCTGTTCTAGCTGTCTTTGCTCTTTTCCCCTTTTTTCGATGACAACCATCTTTCTTTTATTACACGATCCTCCACACCCCCTCCCATCCCGCCTTTCCCACCCGCACCCCCTCCGCCGCTTTCCGCCTCTGCTGCGTCAGCATCTTCTGGTTTGCGCTTCCGCTGCTGCTGCGTTCGCTGTAGTATTCGTTTGATCCATGGTTCGCCTCCCTCTAGTTTCGTTTTTCTTCTTCTTTCTAGTTTGGTCCGCGGCGTTTCTCTTGTCCTGGTTTAGATTCGTCCGTTTCATCTGTCCTGGTTTAGATTTCTGTCATGAGTATTACCACCTTCCTTACCCTCTTCATCTTTCTCCACTTCACTCCTGCCCCTCCTCCGTCTTCACTAGCTTCCTTCAAGGCCAGATTATGACTTTTTCCCTTTCATTCCTTTAACTCTTGTCATCAGCCTATGACGTCCCCTGTCCCTTGCTCTTGGCCTGCTATTCATACTTACATGGCACGTTTTGTATTCCAAATTTCATTGTATCCAGTGTGCCTATTACGGTTACTTTACGTTCATTATTAAATTCGGTTCGTTCCTCAAGATTTCGAGATACCTTCTTCTTCTCACTCCCTTCTCTTCCTTATCGTCTTCCGCCTTTTGTCTCGTCTTTCTCTATATACTTTTTTCGCTTGATGCTTTTCTTTCTCCTCTCCGTTCTCCTCCACTTTCTCTTCGTTCTCCTCGTTCACCTTCTTCTCCTCTTTCTCGTCATATATTCCTCATCTTTCTCTTCAGCCAGTTTCTTTTTTTCCCTTCTTGTTCCGCTCTTTTTCCTTTGTACTTTTTATCTTTCTCCTACCTCTCCTCTTCCGCATTAGCGCCAATACAAGGCGAAGTTCATTTCTGCTCAGTTGTTCTCTTAAACCCTTATTCTCAACTCGCAACAAATGCGTCATATCTTCTAATATTCTAGTCTCCGCCGCCACCGCCACTGCACCCCTTCTCCTACTCTTGTCACCATCTTTCCACCTTCGCCACCGCCCTCGAAGTCCTCGTAAATTGCGCGGCGTCGCTGTCCTGCAGCTCTCCTCCTGCGCCGCTGGAGGAGTCCGCCAACGACCCGCGACGCCGCTGCGTATTCCCTCGGCGCCTGCAAATCTCCGGAGAAAGGATTGCTTTCTTCCACGCAGGGCGAAGGCGGAGGCGGAGGCGGGGGGGGGGAGGGGGAGGCGGAGCGGAGGCGGAGGCGAGGGTGTCAGCGAGTCCATTAACTGGGAGGGTGGAAGTACAGATCTCATGAACAATTGCTGTCTGAAACGCTGGTCGTAAAAATGTCAGAAGAAAAATATTAATTAGTGAATGATAACTTGTAGCTGTTAGTAGCAACTGTATTCTTTCAAAGTTGTACTGAGGCGTTGTTTGACAGCGTCGACAATTTTGAGCCTTTTGCTCTCAAAAACAGCTGCTTTTAATCTTTACCGGAATGAACTTTTGTGGAATTATTCTTACATGTAGAGGGACTTTTGAAACCTCACGATATAGTTCTAATTCAACTAATTCATAAGGTGATTATATATTCTGTACACCTGAAAATGCGTGTGAACACGAGACAATTTTTTTTCTCTTGTACAATGCTCGAAATTGAATAATTTGGTTTTTATGGCAAACACTTTAATGGTAAACAGATGAGACATAAAAGAAAAATCCTCATTTATGTTTATCTAAGATCTGTGATACAAAGAGTTCAAAATAACATGCAGAATGATTAGATACACAAAACGCTAGCTCACGAGTGAAAATATCAGTGTGGGATTTTTCAAATCGATCCATCTCTATCCGTCTCTTCACAATAAAAACTAACACTATAAATAAAAAAAATACTTCCTAAAATTAACTAGAAGGTGGGAGTTTAAATACCCATAATAGGCTTCTCAACTGACACTATCGACATAATCAGAAAAAAACTGATTTCTGCTTAAGAAAAGATGAAGGGTGGACGGGTTAATGCTACCCATCTATTGTCATTGAGCATTAAGTTCACAATTAAAAAATACTCATTTTGAGTAAAAACCAAAACAAAACAAAAAGGCGAGTATTTCCATTCGGGATATCACCTTTCACATCTCCTCAACTGCCAATGATGCCACAATCAGAAAATACGTATTTTAAGTTAAATAAAAAGAAATACAGCGGGTATTTCATTTTGGATGAACACTTATACACCGAAATTGGAAATTTTACTAATACACAATCGGAGGAAATGTTCGGTATGTTTAAAAATGTCGGCAGGCATTGCAATTCGGACGAGCACTATTCACCTCTTTCCAACTGACACAAATGCTCCAACAGACCAAAACACTTGTATAAAAAATGTAGCTGTATATTTCTTTCGGGGCCACACAATCCATCTCTTTCCAACCGTTTCCAAAGACCACAACGGGAGAAAATACACATTACGCCTTAAAAAATGTCGAACCTTCCCTATCCCTCACTTTTGAATTCTCACTAACGCCACATAGTGTCGGAGAATATCCCGACGGGGCTTCTCGCGGGGACAGCGAGGCGGCGGGCGGCGACTTCCTCGCCCGGCGACGGGGGGGGGGGGGGGCGGCGGCGCGGCCGGGCGAGCGGGCGCTGCATAAATATCCGCGGCTCAAGCCGACTTAACGAGCCGCGGCCGGCCGCCGCTGATAAGCGCTGGGCGGCGGCGGAGGCGGCGTCAGGCGCTGACAGCCCCCGATAGCCGCCCCCGCCCCCGCCCCTCGCCCGCGTGAGCGCGCGCGCAAGGAGGCAAATTGTCCGCGCTTAATCCCCACGCCCGAAGAAGCCCGGCCTCACCCCGTCCTCGCCGATGACCCTCGCGCTGACCCGCCCGCCCCCGCCCCCGCCCCCGCACCAGCTCACAGTGCTCGCGAATTTCGTTGCTGCCCGCATGTCAGCCACAGTTTCCACGTTAGCATCTGAATTTGAGCATTTGCTAAGGAAGTCTATAGTCAGTTATCCATACTTAGTTCTCAATTAGGAATACGACTATAGGGGGAAAAGGAATAGAAAAGCAGAAGAAAATGAAGGAAAACTGAATAACATGGTGACAGCCAGTACAGCCCTATACTATGTGAGGTGCGTCGGAATCGAAGTAAGGCCTTGTGATTGGGGTTGTAGAAGGAAATAAATTTATAATGTAGCTATGAACATAATAATAAATTATAGAAATAAATATTTCCATAAGTCGTCTGAAGACCCTAAAATGCAGTGAGTAGAACATATTGTGGATGTCGGCCGGCGACTCAAATACCCCGATTGAGTCTTATTCTGTATCACGTACTGCTTCTCTGTATAACTTATTACCACATTCAAAAGTACTGAAAGTAGAAGCGTTAAATTTTAAATATACATTATTACTCATTATTAAAAGCATTCAACGAGATTAGTGACTTGAATGAACAGAGATATAGAGTCAATTACAAGTATGCCACCTGACGTATATGCCCTCATCAAGTCGTGTCAGCAAGACGAGGCGGTGCGGGCAGGCCAGGAAGAGGTGAAATAGAGCGAGGTGAGGCGGTTATTTGGACAGGTCGAGTCCTGACGGGAAGGGTGACCTGGAGCGTAGAAGAGTGATGGGAAGGAAGGAATGGGAGTGCAGATGGCGGGGATGACAATAAAATTACATTATTTTGCAGTCAATTCATTCATTTTCTTGACTACTATATTCCTCATCGGCGGTATTGGCACCTTAATCCCACGTAGATAGGCTTTCAGAATAAATGTTATTTGCTTCTAGCAGTGATAGAAGATTAATTTTTATCAACGAACATACAGAGGAAAATTTTACGTAATGTAGGTATTCACATGACACTTGACTCTGATTGTCAGGCAACTTTTTAATCAAATGTGTACGTCCGGCCACGTTGTGACGCGTTCAAGAAAATTACATGACCTTCCCGATCATGTGCATACGGTGCTGCATAAATATCAGGAGGAAATGCCACATGTGTGACTTCGTTGAATGAAATCTCCTTCATGTTCATTGGCAAAAAGTGACAATTTTCTATCCCTCTACGTACACTGGAAACTTGTAACATTTGTTCTGAGATACCTGCAGCAGTTTTGGCGGGGATTTAAAAATGATTGTCCGAGTGACCACTTTTTCGTTGTTACTCATATTATTAGCAAAAATGTGATTACGGCGAGAAAACGGGCGGGTGTGTGTGTCTGTTCCCCCGGAAGTAGCCATCTGCATAGCTCTCAGTGAGTTTCGGATTCATCGTGAGAATGATAAGTGACTCTGGTACCAACGCGGAGAGTTTGTAAGTTTCGAGCTGGCGGAGCGGCCTTACTCAGGTTGTGGGTAGGTTCGCGTTCTGGCGTTCAAAGATGCTGGCCGTGACGGTGTGTTTATGTTTACAAGGAGATGTGAGTGAGTGTGTGATATCGCTGAACATGAAGTGCTCATCCACTGGGAATCTGAACCTCCCCTTGGTTCATCTCAAAGTAGTTAGTAGACTGCTGATAGAATGCTTATTCGTTTATTGTGATAAATTTATTTATTAACACCATAACACTTAAGAACAGTGAGAAAAACCATGGGAGATCGTTTCACGAATTTTGAATTTGGTTTTCTTGAATAGTTCGTATAGTATATTAAGTTGAATTATGAATACGGGTGGCAACGCGCATTTTTAGCAAGATTTGATAATTAAACAATATTTATTTCCGTGTAATAAAAACTATTTGCAACGGCAAATGATTCTTACCCTTTGGCTCTTATCCCTAATCGTGCCCCAGGTGAAGGTATCGGATTACTGTCGAGTGAACATGGACAACAATTAATTGAATTACTGTATTTCCCACTAATTGATCATAAGAAAATCTGCACAAATAAAATAAGGTATTACTTCTTTATCGAATTTTAAAAGCAATTGCTTCATACAACATGAATAAAGGACGCGAGTAATCGCTCTTATCTTGAGCAATTTCTCTATTAGTGAGTACTTGCTCGACCAAGGATCAATTGCTTACTTTTATTATCAATAAAATCAAGAATTTACTTCTGACGCGAAGCATTTCCTTAAAGTCTCTGTATATGACTCAAATCGTATTGAATGGATAGAAGATATGTTGTGATCTGATTGTGAGATTTTAGGTAGTTAGTGAATGAATGATGGAAGATTTCCTACGATTTCGCCAACAATGCACGTCAACCCTACCTCTTAACCTAACAAGGTCGACACCATTAGGAACAACCACGCATCGCGTGGTAACGTAGACAAACAAAACAGTCGAAAATCGACCAATCGCAACATATCAGTTAGTGAGCAATTACTTAAGAGAGAGAGATAAGTAAATATTCCTACTTTCACTAAACTTTTCATTCATGTGAAAAGAAGCAACTCGTCAAGCTAATTAGCAAATATCGCAACTCCATATTACCTCCTCTATTTTCTGTTTATTTCATGATCAAATATAATTATGAAAGAAGATTAATAAACAAAAGTAAATAACTAATGGAGGATCTTAAGTAATTGAGTTCCCTAGCATTTGTAAGTTCAACAAGAAAGAAAACTAAAAGTCTGCTTCCCGGCTGTGTTTATTCTTTTCTTTGCGAAACTGTCCAATCTGGAGTTACGAGGTATGCTAATTAGTATGACGAATGGCTTATGAGAAGTAGCAGTTTCTACTTGTGAGCAATTGCGCAGGAGTTCTACTCTTTTATTTATATAGTCCATTGATACTCGTGAGACCCTGTGTCCCCATTTGGCTTCGCCCACTCGGGGAGGTTTTCGCCCGCGTGGGATGTGGGTGCGCCCACTGCGCGCCGCCCCCCCGGCGCGACGACAGCCTTTTTTCGGCGCCACTTTGCATCTGTCTGTCGAGTTGTCTCCATTTGACGGCGGCCGCCGCTTCCGCCTAATCCTCGCTCGTTGTTTATCCCCGCCCCGCCCCGCCCCGCCCCGCCCTTCCCTTCCCCTCCCCGCCCGGCTGGCAGCGTTTTGCGACCCGCTGGCCTGTCGACAGAAGAGAGTCAGGGGGGGGGCGAGAATGACCGACGCAGATTTGGGAAGCGGCCCCTTGTGAATTTTGATAGGGTGCTGGATAGACTGCCTTTTAGGGTTTATTAGCCGCACTTTATTCCAAATGAAATTCAATGTAACCGAAAGTGACGCGGACTAATGCACTAAACTCGTGATTATAAATATTGCCTTCGTGATAATCTGTTTGTTTAGTATAATGTATTTGTGTGTTGCCTTAGATAAAGACTTATATTTTGCCTTGGGCTTAGTATTGTTTAATAGGCAGTTTCATTATTCATCGCTTCCATTTCATTACTGAAATACTTCAGTTTTCTACATCTTTCTAAACTAGGTTTCATGTATAATGCAACGACTATAATTATTTAGCGTAAGCTACAGGGAAGAAAGGAATGGAGGAGAATTTGGTGATGAAATGACACTAGAAATATAGTTTTATTAATTGCTAGTACTAAATATTCGACTTACAAGATGACACCAACATTACTCATATTTTGATTAGTCCTAAATGACACAAAGAAAACATTAATTGTAGTACAAAGTTATTACCATTTCATAGAACAACTGAAAATTACCTAGTAGCCAATAAAGTCAATGACAAAGTGTGGTAATATAATTCTTAAAAAATATATATTTTGAATTGTGTAGAAATCTATTAAGTGTTCAGATTCTTCAAGATTCTAAACAACTGAGTGACTGAAGTTTTATAGTAGAAAAAAAATACCAAAAACGGGTACAGAGAAACGTCAGAAAATAATTGAATTGCAATCATCGTAAATGCACAGCAAACTCTTACGTAAGTGGAAGAAGTGAGTCTGGCGAAGTGAAAAATTAATTCATCCAAATGAATAATCAAGTTTGACTACCAATGCAGATCAATGTGGTTCATCAGTATTTTAAAATACACTTAATTCGCTTTATTGAGAGCCAATAAAACAATTCAAAACAAAAAACCAACGGTCATTTGCTCGCATCTCCACCATAAAGGGCTCTACCCACGGAATGACATGGCTCTGCATCGTTTGTGGCGCCGGGCCAGGCGGGTTGCGTTTCAGAGACCGCAACGCGGCGACGCGCCCCCCTCTCCTGCCACTCTCCCCCTCTCCCCTCCCCCCGGCCGTGTGCGTTGTGTTGCACCGGGCGCGGCGGAAGCCCTTTCCCCCTTCCCTTCCCCTTCCACCCCGTCCCTTCCCCAGCCGGCGCAGCAGCCGTTCTTGAGCCAACTCCCGGCGAAGCGCCGCTGTTTAGATAAAGTTACGTTAGAATAATTAAGTCTTCAATTCTCGGCGCTGTGGAGCGGAATGTCTGGCGCGAGGGTGGAGCCTTGAGCGCGGGGAGAGGCCCAAGGCGGCGGGGGAGGCCGGAGGTAATGGGCGATTATCGCGTTAGAGGCGGTGGGCCGCTCTCGACGCCCCCGCTGCTGCCTGGGCCCTCCTCGAGCCGCCTCGCATCCGAAGGCGCCCGGCCGCGCCCCGCGGCCGCCGCCGCCGCCGCCGCCGCCGCTGCTGCTGCTGCTAGAGTCGCCAGATCAGAGGCGGGCGCTGCAGAGCGAGCCAGTGAATATTGATTTCCCGGTGCGTCAATTACGTAGGTCATTAGTCCCGTAAGCCTAGTGAACACATTATCCTGGGAGAATGTGTTGGTTCTTCTAATGATTCTGGAATCGAAAGAAATGTTTTCACTTTCCACTCGTTTCTCTCTGGAGAGCCTTCTAACAGCCACTGAAATACTAACCACCCCTGTCCCTCCAGTTCTCTTGTCCCTGCCACTCCCCGACGCACCCCTCACCGCAAAATCAAAGATCGCCAACGAGAAGGTTTACTTCTCTTCCCTTCAAAAAGTGCACTGACCAGCAAGTAATTTAGTGTAGATTTAGTGTTTCCAGGAGCATCAGTTTCTTCGGTCCTTATCCCCGTAAGAGTAGAACATTTCATGTTCAAGGTGATGATTGTGTTTCTACTCCACTAGAACGGGAAATCCGGCGCCAATCTAAAAAGAAGGTAACTGGATCTCCCTGAAGTTCCTCCCACGTTCTCCTCAAGGAGACAGTATCCCACACGACATCTTAAGCTATCTATTGTCACCCGACATGTGTAGTGCATGTAAAATGTGTGTGTGCGTGAGAGAGATAGAAAGAGAGAGAGAGAGAGAGAGAGAGAGAGAGAGAGAGAGAGAGGGGGGGAATGTGGGGGATAAGGATCATAAAGGAGAGATCGCGTGCTGTTCGACACCCGTTTATTAGCGTACAGCTCTAGCATTCGCCTGGTTGTGTGGTTTTGCTACCCCTTTATTCACGTTACATTGATATAATATCTACTGATTTAGAGTAAGTATTATTTTTTCTAAGGTAAATAGCTAAAAAATCGATTATATTATGGATCCAATTTTCTATGTATGTGTAGAATTTCCCATCAACAAGCTTTCCGTATTTGCTCAAATCTGCTACAAATATTACAAATATGTCTGAGTAGACTTATTAAGTTTTTAAATTCTTTTTGTCTTCTCTGAAGAGAGCAAAAATACACCATAGATATGGTATCTGATCAGTGTTTGAAATGTTATCTCCTGTTAACTACTACACGATCTCTTTTTTCAAATAGATACTTTTTTGAATTCGTTATGAAAGTGATATGAATAATTTTTTGTATATTAACTCGATTTTATTACTAATTTTCATTTCTAATTAATCCACATACTAGTTAATAAGCAATATTAATAATTGCATTATTTTTGCGCAGGTATATCTTTATGCTATGCTATACTCTAAGCATCGATTTAACGAGTTTGATATAAAAGTACTCATGTAACTTTTCTTCTTCTGTTGTTCAATTTTTCATGTCTGAGAATGAACGAGCAAGGCACATGAATTATGTTTAAAATTTCTTCCTAGCATTCATAACCTTAAGGTTAGAACTTCCTTAGCAAAGAAAAAACAACACAAAATTAACATGGATATATCCGCAGGAAAGCGCCATGCTAACATTAATCGGATGTATCAATACATTACGACCGGGGTTATTCAATGGTTAGTGAAATATACTCTTTCAGCCTTTAGTCTCAATGAATATCTAAGTGCAATTTGAAGTGAAGTGTTGCGGGAAGTATCATTACTTCTAATCTAATCTGCCTCACACTCGTCTATTCCCACCCCCCGTTCTGGCAATAATATCGTACCTCTACACTCCAATATATCACTGGTAATACCGCTGGTTGTAATTGCATACACTTACCAACACTGCATTAGCCTTCTCCACCACTTCCTCGGCGCTGGAGAGATCAAGGTGGCCGGGTTGATCGTGATACGTTCTCTCAGTATAATTACTCCACGCTGCTCACCTCAAACGTTAACAAAGCTGGCCGGATGATGTGGTCCCACTTCCCGCACTTGAGAGTTAAATTAGTTATTATTTATCATAATAAAAGTACCATCTATATTTAATATATAAAATTAAATAATGCATGATAAAAATATTGAGTTATATTGTATTATATGTAATATTGAATTAGAAATATTGCAATAAGGACGTATATATTAGATTAGAAAATTATTTCACAATTTTCAAAATTTATGTTGTTATAATCGCAACTATACATTATTTATAAATGCACTTTCCTCTATTTGAACCAAAACTTGGAAGAGAACAATCCTGACTTTTCAAAAAAAAATTAAAATGTTAAAGCAATGAATGTGAAGTAGAACCGAAAATTAAAATTTTTTCATGATCTCTGTAACAATACAACTAGATATTTCTATTCAGACAGACATCCAGATTTTGCGATACAAATTTGAGTGTGTATTTTTCAGGAATTATATAACCGAAAATTAAAGATTGTATAGTCGAATTCATTCCAATACTTTTTCTCCCTATTCTACTGTATAGGGAGGGAAAAATCATAAACAATAGCAAATATTAGTTAAAAGAAAATGATACATCAAAACAGTCCGAAAATGTAGCTTCCACTAGGCCGACTTGTTTCCTAACAACGTGCAGGTTACAAACGGCTAGCTCGTTGTGCGAAGTGGAACGGCGGAAGTAATTTTGGGCAGAGTGCAGGAGCGGCGCGCGGCGCAGGAACGCGGCGGGGGCGGTGGCGCGTGCGGTGGCGCGCGCGAAGGCGGGAGGCGGCGCCCAGGCGACGTGAAGGGCTTGTTGTGGCGAGGGCCTCGCGAGTATCGGCGCGGCGCGTTTGAGCGCGCGGGGCCGGGGCGCGAAGGCGGAGCGGGGCGGCCACCGCACGCGTTAATTACCCGCCGCCGCCGGACATCGAAGCCAGCGGCGCGCCCGCAGCCGCCCCCGAGGCCGCGACCGCAGAGCCGCGCTCAAAGCCACCCGCGGACGCCCGGCGCGCCGCTCGCCCGCCCACACACGCGCACCCGCTCGCCCGCGCCGCCTGAATTCCCGCTCGTCTGACAGCTGGCCCCAGCCCTCACACGGGCTCTCGTCAGAACGAGCGTTCGCCCCAACACGCGCTCCGACGCGAGCGAGATTTGAAACGGGAGTTGGAGCGAGATTTGAAACGGGAGTTGGAGCGAGATTTGAAACGGGAGTTGGAGCGAGATTTGAAACGGGAGTTGGAGCGAGATTTGAAACGGGAGTTGGAGCGAGATTTGAAACGGGAGTTGGAGCGAGATTTGAAACGGGAGTTGGAGCGAGATTTGAAACTCACGGCCCAAACTCGGTCTGTCGCCTGCCCTATCACCCACGAACTGCCCTATCACCCGCCCTATCACACGAAGAATGCCACAAAACGTGTCATTCGAACTGCCTCCGGAACTATCATCCGACTTGTCACCTGACCTATCTCGCATTGTTGCTCGTAACATCGTCCGCTCGGTCGCCCCCTCTCTCTCCTTCTCTCTCCTTCTCTCTCCTTCTTTCTCCTTCTCTCTCCTTCTCTCTCTCTCCCTTTCTCCTTCTCTCTCTCTCTCCCTTTCTCCTTCTCTCTCTTTCCCTTTCTCCTTCTCTCTCCCTTTCTCCTCTCTCCCCTTCTCCTTCTCTCTCTCCCTCACTCCCCCTCTCCCTCTCTCTCCCCCTCTCCCTCTCTCCCCCTCTCCCTCTATCTCCCCCTCTCCCTCTCCCTCCCTCCCTCTCTCTTCCTCTCTCTCCCTCTCTCTTCCTCTCTCTCCCTCTCTCTTCCTCTCTCTCCCTCTCTCTCCCTCTCTCTCTCCCTCTCTCTCCCTCTCTCTCTCCCTCTCTCTCTCCCTCTCTCTCCCTCTCTCTCCCTCTCTCTCTCTCCTTCTCTCTCTTTCACCCGCACTATTGCTCGCATTATCGCCCGCATTGTCGCCCCCACTGGCACCCGCAGTTTGCTCTCACTCTCTCCCGCCTGTACTACCTCTCCGAACTGTCTTTCTAACTGTTGTCCGAAATTACCCAGACTCAAAGGTCTCTCCCTTTCTCTTAGTTCACCCACGCAATGCCGCCAACTCCATCGCCTGCAACCTCCTCGTTACCCCGCCTGCGTCAACGTGCAATGACCCATATTCCTGCCATTCCGTTCTATCACCCCCCCCCCCTCCATTGGCCTAGCCCCGGCTCGCGCGCTGCCGCGTTTGTCCCAACGCCGAAATGCCAGCTCGGCGCGCCCGCCCGTGGTCTGCGGAGGGCCAAGAACGCTTTTTCACCAGGCGCTCGCTTCACTCGTGGTGGCGGGGTGGGTGCCGGGTCGGGGAAGGGGACCGTGGCGGTGAGCGGGTTGGAAGGAGGGGTTGGGCTGGGTGGAGAGGTGTGGTGTGGTGTGGTGTGCTGTGGGGTTTGGTGAGGTGGAGGCAGCTTGTGAGCGCGGCTGGGAGCGGTCGGAGGTCGGAAAACGGGCCGCTTGCGGAACCGCTAAAGGGGCCGGAGGCGATGGTTGAGAGGGTGCCGGGAGTGAAGGGATGGGGGCGAGGGTGTGGCGTCGGTGGACTTGGGCGCGGGGGCAGGGGCGGGGGCGGGGGCGTGGCCGTGGGCTGCAATCCTGCGGTCGCTTGCGCACGGCTTCTGCTTTCAGATCAGGCGGTTACAGTAGGGCCTCGCCCCATCCACCTACTAGCTAACGAAAATAAAAGATTGGGTGAATGAAATAAAGAAATTATCACACACACAGACACACACACAAAATTGCTGTATATTATGTAAAGCATACTTCATTATGTTTGAATATTTCTTCAACTTCAACAAAAGTATTCTTTAAATTATGGAATAAATTATATTTAATCATGCAATAAAATATTTTTATTTTTAAATATAGATAGATTTAAGATAGATAAATAAGAGATTTATAGATAAATAAAAAATATTATTTATCTTTGTTTTTAATTTAAAAACTTACTAAATCCGGTAATTTTCTTTTTTAGAGTATTATATCGCTGAAAATATCCCTTGAAATAGTTTTCTGCTTGCTTTATGCAAAAATAATACTTACGAGTTTTAGTAGTTGTGGATAATTATTTCTTCATTCCTTAATACTACCACCGAATTTCACGTATCAACCAAAGTTATTAAATTGAAAAAGGTACGGCAACGTATTTATAAAAATTGTGAACTTCTATTGCGAATAAGTTGGCAGCAAAAGTAATCCGGAGTTTGCAAAACACAGGGAATTTCTTTTATTGTTGAAAATAAAAATCGAATGATTGCCGTTTGATTATGATCGAAAGTGGACGGGTCGACCCAAACAAATTCATTGGAGGGGAATGTTATACTGATAAAAATACAGTTTTCATTATTGTATAACAACTACTTAATTTGAAGATGCTCTAAATTATCGGATCAATCTGCGAAGAATGCGAAAAAGTCGGCTACTCATTGAGTTAAGCTAATTCAAATTTGGATAATTATTCAATATCAAATGTCGTACAGCAAAGATACAATATATTAATTTCAATCTTCAAACGATGGTTACTTTAGTAACCCATTGACGTTTACCGTTTATGTAGAAAAACGGAATAGATTAATACATTTGAATTGTTTTAAATAATTTTGAAGAAAGAAACATGTGACGTATGGACGAGAAACATTATTTGCGCACGCTTCATTGAGCTTCAGAATCTCTACGCTACCCTTTTATTATAAATTTTTAATGATATGATGAATTAAGCTGGGTAACAACATTTGGGGAGTACAAACTTTTGCTCCACAATATTTGCGTGAACTATAGAATTTTTTTAGGGTATTGCTAAGAACATATTAACCCACCCTTTGCACAAGTAGATAAAGCAGAGTTCAATAAATGTATATAATAAATAATATACATTTTACAAGGCAATTTTTACTTTAAAAAAATAATATTAAATGTCACTGAACAGAGCAAATCATAAAGGACGAAGTTATTCTTTGAGAAATAATCGGATGATCCCAAGTGAACTCTGAAAGACATTTAATTGTCTATATTGCATACAAAGATATGAAATATCAGGTGTCAAATCCATTTATTCAAGAATGCGTACTATTGATTGTATTTGCAAAAGAAAATATCAAACTTAAGGATATATTTTATTTTATTTGAGAATATGTAGTTAGCAATCTTACTTGGGAAATTAATGTTGTTTGAAAATTTAAAACCATGATTACTATATTTATTAACAAAACCTTTTTTTAAATTCTGAAATATAATATTACGACTGAACAGAGAACAATTGCTTAAGGGAAAGTAAAACAACCAAAAAGAAAATTGTTTACGTTTTTGTTACAACCACTTGAGAACTAATTCTCTAAAATCACAGAAACGGCAACGAATGTATACTCGCACTTTTACCACCTATTCGCTTATGTATCACGGTCTCGCAAAAACAGCAGTATCCACAATGTGCAGAAACAATATTTTCCAATGCATTATATTTACCCTTCTCCCCCAACCCACGTGGTGTTTTTATACAGAGTATCGAGCGCTATCGAAGGGTGACAATGATTGGACGGTAACCGAGACCTAGAGTCACTTGAAACCACCACCACCAACACCGCCTCTTCCCCGCCACCCACCCCCTGCCCAGGGATACCAGAGGTCGCGACCACCCTCCGATGCTGAAAAATCACTGCAACCCGAGAGGCAAGCTTTCCCCGACATCCCTGCTCGGAAGAGCGCGTCGCTTTTAAAATGCCTCCCGTGGGAGCACTCTCCATCGTAGACTCCAATGTTCACGTAGGACGTACTTTTTAGAAAGTGATTAATATATTATTCCCGGAAAATATCCGATGTTATTTAAATTAGGAATCATTGTTTGCTAATGGTCAAAATGATTGAATTTGTTTTGTGAGAAAATGTATGATACGGAATTAGTTCTTATGGGATAATGGTGCCCCTATCTCGGTGGAAATTAAACAAATGCAAGAATTGTCTAGGGAAAGTAACGTTTAAAGTTCTTTCGTAATGAGGTATCTTCTTGTTCTATTTCTCGCATCTTCTTTATATATATTTGGATTGATTTTTTCTTTATACTAGAAATAATTTACATTTGAGTAGTAATTCGTATTGTTTTAAAGAATGTTTTAAAAAGTTGACTCTTTCATGAAATAATCCAACCATAAAACGCAAGGTTTCAAGTATCATTTAAAATTACATATTTTTACATGAATATATTACGTCTGTGGCGTTTTTAATACTCTGTATAAATATCTGGTCATATAAAATACGTAGTAAAACTTTGTTAAAAATGTGTAATCAGATTTCATGAAACACTGCGATATTCTTTTAAAAATATTATTAAGTGAATTTATTAATCTGCTTGTGTTGTAAAACGAAACGTTGTTTTTCCTAATTTAGCTCAACGTTTTATTCGAGTAATATTATGTTACATTATTATTTACATATAATCAGAACTCCAGGCAGGCATGTTTTGCTTTGTTGCCGCTTACAAAATTAGAGATCATCAGAAGCCATGAAAAATTCTAATCCTACCTTCATCGATAGATGAATAGATAGATACTCAGAAGAAATTTGTATGAACTTGTAATTTTGGTTTGGGTAAAGTTATGTATTTCCAGATTAATTTTTTACATTTTTATAAGACTTGCCTGATTCTGAATTACACAATACGAGTACTTTAAATGATAATACCTTCTCAACACCCAGTTTATAACATACCTTAAATAACATTTTAGCATCAGAAAAAGTATTCCTGTTGCAATGTATTCACCTGAAGAAATCTTTTAAAGACACATTTTCAAGTTTTTCATTTGAATTATTTTTAAACATCGGCATAACAATTTCAGGCAACCATCTTATTTTTCTTTAGTCCTTCCTCCTCCATCTTATCCAATCTAGTCCGTACGCTTATCCAACACTTTGGCACCCTGTTTCATTTCCACAGTTTGTGTTTCCAAACTTTTGTCACCCACCCAGCGACACCCATCCCTCGCCGCCCTCCCATTTACAACTCATCCCTCTCCTAGTTGCAGTTCCATCAGGCAAAGCCGCTGTTAAGTTGCGCCTCGCTACACCACCCGCAAACATTAGCCACGCGTTATGCCCCGCGCTAAGCCGTTACGGATTTACAAAAATCGTATTTATGGTGTTTGCGCGGCGTCGGAGGGTACGCGGCGGAGCGGGGGCGGAGCGAGGATGGCGCGGGGGCGGAGTGGGGGCGGCGGCGGGGGCGGCAGCCGGATCGACGTCACTCCCCCCCGGCTCCGCGCTCCCCTTTGGCGACAAAAAGCCGCGGTGAAATATGTGTGTGCGGAATCAAACGCTGTGCTAATATCCCCATAAATCGGCATTAGCCGTTCACCTGCGGCGCGCTGTGATCCCGTGTTGCGATTACCGGGGCTCGAACTAACGATCCGGCGGTATCGCGGCGCTCCAGCCCGGGCTCGACGCCGGACCCTCCGACGGGCAGTTGGTGGCGACGGGGGGCCTGTGGGGGGGGGGCGGACGAGAGGGTTGAGGCCACGCAGGGAGGGGTGATCGGTGGCGGAGCATGCGGAGAGGAGACAGTCGGAGGAGAAGGGAAATCGTGGGCGACGATGATGAATGAAGATTCCTGATTGCCACTGCACGAATTTTGGTTGCGAAATGGTGCACTTAATATCTACAAAATTATGGAATATTTTAATTAAAATAATCTAATTTTATTAACAATCTCAAAATATGAACGAATGACTGCTCTCTCATTAATAATACGAATACATTAAATAATCTACATTTATTTTGACGCATTATGTCATAGGGACACGATTTGCTCTTTTGTTATTTTTTTTAAAAGTAAAAAGGAAAGTAATGCATAATAAGGTTTGTGACAATTAGAGAGTATTCTATTTTTAGGATTTTATGAGTGTTTTTTTAAAAAACATTTAATATTAAAGAGACATCATTCTTCAGATTAGGTGAACATTGTAATATTATTTTTAAATGTTTGGAAAATGAGAAATTAATAACAATAAAATAACTCAGAAATAATCTATTTTATATCATTCGGAGCAATATAAATTTGACAAATTCATGTTAGAGAAAAAGTTTTTTATTTACGTTTCAAGAATTAACCTATATCAATAAATTCTATTGTTTGTTTTTCAAGCACACACGGCATTCAAGGGCCGATATAAATTCCAGAAGTTGCCGATTTCATACGCGGAGAATTTCAGTTCCACATATCACAATGAAAACGTTCACTGAGTGAAATTACACAGTTATATCATTGTGGTAAGAGAGGGAGTATTTAAGATACAGAATGAAATGAATTGTTAAGGAAAGAATGATTTACCTTTTATGGTTAAACGACAACGTTCTTTTTAACAGGGCGGAAAAGCGATCGGTCAAATGACCCAAACGAATTTAAAAAAAAGAGTGAAACGAATATAATAAGTTTATATCGAAAGTCATTATAGTCAAATATAAAAGGAAAAGAGTGAAACAAATAAGAAAATCGGCATGATGAATTACATAATGTTGGAAACAATACGAACACATTAAATATTAGAAGCAGGTGAAAAAGAGACGGGGATCCAACTGTCACTGGTCTTCAACATTCATTAAGAAGAAGACGAATAAGAACTGAGAGAAATAAAGCAGAACACACACAATAAGAAAAAAAAGAGAAAGGAGCATGAGATGTAATATAAGAAGAGGAAGAAGCACGAGATGATGATCATGAGAAGAAAAAAGGCGAGAAAGAAGCTGAAAAAGCAAAACAAGAGCGAGAAACTGGCGATATGCAGAAAAAACAAAAGAAACAGAAGGAGGAAAAGAGGAACAGTCCGGTTGCAAGGCTCGAGAATAATCTCGCTGCAACCGTGAGGACGCCCCACCGCGCCGGAGGGCGAACCACTGCGTGGCAAGTGTGTGGTGACCGGAGGACCAAAGGGGCGGGGCAGAGCGGGGCGGGGCAGAGCGGGGCGGGGCAGAGCGGGGCGGGGCAGAGCGGGGCGGGGCAGAGCGGGGCGGGGCAGAGCGGGGCGGGGCAGAGCGGGGCGGGGCAGAGCGGGGCGGGGCAGAGCGGGGCGGGGCAGAGCGGGGCGGGGCAGAGCGGGGCGGGGCGGGGCGGGGCGGGGCGGGGCGGGGCGGGGCGGGGCAGGGCGGGGCAGGGCGGGGCAGGGCGGGGCGGGGCGGGGCGGGGCGGGGCGGGGCAGAGCGGGGCGGAGGAGAGCGGGGCGGAGGAGAGCGGGGCGGAGGAGAGCGCGACGGAGGAGAGCGCGGCGGAGCAGTACAGGTCAGAGCAGTGCGGGGCGGGGCAGGTGCGTGGCTACGCGGTGACCATCGGGGGCGGGGTGGGGCGGAGCAGTTATGGCCGCCGTTACATTTGCATACGCGTCGCCGGCGCCGCTGCCCCTGCGAGCCGATTAAGACGACGTACGGCTTCCGGGCGCCGCTCCGCGCTGCTGGGCGCCGCCGCGTCCTAAGCCGCGTCTTTGATGGGCGGAGCTCGCCCGGCCCCATTGGCGCCCCCACGGGCGTTCGGCTCATGCCGCTGTCCACGGGTATTTAGGGAGAATACGTGCACGGGGATGCACATATTATTATGAAGCACAATAATTTGCTCAATTCAAAGCTTTGTAAATTAAATAAAATACTGTTTGCAATGCTCTGATATTCCTCGTTTTGAATATTCTTGTAGTTTTCGAAATTGATGCATTCTCTAAATATTGATATACTGTATATTTCTTGTAATGTGTTCTGTATTACACCGAAGAACCTAGAAAAGTGGTACACCTGGCTATTATCGTGTATGATCCCTCCCCCCCCGAGCACGCAGAAGTGCTACAACACGACGTGGCATGGACTCGACTAATGTCTGAAAGAGTACTGGAGGTAAGACATCATGAATCCTGCAGGGCTCTCCATAAACTCGTACGAGTACGAGGGATTACAGATATCTTGTGATCAGCACGTTTTAAGGCATCGCATATATGCTCAATAACCATGTTTGGGGATTTTGGTGGCAAATGGATATGTTAAAAAATAAGAAGTGTTCCTGGAGCCAGTCTATAGGAAATCTGGACGTGTAGGCAATATCCTGCTGGAATTGGCCAGTCCGTCAGTTGATAATTATTGGTGATTTTGGGCGCACCAACTACTAGGGTCATTAATTCCGTAACTGTAGTGTGTTTTCGGGAGATGGCGGAGGTCTTCCTCCGCTGGATGGTGATATCAGGCGCCGACCCACCATCGGCTAGCTGGGTTTCCCAAACCAGGCATCCATCCACGAGCGAGGCAACCCCTCAGCCGGGACAAGATCCAACCTCCCGACCGGTCACGGCATGTGTGGTGGTGCAGTGCATGTTAGTGTAAGTGTAAGGGGAGAGGCTAGAAAAGGAAGAGGTAGAAATGATAGCGCGCAGTTCGTGGCCCGTTTGTTAGGGTACTGCTCCGGCATTCGCCTGCTGGTGATCGGAGAAATCGCGGAAAACTACCGTTCGGAGCAGCCGGCCGATAGAATTATTCTCCAGACCTCCTCCCTATTCTCCTCCCTTTGAATTCGACCTTACTGACAAGCTATTGTCGATTCTTCTGCCACCGTCGTAACTCGAACTTAGGATCTCCCGCTCAGAACTGCAGTAACATCATTTGTTGACCTGAGATCTCTCCCGGTAAGTCCGTCGGGATGCACAATAGACGTAAATGGGTGCAGGTGATCAGACAGGAAGCTTACGTATATTTCAACTCTGAGTAGTATCTAGACGTATCAGGTGTCACTCCACCTGCACACGCCCATACCATCACAGAGGATCTACCAGCTTGAACAGTCTCATATTGACAAGCAGGGTCTATGTTTTAATGAGGTCGTCAGACTCGTTTACGTCCATCCGCTTGAAACAATGTGGAACGAGACTCCTCAGACTGGCAAAGTGTTTCCACACATCAACAGTCCAATTTCGCTGTTGATGGGCCCAGGTGAGGCTTAATGCTGTGTGTCGTGCGGTCATCAAGGGTACATGAGTGGGCCTTCGGCTTCAAAACCCCTTATCGATAATGTCTCGTTGAATACTTGACATACGCTGACATTTGTTGATGGCACAGCATTGAAATGTACACAACTTGCGGAAAGGTTGCACTTCTATCACTTGTAATGATTCTCCCCAGTCGTCGTCGGTCCCGTTCTTGCACTATCTTTTTGCATGCGCAGCGATTCAAAAAGTTTGCTGTTTTACAGGACTCTCGATATTCACGCTACACTCGTAAAACGGTCGTACGCGGAAATGCAAATTTCATCGCGACCTCTGAGATGCAGTGCCTCATCTCTCTTGTGCCGACTATAACAACACGTTCAATCTCACTTAAATCGTGATAACCTGTGATTGTTGCAGCAGATACCGGTCTAACATCTGAGTCATACCCTTATTGTCTTATATAGTCGTTGCCGACCGGAGCGCCGAATTCTGATTTGTTACAGATCTCTTTAATTCAATTCGCATGGCTGTACTTGTGTATATATTATATTTTGGGCAGAAAGTAAGAGTTATAGCATAAAGAGATTAATTCACGTTTTCAATTTACGTTGTACCTACTCATTGTGTTCGCAATCGGTTATAATTTCCATAAGATAAATTATTCAAAACAGCCGACTGGACAAAGAATTCAGAATAATTGATATTTGGTAGATTTCTAAAGACATCTTGTATTTTCTTTGTGTTTTATCAAATTCAAGACTTAGTTAATCAATATTATTTCATACCATTTGTATTTTCTGTACTAATTAATTTCTATTCAACTACATGCATTTAGTTCAAATAAGAACGCAATTTTTTCTTTCTTAAAATGTATATAATTAACAGAGGTATCGTATAATGGGAGAGATTTGATGATGTTCCAACCGGATTAAATAGGATAAAATAGGGGAAAGATGCGCCTAGATGTTTTTTCTAGTCTGTGCAATTTACTGCAAATACATGTCCATACTATGTTCAACATTCGCTGCGTTGAAATGCTTTTGGAGTAGTAACATGACTCCCGACTTGCTCCACCTAGCACACCTCCGCCTAATTCCGCTATCACAATGTTCAAGAATGCACTGCGCAGGACACTGAGATTTTAGGAACTGTGTCGGATTTCTTCACCATTTTCAAGATATTAGCAAAAAAATGCAATTCTGCTTGGTGGAAAGAAGTGGAAATTGGGATGCATTTTTTTCGAAATCACATGTAAGCAATCCTTTTGTTTTATTTGAAGATAATGTATGCAAAATACAAATAAAAATAGTTTGTTTTAAACCAGAAATAATTTTCTTTATGTAATAGTAAATAAGGGTTTGGAAAAAATAACCTTAAATTACACGAGAGGAATCTGCCAGGAATTCACACTGCCAGTGAATCAATCGGTTTTGCTGCTCTCGAAGTTATAGCCTGGAAAGCAAGGTAGACAGTCACAAAAAGCGTTAAAACATCTGAATTTTGTTTCTATATCATGTAAGTAAACAAATGAGTAAGTGAGCTTTTATTAGGTCAAAAGTTTATATTTTGAAATCGCAGATGGATTTTATCCATCAATTCTGCCGATGAATAAATTGTATTAATACTGCAAATAAAGCTGATGCCGTTTATTACTTTATCATATAACTGCCTAAGCATTATGGACATACCTTGAATGAAAGGAGTATTTTGATTGGTAAGAGATATGAATGCAGATATGAATTGATATGAGGGTGTGATATGAATAATGATGGAATCAGAGGTAGAAACTGTGAAAACCCACCGCAATCCCGGTTTGTCAGTCGCAAATTCCATACGAGTGGACCGGGATCTGAACCCTGGTTTCAATGATGGATCTGGCCGCTGCACTTCGTCTCGCCCCTCGTTTAGTGCATTTAATGCAAGACGTTGACTGAAGCGTGCTTTCCCTACGTTTTGTCTGCGAATACCTTGCCTTACTTTCTTCCGCAATGCACTCCCCTAACTCGTCTACACGCTTCTCGCTCGTCCTCTGTCGCCGTCGGAGACTCTTTCCCCCTCCCCTCCCCACCGCCACCCGCGCCTCGGCGAGGGACCTGCTCCATTACCTCGCGTAGAGAGGGTGTCTCATGATGCGGTTTTTTTCAATGCGTGCTCCGCCCGGGCTCTGCTGTAACAAAACCCCGGTCGGGTGTTAGTCGTTAAAACGTGTCCCAATCCCCAGTAATATTCTACGCCCCCCTTTCCACGCCTCCCCGCTTTACGTGTTGGGTGATAAAATGCGTGTACACTGGAGGGGGCATACAGTGAAGCGTATTTGCGGAAGATTGAGCGGTTAGGCCAGGGGGCGCCAAAACACCACTGGAGGTCTTGGCTGATAACTTTTGATGAGATTTCGGTAATCGTTCGTAACTTGTGGGCCTGATGGAACAGGACAGAATGCAGTCTGAGATTGAATTCGAGTTATGTCGTCAATACATTTTGTTTTTTTAATGAATGCATGTAATTTATAAGCAAATATCGAGCACCTCAGCAACACCACTAAAGGACAAGAAGTTGGATTTAATAGAAATGTATTTAAAGGGTTAATTCATTCCTAAAAATCGGGATTTGCGTAATGGATGTCATTTCATCAACAATTATTTTTCATGAAACGCGATGACATATTATGTAATGATTATTATAATATGGGGGCATAGAATACAACTCTTTACTTAATAGCCCTGACTTAATTGAGCCTTTAAATGTGTTTTGATCAGGGGTAGCTTTTATGCTTTAATTTTTTAATGTGTTGCCAATGATGTGAAAGAGATAAAAAAGAAAAATTATTACAATGTTTATGAACCCTTGCTTACCTATGGCATTCACTAGGTTTAATTTTCTGTAACTGAAAGACAAATTGTAAAATTGATATGATTCAAACATCGTGTTTCTAGTTAGTACTTTAGCAAAAGAGAAAATCTTTCAGTATTACCACTTATCCCTTTAGGTGGCTACACTTTGTTGCCCCGGGCAACCCCTTTGGATAAAGCTGTAGAATTTTCAGAATGAAGGTGCCATATAATTTATATAAGGATAACTGGCAGAAGTAAGCTTCTTAGGGATTTACTTCCGAAATTCTTCTTGCACCACCATTTGTCATACCCTTTCGAGGAAATAATTAATTACGAAACTTTTCCTAGATTAATTTATTTGGTTTCAATGAATATGTATTCGAAAGCAAATACCAAGTTGTTCACGGAAAAAATGGAGCGCTCTTTAACTCAGAATATTAAAAAGCAGTTATTTTTATTTCATTTTGAATGAAAACAGTTGAGTGCATCAAACAGAAACAAGTTTGTATTTGGCAAATACAAATGAAATACTTTTGGAAATACTTGCGGAAATGACTAAATTGAAATCAATAACATTAAATGAAACAATAACATGTTGCTACTTCTGTAGTTATCCTACGTTCTTATGTAGCATGTGCTATGATTCTTAACTCACTAATAAAATACCAACATAAACTGATATAAATTGTAAATGTAAATGTTTGTGTAGGAAGAAGAAAACACATCAGAATATCAACAGAATAGAAACTATTCCTTGAACGTTAATCAATATAAACACAGAACATCTATTCAATTGACACAACTTAAAGGATACTATCAACAAAAATTAATTTTAGGAGAGTACAAAATAAGGTTTTTATCACATGTGTCAACTTACAGCGCTCGAAGCGCCAATAATAATCAATATCCCGTACATTATTGTACTATTAATAGCTTATTTAGAGACTTTTATGTAAATTGTGTTAAAAATGAAAATAAAATTCAGAGTTGTAAATGAAACTTTTTAAGGGAAACGAGCGCAGCCAATAAGGATCTTACTGTATCACTACAAATTTGCCCAGACAATTTCACCTTCATTAGGAATAGTTACACAAAATAAATTTTCCTTTTTCCCTAAAGGTCTTTTTCGCTTTCACTCACACGGATCATTATTAACAAATATTATACAAAATCATATTTTAAACACGGTTTATAGAACTTATTTTCCGTGTGTGAAATATGTATTTTTCCATTGTAATACAGTACTATGTACCTTTCGTAAAACTTAGCTGTTATCCAGCGCTCTAATATCAAGACTCGCCAATCAACAAGCTTCAATTGTATCCTTCACCTCTAATAACTTGATAATGTCAAAACACTTTCAATTATTTATTATGTATTAAATAAATACTTTTATTAACGACGCAATTCTTAAAATCTCAACTATACTAACACAATTACTATTAACGTCCGCTAACTATTATGTTCCCCCTCGGGTGGCACGATTAGCAGGCTCGCTTTTCACGGCGCAACCCCAGGTAGCATTCTGACCGAGGTAAATCACAAATATGCGCTTTCCTTACAAATGTCCCGGTATCTATTGCGGATCTAACGTTCGAGCGGAGAAGGACCACCGCCACCTATCGGATATAACGTCCAGCACATACACACGAGAAACTAATGACGATGCCAGTTGACGACACCGGAAATCCAAAATAATATTTCAACAAACATTAATTGAGTTGTGATCTAACGTCCATGGACTTTTCTGTTCACGATCCCGCTGATAGCGTCATCCAGCCCTTGCGGCACCCCTGCGACGACGAATGCCCGGCGCGTCGTCTTAATACGTCATGCTCGGCGTCGTGTTAAAATAATCTGGGCGAGTTAAAAAGGAGCAAAGTTTTTACATCCGCGTCGGCATCTTTACAGCGGCGCGCACCGCCGGGCTCCATTGTCGCGGCGCGCGCCGCCTCTAGATAAGGCCGTGTTGAAATAATTGAGGCGCTTAACCGAGGGGGCCTTTTCTTCGCCGGCGACAAAGCACGGTATCTGGCGCATCTGGCGGCGCTGGCGGCGGCGGCAGAGGAGGAGGAAGAAGAAGCGATGGGGATGGCGGTGGAGTGATGATGGAGGGGAGAAAGTGAGCGGCACGGCGGTGGAGAAGGTGCCTGAGGAAGCGGCGGAAACAGAGGCGACGATGTTCGTTATGGAAGCGGATCCAGTGGTGATGTTGGGGGTGGTGGAAGCGTCGGTTGTGGCGTTTGTTTATCGCGGTTGGTAGAGGTTTTTTGTGGCTGGTTTTTGTCGTAAGTGTGGATTGTTGATCAATGTTGGTGGTGATTGTTTCTGGTTTGAGGTGGTTTGGGATGGTTGAGGGAGAGGTTTGGGGAGAGGTTTGGGGAGAGGTTTGGGGAGAGGTTTGGGGAGAGGTTTGGGGAGAGGTTTGGGGAGAGGTTTGGGGAGAGGTTTGGGGAGAGGTTTGGGGAGAGGTTTGGGGAGAGGTTTGGGGAGAGGTTTGGGGAGAGGTTTGGGGAGAGGTTTGGGGAGAGGTTTGGGGAGAGGTTTGGGGAGAGGTTTGGGGAGAGGTTTGGGGAGAGGTTTGGGGAGAGGTTTGGGGAGAGGTTTGGGGAGAGGTTTGGGGAGAGGTTTGGGGAGAGTTTTGGGGATGGCGTTGATGGACGCGGTAGCATAATGGCAGTGATAGTAGTGGTTGCGAGGTCTGGGAGCGACAGTGGCGGTGGCAGAGATGAAAAATGTGGCAGAGACGTAAGGGATGGCTGTCATTGTGGTTTTGGAGAGGGTAAATGAGCATGCCAGGGATATTGGTGGTGCTGAGAAGTGGGTGATATACAGGGAAGTTGAAGTTGGGGATATGCGAAAGTTGTGGTGATGGTGATGAAGCTGGATGTGATGGGGGGATGAGGGGCTGGGGTACGGGTTGTGGTGGATGCGACGAAGGCGGTGGCGACAATGGCAGTGTTGATGATGATGATGATGATGATGGTGGTGGTGGTGGTGGTGGTGGTGGTGGTGGTGGTAATAGTGGCTGCAGCGAATGAGCTAGCAGAAAGGTCAGAGGTGGCAGTTTCGTTGGGATCTCGATGATGGTGATTGTGATTGAAACTTTAGATATAAGAAACTTTTGTTTTACGCACCGATTTTACACAACGATGAAAATGTGTATCGAAAGCGGAAATACATCGCGTGTAGCCCAGCGTATTCATATTATTCACACTTGAGAAATTGTAAGTGAAGTGTTTTGAAATAATTTTTTTTCAATTTTTTAAAATTTTAAACATTATTATTATTATTATTATTATTATTATTATTATTATTGACCCTCCTACAGTTCTTAAAAATATTTAATACTAAATTTTTCAAAAAATAAAAACTCACCCCAAATTCGTCAATCGACAACTTTTCGTTTCCGATGTTTGTATCTTAAAAAGGGAGATTATTTCAACGTCAGTATTTAGAATATCTACAGCTCTACCACTCCTTTTAAGCTCAATCTTCTGGACATACAAGAGAAATCGTCTATGATTAATCGTCTTAATTCCGGCTGTGTCAACTGTTAAGGTCACTCGTCCCATAAGTGTACTATGTCTTTTCATCGCAGGTGTGTGTGTGTGTGTGTATGAGGCGGTGATCTTCCTCCATTGACAAGGACAAGCTGTAGGTCTCCTCGTGGGTAGTGTTGTGCATGTAAGTGTATGGGTGTCCGTAGCGCGGTCCGTAGCCCGTTTGTTAGAACACTTCCAAAGTATTCGCTTGGTGTTGATGAGAGAAACCACAGGAAACTAGCGATCAAGTTAGCCGGCCGCTATAGTTCTCCTTCAGACGGAGACTAAAATCGATCCAGTTATGTGGCTAATACCGAAGAATCCTGGTACCGTGAAGACTTTACCCCTAGGACCTCCCTGTCAGAGGCACTGCAGAGACATCAATTTATGCCTTGAGCCACCTAGACTAGCAGAAATCGTCAAGAATCGGCTCTTCGAAATAAGGGGTTTCTCAGAAAAATGTTGTCAAAAATATTTGTTCGTCTAACAGAGAAGACGGTTGTATGTTTTTTTACGCGTGAAAAGAGCTACCGAGTAAAAAAAATCTTCTACTCATACTCATTTACATTCATTACTCATTTTTAATTAGCGGGTTTGCCTTCAACTGTTTTCCAATCCACTTTTTTGCCCTCTCCATCATTATGATTTTGAGAACCCTGAACTTGACTCCTCACAGAAATACAGTTCACATATACGAATGAAACATTTATAGCCATATTGATATTGTAGAAATGTTCTTTAAATGTCGGAAGCTATCACTTTCACCAACATACAGTGGATTGACCATTAGTTTTAAAACACACAAATTTACTTAATTTACTCAAATTTGCAAGGTAATGAGATAAACGATACCGAATATTTCCAATTTCCGATTACAAAAATGAACTATAACGAAAAACATCCCCTCAAAATGCATCAATCAACTAAACTGATTCAACGTATGTTCTGCTATCTTTATGAAATGCCAATTTATAATTGAAAATTGAACATAAATAATGTATAAAAATTGAGCACTACTTTGTGGTCACTTCGGATTAGTGATGGAATACCTAGGTTAATGCTCCTATATGCAAGTACATATTCATAAATATAAAATAAAATTTGCAATAACGAACACAAATACATTTTGAAGAGCGAAGAGCAGAAAGCGGCGTCGTTGTATCTGCGCAGAAAGGGGAGTTCGTTTGGAGGGCGGGGCACGGAGCCATGCAATTAATTCACTGATCCTGTTTTACTGCATCGCGGGATATCTGTGAGAGCAGCCCTTGCGGGGGTGGAGGTGGCTCCTGGGATGGTCTTGGCAGTGCTGAGTGGTCCTGGGAGGCTGGAAATTGTCGCGTATGCTTGTTTTGTATTCCTTCCCCATGTTCTGCAGCTGCTATTTTGGTTTATTTTTAAACATACACAAAAGTTTCTAATTCATTAATTTAATTTGAAATACAACTTAAAATGAAAGATACGTATTCACCATTCGACCTAGAAATTTACAGACCGGATCATGCTGTTTATTATTAGACGTCACTTTTCGTAATTTTAACGTTTCATAGTTCTACTCTTTTAAACGAATCCAGTTTTATTCTTCCAGTTTTATTATGCACGTATAACTCGAAAAATGAAGTTTTGAGTTGTACTTGTTTAGAATTCTCGGTGGCGCTTGAAATGCAGATAAAATGCACTTAATATTTGATGAGTTGTAGAGTAAATATAGACGTTTGATTAGGAGTTATGATTTTTTTGAAATTGTGTGTTGCATCCCATATTCAATATGTTCGCAACTAGGTATTCTTATTTCGGCAATGAATATCTAAAATTCTGAAATTGTATGCCAGACTCTCATGAGAGCTCAAAACAAAATTAACTATTCATTATAATATATAGAGAGATACAGAACAAACGATACACATTTATAATTTCCTTTTTTAAGGGTACTGCTAATGCAAAGAAATATAAAAATATCATCTAGAAAAGCAAAATTAGAGAAATAACCGTATGTATAAATATATTCATTAAATCTCAATGCAAGTAGGAGGAAGTTAACAATAATGAAAATGATAAATTAATGGAACGGAATGTTGCGAAAAGTCGGTTTTGATATAAAACAAATTATATATTCTGCTTCATGAAATTCAGATAATTAAATTGAAGATACAGATAACATTGTGTTAAATTCACTTAAACAATAATCAGAAATTGATTGAAACATTTTTGTATGGCAGAATATCATTGACGGCCGAGACTATCATCCGTTGAAATTTTATTTTTCATGAAACGAGATAGCCGCAGACCATATGGTGTGGCCTTACAAAGCAATGGCAGCCGTACGTGTCCCAGTTATTCCCTAAATACTACATCATATGCGTGTATAAACAGAACATATTCCCTGGCTGCATGTGGAAACAGGAAAACGGAAAGAATGGAGTGCGGTGAAGAGAAAATATGTATGCAAAACAGTTTGATATGTGCGCCCGCTGAACAATTGTGAGAATAGGCAGATAAATATTGATCCGCCTGCGTTGTGAGGGTTGAGCGCGGAGGAAAACCAACACATAAAATCAGTGGTCAGAGTAGCCCATTTACTAAACACCAATTTATTTTCGAGTTGACATTATTAACCCCCTATAATTATTCACCGTCCAACGTGGTGTTACTACAGTCGTGTCGGTTTTTCGGGCCTTTGAAAGTTTATTGTATTATTCGGATTTTGTATTGTGTTAATCCTTAATTTTTATACATTAGGCCTGTATTGTTCTTTATCATTTTCGTGGACCCATTTGATTATAATATAGATGGTGTAGTGGCAAAACTATTAGGAAATAGCGAATCTATTCTATATGTCAAATTGACACGATTCGTTGGAAATTCATGTAATAAATGGCAAGAACAGTGTTTTAAAATTCAGTCGTTGCAAAGGTTTAATATATGAATACAATCGTACAAGGAACAATGTTTGAAGTATTTTTTTTACAATTGAAAAACAATGGTATTGCATTTGATTGTAATCGCCTATCTTGATGGCAGCTGAATATTCACGTCTCTCCAAAATTGAGATATCTAAACGGTTACGTGAAAAAAAAAATCAAATCGAATCATTTTCATTACTTATTACTTATTCATTACTTATTCCTTCATTACTTCATTCCTTATTACTTCATTACTTCATTCCTTATTACTTCATTACTTATTCATATGATTATAAGAACGTGGGTACTGTGCCAATTTCAATTTATTCAACTGAGTGTGAACATTGATATTCTAGTTATTTGTCTATTGTACGCAATGCTTCCTAGTTTCCCTTTTATCGTAAATTTATTTGTAACGTCTCCTTAGTTTTGGAATTTAGTGAATCAAACTGCATCAACTACATTAATTCATAACAAGCTGTGATTGTATCGGAATACACGGCACCACGCAAATTCCTTCTATTGTTGAAGACTCCACCAACCGGTCAAGATGAAATATTGCATTGTTTGTTCTCTATAACTGAACGAAATGTACAAAAATTATATTGAACTTTCTCTTACTACAACTCAGGTCATGACGTAATATAATGAAATGCAATTTTATTTATGAGCAGATGCTTCTCGAATCCTCGTTGGGTTCTCTCAATACACATAAATATTTCTGTGTTATTTCAGGGAAGTATTCTCCCTATATAATCTCTTTACAATGAAATAAGAGGAAATTATGGCATATGATAGTACAGTCTGAATTTCACTTTAACTTTTAAACTTCAAAATCCAGGGCGTTTATTTTACTACATGCCTTCCCATTTTACCTTGGAGTTTTCAAAATAACATTTTTCATTTAATGAAATATAAAAATGTATATCCTTGTTAGTTATCCTTGTTCACACCACAATACCTCCATTCCACATATTTTTTAAAAACTTAGTTTATTGGCGTACATATTAACTTTATTTAACAGTTATACAATGATTAATTCAACATTTATCATTATTTTGTCTGTCTACTTAAATACCCATCGGAAATTATAAAACCTTCTTATTCATTTTCACATAATACTGTAAAACTAGTCTAAGGCGAGCCTGAATAAGATGAAAACCTGCCTTCGTCGGAAAAATCTCAGAACGGTCTAATTTTCAAAGCAAAGTACAATGGATAATCTGAAAACCGGGAGTGAAGGAATTTTTAGTACGACAGTATTAAAAATTCTGGATAAGACGGAAAAAAATACGGTTTTAAAATTAATCATTGACTTGTAAGTGCGGCGACATTCTACCACGAGACACTCAGAGCTGTGCTCGGCCTGTTTTCTGCCACACTCGTCCGACACATTGTTACGAATGAGTACGCCTGAAAAAATACACTGTTTACTTGTACTATCATAAGCCCATGAGAAGGAAGGAGAGACGAGAAGAGCGAACCATCCACAAATCTGCTTTGGGTTCACTGGTTGTAAACCAAACGACTGTTGTTTCTTTCGACGAGTTGCAGGTGTGTTAATCAAGTGATTATCACGTCAAGCGGCAAATTGAAAACGTGAACTAATTTAGGAACACTAACAAAACAACACTTCAGTGAAAGTTTTGATAAAGAATTTTAAAGTTGAGAAAACTGATGTTAGACACCTTAAAATCAAAGACAAAATCAAGATTGAATGGTTAAAATAAATTTTATAGGTGGTTACCTCCATATCCACGAGTACTAGGAAAATAGCATAAGCCTAAATTATTAAATGAGTTCATCTGTTTCTACAAATATTAAAGAAAATAATATTTCTTTTACTTTTTATTGACTTCTGCGATTTGACTTCGTGTTGAGTTTCTGTGACATTTTCTTTGTCACTTTCGAGGCGTCTTCGTTTCTTTGAAATGAAATTTTTAGGTGAGACGTTACTCATTTCATCTTTGAACGATCAAATTTCTTAAGTGACAGTTCTTATGACAAACCTGAATAAACCGGAAATTTGTACAAGACGGGAGACAATATTGAGCCAAACAATCCGGGCTTAGAATGTTTTTCTATATTATTCATTATATGTAGTCATTATACCCTCGTGGTTTAGCTCAAGGTCAACGTGCTCGCTTTCGATGATGCGACTCCAGGTTAGATTCCTGGTCGAGGAAGATTATAGTTTGTGGTTTCCTTGCAACGTCCCAGTATACCCTAATGCTGCTATGTGACGATGAGAAAACTCACTTCTCAGGTTGAGGAGACCGGAATACGGCGTCGAAATGTCTTCGTGCTAACCACACTTACCCCCTTACCCCATGGCCGCGACACCGGAAGGTTGCCGGTAGGCGTAGGCCCGTTCGTGAGCTGTCGCTTCAAGGACAAACAGCCAGTGATCTGCTTGCTGTGGAAAAACTACCGCCCGTAACCATCCAACTATCTGCCGGCTAGTTGTAGGCGTGGGAGCGGTTTTCTGCAACCGGCTGCCCCCGGTCGAGCGCTGCAACAGTGCGGCGACCGTTTCGCTCGCTCCTCCTCTGCTGGCGCTGCCACGACCGAAATCCCTTATGTGATGTAACTTTTCCTAGTCTAAATGAGCGCGTCTGCGGATTCTTTTACAAATTCTGCTATTCATATCGCTGCAAGAGATTCTTGGCAGTGTTTATTAAATATATGATACTGAGAATTAATTACGTTCCCCCATGTGAATTTCTACGGTCTTCACATGCAAGATTATTTTGATTGCAAGAAATTATGCGAAGATCATCACCCATTTATTTTATCATTTACATAGACCTATGTTTTTATTTTACGTACACATTCCGAATATTTGCAAAATATATCATAATTGTAATGGCAAAATCTTGAACTATTTTTTTAAATGTATTATGTTCACGGTCTTTTTTTTTCAAATTTTCTTACCATTCTTCTGCTTGGGGAACGTGAACAGAGAAGGAGATGATGAAAAGAGTAGTTAACTGATTTCAAAAAATGTCTGGATTTTTCCAATCATTTGAAAGCGCTACGCGCAAGCGACCTTGCACAGCGTCCGGGCGACATTCGAAGGCTGGTCGCCGTTCGCCCTGTCGTTTTCGCGCGCGGCAAGAGTCTTCCGTGTCTTCCTACTAGCTCCTGCCAAACCTGCTGTTAGCTGTTGTTCTCAGAATACAAAGCTCTGGTGCTCACTAAACAAGCCTACTAAATTGTATAGATCTCTATAAATAGCTTATATCCACTTCTTAATCACATTTCGTAAACCAGAAGAGAGAAACAAGAGGCGAGCAGTGTCCGTACGTTTTGCAAGGGGTGAGATTCTGCGTCAAACCGCTTCGCCCCGTGCTACTCCACGCCTTTGGTACACGAATATTAATTTCGCCCTTTAATCGTTTCTTGTTATCCCCTATCTTCTCGCGATCGCGTTCTACCCATCACTTCCGACTTCAGCGTCACCTCGCGTCATCACCTTCCGCCGCCCACATCACCTCCCGTCACCATCACTGCGTGTCGTCCACATCACCTCGCGTTAGACACATTGCTTCGCGTCCTCCAAGTTACCTCGCACTCTACACATCATCTTGCCCCGTCCACGTCACTTCGCATCCTCCTCATGATACCTCATCACCTCACCTCACCTCACCTTGAGTCCTTCACGTCACTTCGCATCGCCTAGAGCCCAACACGTTCCCCTCATCACTTCATATGCGTCACATCTCGCATCACCTCACGTCCTCCATGGTTCCTCATTACACCAAGACCTAAACATCACCTCGATCCTCTTGCAACTTAGGTCGACTCTCTGCGTCACCCCATGCGTCGCTGCGTTACTCCGCATGACGCCGCGTCTAACTGCGCCACTTTTCCCCGCCTCACGGTCTCCCTTACCTCTGCAACGCCATGCACGCCTGCATCACCCCACCCCACCCCACCCCACCCCTCCCTACGTCGCCCCATCCCGACCCGCTCCGCGAAGTCTTTACCCGTCCCTCCCCGTCCCTCCCTGTCCCTCCCCGTCCCTCCCCGTCCCTCCCCGTCCCTCCCCGTCCCTCCCCGTCCCTCCCCGTCCCTCCCCGTCCCTCCCCGTCCCTCCCCGTCCCTCCCTGTCCCTCCCCGTCCCTCTCCGTCCCTCCCCGTCCCTCCCCGTTCCTCTCCGTCCCTCCCCGTCTTTCTCCGTCCCTCTCCGTCCCTCCCCGTCCCTCCCCGTCCCTCCCCGTCCCTCCCCGTCCCTCCCCGTCCCTCCCCGTCCCTCCCCGTCCCTCCCCGTCCCTCCCCGTCCCTCCCCGATCCTCCCCGTCGCTCCCCGTCGCTCCTCGTCCCTCCTCGTCCCTCCTCGTCCGTCTTTGTCTCTCCCCGTCCGTCCCATCCTTCTCCGTGTCCCTCTCCGCCCTGCCCCACGACGCCACTGCCCGCCCCCCGCTACCACTACCCGCCTCCCGCTCCGCCTCCCACTCCGCCTCGCCCGTCCCTCCCCGCTCCGCGACGCCCACCGTCGCGTCGCGTCTCCGCCGGTGCACAAGGCGCGCGTCGATGATTTTTATTATGAAATCAAAACACGACGCCGCGTGTTTGCAGACACGGTATCAAAATACGGGTGCTACCTGCTGGAACCGCCGGGGCTATTATTTTTATTATGAAATGAAAACAGGCGCGACGGCCGTCGCGGGGCGGGGGCGGCGTCCGAGGGCGGGGGGCGGGGGGCGAGGGGCGAGGGGCGGCGGGCGGCGGGCGGCGGGCCCCGGCCGTGTCCCGCCAGATGGCGCAGCGCCGGCTGCGGCGACGATGACCAACGGCTAATTGATCCTGGGCGAACCAGCGCGCCCTCGCCCGCCGCCGCCCCGCCGCCGCCGCGACGCCAGGACGCCGAGTTGGGCCCGTGTTGCTTCGCGGAACACGTGCGCGCCGCATGGGCTGTGCGGGCGCGTGTGCTGTGCGGGCGTTGCAGGGCGGAGGCGTTCAGGCCAACGAGCGCTTCTTTTCCCAGCGGCGGCAAAGGCTGCATTGCTCTGCGAAATGGATTCTACCGCCAGCCATACGGGCTGGATTGATTGGTGTTTCCGAGCGTGTCAATTGCTAAGGTCATTAGTCTCGCCAGTGTCGTGCATGCCTTTTAACGCGGGAGGTGGCGATCTTTCTTTTCTGACTGGTGAGATTGGACGCCGATCTACGTCGGCGTGCGGGGATTTTTCCCCAACCAGGTCTCTCCCACCAGCGTGGCACCGCCTCAGCTGGAGCAAGCTCTAAGCTCTGGACTGGCCTCCCGGCGTGTGTGGTAGTGTAGTGCATGTTAGTATAAGTGTGTGTAAGTACGGGCATGAGGAAAGGACAAGGAAGAGGAAGGAAAGATCGCGCGCGGTCCGTGACCCGTTCATGAGGATACTGCTCCGTCATTTCCCTGGATTTGATTGGAGAAATGATCAGTGAAAACTACCGATCAGAACTCCAGACAGCGTTTGAACTCAACTTAGCTAGACCGATAGCGCCGAAAATCCTTTCACCGTCGGGGCTCGAACCCTAGCCTCTCCCGGTCAGAGGCACTGCAGTGACATCATTTGATGCCCTGAGCCACCTCTCCTGGTCATGTGGGCTGGAGAGCCTGGTGTTAATGCCTCAAAGTCAGTTCTTTGCGTGTAGGTGGAAATTAGGGTCAGTTGCTATAAGTGATTTACATGCTCAAATAACATCACTAAAAATAATATTGTACGAACTGATACAAAACATGACATAAACTAGATGAGAATTGTATGAGTATTAATTAATTCACGAAACGAATGTAGGACAAGCCGTAAAAACGAATTCAAAAATCCCCGCGTTGCTTATTTTCAACAAGCTTTTAATTAATCTCGCATTGAACAAACTTTTAACCACAGATTTATACATGCTATTTATATTTCTCAAACAGAAGGATTGTAATGCATTTTTCTTGCATTATAGCTACGTGAGAGCATTAATATCTTGAAAACATTTGGCGGAATGGCAAAAAATAGTAGGGAGAAATACAGCTTCTGAACAAGTTAGCCAACGCGTGTGAAATAAATGCGAATCATTTCTAAGTGTTATCGGTCACGCTCCATTTTGTTTGGCTTCAGTAGTGCCAAAACACCGCTCACATTTGTGGACGGCTGTTCGACCTCAGCCGCTACCATGGCTCGCCCCCGCCTACGGACAATGCAGGCGCGGTGAAACGTCCAGAAGGCGGGCTGACACACTACGCCAGGACACATCGGAAGAGAGCTCATTTTTTTAAGCTAATTAATTACGATGTAGCTGCCCTACTATCTGAAAGAGGTCCAGGTTGTTTATCATTTTTGACAGAGAAAATATTAATAAATGAAGGATTAATGAGTATGCTTTTCACTCTCCTCCGAAAAGGAAAATTCAAATAACCCGAGAATGTCATAACGTAATAATTTAGTGTATTAAAGATTGTGTATAAATAATTTAGTGTATTATTATTGTTATTGTGACACTACAAGTAGGTTCAAGTAAAGTTCATTTCATTGTGAAATGCTAACACATATTTGATTCTCTTGCTATCTGAGTTAACAGAAGATTATTTATGTTTGAAGTCGGTATAGAAACAGAGAAAGAATAATTACATCATTGAAGAAAGAAGTCAAATTAAATTGAAGTTGATTTCAATATAATTGAAGACGAAATGCAGCAGCAAAGGACACCCTTTCTGCCTGCCGGAAAACCAGCGCACATCTGGCTTCTGAGATCATGCAAAAGATTTCTACGGGGTCTTTCCAAATATTTATACTTATATCATTGTATTTGTCTCTTCAAAATATTTAGCTTTCTGCTGAAATAAGTAGATTTTCAGTAAAAAAAGAAAGTTGCGTCAATAAACAATGAAATTACATACATTACAAGAAATAAAATATATCTTAGTTTGTTCTTCATCTACAACGAAGTTTAGGTCTAGTCAAGACAGTCCTTGTTGTAAAAAAATATACTTGCTTATATATCACTCAAAATTATACAAAACTACTCATATTTTCGAAAAATTGTATATGTCCTTATTATAAAATCTGTCTTTAAAAACAGATTTTATTTCGAAAAAATAATTCTATCTTAAATTTTATAGTTGACGGAACACAACAAACATTTTGCTTTTTTGCAATTTTCGAAAAATTAGAGATTTCAATGAAAATGAGACCTGCTTGGTCTCTTAAGCCTCCTTTACGCTAACCGAGTACAAAGTTTATTAAAAAAGTTTGGTGTTATTTTTGAGAAAATTTTGAAAATGTCGAGGTTTCATATAAAGTACCATCAAAAATAAAAAAAATATCGGCTTAAATCTCACAAAGCCTTGAGTTCGTACAGTCGACCGGGGAAAATCAATTCTGGAGAAACTGATTTTCGGCTGAACTGTCAACGTTGACCTCAAACGGACGGACTTATGAACAGAGAGACTATTTGCTGTCAATCGATTTTTTGGTATCAAGGACCCACAAAGCTTGGATTCTGTTTATTCCACGTGTTAGATGAAATCACATACTATTCATAGAAATATGATTTGTCCATTTTTTCGTTACCAAGGCCCGCCAACATGATTTTTTCTGTTGAAAATTCGTCGTTTTCTGGCGAACAATTACAATACTTTATCTTCTTGCGAAATATGAGAAGAAACTAAAAAAAACATGAAAATGAGTGTGAATCTCCAGGTTTCGAGGAAAAAAATATTGTATATGGAGGGTGTCATGTTCACCATCAATACATTTCGTGATCCCTGGTCGTGAGAGGCGATTAATTTATGTATTAAGATCTTCTATTACACACATCTGACGTTGCAAAATGAGTTATTACGTTGACGGGGTATGTAAGGTTTCTAAATGAGTGTCTGCTTCCTTCCCCTTTGATCTTACCTCACTTCATCCGCCGTCCACCCATGGAGAATGGGGAAGGTAGGGGTGTGTGAAATTCAATTCCTACTCCTTGTAAATATTGCTAAACAATTTTGATATAAATTGTCTGTATTTGACTGTATTGATAACGAAAATTTGACCTTGATGTAACATATTTTTAAACTTTGTTTCCTGTGGAGTGTATAAGCAAAAATATAATACGCGTGTTTTTCATTATTTCCCAAAATATTGTTTTTAGACATTTTTCGATAAAATGCATTGCTAAGTTAATCACTTTTTACTCCTATTGTAATTGTAACAGAAATTTAATATTTTGCAACTAAAGAACAAAATATATTTCATTTGATGTATGTATTGAATTCATTCTATTTTTTAAAATTAATTTTTTGACCTATTTTATTTTTGTTTTATTTTTTTTCAAAAGATTACAGTTCAAATATATGAAAAATAAATACACTTGCTATCTCTAAAATGTTCTACATAAGCGTGGTAAGAGTTACGCCGAGATGAATCTGAGAAATTGAATGTAATAGAAATGAGAACTTGCTGCTTTGTGGCCGCGTCTGCTAGTGTTACCCCTCAAATACTTTCCAATCAGCAGTAGACGATTACCATCAATATACTTTTACAGAGCAATAAACAGAAGTGTCCCTTCACATCTTACTACGTGCCAGGTATGTACATATCACTTTCATAGCAGATTAAATTCAAAATAAAATAGTGTCAAACTGATACAATTTAGTATTAAACAGACGGAATATTTACAGGAATAAGAGTACTTGATACTATTAATAAAATTTATACTTATCTTACTCCACATTACAGAGAATATGGTAAATTGACCTTTTCATAAAGAAATGAAATTCATATATTTTCTTTGAGCCTTCTGCTGTTTTTTTATTGTATTATTTTTGCAATATCTCTCATTCTAAATATTCAGCGTTACTAAAAATATAAAGGTAATGTTATTCGTTATCATCAACACACATAAATAACTTCCTGAGTAAATTAATAGGTTCCTATCAGACTTGAAGGTTAGCTTTTATTAAAACTATTATAGCCCCCCCCCCCTCACTACGTCGCAAGGTCCCTTTCCATAAATGTTCCGAAGCGATGAAATTCCATTCAGCACTCACATTGAAAACATCTTTTTGGAAGCATAAATTCGCATTATTTTGCAATACGAGGAACTGACCCCATCCGAAAAATATGTCTGTAAACACTGTCATTAATTACTTGAGAAGTGTTACGAGTTTACACTGGCAATGGTGAATTGAATTCACATTGTGTTTCAGGCATCCAGATTTTTTAAAATTTTTAAATTCTTTGCTTTTTCTGAAGTATAGAACAAAAGGATGCAATTCACAGCAGTCACTGCATTACATCTTCAAATCAGAAAGAATATTTTTCTAAAAATATCACACTGGACAATGAAAATTCCCAGTGTCAAATTTTATTTTTGTTACCTGAAGAGAGGAGAAGATAATTGGAAACAGCAGAAGAAACACAAGACGAACTTACTCGGTCAGTTTCTTTATAAATAGTATCAGGTGATTCGTTAGGGTGACCAAGACCAGCAGTGCACGTTATTCATAACTCTCACTGTTCAAAATATTTGCGGCTTTAATAATTATAGACGCTTCTCAATTTTTTGCAGAAACTTCACTTGACTCATCACGAGAAGGAATTTTGAAAACCAGTTTTTCCAATAATACAACTTTTTTTTCGGCAAACAGTCAATTTTCAACATCTTAAGAATGCTGTTTGTAATACCCTAAACGTACACTGCTGAAATTATAGATTTTCATATTAAGAAAATGCAAAAACAATAGTATTGATAATATTGCAAGTTTATCTGTGGTTACTAACTTCACAGAAAAATTCACACGATTCGCGGATGCCTCTGTTTACACAACTAACTCAGTATATCTGAGAAATACGGCTGCACTGCTTCAGGCAGACCTTAGAAGTGTCAGTGGTTTATAAATAAACTTAATTGTCGCATTTGTACACCGTATGTGAGTTTCTGCGATTGTGAGCATGACATAAGTCTCACGGTTGCATTATGTTTGGTCGTCACGATGCGTCGTCTCATTGACGCCCTGAGTAGCGAGTCTGGCGAACAGCGGTCTGCCTACGTGCGCCGGTGAACAAACTATTTTTTAAACGTTATTTATGTGTGTCCCACTTTGAAATTCGGAAGAACTATAAAAGATTAGCGTAGAAATACGTGAGTATTTTTTACAGTGTTGACCTACTCTGAATATCTGCATTTTAAAAATTAAAATATAGTTTACATATTTAAATAATGTTTACAAGAATTATATTTACATCACACACATGATCATCAGATGAAAGTACATCTTTTTAAGTTAAATTTAAGTTTAATTTAAATTTTCTGTATGAAACATCATTTGCGCAAAGAGTTGTAAACATTAGCGCGCGCATGATTATTCGGAAAAAGTAAATGGTAATATTTCTGAAAGGAGTGAGCTTAGAAAAAAAAATAGGTGTCACCTATTTTAAACCCTAGAACTCACAAAAACATTTTCAAGTCACTAAAAAATTGTGATATTTTGAGTGTGTGCGATTTGACGTGGAATGACTCAAATGCACAGTGATAATTTGCTTTATGTGTGGATAACAAAACAGATACTGAAAAATTAGTCATAATTGAAAAAAGAAGAAATAACTGAAGCCCTTTTGAGAAAATTTTGAAAATGTTGTAGCAAATTCTTGCTAAGTACCACCAACAGTGAAAATTTCCATTTGAAATTCGTAATTTGCTTGCAGCCGGATCGATCGGTCAAGATCCGTTTTGAAGAAAAATCTGCGTTTGGTTAAAGCGACAGTGTGATTCAATGGCTTGACAAACAAAGACATTTTGGGGAAAAGAAAATACTTTTCGGTATTAGTCACTACTCATGTGAATTCCTTTTAATATCTCGACCTACTAGATATTTTGCACATTACAAGAGTTTCTCTACACAAGTAGGTGAACGAGAAATTAAAAGAAAATTAGCAGACAGTACCCAAAAATACAAACAATAATACAAATGTCAGTCAGAACGCCACCATACAAACGTTTTAATTGTAAACATGTTCGGCCCATGCTTTGAAAATATGTAAATTTTGTATATTTACTAAAAATTGTGATGGAATGAATTTGTTGCCATGATAAGCAAATATTTTATCAGAATCCTTTGAATATGAAAAAATAAAGTAAGATATGATACCAACCACCAATAGTAAATTGAGTTGCGAAAAATATAACCCTCAAAATTGTAATTTTTTTGTCCTATTACCTATTCAGTACATTAAATTATCATACTTAAATATTTTAATTTTTTTTTCATATTGTCCCTAATTTCCACCTTTTATCTAGCTCATTAGAGCCGCTTTAACCAAATTGTTCACTTGCTTCAATCTCAAAAGCGTTTCCGCGTTACTTCACATGTTTTTACATGAACCCTTCTATTACTAATTAAAATATATTACAAAGTGCACTGACCTTGAAATGTAGTGAAACCCTTTTAATGTTTGTCAGTTTCAATAACTGGTAAGTAAATTTATATAAACATTATACTATTCGTTAGTAAGATATGTAAAGTTAAACGAATATCATTGATATCGTTTAGATCACACAATAAAACAAAAATACCTGTTACATATCATTTTATTTCAGATGTAACACTTCTGTGAACTTCTTTACATACAGTATATTATATGAAACGGTGAACCTGAATGGCATACAGTACTCCAGTGTTTAAAAAATACTTCACGTTTTTTGCAAAAATTAGTTGGATGTCCATTTTCTTGCATGGGTCGACAGATGAACTGGCGAATGTCAGTCTTACGGATTCAGCTGAAAATTCATAGTCCATTTGAAGAATCTTCGTTGTTTGCAGAATTTTTTGCGTTTTCTTGATCTTCGTCCGTCTTCTGTGCTTTACCCACCTCTTCTGGCGGAGGATCAAGAGACAGGGGTTACTGGCATCTGGGTGCCAATATAATTCTGTTCCTTTGAAGCCCCAAGGCCACACCCTGCTGCAATGGATTGTTCCTTCGTTATTATTAGTCCTGCCTTTCGAACTGAAGCCGAGGCCTGCCCGTCCATTGCGCTTGCAAGCTGCTGGAGAAAGTAGTGCGATTGGGGGCTAGGGACTCTTACTGCGGCCTCATTCTGGTAAGAGATCCGGCGGATAACCACTACTGGCCAACTGATAGTTTAATTGCGTAAAGAGATAACCCTGCTTTCTTTGGGAATTAGAATTGGGTCATGGTTTAATGCTTATTTTGACGATGATTTTACTCCACAAGCATTGAAAGCCATGTGATAGTGTTTTCAAAAGAAAAAAAAAAGAACAAAATCTGTATTTCTCATAAGTATTTTTATTGAGAAGTTCGGAATAGTGGTAAAGATTTGGATTTCAAAAAATATCTATAAAAGCATACAAATGCTTTTAGTTGTGTACAAAATACTTTATTAAGCTTCGGTATATTATTTTATTTTTAACTCTTGCAAATTAGAATAATAGAGATACCGCTAAGTACTCAGAACACTTGTTACTCAATATACTAGATTACTACTATACTAGATATAATCTAATAATTCATAGATATTCAAAAGCACTACACTATTATATACTAGATTCAGGCTATTAAGCACTTAATAAATTCAAAATACGCAGGCAAAAAGGCATTCAAAATGTTATAAATGTACTAAAAATTGGTGTTCTATAATTTATTCACGATTTTCGTTTGCTTTCACGTTCCATAGAAACTCAAGCCAAGGAGGAAAACGTAATACGTGTGGCGTGATCAAAATTTACGAATAACACGCTATAACATTTTTAAAAATCCTTTAGTGGACTTAATTCCAGAATTTGAATAGCTAGATGAAATACAGGCGCTATGTGGAGGAGAATTCCAGTGGCCGACTGCACTGATTGATAGTTTTCGGTGCCTTCTCCGATCAATATCACACGAATGCCAGATCAGTACCCTAACAAACGGGCTACGAACCGCATGCGATCTTTCCTTCCTTGCCCTAACCTCACCCCTTACTTACACACACATACACACAATTATACTTCCATGCATCTCACTACCATATAAGTCAGGAGCTTAGAGATTTTCCCGGCTGGGGTGGTGTGCTACTGGTGGGAATTACCTGGATGGGGAAAACCTCTGAAGCCGACGTATACGACGGCGCCGGATCTCTTCATCCAGCGGGGGACCAACACCGCCACTTCCAGTTGCAAAACATTCACAATACTTATAAGATTAAATACCATATTAATTGACGCGTGAGGACACCCAAAATAATCGATGGATGAAAAATACAGAATTTGTACTATTACCGAAATTGGATTGAACCCATATTTCTATACGTAAGGAAATTTGATCATATGAGTAAGCAATATTGCTTAGCAGCACTGAGTGGCAGTGTCACTTTACGTACAAGAAGGTGCTTCTTAACGAATGACAATGAGTGCGAAATCAGTTTTAGTATTAGTTTATTTTTTTATTTTATTTTTTCAAATTATCACGAAAGGCGTTTACAAATACTCGTAGTACAGTCAAATCCCTACTCCACATCCCTGGGGTAGACCTGGAGTAGGTTCTGGCAAATACGCGGACCCTAAGACTATGGGTTCGAAACTCGCGTGAGACATGAATATTTTCAGTTTTTGTTGTGAGGTGACATACTCTGTTCCTCGTGTACATTACATCAATAACTTTATCCTTCCGGTTTCTCTTGGTCGGTAACTGCACGCGAATTTCTGTTTCAATCTGCCTTTGTGCGTTATTGAGGAAATAGTTACCAACTCATACTATGGAATAAGCACCGAGATGGAGATACGGGCTACCATAAGCAAGTAGTTGATAGCAAATGCACGAGATGGATCTAAGAGCTATGTCGGCGTGATATTTGGGGATCGCGGGGGGCTATTTTCCGACAATCGTACCTAGGAGAGCGATAGGTACCGCAGGAGGTCCTGGTACTCTGTAGATGACAGACGGGAAGAGGCTGGGGGAAACTGTTAAAGCTGGTTCCAACTAAAGAGAATAAAAAAACTTAAACGAAGAGAGGTCTGAGCTAATTTGTAGCACTTCTTAGTGTTACTTAGAGTACGTCTGGGACACCTGTTTGCAGTATTGCAGGTTCCTGAACCGGCGACCGTCGCTGAGGTGGAGCAAACTCCAGGCGCGGAACCCTCTGGTGTAAACTGTTCGCGTCGTACAATCGCGTGCGCGTCCAATGCGGCGCTTGTTCTTCTTCAGCGCAAAAGTTGGGCGGCGGCGGCGCCCGGGCCGTCTTGGCGGCGCTTTACGACGCGCGGCCGCGAGCGACGTCCGCCGCGACGCCGTAAAGTGCGGCCCGCGCGCCACGCCCCCACACATCACGGCCCATTTGCAAATTGCGCGCTCCGCCGCTGCCGCGCTCGCACCCGCTGCCCCCGTCTCCGCTCCCGACGCCCAACTGCGCCGCCCTCCGCCCCGCGCCTTTCACGCTCCCGCGACCCTCCCACATCGTTCTCACCACGGTGCCGCCACGCTTCCGAAACGTTCTTTGCACGCGCCCCATCACGGTCTCTCCACACATCCGCCTGGGTTCCTTCATTCTCCCCGCCACGCCCCCGCCACGCCCCCCGCCACGCCCGAGCCACGCCCCCGCCACGCCCCCCGCCACGCCCCCGCCACGCCCCCGCCACGCCCCCGCCACGCACCCGCCACGCCCCCGCCACGCCCGCGCCACGCCCCCGCCACGCCCCCCGCCACGCCCCCGCCACGCCCCCCGCCACGCCCCCGCCACGCCCCCGCCACGCTCCGCCACGCCCCCGCCACGCCCCCTGCCTCGCCCCCGGCCACATCCCCGCCACGCCCCCGCCACGCCCCCGCCACGCCCCCGCCACGCCCCCGCCACGCCCCCCGCCACGCCCCCGCCACGCCCCGCCACGCCCCCGCCACGCCCCCGCCCACGCCCCGCCACGCCCCCGCCACGCCCCCGCTACGCCCGCGCCACGCCCCCGCCACGGTCCCCGCCACGTCCCCCGCCACGCCCGCGCCACGCCCGCGCCACGCCCGCGCCACGCCCCCGCCACGCCCCCGCCACGCCCCCCGCCACGCCCCCGCCACGCCCCCGCCACGCCCCCGCCACGCCCCCGCCACGTCCCTCACACTCCCCTCCCGGCCACGTCCCCCCACGAGCCACTAGTCAGGTCCCCGCCAAGCTCCCTCACCTGGTGACGATCTCGCCAAAATGCAGTCACGTACCCAGACTACAAAACACATCACTTCCTTGACTGTCTCCAAACCCGCCTGTGCCACCCGCGCTGGTCCCCGCTGCCTCCGCTGCTGTCCCACCCCCGCACCGGCCCTACACCGGCCCCATTGCCCTGTATCCCCGTACTTGTCTCGGGCCCCCCGCACTCAACCCTCAGTATCCCGGGACGCTCCCCCGATCCTGCGTCTTTGCATCGTCCTCACTTCGCTCCCACTCTCATCATCAGTATCGCGCCCCTCGCCTTCATCTTCGCCCTGCTCTCTCTCTCTCTCTCTCTCTCTCTCTCTCTCTCTCTCTCTCTCTCTCTCCCTCTCTCTCTCTCTCTCCTCTCTCTCCTCTCTCTCCTCTCTCTCCTCTCTCTCCTCTCTCTCCTCTCTCCTCTTCTCCTCTCTCTCCTCTCTCTCCTCTCTCTCCTCTCTCTCCTCTCTCTCTCCTCCTCTCTCTCCTCTCTCTCCTCTCCTCCTCTCTCTCCTCTCTCTCCTCTCTCTCCTCTCTCTCTCTCTCTCTCTCTCTCTCTCTCGTCTCTCTCTCTCTCTCTCCAGTCCCCACCGCAGCCCCCGAAACGCACAGCTGCTCACGGGTTCAACTTCAGCTGCACGCGAGGGTCCTGGCGAAAAAGGAGCACTGTGCTGCGACTTACAACAAGTATAAGGACTCGTGACAAATAATTTTATGTGGATTCGAGGCTTTTACGAGTATTCATGAATGAAAGAATGGGGAGGGAGTTGCTGATAGCTCTTTTTCGGAATGGCAATATGAACTTGTGATGTTTTTTTCACTCTATTCAAATACTCTGTGTCAAAATTAATTTGAACAAGTAGAGTAGAGGCACGTTGCTCGCCTCCGTACGAAAAAGAACCACTCATGTCCTGAAATTTCTTCAAAAGACAAGATATCGCAACATTTGCTAGTTGTAAAGTACTTACATTGAATCACTCATAAGGAAGATTTTCCTTGACAATATGTGTGTGGTTGACTACTGCTTTTGCCTACAGAAACTGAAATATTTCATGAAAATAATTCCATATGATTCTGATAAGAATCATGAAAACCAACTTAAAAAACATCAAAAGTAAAATATGATCCTTATTTTCCATGATTTTCTATGAAATGTTCTTCCTTTTGAATGTATTTAATTTAGTAGTTATCTTACAATTTCCTCTCATTTAACTTAAATACCAGCTATAAGTTTTAATTTTTTTAAATACCTAGCGTAATTCTTTAAAAAATAAAATGATGGTATGATTGTATTCATAACTATTAGTCACATTTCTGATGCAAAATCCATTAATCAGTAGTTCTTTAATTTAGTTTCTATTGATTAGTAGAAAAAACTTGGAGATATTTATTACTGCCTTTGATTCATTTGAACTAAGGCAGAACTGCAGAACTGTTTTAAGTACTTGGTGGCCTCATTGTTCTGATAAATGTAGTCTTGGAGGAGACTGAAAAAACAAAACTTGATTGTCTGATTCTTCATGACAATAATTCCTCATTCCTAATTCATAAATTAATTATTTTCAAAACTGATACTTCCCTTCGATTTCCTCTTACACCGTTGAATATATTGTTACGACAGTAAAACAGCCATTAAACGCATCAATTAAGAGACCACATTCATTTTTATTATTGAGAAGGCTTTATTTCTTCAAACAGAGAGAGGTAGCTCAGTGCATCTACTGATAACACTACAGCGCCCCTGATCAGGAGGACCTAGGTTCGGGTCCCGACAGTAGCAAGATTTTCATCACTAGCTTTTCAGCAAGGTTCAATTCAGTCGCTGTCTGGAGGAAAATTCTAGCGGCCGGCTGCTCTGATCAGTTCTCCGTAGTTTCTCCGATCAACACCAGGAGAATGCCGGAGCAGTTCACTATCAAACGGGCCACGGACTGCATGCTATCTCTTCTTCATCTTTCTTGTACTATCTTCACCCCTTACACTAACATGCACTACATTACCACACATGCCGGGAGACCATTCGAGAGCTTATAGCTTGTCCCGAATGGGTCAGTGCCCTGCGGGTGGGAGATACTTGGTTGAGGGAAACCTCGCTAGCCGACGGTAGGTCGGCGCCGAATCTTGCTATTCAGCGAGAGATCACTGTCAACTCTCCATAAAAATATGCACTACACTTACGGGACTAATGACTTCTGTATTTGACGCGCCCGGAATCACTAACAACCAACCAACCTACCAATGATCTTTCTTAAAATTAACTTACGACATTTGCAACATGCCACTGGACGGAGGCAAATTGTAGTCAATTTAAACTTGTAGGTGTCGTATTTAAAATTAAAATAGGCGCATCTAGGGTCACTATATTTTCCTAGAAGATGAGACTATATATCTGCTAATGTCTGTTAGACATTAAACTTGAAGGAACCATGAAATATAGCGGGTAACTTGGTAAAGACTGAAATTAAATAGGGAACAGTGCCAGTATTTTCACACACATTGATCCTTAATTTCCAACATTCACATGTATTGTTATATTATTCATAATGGGAGTATTCGGGGACGTATTAAATTTTCCGAGAAGAAGATACTGTACATCTGCATACACGTTTGTTCGAAATTAAGCAAAGTGAAACCATACGTTAAGTGGTAGCTGTTAGTGTGGTAACTGGTGAATTTAAATAGAGTAACAGTGCCAGTCGTTTCGCACACAACGCTGCTCGGCCTCCGCCCCCCGGGCCGCCCGCCCGCCCGCCTCCGCGCCGGAGTCTTGGTATTGATTGGGCGCGCCGCGAGTACTCGCGAGGAGTACCCGGGCCCCTCCAGTGCCGCTGCTCCTGCGGCCTGGACCGGCGCGGGCGTCTTGCTCGGGCCGGGGGCGGGGGCGGGGGCGGGGGCGTGGGCGTGGGCGGGCGTGGATGGGGCGGCCGGTCGCGTCGGTTCGCGGGCGCCGCGCCCCCACCTCGTCGCCCTGGGCGGGCCTTTGGGCGGGCGCGGCGCCGCCCTTGGCCCGTCGGGTTCGAACCCGCGGACGCGCAGGCCCGGCGCAGGCCCCGCCCCGCCGAGGAGGCGCCGGCGCGCGCCGCCAGCCACCCCCGCCGCCCCCGCCCCCGCCGCCGCCGCGCCCGCTCAGTCCGCCGCCCGCCGTCGGCGCGCCCGGCCGCTCGATCCGTGGCCGCTCCGCGCCGCCCTCGCTCGCTCGCTCCCACGCGCTCTCGCCCTCGCGCCCGCCCTCGCGCCCGCCCCACCGCCCACTCGCACGCACGCTCGCTCGCTCGCCGCCGCTTCCGGTAAGCGACTCGCGGGAGCGCGCGCCGCTTCCGGTTCAAATCTGCGCGATTCTTAATTTCTTTTAGAAAAGGAAATCTCACAAAGAATAATACCCGGTTGAATGATATAGTAGGTTACGAAAGAAGAAATTGAATGTGTAGATTTCGTAGTATTTTCGAGAAAACGTGCATGATTATGCGTAATACAATTCAGTTTATTGTTTTTTTAGCTTCTTCCGTGGAAAATAAAATGTCAGAAAGATTCATTCCTGTTTCACTGTTGATAAAACATTGAATAAAATGTGGAACCCGCAATATTTACGAAAAAAACATCCGTGGTTTTGAGTAATATATTATATCGTATTTTTCCAAAAGAGAATGTTAAAAAATACCCTTATCATACCATTTTAATTTTTTTCAGGTTATAAAGCATGAAATAGAATATGTAGAAATTGTGGTATTTAAGAAGAAAACTTGCATGATATTGCGATATATCAGTCTACAGAGTGTCTTAATTTGTCACTGTGTGCACAGGCTTTCTATAAATTTACTTGTTTCTTCTGATTTTATAATAAACGAAATAAAATCTTTACACGAAATAAATAATTTTCATTGCATTTCATAAGTGTTTAATACATGCAAATTAACTTTTTTATATTATGTAAGAGAAAATAATTCTACTTTTAATTCAAGAATTCAACCCTATGTAATCCTGTAGATATCATGATGTGTAAAAGCACATTAAAAATCTACTCACAATACACGAAATATCTTAAATTGCGTTAACGATTTTTGAAAAACTGAAATAGTTTGTCATATTCAATGTACGCACATGCCACAAAAGATCGTATAAGATTTATAAGCAATTCTAGTTCTATTTCCTAGTTTATATATTAAATTATCGTTTTATTCATTCTGCACAAAATTAAATGCACAGTTTTTAGGTTACTGACATGAGTCCATAACTTTTACTCTACTCAAGGTTTCAAAGAAATAAATGCTTACTGATTCCAATATTGCGTTATTTTTTCCACCATATGCTATTTCGTTTACATATTGTTTGTAATACTCGAAAAATGTATAATTTCATCGACATATTTTTTCCTTAAAATTGAATTAAATAATTTATACAGTTTTTATGTTTCCCACGGTTTCACATGGAACTAATTTCCAGTAATTTCGAATAATAGCAGTAAAAAATGTGGTTTATATTTATTTGATGATATAGTATTCTTGTAAGAAAGACAACAGAAAATAATGAATTACTGCTATTATATTAATTAGAATTTTTAATTTTGAGGTAAATGATTAAAATTTAATTTGTTGCTGATTCATGAGCTGTGAATATACTAAATTTGAATGTTCGAACAACGCTTTAAAAATCCAAAATAAATTAATTGAAATTAATCAAAAGAACAACGCTACCATTTTCCCCTCTCAAAGCATTCAGACAGCTAAGGCACCTTCATATTGTGGGTCACTGCCTCCAAAAACGGAAATCTCAATGTCCCAGATCGCGACGCGAGGTTCCTGTTAACCCCGCGGCAAAATTTAAGGCGCTCATTAAAAACAGATGACTAATGGTCCCTGTGCTCATCGTGCCGCACTCCCCTCCCCAGCACCCCGTCCCCCTTCCCTTCCTTCCTTCCACCCTCCCGCGCCCCACCCTCGCCGTCCGCGCCCCTCTTTCCCGCGGGGTTGCACGCGGCCGGCCGGCCCCGCGCCGCGCTGCCCGGCGTGGAAACCCTCAGCGCCACGCACGCAGCCACAAGCGCTTCCCACCGCCCTCTTTTGTCGGCAGCCACTTTTGTCTTCCATTCATGACTTTTCTCCCATTTATCTTCTTCGTGTCAAGTTTTAAGACTTAAAAGCTGTAACGGTTTCGAATCTCCCTTTTAATAAGTGGTCGTTCGGTGTGAATTCTTCTTGCACCTGACTGACGGCGGTAACAGTTTTTGAAAGAACATTGAAGTTTAGGAAACACTCTTAGAAGATAAGATTTAAAAGTTTTTGATACGGTACGCGGAATAAATGAATTACTTTTCCTTTTGAAGAATATTGCAATTGTGTGCATACTTAAAGTATATATTCTGTTAAAATCCATGACGTTAAAAACCCATTATTATATTTATAAACGGTTCATGAAATTAAAATATTTTACCAAATAAAATTCAATTTTTTGCATTGTTTTTTAATAAGATAGCATCCGAGAGCAATCTCATAGTTTTTCATGAAGGTTCCGTTTTCCTTCTTCTACATAAACGTCTTGAAGGTTTTGACATTTGCATCTATATTAAAAACATATTAGAATTTTAGAGAAGTTTCGACAAGAGACATAAACTATTATTATTGCGATACTCTACTCTTAATGTGGATGTCATTAATCTTTACAGTGCGGAGATTGAATTCTGGGATTAAAGGGTAATTAGAATGCCCTAATTTAAAGGGTAGCTTGTGGCAAGAATATCGAACGGTAGGGCTAAAGTTTAGTCTAGAAAACAAATTATTGAACGATTTATTTATTAATATTTGAGGTAATCAATAGAAAGTTCTTTTTGGATTTTCTCCCGTCTAATAATTCTTAAAATGCGACTAAATTATTTATTTTGTGTCTGTTCAGTTTGGGGACAATTTCTTTTGGCTATGCCAACCATTTAACATAATCGTTTGTAAATGAAGGATGAACTATTGTGTTAAAAATATATATTGCTTCTCCAATATTAAGAGAAGATTTTTTGGTTTATAAATGGGTAGAATTTCAAGAATATAACTGTTGGTCTCTGTTTAACCGGTATATTTCATAGAAAAATTACGAAATATTCCTTGAATTCTATTGTTAATAATTGTTAAAGATATAATATTTTAATATGTTGAAGTGAAAATATATCTGCGTGGCAGTTGGTAGAATTGATATCATTTTCCCACTTTTTAACCTGTATCTTGTTTTTTTAAATCGTGAAAGTTGTTTCAAGATTGTAATATAACGTGAAATATATAAAATTGCATCACCACCAAATAATTCCAAATAAAATTTCCGAATTTTAAAAGAAAGATGCTCAGAGATAAAAGTAAAAAAAAACGGGGAAAAAGTCAGGAACCTTGCGGCACTCCGTCTGCAATTGGATATTTGTCGGATAATTCTGGGATAATTTGAATTTTAAATGAATGACATGAAATATGAATTATAATTATTAGAGCCCTGAAATTAGGCAAAATGCTGTTTTATACGATTTTAAAACATTTAACAATATCAGCGTTGTTCTTCTGGAGTTGTTTTAAAATGTTTTCGTTTGCTCTTTTTTTGCCCATTTCAACTTTCGATCGCTATTTTTTGAACCTTTCTTTATTTTGTTAGTTTTCTTCCTTTTCTATTGTTATTATCGCATCATCCCTGGACGGGCTTAGGAGGCTCTGGACATCAACTGACGTCACCGCAGAGCCTCTGAGCGGGAGGTCTTAAGGTTCGAGTCCCGACGGTGGTAGGATTTTCGACACTAGCGAGTTGAGCCACTGTCTGGGGGAAAATTCTAACGTCCGGCTGATTGTGATTGGTAGATATCCGTGTTTTCTCCGATCAATACTAGGCGAATGTCGAATCGGTACCCTAGCAAACGGGCTATGGACCCCCTGCGATCTTTCCTTCCTGTTCTTTGGTATTCTCATCTTAAGTGATATTTACACCTACAGGGACTACACTACAACATATGTTGGGAGGCCAGTCCAGAGTTTAAAGCTTGTCCCGACTCGGCCGACGCCCCGCTGGTGGGAGACACTGGTTGGGAATATCCCACAGCCAGACGCGCATGCCAGGGACAGATCTCACCTTCCATCGGTGAAGATCACCACCACCACCACCACCACCACCACCTGTGACATACCCTAAAATTGTGGGTCTTGTGGCCGTAGCAGGCCCTGGAAAGGAAATCAATCAGTCGATTAACGTGGAAATATACATGCAAACAGGGACAACACGAAGGCACAGTCGCATTTTATCTTTATATGTAAGCATATATCAGGCATAATATGAGACAATAAGTAGTGTTGAACTTTGGTTCCATAGCTAGAACATGTTATAAATCGCTAAGAGAAAGCAACATGATGACAGTTCAGATTGTTGGATTTTTTTTTCAAAGTCGCCGACAGACTTCACTCACGAGAAATTCCATTCTTCCTTTGAGAATGTCCTCCGTTCCCTTTCAAGGACACAACACTTTGCACATACATGACAACTGGCCTTTTTAGTGCTGGCGATTACATAAGTTCTAGAAATAAAATAACGTTAGGGTTTTCACTGATACCATTCGAGAATTTAAAAGAATTCACAGTGGTATTTCGTCGAGTGAAATAAATTGTAGTCATCATATCAGAATTTCGTGAGCCATTAAGAATAGTATTCAGAGAAACTGAAAAATAATCCCTTATACGCTAATACACTGAGTGTGGAAAAATATCTATTGGTTATGTGCAATCAAGATTAAAAGGAAAATATTATTTCTTTGTAACCACCGCCTCCCCGATTACCTGCTTCCTTCGGCGATCCAGCTTTGTCCGGCTGCTTCGTCGGCAGACTCCCTAGAGGGAGGCATGCATGCTTGCCTAACTACTTGAGAAAAATACTCCAGCATTTTCATAAACTACTCCAGCATTTTCATAAACTACTTTAATGACTTAGTATGGTGTGTGGGTGAAGCCCAGTTACATAAATAAACTTATAACTAACTTAAATCTAATCTTAACTTATTAACGGCCGGTATGGCCAGAGTTCATTTCAGCTCCGGTGTCTTTGCCCTCCCGGGCGGTCGTGATCCAGCTCCCAGGTGCAGCGTCCGGTCGTCCTGCGCTCAGCGGGCCTGGCGGCGGCGGCTACGGCGTTGCTCCAGGTCCCTTTGTGGCGGCCCCTTGACGGTCACGGCGGCGCGGCCCCGGTTTTGGCCAGCGACGGGCGTCGGCCGGCGGCTTGGCGCGGGCGGCGCTTGGTGGCGGCCCCGGATTAGGCCAGCGGCGGCGTCGGCCGGCAGCTTCTCAGCGGCGCTTGGTGCGGGCGGCGGCGGGAACGCGTCCGGGCGATGACGGGTCGCTTCGCGATATAGTTTGTCACGTCCCCGGTTCGCACTCACATGGCACTCTCGGTCAGGCACTCGGTAGTAGTGTCCCGTCCCATCGGCCGGCTGTCGTCTCACGAGTCGGGCTGCGATGTGGCGAGGCGGCGTGGCATTCGGGCGGTCAGGCACCAATTAAGTGGCCTCGCTACTGCCTCAGAAACAAGTCTCTTCCTAGCTACCTCCGATGCAAGTCTCCTCCCCGCTGCCTCTGATACAAGTCTCCTACCCGCGACATCCGATACAAGTGATAGAGCTGTCCCTCCGCGGTCCTACAGGAAGGCTCGCGTACCACGTGATTCCTCCCCCGCATTGTCTATTTCTATTGGATGTCGCGGCACCTGTAATCCTTCCGCCAATCACGGCGTCAGCGGCGAAGTCGCCTCCAGCAACCTCCCCCGCAGTAACATTCGTCACCAAAATTCCCGGAAATAGGCGCGGGTAATTCTGTTGCTCGGTGAAGGGGTTGTGGGCGGAGTATTTCCCCACACGTCATAAGGGGTGCGTCCGGCTCGGGTCTGTGCTGAACAAAAGAGGCGCCTTTTCCGCCTCTCCCGGCGCGCTAATCGGCTCTCACAGGTACAGCGGAAACGGCATTTCCGGCTGCTCCTAACGGCGGCGCGGTTCTTAATTAAATAAAATAAATATATGGCTCGTGTCGTCATCCGCGATGTGCGACCGTCCCATTACATTATGTAAGGGGTGATGTAAACTCTAGCGTAAGAATAAAATATTAAATCATTTTAAATATTATGATATGATGATAACAGAAGAGCATGAGGGAATGGGGCTAGTTTATACATATATTTATTCACAATTGACCACTTGTATTTTACGAGATATTGAGGTAACTTTGCTTTCAAATATAACCATACATAATTTTTCAATCTATCATGACGAGCGTACAACGACGAATCCAATGATATACATATATTGTCATACGTTAGATTTGCGTTTTGGAGTAAATGTGATTTTTTACGACACGTGTTTAACGGAACTGCCCCGAGCGCGTGTTAGCAGCACGACCTTGGATAATGGACCGTTTCATTCAAACCTTCCGTTAAATATGAGTCTCAAAAGAATCAAAATTACTAAAAAGATGTTTACATAACATAGAACAATCTGTAAATCATTATATTCGACATTTTACGCTCGTTATGGTAGACAAAAAATATGTGTAGTTCCATTTGAAAAATACGAAGTTACCTCAATATCTCGTAAAATACAAGTGATAAATTGGAAACGAATTCAATATATCATTTAGCCCCATTCTCTCACTGCATCGCAATATCTTGAACAATTCAAAAATTACAGGTGTGTGTGTGTAACTACAAAGTGTTAAAGTTACGTGACTCACCTGGTATATTAATCCAACCGTCATCCTTGCTTTCAAACGCCTTCCAGGTGTATTAGTTTAATAATTAATAAATAAATAATTTATTATTAAATAATTAATAATTGGTTTCATAATTAAAAAAATATATAACTTACTCACCAAAAGAATTATAAGACTATATTATATTTACTAAAGCACTTAAAGATATAAAGAATGTTTTACAAGAATAATGATTAGTTTTCCATATGAATTTTCTTACTTCAACTCTGATTTTTAATTTATTTTCAAGGAAACTCCGAATGAATAAAAAAAATATTACTTCCATCTTTATTTAGATGCCTGGGGCAGCCATATGAAAAAAAATTTAGGTGGTTGAGTTGCGAAACAAAATATTGGACTTTAAATTTCTTTTAAAACATGTATAACCATGAAACCTTAATTTAATATTTCTTTAAACGGGGCATATATTAGATGTCGTTATAATTTTCCTGCTATAATTGTTTTTCATGTTTTTTAAAAATATGAAAAGACAAAGAGAGGAATGTATAACTTGAATTATGCCTATTTAAACACATTGATATCTTACTTTAAGCACATTCTAAATTTTTTAACATTCTCCTTCATTCATTTTAAGATAGTTTGTGTTGATACATTGCCGGCCAAATTACTTCGAATTTGGCGCCTTGTCTTCTTTAACAGGGCGTTTGATGTTCTTTGAAGGCGTTTCAAAGGAAAAGATCATACATTTTAAACTTGGCGCCTTCGAGATAGTCTTAATTTTCTCCTAAAACCCGCGCGAATTTCTTTCTTTGGTGTCGAAACATTCATTTCTTTTTGCAAGTTCCTTGAAGTCGAATTCAACTTGTTCTATTAGTGCGGAGCGTCACCGAAAGATCGCACCAGCTCCTGGAGAACATCCACCGGACACTCCCGCGTAAATGTCGGCACGGTCGAAATGCTAAGAATTTCTATATCAGACGGCTGATCGCCTTGTCACGACAAGGAGTGCGGAAAGCTTCGTAAAAAGCGTTTTGGAAAGTCTTCAAGGTTCTACCCAGAGTGTGCCAGGAACTGTATGTAATAGAAACACGTAGCTAAAGGCACGGAATTCGCAAGGAAAGGGCAGGTTTCGCTTGGGCAGAGGTAACTGTGACAACTTCAATACTCTTTGTTTCCTTCGCCAAGTAACAATACTTGTAAATTGTGTGTCATTTATTTTCCAGACGAAAGAACTACTGCGACAGAAGAGGCGATGTTCCATTGTCAGTTTCATTTTCATCAACAATGCTATGCTCTCCCAAACTTTCATTCAGCTATTTTCGCAGCGTGAACAGTTTGTAACATCATAATGAAATTAGTTTGTTATCTTTTGTTCATGTGCTTGGTTCTTATTTTCAATCTGGCTTTCATTTTGAACGCAGGGCTAAGAAGCCATAAAATCGTGGATTGTGGGGGTTCTCAATGAAATCTTATTTTCTTTAAGTCTTATTAGTTTAATTTTCTTTCTTTTATACACATCTGAAAAATGTGGCACATAATGCACATATTTATATAAATTTCATGCATTTGATTAATTGTATGAAGAGTAAAGTAAACTACTTTAGTCGAATCATTATCAAGGTACTGAAAATATCGGTGAAGTTTAATCTAAGATATTTTTCATTAATTAAATCACGAGAAGAAACTGGGAAGGTTTTTGGGGGATGAAAATTTGACAAGCAAAACAGATGCATATAGGATCGCACATAGCGATTTCATGCTTCTGAAAGACATTGAGGGACAGCTATCACAGTTCTTCCGCTCAGGGAAAGGGAAAAAATTCGATCACAGAAAACAACACCTGGTGAGGAATGCTACATTATATTTCAGGCCAAGAGCGATCCATATTACAGAGAGAGTGGAAATGTTACTGACAGTGGCACAATGAGAGATTCACGTACGCCACTTGAGCGAATTCTTAACCACTGTTGCCACTTAAGCGAATATAACCGGGAGGCGGAGGCATGTTATTGAAAGTAGCTAGATGGGTCGATTGATTTCCACCTTTGTCTAGAGAAGAAGTCTAGTATTTTCGGATTTCTAAAATCAATAGCATACGAACGACGGAGCAGTAACCTGACAACATGGGATGCGCGCGATTTTTCTTCCTCTTTCGAGTCCCTCTGTTCTTCCTTTACATATGCACACGCACACGAACCATGTGTCAGGAGATCAAACGGAGCTTAGAGCTAGTCAAGGGGCCGTGCCCAGCTGGTGGAGATCTGAAGGGGAAAATCCCCCGTAAGCAGACGTGTAGGTCAGCGCCGGATCTCACGTTATAGCGAGAAAGGTACGCCAACACCTGCCGAAATATAATATGCTTACGGAATTAATGGCCATAGCATTTGACGCACCGGGAGAGGTGGCTCAGGGCATCAACTGATTACTCCAGAGTCTGTAATCGGGAAGTCCTGAGTTTCGAATTCTGACGGTGGGAGGATTTTCAACATTAGCCAAATTGATAAGTCGAATTGTGGCCTGCTGTTCTGATCGGTAGTTTTCCATGATTCCTTCTATCAACAGAAGGGGAATGCTGGAGCAGTACCCTAGCAAACGGACCGCGTGCGATCTTTCTTTCCCCTTCCTTGTTCTATTCTCCCCTCACACACACACACACACACACACACACGCACGCACAACAAACACACACACACACACACTAGCATGCACTACACTACCATACATGACGGAAGACCGGTTGTCAGCTTGTCCCGGCTGAGGCGGTGCTCCACTGTCCCAGCTGAGATACCTACAAAATCGTGTTGGCCAATGGTAGATCGGCCTCGGATGTCGCCATCCAGAGGCGCAAGATCACCGCCACCTCCCGTAGGGAAACGTCCCCTACACGTACGGGACGAACTCCCTTAGTAGTTGACGCGCCCGGAATCACTAGATAATCAGCAGTTGCAATTCCTGGAAACAGGAAATAATCCAGCTTTTTCAGGCAGGTGTCTTGACGCAGCCGCGCGGTTCTCCTTGTTGCAGCAGCAGAAGCTGCCGGGCGGTCCCGCGACTTCCGCGCCCTAGCGGCGGCGCTTGCAACGACTCGCGGCGCGGCGCCCTTCGCGTGCTCCTCGGCGCCGGCGGCCGGCCTCCGCCCCGCGACAGCGCGCGCGCCACCGCGGCGACGCGGCCCGGGCGGCGGCGGAGGCGGCGGCGGAGGGCATGCCCTGCCTGAGCCCCGCCGCGCCCCTCCACGACCAGGTCAGTGTGCTGCATTCCTTCTCTACTGTAGCATAGGCAGACGACAAAAGAACTGGAGTCTACTTAACAATTAGGGCTTACGTTTTCAGTAGTAAACTCGTGTTGAAGGTTCTTTTGAGATGCGCACACGTCAGCATCACAGTCTATTAGGGCTGATTTATAGACGGTTTGATTTGTGAAAGTGTCAAGGAATAACAGGCAATTTTCTGACGGAAAATCAAGATATCTATCCGTCTGTGTGTGAGTTGAAATTTGGTAAATTCCTGAGGAATAAGATGTTGTTATGACGTTCCAGAGATTACCAAGATATTATTTTAATTTTTGTGGGTCATTCCACGTCATATCGTCGCAGAACTGACACTTTTCAACCTTTACCCGTTGTGGTTAGGTTTGTGTCCACATTCATTATCATACATGAACTATCTGTGAACGTCTTCAGAACGGGAAAGTTGTAAGTTTGTATTTACGTGTCTTCAGAAAAATGTGGTGAATTTGGTGCGCAAGCGCTCATTTCAATCGCAATATCTTCCATTCTGTCCAACGCAGTGCAAAAATTATTATTTCATTGATAAGCTGACATGTTCTTCCTTACATATTGAAATACTTCTTTCAATATTTCTATTTTACTATCTAACTTGTTAGAATTCTATCTATAGTTTATACTGCCCTAATAATATTTACTAGCTCAATTTTGTTATATAACAATCTAATTTAACTTGTACTCGCAATACATCTATTTGTTGAGAGTTTTATTTGTATACTTACTTAAAATTGTGAGCCTACAGATCCACCGCCCGTACGAGTTTTCGGGTGATAGAATTCTTTATACCGAGGAATTTTGGACCGACAGAAATATGTTATAAATATTTTTAAAATAAAAAACATTAGATTTCTAGCCATTGCTGTAGTGCAACAGTGCCCATCGTTTCTACGTGCACGGATCCGTGCGCTATTATTGAAAAAAAAGTTCTTTATAAGTGTCTTTGAAGCCAAATTCAAAGGTTAAATATAAAGCGAAGCTATTTTAAAGCCAAGTAATGTTTGTTCACGTTATACTCATAGAAGACGAGTGAAACGTTTTTTTAATTTTAAATTATCATATAAAATTTCACAGATTTACTAATACTAAGTGTTTTGTATCAGTGTAAAAGTGTACATAAACTCGGAAGTCTCGAAGATTACTGTGCCTTAACACATCGTTTTAAAAAAAATATTTGGAGTTGACATGAATATTCATAGAATCAAGGTCACTTTTTCTCACCCCTAATTACTTACGGTTGTATAGATATCGTAACATTTTTTATAATGAGGAACAACTGATTTTATGGAGTCCGCTAGCCTGTTACTTGTGTCAGAATATAAATCTCCCGATCTTATCCCTTGCGGTTATTTAAGCGGGCCCCACATGCGCGCTCACGTCGCCGGCCAGCAGCTCGCTCTAACGCTCATCACAATCTCCGCCGCTCCACCTCGTTATTTTGACGACATTACTCCGCGTAATTCACGATGTTTCGAGAGCTTGCCCGGAAAAATAATTTGAGGGGCCGAGCCGGGCGGCGCGGAGGCCCCGAGGGCGGGCGCGGTTATCACAGGGGCAATTGCGTGGGCGGCGGAGGGGGCGGGGCGGCGAAGACCGCCGGCCGGTGGCGAGCTGCTAATTGGCCCAACTGAGTGGACAGCGGCAGGGCGAGGGCGGGCGCGTCGCGCCGGGCGCGGGAACGGGGTCGGCCGGTCAGAGCTCGCACCGGACGCACGGCAGGAACCAGCGCCAAGGGATGTAGGAAGTGCTGATAAATGGATAGGAAAATTAATACGAAGAAAAATGTTTACGCTTGAGTGATATGATTCAGGGAGATTTTGTTAAAAATGTAGTAGTACTACGTTTTTTGACTTACAGCTAATAGTATGGGGAGCCTAGCTGAAATGAATATGTCCTACTCGATGGTAATTAGCAAACGATCTTTATTTCCAATCAAGAAAAGGGAGAGGGAGTCTTGATCTCTTTGCGTCGATGGCGCACTAAACCCAAATTTTGAATGATTTTTCTCAGTTGTAGACGACGAAACCCTGAAAAACTGTCGGAAACATTTACACAAAATTGCAGGCAATTACTTTTAACATAAATTCTTTCTTGAACTATAGGTGAATGAAATGTATGGGTGGTTAACAGATAAACTTTAATGACTTAAAATCATCTTCCACATTACTCTCGCAATGTGACAGGTTATATCTTTTAGGGATTCGAACTCATAACATCGGTTTCATCACCGTTCTGATGCCTTTTTGCAAGCACTGACTGCGAAGATGTCAGTGATGAAAGTGAGAATGAAATAAAGAGATAAAGGAAGAAAGAAACAAGGAAAGAGAGGAAAAAAGGAACAAATAATGAAAGAAACCAAAGAAGTAAAGAAACGAAGAAAAAAGTAATGTATCAATAGATGAAAAACGAGGGAAACATGAGAGAAACATATCACGAGACTAGAGGGAAAAGGCAGATGAGTAACAAAAAGAGAGAGAAGTGATGAGGAACGAGTGAAGAGCTGAGGACCGGCGTCGCACCCTACCTAATTATCGCGCCTCACCGGTCGCCCGCGCCCCTGGCGACGAACTATAAAACTAATTTGCGCCGGCGACCGCCGTGTCGTCACGCGGCCGGCGCCCGCCCGCGGCTGCGGTCTTCCGCCCCCTCCCCCACTCCTCCCCCTCCCAACCCACCCTCTTCCTCCCCCACTCTCGTCTTCTCGTCCTCTCCCCCATCCCTGCAACATTCCCCTACCTTGTTTCCGCTAATTTTTATATTGGTTGCCGGAAACATTGATTTACCAGATAACGTGCAGTCATAAATTCTGCCAGTTTCTGGATTTAAGGTAGGAAGTGATTTTGTGAAAATAACGGTCAAAGAGACTTGTTATGAATGGGTAAAATGTTTTACACGAAATTGGTTTTTGGTAAATCTAATTCCAATTTTAAATGGATAAACATATTTATCAGATTTCAAGGAATATGTTCTCATATCCCTTTCCAGATAATTCTTAATTGTATAACATTTGAAATACCGACTCCGAAATTATTCCATGGAATTCGAGGGCCTAGAGAAACATTCTTTAACGATTCGCCAGGAGTTTATGCTTTTTCTAGAATTATTCAAGAAAGTTATTTCATAACATTGACATACCATATATATAATTAATAATTTTATTTGAAAATATGTTTATGATTATGGACAACTAATATTGTAAGTGGTAAGTAAGACAATACAATAATATTACTAATGATTATTAAAAGTTCTTCATCGAATTCATCTGCTCTTCTTTATTCTACTACACAGCTAACGTGTAGGTCGGCGCTGGACTCCGCCATTCAGTTAGGAGCAATCACCACCACCTCTCACGTTAAAGCATGCACTGTACTTACGGGAAGTAGACCTTGACATTTGACGCGCCCGGCAAATCTAATCAATCATTTTACTGCACACAAAATACATTACCTTCGAGAGATTTGGAGTAGTATATAACGTGCCTAAATCTGTATGATTCGGTCGATTGTGAATGCCTATTCCGGGGGCCAAATAATTTGCGTGCCATCAGATGCCAAAGCTCCGTTTCAGCGCTGTGCGTCTCTCTTCCTGATGCGATTCGCGAAGCACCCCCTGCGCGGCCCAACAGAGGGCCCCCTCCCCCACTCGAGCCCCCCTCCCCCATTCACGGCCCCCTGCCACTGCCGTTTATCTGCTTGTGATCGGCTTATTTTTTCTCGAATATTATTCCAGCGTTGCGTTGTCGTCTGCACGCGCGCTCTGTTGACGCGAAAACAGATGCCGAATGTTTATCTTCGCCGAAGCGCCAAACAGATCCCACTCTCGCTTTCCGCTTCACCAAATGAACTCGTTGAAATGTAATGCGTGGGATGGCAGTCGTAATTTGTTGCGTAGGATGAATATTGAGACAAGGCCCTTTATTTGCACTATTTATATTGTTCGCAATAAAGACTAAACAATTCTTTTTTCTTCGATACATACTTTCTTCACTCTGTGCTGTTCTAGCCCTATCAAATAATACTGCGCTATTTAAAAAAGTGCGTCTGTAAGCAGTGCCTTAGCAATAGAACTTCGGGCAATAATCATTTGTATCAATAATGAACGTAAGCTATTGATCCAACTGATGATTGCATTGCTTCTGCATGATTGCAAATTTAACTATTATCTCCTGTCTACATGCCTTTCCGCAGTCACGGGAAAGTAGTTGTTTCTAAATCGTTGGTCTGATTGTATGGTCCTCAATTCCATGAGGGGACGCTTGAGAAGGTACCGCAGAATAAATGTTATAAACATCTAGGACACGTAGAGAGAGCGAAGATGATCACTTTGTGCCAGTAAACCTGAGATGGTAGATTTCATATCGAAGTTACACATGTGACATTTGACCCTGATTGCTAGGAAACATTCTAAGCAATATTGTTAGACAGGTCACGTTGTGACGCAATCAAAGAAATATTGTGGTGCAGCCAAACACCGACTCCTGTGCATGCCCTAAAAGGTTGCATGTATTTTCATTGAAGTTTCTCAATGCATGAAATAAACGGCTAATTTTCTACGGGAGTCTCAGAATAAACGTATCAAAGTAAAAATTGAATTATTGGTGTTAATAAAGATACTTACGTGAACTAAAAGAAGTATTAGAAATTTTTTGAAATCGATTGGGTTTAGCTATCGTCTTTTTCTTGATACAAACGTTCTATTCGATACAAACGTTAGGAATCGGATGTACCATTTTAAGCATATATGGTAACTTCAAGCAAACTCTGGTAGATGTAGAAAATTGAATGACACGAATGCAATAAGTGTTGTTACTCAATTAAATATTATATGTTTCAAAAGCGATAAAAATATTAACCAACATCTACCAAATATCTAATGTGATATTTTACGAATTCTATAAGTACAACAAAATGCACAGCACGAAAGGTTCACCAATAAATTGATATGTCAACAGCAAAAAGCTACCAAATGATTTATCGCTTAGTTATGTAAATCTCCACAAATATTTCGTCACATCTATACAAGAACACTGTGTCTAAGTATTAACTGATCCTATGTACTGTTTGTAACAATGAATATCACGTATATTCATTAAATTTGCTAGATCATATATAGCCTTCAATGAAATTTATGATTAGCGGCAAGCGTTAAAAGTTAGTTTAAAAATAAAACCTGTATTCTCAATTTATTTTAACTGTGTTATTTACAGTTTTTAACTAAGAGATTATATTTAAGTTAAGAAAAATATTAGAAAAAATAGATAATAGGATTTTTTCTCAATTGGAGAGAGTATGTCCTTACCATTTAAAAGTGACACTACGTGTGACATCTCTCTTTAATATAACGGAAAGCACATATTATTTAAAAATGGGTTGACATTTGAAAGAACGATTAATTATGAACAATATATCATTTGATTTCATTTTAATTAAAACAAATCTGTTATCATACATCAGGCTTGGCCCGGGTTGTTGATGACATCTTGTTCAGAACTCTCTTCCCAAACAAATTGAAAAATAACACATTTTGATATCCATTTATTGTATTTTCCTAACTCTATAGGAGAATATTCAGTAGAAGATATTTTGGATGTCTCTAAAAATGATATTTTTCTTGACTTAAAATACATGTGCTGTATTTTTAGACTTTTGTTATTTTAGTATTTTTGCAAGGAACGTAGTTTTGTACTTTTCTAAATTATAGAAATATAATTTATAAAAGAAGAATAAATAATTGAGTGTAATGAAAACTTTGAAATATGTATCGCAAATTTTGCCTTCCGTTCTTCCTTTAGCTAAGTCGATTGTAGTCGGTAATTAAGGGTCGAGATTTCCAATGCGTAAGACAGATGTTAATGGAGTACCCTCTTCGTCTATAATAACAGCACGAACGACCTTAATTAACTTCCCTCATTAACCTCTTACAATCTGCCAGTCTGAATCTCACTTTGCACGCTCCATACAATTGTACTTCCCTTGCAATACGTTCTCTTGTTCGCAGCATTGCGTGTCGAGAATCACGCACACGAAAACATACCTACTGAGCCGACCTCTATTTTGGAAGTTAATAACATAAATCTACGGGATTGCACTTGCACCTATCAATTTTTTAAATACTAAATGGCTAATTTATATACTTCTGTAAGAACTTTTAAAACAAAAGTAAATGTGCACAATCTTGTAGAAATTATATAAATTTTATTACAAAACTCATTTATTTTAATAAATTAAAAAAACTACAAAATACATGATAAAATATAATTATATTTATTTCTAGCCACACACAAATAACATTTTGGGGACGATTTTGAAAAATGTTATTTTTAAAATACTTCCCGTTTCGGATTCTATAGTATATCATCAATTGCGTATTGTCTTGAATTCAATATAAAGCAAGAAACAATCGGATCTCTTAAACGTACTGTGTGCCATATTTTGGATTTTCCACTCAATGCCAATTACTCAATGCTAGTCTCAAAGAGTGGTACAGATCAGAGTGCGCAGGGTATAATTCAAATCCATGCCTTATGCAGACTAGTATGTTGAGCCGGTTATTCTAATACCTCGATCAGCCAGACGAGATGAATTACAACTTCCGTTACTTACTTTACCCAAGTACACACTAGAAATAAACAACAGAAATTAAAGATATATTTTGAGGATACGCGGATCTACCGTCACGTCGACGAAAACGCGCACCGCTAACTTGTGAGGAACGGCAAGTCGTAAAATCCTACGATTACTATCACAGCGTACCTCCATCCGTCCCAGCGCAAGCTTCGCTTACCGAAGAAGTAATGCACCGATGATTACCCCCACACATCGAGCGGGGAGGGGGCGGGGGGGCGGGGCGGGGGCGCGATGCCCGCGCGCGCAAGTGGCGCCTCTCCCACGGCTCCACGTGGTACGGGCTAATTAGCCAGAGCAATTAGCACGGCGGCTATCTGCGCATCGCAGCGCACTGCGGCCACGTGGTGACGTCACACTCGCTCGCCGCCGCCGCTCCGCGCCGTCGAGAACCACGTGTAACGGCCCCGTGCCGGCCCGCCACGCGCGCACGCAGCCTGACCATTCGATACGATGGTTGGTATCGATACCTGGGGAAGGATTCGGAGAGACATAGGGATGACAGCCGTCATTGCTGTAATTTTTAAAAGCCAGAGAAGAACGAAAATAGAAGTGCGATGTGTGTGCGTTTCTTTGGGCTCTCATTTTATCTAGATTCAAGAGCAGTGAAAGGGTTGGTTATTTCGATGGCAGCATTATCAAATGAAATATCTATGTCGATTACCAATGCAAATATTTGTATTTCCTAGGAGTAAAAATTTCAGGTTCTGGCAATAACGCTCTTTACTATCTTACATTCATAATTCAACTTCAGTTAATGGAGTGCGACTATTTTATCCCCTCGGCGATTGTGGGCCCATTGGCCGTGAATTTTCCACGATCGCGGCACACTAATAAAATTGTCGTACTATAGAAAAGAGAGGGGGTAGTGATTCTGAGCTCAAGAACATGTGCACATATAAAATTAGCATGTATGTATTTATGTATATACGTTGTTTGGCCCAACAGCTCTTTACGAGCTAAGGCCTGCGAGCCGCGTCCCGGCCTTGCGGACACAGGTTAAAGGGTACGTGTGGTTTGCACGTAGCCATCCCTACGCTGTGTTCTGGTTTTCTCAACCTAAAAAGTGAGCTTTCCCATCGTTACACAGCAACAGATACATTGCAAGGACAGATACTTTGAGACATTGCAAGGAAAGCACAAAATTAATTTTTGTCCCGGCCGGGATCTTCCTCTATACTTTTTTTCGCGTGCGTACTCGCCAATTTATCTGGCTGCCGCTCACTATGTTATGTTATTAAATATCCAAACCCAAAAAGTGAATCCATCATTTTTAAAGTTGCTTTTTGAGGTTTCATCATATTATGTCAGACAAATCCAAACATGTTTAACTATGTAAAGAATTGCGATCTACTCACATATTGCAGTTCTATGAGCATTCATATAAAGTGTTTACATCAAAAAGAATGTTGAAAGGAAACACTCTCAGACTGTTAGATGTGCAAAGAAGGTCAGCATTATTTCTTTTCCCTTGAATTTTCAATAAAGTTGCGACGTCACTTTCATGCCTACTACATACGTAGTGTAGAGAAACATATTTAGTGCTGCAGCGAAAAACTGCGATTTTTGGACAGAAAAACTCGTATATTTCTGATAACGAAAATGTGAATAATTGTTGTTCATGTATGTAGTAAATTATTTCCTCATTTAATTTCAAAGTACAAAAATTGGTTTCAACTGAACAATAGTTTATTTACAAATGATCTTCAACACAACTCTCTGCGAGTCGAAATTATTTCCAAAATACACCAAATACTAGATACGTAAAGCATTTTCGGCTGGAAACGTCTCCTCCCTCTTTGCCACCGCAACTGTAAGGATGGCAAAAAATCGATATTTTAATCTTAAAACATCGATATTTTCGATCAGAAAATCATTGTTTTATAAGCGTCGAGGTTTTCCTTACATCGATATATTTGCCCAGAAACATCGATGTTTTCAAACGAAATTCTTATAATATAAATAAAATTTATAATATCTATTTTTTGCAGATTGCTCGGAATCTGCCCCTAATAACGAAAGTTGGAAAGAGCCACTGACAACTGTCACTGTTGTCGATACTCTGATGGCAGGAAACGGTTCGCTATTCGTAACCTTTCTCCAATGTTGTTACCTTTATTATTATTTTGTTCGTGGTAACATCATTAAACTGTACTTTGAACCTTCGATGATTAATGAATTTAAATGAACAAATGGGAAAATTGCAAAACACAATGCCCTTTATTTTTTATTTCCTTCTACATTCCTCCTACATTCAATAAACTTTGTAATTAACATATTTCTTGTAAGTGACCAAGCAATACAATATATCTCATTTAATTAAATACTTTATTTAAACATGGAAATGGGATGGGAAAATACCATTTGTTTCATTATATTTAAAACATAGATATTTTAAAACAATGTTTTTGTCGACGTTTTCATCTATATGGAAAACCTTTTGGTGATGTATCCAAATATCGATGCGTCAATGCTTGAGTAAAATTTGCCATCCATATCCGTCTGCGGTGTGCGGTGCGTATACCTCTCCCACTGGCCCCCCGTGCTCCTCTATCCCGGGCCACTGCCCCAGTTGGGTGACCTGTGGTGTGGGCGGTCAGTTCTCCCGCTCCCACGCTGTCGCCCCTCTCTGTAGCTCCCGATCGCACCCCCGCATGATTTGCACGCAGGCCCCTTCGGCCCGACGCTGCGCAGACTTTCGCCGCCTCTGTCGCGGCGACCTCGCGGCGAGGCCTCGGCCAACACCCCAACGGCGGGCGGGGCTCCGCCTCTCGTGTGGTGCAGCGGTTCGCACTCGCTGGCGTGTTGTGGGCTTGTACGCAACTGAACCGAGCCCCGCGTCGGCTATCGGTTCCCCTTTTTGTCTTGCCTCCCGCTGGAGGCGAGTTCATCGCCAGCCACAGGAAGCTTTTTTTTCTCACTACGGCGCGCCTCCGCTTGGAAGTAGCAGCCCTGGGTGGTTATCACACCACATGATGACTTGTTCTACCAGGGAGAATTCATTCTGGAGTGGGATCCTGACCGCTTTGTTTTTATCCGCAACCCACAAGTACGCCCTGGTTTTAATCCATGAGTCGGGCCGCCCTGCCATCTCAGAGGCTTTCCAGGTCAGTACCAGAGTCGAATCAATGCGCCACTCACATGCATTGTGGTGTCCCTCCCCAATGCCGAGATGCCTGGTATGCCACCGCCACGACGTAGGCAAGTGCCCAACTGCGTGTCCCCTGCCAAAGCTCAGAGAAACTCCGGGCTCCCAACCTGACTTCTCACCGCCTCAATTGTGAAGCTATCGACGCGAGTTCCGTCGAAACCTAGGCACCCCGACAGGAGGGAGGTGATGCTACGCGTCTGGACTTAACACATGGGTTTGAAATCCACCGTCCTGCTGCACATAGGATGCTGGCTAACGAACCTCAACCCTAAACGTCCGCCTTAAGGTCAGAGGCAAGCCACCTACTCACTGCCTGCAGCTTGAACCTAACGACGTGAGTACCGCCCTGAAACTCAGGGTCTCGGTGGCAGTTTGCAAGTCTCCACAAGCAACCACGCCCGCCTACGCGGTCGAGATTCCCCTCTGCGCCTCCAAATAGCCAGCAGCCCGTACTTCCCTATAGGGAAAAGGAGGGGGGAGAGGCAGGACCCTACCAGGTGCACCCCCCCCCCGGCGGGGCAACCAATCTCCACCTCAGGGACGACAGCTTTCACTTTCAGTGAGCTTGGCATCCCACAACAATAACTCCTCTTACACGTTGTATAAACAGAATCCACATTTTGAGAGTCCTTGATATTGAAAAATTTCTGTACGGCAAAACTTCTGTCTGTCCGTCTGTTGCTCTGTCCGTCTAACAATTTCTGAACAACTTTAGCAGCCAAGTAGTTAGCAGAATTTTCACTCAAATTCATATTCCCAAATGATCTGACTGATGCCGTGGCCCATTGAATTTGATATTCACGTTTTAATTTTTGGGGAAACATTAGATTAAATCTCAACGATATTTTAAAATTTTTCTTTAAAATTATTTCAATATTTGTATTAAACTTTTTCACTGAAAGTGTAAAGAACTCTTTAAAATAGGTCTTAGTTTTGTCATAATAACTGCCTTTTCGAAAAATGCCTTTTCGAAAAATGCTAAAGTTCAACTTTTTTCGTCCTACAACTACAATACTAAATATATAGATTTTCCTTCTGAATAAAATCTGATCTTCATTGATCTTTGAATGAGATACATTTGTCAAAATATGAATAATTTTCAAGTAATTTTTGCGTGAAATAGAGGTAATTTCAAGAAGATATTTTCTCAAAAATTACTCCAATTTTTTCTAGAAATATTTGTACAGATAGTGCTAAATGCATTAAATTAGATGACATAAACACCATTTTGATGTGCTCTTTCGTTCTTCGCTAACACAATTTTTGTAAAAATTTTTTAATGTCATTAATATTTGCATTACCAGAGGTTTGTATAAATTTTTACATTTGTAAGAACAAGTGTTTCAAATGATATTTTGCAAAATTTCTCGAAAACACAATAGTTTTCTGTGAAATGAGTTCCAAATTTCAAAATTTCAGAAATGCAAAAACGACATTCTCTCAAAAACGGCTTCGATTTTTCTTTGCGCGTTTTCTACTGAGAACGCAAAATAAAATGACTGTAATGCAATTTTGATTTATTATTTTGAGATTATTTTAACTACAAAAATGTACCTTTTTAAATATATCTCACGTCGTTAATATTTATACCAGAGCTTTTTCTCCACATTATTGCGGATTTAAACATAGGTGGTTAAAATTATTTCTGTTGAAGTTTCTCGAAATCTCGTAATTAGCTCTAAATTTCACATTTTCAAAAACGGTCACATTACATTTTCTCAAGAACGGCTTCTTTATCGACGAAAGCTCACGTGTATGTCTGTTTTAGTTTTCTGAAATATTCTTAAACACATATTTCAGTTCCACTCTCAAGGGTCCGAAAAATTGAGAAATTGTGAAACGATATTATTTGGGTGTCGATACGTTGCATGGAAAGGGGGTGCAGCAATGTCGAAAAGCTAGCCTAGACTAACAAAATTAGAAAATTAACTAGATGAAGAAAGTCTGTGCCATTCTGTAGCACCACTAGTTCTCGCTACCGAGTAGAGAGAAAGTTCTGTAATGCTGCGCGAAAAAAGGGGGAATTTTCGGCTCATAAAGTCTTATTTCAGAGCCCTGGTAACTAACAAATGGAAACATCCATTTGCCGAATTAGAAAAAAATGTTGTGTGTTGTAGCCAGAATCCATGTTTTGGGGTTCCTTGATACCGAAATATAGAATGACGGCAAAACGTCTGTCTGTCCATCTGTGAACTACTCTAGTGGCTACACCGTACAGCCGATTTTCTGCAAAATTTATATTCCCTAATCAATCTAGTTGATACCACAGCTCCTTGAGTTGAAACCGATATTTTAATTTTAAGAAGTACTTTACATAAAGCTCCTTGAATATTTTCCAAATTTAAAAAATGGCCCCATCATTTTTAATAAAATATTTTTTTGTTGAATAGTGTGAAGAATATTTAAGAGAATGGTGCAGGTCTCACGTTCGTTTAACACTCCGATGTTTCGGAAATTTCGAGTCTATACAACTAAAATATAAAAATACATAGCTTTTTTCCTTACTTAAATCTTTTCCTTTAAAATAGATTTTGAAATAAAGTCATTTACATTTATCGAAAATTAGAGTACTTTTCATTGTTTTAGCACCACTAGTTTTTTAATGTGCGTGCTGTTTAGCACCACTGGTTCTTTAATTGATGTGCTGTGTTACTTTATAATCAAGGTCTGTTAGTGGCTATGCTTTCGTTCTTCTATTAACAACAAAGGGACGCGATGTGCGTGTAAGCTTCCCATCATCTCATTGCCTTTTCTTTAGATAGTGTGTATGACGACAGCTAGTCCACAATGTAATTTAAAGTAGTTGTATCAGGTTCTTTTCAATGCTCTCGATAACTCTGCGGCATGGGGCACGAAGATTTACTGCCTTTTAAAGGAAGGCACGCGAAGTATTTGTTCGTCCTCTAAAAAGTGCCGTTTGGCCAGGTGAAAACAGAAACACTGGTACGTACTCATTTTATTCAAAATTAAAGATTATTAAAGTGAAACTTAAGATATTTTGCAAATCATTTGATCTTGGCACCTGATTTAAAACTCAGGAGGGAATTCTGATATTACCTTAACACTAAAAGGTATTCATAACATTTAAACTAAATACATTTTATTGTACGTCGAATTAATGTTCTACTTACATTAACCATTTCCACTGTCTATAATTTGCACCAGCGTATTTGATTGCTATACAAGGATAATTGTTCCTCAGTATGTCATTTATATTTTGTATTATCTAATGTGAATGAAATATTTTTTATGTTTACTTGAATATGTGTGAAGGTATTCCTTACAGATATGATTCGCACATTGACAACTTCTAGAACAAGATACGCAGGGGCAGGATACTGCGTCATCGTGTCTGATACATTATTGTTCTGCGTGTTGCCGACCTCGGCTAATGTCAGGCGCATTTCAAGGCCATGCACAAAACCTTGTAAAACCCCTTTTTGTAACGTATCAAAATCACATTACTTTCTTAATAAAAATGACGAGTTTAGTATAAATAATTCTCTTATTATTGGTATTACTCTTTATTGAGATTCAAGTTGTTTTAAAGAAAATATGTAAATATATTCATGAGACGTTTCTATATTTCAACCAAAAAAATTCCAATCCAAATTCCAAATCAAAGTATTCATCTTGCTTTTAATAATTTCTATTCTCCTGTGAAATTGTATGACAAGACTTTCGATATACCTATATTATGGTTCCTTTGTTGATCCTCATGATATAGCTAATCCAAATATCTCATGCATCTTTTATTTCGTCTTGCTAAGGAGAAGATCTGCTGCTGACCACTGAAAGCCGAACGGATGGAAATACATAGTTTAGAAATTGGTTTTAGGAGCCGTGAAACTGTATTTTGCCATCAAAATCTTATAATCAATTTTTCCTGTATTACTTTACTTTCTCTATTCTAAGTATAAGAGAAATATATGTTTTAATGCTTAAAAAATAACCAAATGTATGTTAGTGAGATAAATTCATTTTTATATTATTTCTTAGGAAAAATCAACATTGAAAATGGCTAATTCTAGATATATTGTATATTAGTACATATAAACGACAGCGTTTAAAGTATAATGAAATCCGGAATAATAATATAAAATCTCACCCGCGTTATCTATTGACGGTCATGGGTCATGGTGAATGTTTATCTAATTAAGACCCTCAAGATTTATTTGAAATCGCAATTTACCTATTTTGTTTCCTGGTAGTGTCGATACCTCTCTTCTGGTGCTTCGCGTTTTCCAGGAATGCAGTGAAAAACTGCCTTCTCCACCCGACGCCTTCCCGGGTGACACTGCGCGCTCTCAGCTGAGCAACATCTCTAATTGAAGCGCCTGCCGCCACTCAGCCGGTGATTCCCGCGGAGGGGGAGGGGTGGAGGGTGGGAGGGGGGAGGGGAGGCGTCCCGCGGGGGCGTCTGTCTGTCTGTCTGTCTGTCTGTCTGCACTGCGCCAGGTGTCTGCGCGGGATTCGCGCAATCGACTTAGATGCAGCCGCCTCTCGAGGCTTCCCTCGGCGCAGTCAGACGCTTTGGCTGCGTCAGACCGCCCCTCTCAACCGCCGGGCATATTCGCCCTTTGTCGGAAATGTCGTATGTCCTTCAACTTGTAGTTTAGCGACCAACACCAATTATTATCGTCATGGCCCTTATACAGTGAAGTGATGTGAAGTGTAGTGTAGTGGGGGGAAGGGAGTGTTGTGTAGTGAAGGGGAGTGCAGTGTAGTGTAGTGTAGTGTAGTGAAGTGTTATGTAAACTAGAAGTGAATTTAGAGTTAGCTAGAAATAAATTGGAACTATTATATCGACCCCTAATTATAATAGTAAACCCAATTGTAAATGTTGAAAATGTTTAGTAATTCTAATTTTAATTGTTATCATGTTTGCCACCGAGCATTAGCTCAAAGCGAACTTTAATAAATCTATCTAGATGTAATTGGTTGTACACTTTTAATTTCATAATATGTTGATTTCATATTTTTTGTGTAGTTTGCAGTTTTGCACTACTATAAATTTATATTGCTACTAATTGATAAGTCGTTCTAGGCTTATTCTTAATATTCCCAAAATGTGTATTTTTTCTTCTTCGGTAATTATTAAACATGTGCCAAACACTTTGGCTTTGTCCTCCTGGATACCGTGCCGGGGTTCAAATTCCAATCGATCCACGTGGAATTTGGCCTGGACAAAGGGGGTTTCAGGGGCTCTCCCGCTTCCCTCGTTCATCAATCCCTCATTTCTCCACCATTATTGAAATCATAGGAACATCACCCTTTGAACATATATCTCAGGTATGGCCGGTAAATCCTAAGTACAGAGGATCATAATAAAGATATCGTCTCAATAGATCAGCAATCTTGGGCCTCGATGTCTTTAGTACTTGAAGGGCACATAAACACCAATAAATAAATAATAGAAAACTAATGATTTCACATGACAATTGAAGATATGTACAAGTACTAATGTCTAATTACATTGACACCATCCTCAGAGTAATCGCCAAAACTATTTTAGTGTGGGAAATGGTGTTGCGAGCCGTTGAAATGCGCATTTTCCAATTCAGTGACCTGCGTTCCATCTTCGATCAGTCCATGTGGAACTTGTGGTAGACAATCCAGATTTTTGGCACGTTTTTTCGAGGCTTTCCAATTTCCCAAGACCCTCTTTTCTATCTTTTAATCGTTACACCATTATCGCATATAGATACTTACGAAACAGTATGACCTATCTATTATATATTTAATGTGGTGGAGATCAAACTTAATTTGTTTTGTTCTTTCACATACTCTAAATATGTATTTATATATTTTCTATACTCGTTATTTTACGAATCTCCACAGTCTATAATATGCCCAATTATAATCCAGCACTAATGTTTAGATTATCCACTCTTCTAACTACGTTCGTGTGAGAACAATTACTTTCCTACGTACTCTCGCCAAGATGGTATCTATCACTCCTCACTCAGCTAACTGGGAACGCACAACCGACGTCGTCGACGACTCTCTTAAGAAGAAAGAGCGGTCAGATGTCCGGCCTCTCTTGGACGGGTATCACCGCGTCACAGCCCCTACCGGCTAACCCCTCGCGCTCGCCATAAACTGTAAGTCCGGCAGCGGAGCTGTGAGCAGCAGAGACTAGGCCGCGCTGTTTCGCCCATGCCATAGCGGTGTACGTGCATTGCGGAGACGTGTCTGGGTAGCTGCGTGGGCGGCTGGGGTGTTTGGTACATGATGTCCCAGACAACACACGCGCGCACACACGCACACGCGCACACACGCGCACACGCGCACACACGCACCACACACACGCACTCACACACACGCATATGCATAATAATGTCATAAGTATTTTTCTTCTAACTGCATTTAAATTTTTTATCACATTTTTCAGCATAAAAAACAATCCATCATGAACCTCACCACCAATAGAGACATTTATTTATTATTAAACATGTGATACCTGAATTTCTACCAGCAGTAGAACTTAAAACAAGTTCATCTCAAAACTTTATTTCTGAAGTCATGTACTATAGCACCTCAGCACTATTATCATACAAGCACCTCAGCACGATTTCCTTTGGTACAATTTTCGCTCTCCAACCTCTCCCCACTGCCGCGACACTCTCCAGCAGCCGCCGCCGCCGCCTCCGCCTCCGCCGTCGCTGCTGTCTCCGCCTGACAAAGCGAGCGGTCCCCGCGGAGGCGGCCCGACAACGGCCTCTGCGGCGGCGGGGGCGAGGCGCGGGCGGGGCGGGGGCGGCAACTCCTCGTAAGTCAATTAATCATGGCATTAGCGTGGTCGATACCCGGGGGCGGCGCCAAGCCACGCGCGGCCGGCGGAGCGCGCAGATTGCGTTGGCGGCACTCGCGAGGCGCGCGGAGGAGGCGCCGGGCGCTTTTTGGACAAGCGGCTCGAGCCAATGGATCAATGGAACACGTGTGGAACGCGCCGTGTGGTTCAAGGAGTTGTGCCTGTTAAGTGGTTGAGAATTTTTTGCTCACCGATCCAATCGTCTGTTTGCCTCGTATCACACCTAATTTCGGAGTGGACGGTGAGCCAACTCTTATCATTGTCTGCCCGGCCGGCCTTCGCCTTACTCCTATCCCCGAGAACCGGTCAATGAAAAATGTTTGACAACTGAGAAAAAGTCAATTAATTGATGGCCTACGTGGAGAATGTACTGTGTAATAGGTGGTTATTCAAGAAGTCGTTTTCGTGAAGGTAGTTGAGAGTTTTTTAATTAGCAAAACAATTGCCAATTTGACTCTTCACTCACTTTCTCAAGTCGACTACGGGTCTGCTCTAAGCCTCGTCAAGGCTCAAGACGGCATTCTACGAAGCATTGGCTCACCTAGCGAAGCGAGTATTTAACTTAGCTACCAGCGAAAGGAAGTACATAATTAGAGAACATGTGGAATGTGCTTAACAATGGGTTTATCACAAAATTTGTGCTTTTCAAGGTTTGCGTTAACTTAGCAAAAATCCAACAAGTTACTACCAATCTGACTCAATTTCAAGTTGATGGAGAGAAACCGAAAATATTGCTCCCAAATTTTATACAAACATTTTTCAGTCACCGATCAAAAGCATAGAAGTGGTCCACAGGAACCACTTACAATTTCAGTACTATTTTTTATAAAGAATTACAGTCTCCTATATATTTAGTTGCTTTTCTTTATATATTTTATCTTACCTATTTTATTGTATCTTTTGTGAAAATACACTTTAATGTGTTACGGAGATACACTCGACTAATTAACAGGGTCAATATTCTAGGAATGTACAATGAATGTTTTGTTATGGCTTAACATTCTCCAGAATAAATACAAGCACCTGTAGAATTTTCAAGTATTGTAATAACTAATTTAACAAAAATAAAGTGTAAGTATATAGTTTCCCACAACTATCTTTACGACAGAAACGCAAACAGCTAGTTACGGAACATGCGCGATCGCACTCCCGGCAGTGAACAGTCGAGTCAGTTATTATCATTCAGACGTACATGACACTATCACACAGACGGTGTCATTGCATTTTGCAACTTTTCGCTTGACAACGATTGACTCCTTGCTTTTGTGTGTTATTTCTTCGGGGAAGACTACCTGAAAAATAATATGCCTGTTCAGTGTAGAAGGTTCACAGCGAAACGAAGGGACAGAATGAGATTGCAGGAAATAGTTTGTGAAGTGAAAAAGATAAACAATACGGAAACTCTCTCCACAAGGAATGCTATGTGCTATTGTATAATGAATTTAACATTTATTTTCAAAGCTTGGTTACATACAAATAGCAACAAGTCATAAAAATGTCACAAATCACTATAATTCCTTCAGAGATCTTTGATTTTATTTATTGTCGAACACAGTGGAGAAATTCAAAATTCTCAAGTGAAAGAGCCATTGTACTTCTTAATTTGGAATATCTCTGAGATTGTGACATATGTTTCTTATCTATATTCACGAACCTAAAAATGATGCTCAAAATTTAGATTCTTCCTATGGGTTTTTTTTCGGTTGCTGAAAATTAAATCTGGAATCAAACGTTCCGTGAGATCAAACGTAATTGTAGGGAAGCTCATCCTTGCGTCATTTTATAACCTACGAAGCATCTATAAACTGCAGCGAAGCTTTTTTCAAGACCGCGTCGCAATCATAAACAAAAGTGTCGAAGAGGTAAGGCATTCTAAAAAGTGCGTACAGAAAACCCGCAATACGAGGCATTGTCGGAAGGTTACGTATTGCTAGGCTTGACCAGCCTAGACTGTTTAAAATACTACCGTGATAAACACTTGGGCATCTCCGAATAATAAGCTAGGAATAAATAATGCGACTTCATACTGCTGCTATTTTTGGGCAAGCGAACATGTGACTATAATACGCTGTACGACTATGTATCTCTCATCTCGATCGATCAATCAAATCGCTACACATTCACCCAGAAACCTTTAGCACAGTTATGAATCATCGCTTTAAGCTGTGATTGAGTATTGGCTATTACTGACGCCTATCGCGCTCTATCGCTTACTGTCTCTAACACACGCGGACCATTGCGAACCAATGAGCGCCGCTAACAATGCGCGTCAATCACCTATCAATCAGATCCAGTGATTTGCAGTTTGACAATTTTTCAAACTTTTCCTCACACAAAGTACCAAATAGTTTATCCATCCTCTATTACTGCAACCTACAAACTAATCTGGATGCATTAGGTAATTTGTCTTGCAAACTCAATGGCTTGTCAGTATTGTTCAAGATGGGAATACAGTGTTTGAAACAAGGTGGAAAATCTGTGCCAGTTATTTTTATTACATTTTTTCACTTCTTTATTATTTTACTTATTCTTCTACTTTGTAAACTGATACGAATATTTGTAGATGAACTCTTCTTAACTGCCATGCATCGCAAGGTTTATCTTTTATCATTCCGTTTTTCCTTATACAAAAGGCAGTATGTTTCAGTATTCCTGCATCATATTACTGTATTATAATTTTATACAAAACTGCTCAACATCAGACGGACGATTGTTGTCAGTTAAATCTATTCAATTCAATATAACAGTTCAGAACAATGCGGATAAATGTCGTTCTGGAAATTCTCATCCAAGCAGTGTCAGCCTACGATCGTTCTGTGCATATGATGTTAAAAATATATGCCACAATCGAGGTTCAAACTTGGATACTCAGGATCTCTGAACGTCAGTAGCGGACACGTAATCAAATAAGTGAATTAGTGGTTTAGTAAAATTTCTTTGCTCTTCTGGGAACGCCTTTTAACTCATTATTGATGACAGTAAAAGGATTGGGTTTGTAACGGTGAAAAGTTACAAACATAATTTATGCAATATAAGCAACATAAGTATGCAATATAAGTTACCAAATTTCATCGATTTATTAAAATATTTCGATATTACACAAATGAGACACTTTCGAAAGTCGTACCCTGAAAATTAGGGACACTCGAAATCACTTAATTACTGCGCACAATGACACCCTAATAACGCTCTCACCCACATTCCCTCCCCTTTAACCAATTCTCGCTTTAATTATTAGAGTCCAAGATGGTTATTAAGTATGATATGCACATATTCTTGAGAAGGTGAGAAGAAAATCTATATATGTAATTTGAACACGAATAGTGACTATTTCAATTTTTAATGCACGCATGTTACCATGTCATGCCCGAACAGACTCTGACTTCGACCATTCGCACAATTTCTCCATAATCATTATCCTCCGTCATAACCCCATAATCAATACCCACCCAATCATCACCTTAAAATCACTACCCACCCTCCCAATCACCACCTTACAATCACTACCTACCCTCCCAACCACCGTCATCACTTTCAACTCCAGTAATTCATCTCCTACAGTCCCTAACCCAAAATTATCGCTCCACAAATATTATTCTCGCATTCATCCCCTCACTCATTTACCATGCCGACTCTCACGACCCCCACAAACATCGTTTTCATACTCACCATTCCCACAAATACCAGTCCTACAGTCACCACTTCCACAATCATCACCTCACTATCACCTCCCACTCTATTACCACCTCACAGTCGTCACCCACCGCACAGTTACCATCCTCACAATCTCCGCCCCACATTCCTACCATTCCCACACGTACCACCAACGCTATCCCACTTCTCAATCCCTCCTACAAAACACAATCACCACCGACACACTATCATCACCCCACTATCACCACCCACCTTCCTGTTACCCCCCCACACAATCTCCACGCCACTTTCGTACCGTTTTCACTTGTATTACCTCCACTATTGTACCACCCCCCACTATACCCATTCCTTAATCCCCTCTACAACACAACCTCACTATCACTACCCACCTCACAAACTCCGCCCCACATTTGTATCATTCGCACTAGTACCACCGCCACTACACCCGGCCCCTCCCACCGCCGCCGCCGGAACGCGCCGCGACGACTGCAACCGAGGAGCGCAGATAGCGCTACGCTGAGCGGCGCGTTCTGGCCGTGCGCCAGGCGCTTATCTGCATAGCGCGGCGTCGGGTGGCGCTGGCAGCGAGGGCCCTCCAGCGACAGTGTCGCCGCCAGCGCCGCCCTCTCCCACCCACACCCCCACCCACGGGCCGCGCGGCGCCTGACAACCTCAATGGGCCTCGCGCGCGGGACGCGGAGGCGGCGGAGGTGGAGGTGGAGGCGGAGGCGGAGGCGGAGGCGGAGGCGGAGGCGGAGGAGGAGGAGGAGGTGGAAGCGGAGGTGGAGGCGGAGGCGGAGGTGGAGGCGGAGGTGGAGGCGGAGGCGGAGGTGGAGGCGGAGGCGGAGGTGGAGGCGGAGGTGGAGGTGGAGGTGGAGGTGGAGGTGGAGGCGGAGGTGGAGGTGGAGGCGGAGGTGGAGGCGGAGGTGGAGGTGGAGGTGGAGGCGGGGGTGGAGGCGGAGAAGGCGCCGGAGAAGGTGGCGGAGGCGGCGGCGTAGGAGGAGGTGGAGGAGGCGGTGGCGGTGGAGGCCGAGGCGGAGGTTGAGGAGGCAACGGGGACGGCGGAGGAGGAGGCGGAGGTGGAGGCGGAGGCTTCCGGGGGCTGGTGAGTGGGACGGTCGCGTACGGTGACACTGTGCGCCAACGGGTCACTCTTCTACTTCACAAATAGAGTTGGAAGTTCACAAAGATTATTCCAGTGCGCAGTATTCAAAAATGTAAACACAGATTACACAGACATATAAAATTTTAAAAAAATTGTTAGACCCAAGAATTGACAGATGTTTCTCTATGTCATAGTACTGAATCCTAATCTGAATCTCTGTGCCACATCCTTCCGTCGTTTTATCGCGAAAAAACACTGTGAAATAGTATATTGTATTCGGATACAGCGATACAGGATTCTTCACATTCGGATACAGCGCGTCAGCTTACATAAAGAAACATGTGATAAAGTCATTGGGTCCGACAATATTTTTGTTTGTGTGTCTGTGTTATCGAAGAAACAGTAGTCTTACGAGCCTTATAGAATTACCGGAACGTAGCTATTCCAACAACAGCGTGTGTTCCTTGAAAATGATAATTAATACTTTGAATCAAAACAATATTTTGTTGCAATTGTACGTTTTGTAGTGAATAATAGTTATTTATTGTATGTTACGACTGCTAAAGTAAGATTTTATTTTCAGAGTACGATTTCTTTTTTTTTTTTGCCATGTGTGTCATACACTATTTTTCATATAGCCTTACTTTCATATAATTTTCATTCAACTATAGAAATCACTCACTGAAACATTAAGGTCGGTAGTAGCTGATGGAATTATTTTGTTTCCTGTGATGATTTGACAGATATATCTGATCAACGTATCAATCGATTGAGCAACGTATTATTTTTAGCACTAGAACTGAAAATTGAAATTTTAGCACGCTTTGCATGACTTTAAAAAAACGCATTTACTAGAGGAATAACTCAAATAAAAAGAATAAGTCTTGTCATGAAAGCATGGCATAAAACAATTTGAGAATTTAAAACAGGTAGCAAAAAACAACAATAAATGTCTCACTATTACATTTTAAACCTAAGACGGAGGATTCTGCTTATGAAACGTATAGTAGCTACACTACGACGTACTAGTAAGTAAAGTACGGTAAGTCAGGGATTCTAACAGACATATCAACCGTCAACAAAACCCTGGAAGAAAGAGCAAAGGGTCGGCTTATGAGGGACGCTACCTACTGGTCTTTCTGGGGTACGAACTACAACAATTTTACAAATGAAATATCTACTAAAGCTTATAACCAAATTATAATTATAAGTGCAATTAAGGAGATCAAAGTGTGTTTTTTTTCAAATCGTAATAACAAAACCATTTCAAGTAAATTATTTAGAAATAAAATAAAATGCGTCATAGTTTTTATTTGTTAATTTAATGTTTTTAATAATCCGTTAAGATGTACAGATCTTGTAGAATATACGATTACAACGTGATTCGGTGTTGTAGTTATGTACCCATTTAGTTGTTTTTTTTTCAATTTTGTCTTCAATTTTTTATCTCGCGATAAATGATGTTAGAAAATAATTAGAGTAGTTTCAGTAGAATGTAAAAACAATTTTAAATCTCCAATAAATATACACCTTAAATTACATCATGTGCTTACTAATTTGTGGCGCTCCATTAATAGCACTTGCAAGAAATTGTTAACTATCATGTAGCAAGTGAGGATGCCATTTGTATTAACACTTCCAATATATCACAAATAGGAAAACATTATCATTTCACTGATATTGGTGAAAGAGCTATATCATTATTCAGTTTAGGTTAATTAGATATCGTATATCTGCTAAAATACAATATCTTTGCTAGTTTGTTCTTTGGAGTTATTCCATTGAAGTCAGATTGGTTTCATCTGAAAATAATAATTTCATTTCACATTGAAGAAAATAATAATTTCTTTACATTTCACAGTATTTTCCATTTCTCATATTTTACCGCAGGCCAAGACTTGCGCGGGGTTGTCGGCATAAGTTGGCAGAGAAGCTGCCAAACACCCATTAGTGCTAGAACGAATCTGATCTATCTGAACGAATCTGAACGATCTATCCGAACTATCTTACAAGCTACATCAATGGCGTATCCAAGGAAAGGAAGTGAAAATATCTGGTGTTGTAAAATGTGAAATTCAGAAGGCTGTGGTGATTTTAATGATGTGCAATCAATACAAATACGATTTCGGAAACATTAATATTTACTAAACATTTTACACAAACTGATACAAAATAAAATGGAAAGATATAGAGCTGGATTAATTAATAGAGATGTAAATTTCCAAGAAAAGCATCAAACCGGTAAGTTATTTCCCTGATCCGCCCCGGGGTTTCATCTATTGATTAAATTGTCTGCTGACAATCTTAATGACGAAGATGAAGATATGCAAGATGTGCAGTGGCTGACACATGCACCACGAAACTCCGCGTCTTGCTTCTCTCGTCCCCGGCGCCTATTACTTGGCGTGTCCCGGGCGCGTTCAAACACAATGGACGAGATCTTGCTGGGCCGGAGCGGGGCCGGGCCCGCCAGCTCCTCGCGGGAGAGGCCGCCGCAGTCGCTGCCGCTAATTACCCAGAAGGAGGGGAGCGCGGCGCGCGCCGGCGGCTCTCACGAGGGCGGTGGTAGCGGTACGATGGCGGTGACAGTATCGGGGGCGGTGGTAGCTGTGGCGATGGCGGTGACGGTGTTAGGTTGCTGGGACGAGGGGCAGCAGCGGTGGCAAGGGTGGTTGTAGCTGTGACGATGGCGGTGACGGTGCCAGTGGCGGTGGTAGTTGTTACGATGGCGGTGAAGGTATCAGAGGCTGTGACGGTTACTGTGGTGATGATTACAGTGGCTGCAGCGATGACGATGGTAGTGGCGGTGGCAGTGGTGACGACAGTTACAACGGAAGAGATAGTAACGGAGGATGGTTATGGTCATGAGGTGAGGCAGGGCGGGCTTGGCGGGGAGGGGCGTGGTGGGACGGGGAGGGGACGTGGCGAGACGGTAGCGGGTCGGTGGCCGGGCGAGGGCGAGACGGTGAAGGGGTCGGAGGCGGGCAGTGGTGGGAAGGTAGCGTGGTGTTGGTGGGCGGTGGCGGGCATGGCGGTGGCGGACGCTGGGGACGGGACAGGGAGTTCGGGAGCAGGGCGTTGAAGGGGTGGGATGGTGAAGTGGCGTTGGAGGGGAAGGGGCTGAGTGCGGGGTGAGGTAGTAGCGTGACGGTGGCGTGACAGTGGCGTGACGGTGGCGTGACGATAGCGTAGCGTGGCGTTGGTGAGGCAGTGGCGGGGCGGGAACGGGGGGTGGCGCAGGGGCGCGTAGAACGGGGAGGGAAGCGAAGGGGAGGGAGAGGCGAAGAGCCTCTTCTCGAAAGCGGCAAGATTATGCGCGGGAGACGTCGCGAATCGCAGGTTCCGGATAGGCGCGAGGCGAGGCGAGGCGCCCCGCAGGGCTGGGGCGAGGCGCCTTCGGAGGCTGATTGCGGCTGAAGATGAAGACGCGTTAGGCAGACCGGGTTTTGTAATTGTTGACAATGGAAATGGAACAACGGCTGAGATAACGCTGGCGGTGTTGGAGAAGTGTTTTGGTGATAACAGAGGATAAACACAAAAGATGAAACATTTACTCGATAATTTTAAAAGAATTAGTGGTGTTTCTTAACTTAGTTCTTGAATGAATTTCAGTGTGATTAAACATTATTAATTGACACTCATAAAATGGGCATCATAAATCTTAACGCTCTTTGACCAGCATTGGATGTTGTGATTTGTGGCCGGTCCAAGCGCACGGATCCACTCTATGCAACTTAATTATTCACCAAAAAGGAAATTGATCCCAATATTATTGAGTTATTTTCCTTTAAAGGAAGCATTTCTTCATTTTGTGTTTTCAATATAATTAAATTTATTTAAAATTATTATTACTGAACTTGTATACTTTTTTATTTTTCACTAAAACTTTTAAATATAGTTTTGAAAATTATTTTCAGTCATAAACAGAGTGTGATTACTGCACAAAGTTACCACTTTCTAATTTATTTTTTCTTTGATTACATTACTCTATTATTTTCTCCATTTTGGTAGTAAATTGTAACCCAAACGATATTAAATTGTAACTCAAATGTTGCATTCGTTACTGAATTCATTATTAGTACTAAATATAAGTAAAATGAAATGTTTTAAATACTCACTCATTGTAATCGACAAGAGTTATAAATTGGCGTTAACCATTACAATCTTTATCTGATTGTGAATATTTCCCAGTCGGACCATATCCAACACTTCCAGCCAAATCAATGTTATTTATGTTATTGTTACTGTCATTATTATTATTGTTAATAATTAAAGTTCTCAGCTAATTTACAGGAAAATATTCACTTGAGTTCGTTACTTGATCCGTCAAACGGTATCAAATATGACAGTTTTTGAAAATATGGTATACCATTTAATATGGAACTGTTTAATGAATTATTTAGGTATTAAACCGACTGTCGAATTAACTATTGGAACAGTTTTCACAATTGTTTAAAATTACATTAATAATAATAATAATAATAATAATAATAATAATAATTTATTCTTGTATGTTCTGGAACTACCACAGCATACTCTGCAACTACTCCACAACAACCATCCATCCGACCACCACAGCCCATAGTCCGTCCCCAGCCGGCACCACCGCCACTGCCACCGCCACCGCCGCCGCTGTCGCCTCTTCCGCGTCGTCCATGAGGGATCGATTCATTTGCATGCACGGCATCGCCCACTGCTCCCCAGCGGCGGACTTTGTCAACAGCGCGCCGGCCGGCCGGTCGCACCCCCTTCAGACGCTCCCCCTCCCCCACCCCCCGCGCGTGACGTCAGCCCTCGCCTGACTTGGCGGCGCCGTCATCAGTAGATGATCGTATGCAGATTGAGCGCGGCTCAGCGTGCATTGTGCATGACGAGTAATAGCCCGCAGCGCCGGCTTAGCGGCCTCGGGATCCCGGAGGTGCGGCAAGGCGCCCCGCCCACTCGCTTCGCCCTCGGCTCCGGCCCGGAGACGCACGCGCGCCGAATCGCCGCCCATTGATTGGGGCGTTAATTATCCAGCCGCTTTCTAGAGGTAATTTTCTCCCAGCCCGGATTTGGCCTTCAAAATTTCAACAAGCATTACGCACCTGATGCATCGGAGAAACGTTGATGATGAAGATTTTCGCAGGTAGACGATTTCTTCATTATTAGGTCTGACGAAGTAAATTTGCTGGCTTTGTGCAGAATATTCCAAATGAATTTTTGTTCAAAAAATCCAAATTTTGTACATTTAATCTGTTTTATTTGTTTTACTGAAATTTAATTTGCGCTTTTCCCCTTGATTTATTATCTTTTACATTAAAATTCTCTGCCTACTTTGTATTATTTGTATCCGTATACGGAAGGAGATTGCCCGAGTAGTACCTTAAGAAACTGACCGTGGACCGCGCGCTGTTTCTTCTTCGATTTCCTTACCCCAACTTCACCCTCTGTTGACGTGCGCGCACGCACGCACGCACGGACGCACACACACACACACAGACACACACACACACAAAAGCACACAACATTCTTGATGCTGATCGATTGATTTGTGATTCCGAGAACGTCAGCTGCTACGGCCATTATTCCCATAAGTGTATTGCATTTTTTCTCGGGAAGTGACGGTAATCTTCCTCCTTGCTGGATGGTGAAATCCTTCGCCCACCTGCTGTCGGATATACGGGTTTTCCTGAACCACTTATCTCCCAACAGTGAACACTGCCCCAGCCGGGACAAAGTCTTAGATATCGACCCCAACTGGTCTCCCGGTATGTGTGGTAGTGTAGTGCATGTAAGTGTGTGTGTGTGTGTAAGGGGAGAAGAGAGGACAAAGAAGAGGAAGGAAAGATCGCGCGAGGTCCGTGGCCCGTTTGTTAGGGTACTGCACCGGTATTCGTCAGGTATTGATCGGAGAAACTACGGAAAAAGACCAATAAGAACAGCCGGCTTCTATAATTCTCCTCTAAACAGCGACTGAATTCGACCTAGCCATCTGGCGAGTGTCAATAATCCTGCCACCGCCGGAGCTCGAACCCTGGGACCTCCCGGTCAGAGCCACAGCAGTGACATCACCAACCTCTCTCGGAATATAACTCTGGGAGTATCTGCCGTTGAGGCGTGGCGTTGGTGGGCGTGGGCGGAGGCTGAGAGCACGGGCGTGCCCTTGATTGGCTCACGCGGTCGCCGTCATGGAGCTGTGTTGTGGACGGTGGAGAATTTATGCTTTAAATAAATAGAATTATTAATTTACACGGTCGCCAGCCTAGAAAAGCAAAGAAATCACCGCAGCGCATGTCACTAGCCTAGCACAGGCCAACACCGAAACCTTTAGCAGCGTGCATGTGGATCGTTTCCGAATAATAATAATACCTAAAAAATTAGGATGCAGGTATAGGGTCATTATTCAATTTTCATGCCTAAAAATTAACAAAAAATATAAATCTAAATAAAAATCTAAGTGTGACCACTGTACAATACAGATTATATATCCGAATATTATCAGAAGCTGAGAAGAGCATGAACCAAGTATTCAGAATTTTCACATGAGATTTTACACAGAAATTATATATTAAGTTGCATCACCTCATATTTCAGGTTTTGGACACCTTTTTGAACTTAGATGGTAATATGTACACTTAAAATAAAAAGGATCTAAATGTTGCAATTATTTAATGATGAGAAATAAATATTCTGAACCTCAACCAGAATTTTGTATGCTGAAGTATGACAAGCTGCCGGGCGGAGCCACGCGGTTGCACGTGGGAGCGGGGATTGCGGGGCCGTGCTCTGGGAAGAGGCGGGGCGGGGCGAGAGGGCGACGGGACGGAGTGGACACCGGACGTCCGCAAAACGCGCGATGCATCGCTCTTCAGAGGAGGAGGACGACGTACATGAGAGGTGCAGGGTGGGGGAAAGGGGCAAGGTGGAAGCCTGGTGGGGGCGGCGGAGGTGAAGTCTGGACTGGAATAGTTGAGACGGGCTTGGAACGGGATGGACACGTTGCTTGGATAGTGACGGGGCGTGGACAAGGCGGGTTCCGGGAGGGGATTGATAAATTGATTTACGTTTCCCAACTCAACAGCTACGATCTTGATCATTCTTTTCCGGTAGATGATGTTTCTTCCGCGTTAAATGGCTAGATCCCATGCCGACCTACATTGTCTTGTGGAAGATTTTTCTTTCCTGGTATTTCCCCCATCTTGGCTTTGCCCCACCCGGAACATAAGCTCCCAACTGTCTATGGCTACCGACATGTATGGTAGTACAGAGCATTTAAATGTACATGATAAGGGGTGAGGATAGTGTTGTAGTGTAGTGTGAGTGCGTACATGCGTTTATGTTACGGTAGAGGATAAGGTAAGTAAGAGGAACGTAAGACACCGCGCGGTCCGTGGCCCGTTTGTTAGAGTACCGCTCCGTCATTAGCCTGGTACTGTTCAGAGAAACCACGGTAAATACCGATCAGAGCAGATAGCTGCTAGTATTCTTCTCCAGACAACGGATGGATTCGAGCCATCTATCTAAAGTGTAAAGTCCGCCCCTATCCGTACTCGATCCACAGAGTGGCAACGGGGTGGAAAGAGCGTGTTTGGCGTAGCCGGGGAGTGGCAGGGGAATGGAATTGGCGAAAAGTGACGACTGCTTGAGACGCGACTGAGCCGGACTGGTGGTAAGAGCAGCGAGGATAGCCGTGATGCTGTTCATAGTGTATCTGGAGTAGCCAATGGGAACGGCACCCGATCCACAGGGTGTGAACGGACTGGAAAGAACGTTTCTTTCCAAAACGTATTGCAAATTACCGCAATTGTTTAAACAATATCTTTAAACAATTATTTTAAGTTTCCCAAAACACGAGCATAGTCTTTGCCACACGTCTTTCGATACGCACCCAAAGTTTCACTTCTCTCGGACGGTTACTGTCGGAGTTGGAGGGCGTTGCACTTTGCAACTCAGAAAGTAAAAAACTCACTTTGGCAATGGCCCTCGACGTCAGGAAGAAAGCACGAAAGGGCGTATGGCAGCGTACTGGACTCATCGCCGGTATTCCCTTGGGTGCTCGAGTGCAAATCACAATAATTGCTGTGGAGAGGGATGTAGGCGTGTTTCTCCTGGATTCGTTTCTTCACCCGCTCAGTCTACCACTAACAACTACAAATAAAGAGGGAAAAGGAAAAACAAGGAGAGTGCTAGGGAAGTGAAGTTTGAGGTTAACAGCACTAAATAGCTAAGGGTAAATATTGATGCGAATTGTAAATTGCTCGTCGGTTCAGTTCAGAATTACGTCAATGAAGATACGTATTTTTTTTTAGTTCCGTACTATATCGACGTAAAGCAACCACACACAAGAACGAAAACCCACCCTTACCGGCCGGTGTCTTTTAAAGATTTTAACAATCTGTCTTCCGTTGAGAACAATCGAAACAAGTTAAACATATCAAAAAACGCGTATGACTGCTGCTTTTTCAAGAAAATACATTTCTTATTTTTACTTTTTTTTCTTGAGAAAAGGTATTGAACAAAGTATTGCACGACACTCGGCCAACAACGGACTACGGAAACAACACATTTTAAGAGCGTTTGTTAATCGCTCTTTGTAAGCCGAATGTCACTAATAACTGTAACTGTTAGCTGTATTTGTGCGTTAAAATTCTATTTTGTATGGCACAGAGCACTCGTACGGTCGGTAAGTCCCAAAAACCAGAGAGTAGAAGCTGCTTTAGAACTTTGACAAGCGGAAAAGAGATGTAGAGTTTTTGGATTTTTATGGAGATTAATTTCAAGTTCATTTCCAGTAATAAATTGATAGTAGCAAAAATTACATTGAGAAGGTGTTAGATAACAGACGCAATAAGGTTTCATAATTTTTAAAACTCAAATGAGGCATGAAGTTGATTAGATCACAGAAATCAATGGCCAAAGGTTGACCTTCAGAAGGGGAAATAGGATGGCGAAGAGCTCGGGAAACCGCCAAAGAAGAAAAAGAGCAGCGGCGGAGACGGGTGCGAGCGAGCGCCAGATCGCCGGATAAGCCGAGCAGCGCCAAATGAGCGGCACACGGGTTGCGACACGCGCTTGTCGGCGGCCAGGGGTGGGGGAGTTGGCAACGCGGGGCGGGGGCGGGGGCGGGGGCGGGCCGCGATAGTGCAGATTGATTTACACGGGACCTCGCTAGCGTGCGCCGCGTGGTTAGTTGCCCGCCACGCCGCGCGACATCAAACGGCGCTGCGATCGGCGATAGCCTCCGCGATAGCGCGGCTGCGGCTGACGGCGGTAATTGGACAGTGATACCAACCCCCCCCACTCGCCCCGCCGGTCGCGCGGGGCCTGCGCCTCCCCTCCCTGTCCCCCCATCCCTCCTTCCCCACCCCACCCCACCCACTGTGCAGCCCGCCGCCCCGCGGCTCGTGTTGATAACCTGTTGAAACGGTGCTCGGCGGCGGCGGCGGGGGCGGTAGCATTCAGCTGCAAAAACCCGATTACCAGATAGCGGGGGCGGGGCGGGGCGGGGCGGCGGAGGCGGCAACTAATTTGTCCCGTGCGTGCGCTAAACGCTCTGCAAACAGAGCGGGGGCGGCGGCGGCGGCGGCGGTGGAGGGGCGTCGCGCTGGCGTGCGAGACAGGTGCCCGACGGCGGCGGCGAGGCGAGTGATGGAGGGGAGGTGGTGACGGAGGAGGAGGAGGAGAAGCAGCCCGCGAGAGGGGCTCTGGGGGCAGCAATTCTCCTGGCGGCGATGGAATAGCAACGGCAGGGAGACTTGGAGTACTTGGGCCGGGTATTTAAGTATCATTGCTCGAGGAAAATGTGGAGGCATTGCTAGAGGAAGATGTGAGAATAAAATAGGGGATGTTAGTGACAATATTCCTTCTTCTTGGTATGAAGATCTTCCATAAAAAATCTTGTTGAAAAAAATTAAAATCTCAAAATAATTGGGCCACAAAGAAAAAGTTTAAGTCTATAAGCTTATCTGTATTCAATGCTTGCAGAGATAAAATTGTGATTAATTTAATATAAGTGTTAAACTATTGTATTTTCATTGCTGTACAAGAACAACGACATTTAGTTCTTAAAGGAGAACTCGTCGCATATTACTAAACTATCCATTTCAGAATGTACCGGGAGAAATAGCTCTGGGAATTGACTGCTGTCACTGCAGTCTCTCTGACCGGGAGGTCCTAAGTTCGAGTCCCCACTGTGGCAGGATTGTCGACACTAGCTTGTCAGCTAGGTCGAATTTTAATCGCTGTGTGGAGGATAAATCTAGTGGCCAGATTTTCTGATTAGTAGTTTTCCGTGTTTTTTATTCGACAAACACCACGCTAATGTCCGAGCAGTACCCTAACAAACGGTCCATGGACCACGCGCGATCTTTCCTACCTTTCCCGTGTTCTATCCTCACTCCTTTCAAACACATTAACATGCACTACACTACCAGACATACCTGTTGGGAGCTAAGAGCATGTCTGTGCTGGGGCGGTGAAACACTGGTGAGAGATACCTGGTTGAGGAAACACTCTACCCGACAGTAGGTCGGCGCCGGGTCTCGCCATCCAGCGGGGCAAGATCACCGCCACCTTCCGACCAATAACATGCACTATAATTACTAGAACAATACCCCTAGTAGTTGACGCTGCCGGCATCACTATCTCTTGTCCTCCTTCACTTTTTATGACTGATAAAAGGAGTGCGTTTGCGAAAAGAAGCAATAGATCGGAATGAAGGGGCGGAGCACCATTTGCTCGTCGTCGCCTTATGTTGAGGAGAGGGCAGGGCAGAATGGGGCGCGACACTGGAGGAACTGGCGGTGACGGAAACAACGGCGGTACCTGTAGTGGTGGCGGAAGTGGGGTGGAGATGAAGGCGGAGCTGGTGACAGTGATGGTGACGGTATCGGTGACGGTAACGGAGAAGGTGGAGACTGAAACAGAGGCGAAAGCGAGGTGGAATCCGGAAGTGGAGGTGGAGGTGGAGGTGGAGGTGGAGGCGGAGGCGGAGGTGGAGGCGGAGGCGGAGGCGGAGGCGGAGGCGGAGGCGGAGGCGGAGGCGGAGGCGGAGGCGGAGGCGGAGGCGGAGGCGGAGGCGGAGGCGGTGACGGAGGTGGTGACGGTGGTGGCAGCCGTGGCGATGGCGGAGGGGGAGACAGAGGTGGTGGCGGCGGCGCCGGTGGCGAGGGAGGCGGTAACAGCGGGCAGTGCGCGCGTGAGATGAGCGGCGCTGGCGTGGGGTGGCGGCGGGGGTGGGGGCGTACAGACGCAGACGGAATCGCGCCGGCGGCGGCGGCGGCGGCTGGACAGCCTGCGCCCGACGGCCGCTAATTGCCCGTCAGATCGACGCCACCTGAAAATTAATTAATGTAAATGTCGGCCGCTCCCCCGGCCGTCACGTGATCGATGCCCATGCGCCCTCCGCCGCCCCCGCCGCCGCCCCCGCCCCCGCTGGGCACTCGCTTCTCACGCGTCGGTGTCCTGCCGTCGCGACGCCGGCCCGCGCGTTTACTGGGGATGAACTCAGGACGTCCGAAATGACCGTTTTCACGTGAAACGTCGGGCAGAAGGACGGGGGAATGGAACCGCCCTCCCCGAGTAGTCGCGTCACAAGTATGTTGAAAACTGTAGCTGAACACACAACGCAAAAGTTGGAATTATCTGTACTACTTCCCATTCTGCTTTGTAGTATGCTGAAGTCTTCGTCCTCTGTATTTTTAATGCTGATAAATTTAATATTTGAAGATGGAAAATGTTTTAGCTACTGGATATTGTATTTATTATAGTTGAAATTATCAAGCTACTTTTAAGAAGACGTGTAAGAACGTATAATGTCAATGGTTCAAGGAATTGAAGTTGGGGACGGTTGAGATATTATGTTAAATATACATTCTACTTTCCAATGTTGCTGAATATGTCAAAAAGTGCTATTTTTTATGAGTTTTTTTTAAGGCGAGGTATATTTCTAAGAATTCCTTAGAGTGGGATAAAAGTGTTAAGTAAAAACATAAATAATATGTTTGCATATTAATTGTAAAAGAAATTTGATGAAAAGCATGTAATGTTGAATCACAATTAGGAGTATCATGGAAACGTGGGGAGAACAGCTATAATCGCGAAAATATTACAAACTCTAGGTGGTTAATAGCATACAGATCGGAAAGAATAAACGATTTTAGCTTAAGTGACCATATAATTGTCAATTTTAGGATGCTTTAAAATTGTTGGTATTGGTGCGAGAGAGTGCTGCTAACCTAAGTGATCAGAACAGAATAGTATGTCAACATTAAAAGGTTATATTCAAGCTGATTCAAGTATGGCATGTTAAGCACGCCGTAATAAAACGCGATAGGGATAAACGTTTCTGAATACGTACGTTCAATTTAGAAGTTCGGAAATCCGTGTGAGAGTAAAAAAGAGGTAACGTCTTCGGTCTCTCTGTGATTCTTTTTATCCTCTATCGTGATAGCCCATCACCCGAAATCCTTATTCACACATTTATTTATTTATTTAATAGGTAATTATTACATATACAAATTAAATAATCTGATACAATGTGGCTAAGCTGAAGGTCTTTAATCCATTACAATACCTCGTTCCAACCTTTCGAATTCTGATATTCACCCCAAATGGTCTCTCCATCGCGTCAAAGCCGCGAAAAAGATCCCATAAAGTACGGCTGAGGAAAAATCTGAAGGAGGAAAAGCCTGCCGTCAGAAGACGAGTACATGCTAAACTAGCAGACTTTTAAATCCATGTATTTATTTCATGGCGCAAACTTCACGCATTCTCCTTCCAGAGTGTGGCCTCTTCAGCTCCTGAAATCAAACAGCGCCACAGAGGATCGTCCGACCTTGCTTCTGCACTTACATTTCCGGTACCCACTCCCCATTGCCCCCCAAATGTGTATATTTTATTATTTGACCGTTTTATTATTATCATTAACATTATTATTTTTATTGACTTTTTATTGACTTATTACTGAACCATTGATTAAGACTTATGACTTAAGCTTTATTTACTTAACAGTTTACTAACTGAACTTAAATTACTGATTAACTTATTGTTTGCTTATTAACGTATTTATTTCCTCGCCAGTCTAGGCTCCGCTTATACTAACCATTGCTGTTTCCCAACTCCCTAATTTCCGTTTCCTTATTGGTCCGAACCTTTCCTAGAAATGTTCCTAATTCTTCCATGAAGTGAGATATTTTATCACTTTTACAACACATTTGTTCATGCCTTGTGCTCAGCGGGTGAATCGGCAGTTAAGAAAAAGTAAAATATCCCATTGCAACTACGGTCACCTCATTTATTCATTTATTCAGATAACTCAGCTATCAGAGCGTAAGAGGGTCGAAAACTGATGGAGGGGAAGTGTGAGGGTGACAAAGCGAGAGGTTGAGAAAAAACGAGTGGGGAAATGGTGAGAGGGAGGGAGAGAAAAAAATTGCAAAGAGTAAGGGTGAGATGGGAAGAAAGAAATTTTGTAAAAGACAAGATTATCAATAGGTAAAAGGCTACTGAGAGATTACAATGTCGAGAGGGTTAAACAAGACACAATTGGTGTCACTCAGGAGGGATGACATGGGAAAGTGGAGTGATCCGGATCGCCATAAACGCGTGTTGGCAGTAGAGCGGGGGCACGGATGGGGGAGATCGAATGCGGGGCGACGGTGTAGAGGCAAAAGGGCGGGAAGGTAGTGGTGACGGAGCGCCGTGAGAACGGGCAGGGCAAGGGCGAGGGCGGGGCGGGGAGGAGGACGAGGACGGGAACGGGGCGGAGCGGAGGAGGCAAATGACGGAGAGGAGTTGAGAACGGGACGTGGTGTAGAGGGATTGACAGGTGTCTGGTCTGAGCGGAGTGACAGGGACAGGAGCGGGCGGACGAGGTGGAGCGGCGGCGGGGGCCGGCTAGGGCCGGCACGGAACGGAGTAGAGCAGCGGGGGCGGTCGTCGCGGCCGGAGACGCGCGAGGCACGCGGCTCTTTGTCCGCGCACAATGCCGCCGCCCCCGCCCCCGCCCGGGGCGATCGGGGCGGAGGCGGCGGCGGAGGGGAGCCAAGCGGCTCTTTGTGCGCCGGGGCGACCCGCGCCGATCGCCGCATTTGTCACAGTCGCGCCCACCTCGCGCCGCCTCGCGCGTGCCGACAGAGGGGACGGCGGGGGCGGGGCACAGTGACCTGGTGGCGCTGCCTCGTCCAGAGGGACGCGCGGACGCAGAAGTCGGCGGCGGCATCGATTGCCTCGCCTGTCTCCAAAGGGGACGCACTGCCACCGAGGATGAATTTGTGCGAGAGGAGTATGTGATGGAGGGAATGGCAATAATGTCATAGCGTGCTCCTTAGGAATATTTGAATGCTCATGACAAGTCAAGGAAGGTTAGAAATGTTCAAAAATTGGCCATGCGCTGCCCAATACTAATTATCTGTTCATAAGGAACTTTTATCACTAATATATTTTCAATTACACGAAAAGAAGTAGGCATTTTTTAATATACCGTTATGAGTACTAAAACACCTCATTGTTTTGGACACATCAGGTTATTTGTATTATTATTATTAATATGTCAATGAGATAGTGGAAAATTAGCCATACTTCTAAGTAGATACAATCGTACAACTTTAACACGGAGGATTTTTAAAGTTTGGATTGTCAGTCTGTGCATGACTACAATACATAGGTAGAGGATATCTAGGAAGGAACACACAGGAGATGGAAGGCGATTCTTTACGAGACGCACTAACATGATTTTGGAGCACTAAGTATTATCCCCTGTGATGTTTCACTTTAAGGACATTTAATTTAATTATTATTTTCTCGCTTTACTTCGAAACGAGAGAAAGACTGCAGATTCTGGATTGACAGATTGTTAATGATTCAGAGCACGTCAACTACGCAAGTCATTATTCCCGTAAGTGTGGTGGATGTTTTTTACTCAGGAGGTGGCAGTGGTGTTCCCCGCTTTACGGCAAGGTCCGACGCCGACCTACCGTCGGCTAGCAGGGTTTCCCCAAAGAGGTATCTCCCACCATCGGGGGACCTCCATAGCCCTCCCCTTCTCCTCCATATAAGGTCAGCGCGCTATCCGTTTGGCAGCAGTATGCTCTGAAGAAGGCCACAATACGCTGGCCGAAACGTTAGCCACCATGTCAGTGACGCGGCTCGTCCCGGATAGCCGAGACAACACAGCCGGGAAAATCTCTGCCGACCGGTATTATGGCATGTGTAGTGCATTTAAGTGTGTGTGTAATGGGTGAGGACAGAGCAAGGAATGGAAAGGAAAGATCGCGCGCAGTCCGTGGTCCGTTTGTTAGGGTACTGCTTCTGCATTTGCCTGGTGACGTCAGGAGAAACAACGTAAAACTACCGATCAGAGCAGCCGGTCGCTGGAATTCTCCTCCAAACAGACTGAATTCGACCTAGGTGACAAACCAGTCTCGAAAATCCTGCCACTGTCGGGACTCGAACTTAGGATCTCCCTGTCAAAGAAACTACACTGACATCAGTTGATGACCTGAGCAGCTCTCCCGGTGCTGCTTCTGGAATGGCGGGGGAAATTTGGTAAGGATCGTGACATGGAGAACGGTGAGAATACAATCGTTACTGGGGTTACTGGATACCTACAGTTTACGAGGTTACTGGATACCTACAGTTTAGGGTTTTCTTAGAATTAATTTACAACGAAATCCTTATTTTTGGGACACCCACGCCCACCCCCATTTGCACAAAAGAGTAGGGCGCATGATTTAATCAGGCAAAGCAAGACGGCACTCCGATACAATTCTTTCGAATTTAACGGATGGAACGCTACCTCACCTGTGTAGGTGTAGGAAAGATAGTTCCCGCGGGAAGTTATGTTGGCGAAAAGTGACATTCAGATTCGAAACTTTAAATGGTAAACTATTTTCGGTAATTTCTGCTCTTCGGAGAGAATGGGGGAATTGCCGCCGCTGCTGTTGCCGGATGATCGCTGAGTGCAAAATTAAAACGCATCACTCCAGCAGCAGTATATTATCGCTGAGCAGGTACTCCACAAATATTTAAACATTCGCGCCCTTCATTTTGGAGCCCAGCTCTAGTACACGATACTGTGTGACGGGTACCTCTGTTGATCGCCATCTTCGAAAGCTGCCTAGGTCACATCGGTAGAAGCGGCGTGTGTAAATTGGGGACCAGAAGGAAAATAAGAATTTAACTAATATGTCAATTGGGGACCGACCCAGTGAAGGGCGTACGTCATTTGGGCAGACTATGTCATCCCCTTCCAGGTGAAAGTGGAAGGTGACACTTTATTTTCGAAGAACATTTACATTGCCATTATTTTAAAAACACTGGTCGCTTCCCAAATTTTCCAGACTTATTACTGGCATATTTCTTTCAAGATATGATCCATTTTTTTCGGGGTAATACGGTTTTCATTCAATTGAACTATTCGTTGATTGAATGAATTTTGCTTATCTTGTAATTATTATTTTCTTCCGTTTTCTCAGCTAATATTCTGTCAGAACGCAGAACATGAAATGTTCGCAGAACATGAAATGTTTACGTTCTTCTAGTGCTTTCTTTGCTTTTCAATTCTGAGAGTCTGGAGGATTTTCAATAAGATCGAAGAAAATGCTGGAAACAGCGCAACAGCGGCGGCCCCCTTAACGCGCTTACGTGCTCAATCAGTCCTTTTCCTTACCTGGGTCGGTTTGGACCGCAATTTACGTGTAGAATTAGAAGTTTCGAGAGAAAGGATGGAGGAATTCTTTGGTGCCCAATTTGCACACGGTTATTATCCAACAGCGAGGTCGCTTACCGATGCTTACACAACCGCCGTCGCCCGCCCCTTTGTCGCCTACCTACCTGCACGCTGGGGCAGTGAACAAAACTATTCAGTGACGACCGCTACATAGGGCACTAAATGGGCGTGACAACACCAACGACCAATGACAGACCAAGGATCAAGAGTAATTGCGTAACACTGGTAGTATTAGTTCCTTGCTATGTAACCCTATGTATCGGTTAATCGTAATTAATTCATTTAATTATATTATCATGAATCCGAAGTGGGTAAAAGTTCTCCTATACATGTGTGTTTTACACATTCTTCTTTCACGCATCCTAAGACGTCAGAAAGGCAGTGCTAGTTTCGTTAATAATCCTCCATCCTCGTCATAATTAGCCAAGCAAACACATTTGAAAGTTTAAAAAATTTAAATATTTTAAAAGAAACTGAAACCTGTGCCGTTTTTTGTGTCCTTTTACATCATCTGTAGAACAGTTTAAACAAACAAATAAATTGGAGCCCCTTTTGAGTCAAGAATGTAAATGTTCTTCAAATTTTAGGGCCGCAATACAAGCCAGATCACATAAGAAATACAAATTTTCCGAAACTGCTACTTATGGTATAGCTGCTAGCGTTATACGCAGTCAGATGGACACGTTGTAGTGCGTTTGCAATTTTTAGAAATCAAGGACACTCAAAACGTGGATGCTGATGATACAACTTGTTAGAGAAGTATATGGAAACAAAAAAGTTCCTCTTTGCCGGTATCAGGGACGCCTGGAGAGGCCGCAGCGGCTTCGGAGGGAGCACGCAACACGCGACCACCAGCGCTCTCTCCTTTCTTGGCCGAGTCCTCGAGAGTCACGTCTCGTAGCGACGCCGGAAGTGCTTCTTCGCAAGCATCGATAGCTTGGCGACCAATCGACTTCGTCGTCTTCTTCCTCGACGGTTCCCTCATGGCCCACTCCTCGCTCCAAAATCGGGAGGTCTTCTTCGATGAGGCCTAGCGAAGAATCGACTGCGTCGCCTTCTTCGTTGGTCGACTCCTTCCGAGTTCCTTTCTCAAAATTCGGAAAGGTTTCTTCGTCATGTTCGGTGAGGCTTTGAGATAAATCATGATTCAGGTTTATGTTCAATTCCTTTGTTTTGATTTCATTTAAATTGTATTTTGCCTCCAATTCAATGTTTAAGTCAGTTGCATCTGTTTTTTCACTGCATGTTTCATCATTTTGGTTGACTTTGCTGTCATTGCATTGTATCAAATTATTTGTAATCCTGTTAACATTGCAAATGTTTTGTCTTCTCCGCTCTCTTGAGCCAAATATGAGTTTTCTTTCTCTTCACGACAGTGTGTTTGCTTAATTAAGGGCTCGCGATGAGCCTGTGCTCCATCCTCTGGTGCGTGTTGGAGAGAAACTCTAAGCTCTGGACGCGCGTCCCAGTCATCATCAACTATTTGCAGCATGCCTCTGCATACTGTTCATTGCAGAAAGGCTATCTTGCATTTCGATATGATTTGCTTTGTCAGTTTCTACCAGCTTTTCATTTTTCAATTCGGTTCCATCTATCTCAGCACATATTTTGGCAGCTTTCTTTTGCTCATCATCACCTCTTTGACCTATCAATGTTGCGTTTAGCTTTTCAGGGCATTTATTGTTTTTCAGTCCGCCGGAAGAAACGGTTATTGATTTTTCTCTGTTGCTGACATACTTTAATACTATATTATTGTTGGATCTTTTTTTACCTCGAGCATTACAAGTATTGACGTCATATGGTTTGTATCTATGAGTGTAAAAATTGGATTTGGTGATGCGGTAATTCTTATTTTGTTGATTCCAAGCATCTTCATACAAGAGATCTTGAATCATTGACGGTTCCTGGTCAATATCTCCAGATGGGAAATACATGTGGTCACCATAGTTCCACGGTTGGCCATTCGCAGTGGAAGGTTGTGGCTCGTACGTTATGTAAACGCACGGGTGATATTGAATAACAATCACTTCCTCTGCGACATCTTCAGTGAACAGGAAAGTCCCCTCATGCCATTGCACTCTCCGAGATAGAAAGAAACGTCTCTGCTCAAATGCATAGTCATTGAAACTGACAAATTAATGAAAATTTGCAGGAAGTCTTAGCGAAATTGCAGGATGGAAATCAGGAAACGTAATAGAACACACAAAAAAAACAATAAAATGGTATCAGTTTTAACAGTAATGATTTTAAAAGTAATTGTAGTTTATTTCTTTAAATATGCGTACTTTATTTACTATATTAAAAAATTCAAGAGGAATACTTAATTGTAAAGAGAAAAAATTCATATAAATACTAAAAATACAAATAAATGTTACGGAACGGAGAACACAAACACTTAAATTACAAAATATAATATTACGTTATACGTGCACTATTTCCCCCTAACAACACCGTTCTCATCATATCCCTTCGATATCTAATCATTTCTACATTAATTCTCCGTTAATCCCTGACGAAATACGACAATACGAAACTTAAAAAAGTTGCGAGAAAGTATGTACCGTTGCAACACCACTATTCTTTGTGATCTACTTTTAATTTGTATACAGTATGTGCCTGTCTCTATTAAGGTTATAAGGCATTTCATGAATGCCTTGAGACTTTCTATGAATGTTGCGATTTAGAGGCCTTACGGAAAGCATAAGGTTGTGCTATCTTTCTGCGTTAAATTAATAATTCCCGCGCGGTCTTTCCTTCCCATTTCTTGTTCTATCCCACCTCTTAGTTCAACACTCATTTACACACACTACACTTCCCCACATGCCGGGAGCCTAGAGCTTGTGCGAGCTGGGGAGGTGCCCCGCTAGTGGGAGATACCTGGTAGGGTGAAACCCCGACAGTCGACGTTAGGTAGGTGCTGTATCTCACTATCTACTGACGTAAGATCACGGCCACCTCCTGAGCGAAAAACAAACACTACATTAACAGGAATAATGACCTTAGGAGGTTGTGCTATCTTTCTGCGTTATACTAATAATTCCCGCACGCGGTCTTTCCTTCCCATTCCTTGTCCTATCCCACCTCTTACGTCGACACTCATTTACATGCACTTCACTACCACACATGCAGGAGGAGTTGACGTGCCCGTAATCACTAGTAATCAATCCACGAAAAAAAGCTCAGGTGGCGCGTTCCTCCGCGTGCGAGGCGGAGAGCGCTCCACGGCCACCGGTCCGTCAGACCCGCGCGGCCCGCCCCCGCCCCGCTGCGCCGCGACCCAACGGCGCCGCCGCCGCCGCCGCCGCCGCCGCCGCCTCGCCCGCCGAGATAACGCGAGGGCCGTAAAGGGAGGCGAACTTCGCCCGCGGCGCCCGGGCTAGTTAGCAAGTTCGGCCAAATGATTTTATGGGCGCCCAATAAACATCGTAGCGGCGGCGGCGGCGGCGGCGGAGGCGCAGCGGCGAGCTGGCGCCAAGACACGGCCCTTCCGCCCTTATCGCACGCCGATTGTGTGGGCGAGGTTTGCATGCCCCTTCGCCGCCGCCGCCGCCACCGCCGCTGCCGCCTGCGCTATCTCCGGAGCCGCGAGAGGGAGAAACTTGCTTAGAACGGCCCCGCTGTGGCCTCCGGATCGGCGGCGGCGGGAGAAGTGACAAGCAGTGACTATGGTGACGGTGACGAGGTGGGGGTGGAGTTGGTGGTGGAGTTGGTGGTGGAGTTGGTGGTGGCGGCGGAGGAGGCTACGTGAGAGAGTTGGAAGCGGGGGCATATGCGTAAGTGGATGTGGAGGAGGAGTTGACGGCAATAAGGGACACAGCGCTAGCGCAAGTGGAGGCGTAAGCTTAGGCGGAGAAAAGGAGGTGAAGGTAGAGATGGAGTCGGAAGTGGTAACAGCGTTGGAGGTGGATGCGAAGTCAAAGGAAGAGGCGGTGGTGATTGTGGAGGTGAACACGGAGGGGAAGATAAAGGAGGAGGCGGGTGCGGAGGCGAAGGTGGAGACGAAGGCGGAGGAGAGGACTAGCCGGTGGATGAGGCGGAAGTGTAACTAAAAAGTGGGGAAGAAATGTGAAGGCGAACGGGCAGGCGTGGACGGGTGCGGAGGTGGTGGCGTGGACGAAAACGGATAAGTAGAGGAAGCGCCGTAGGGGCGGAGGCGGGGGGCGGTGGCGGCAGTGAAACGGCGAGGGAGGCTGCGGCGGCGTCGGTTGCGGCATCTTACCTCGCAACCCTTCCGGTCTTATCTGCGGGCGCTTACCCGCCGTTAATGCGCCTCGGGGAACGATCTTGATTAACCGCGCTGGGAGGCCGCGGCTGGGTCGCCGCCCGCGACGCTCCACCATACGAGCACACACGAGGAGCGGGGGCGAGCAGGCGGAGCGGGGAAGGCGGGGCGGCAAGTGCATCGCGGACTGAGCGGGGCGGGGCGCTGCGCGGGCGTGGCGAGACGTGGCGAGGCGGGGAGAGGCGGGGGAGAGGCTGGGCGGCGGAGCGGAGTGGAGCGGGGAGGGGAGGAGCGGGGGCAAGGGTAGGGTGGGATGAGGCGAGGCGTGGCGTGGCGTGGCGTGGCGGAGCGGAGCGGGGAGAGGTGGGGCGGCGCAGCGTGGTTGGGGGCGGCAGGAGACAAAGGCAGTGTGGAAATGCGGCGAACACGATCATGGCGGAATTGAGGGCGGTGGTTTCGACTGCGACGGATGATCCAGTGTGGGAAGAAATGTGTGGTACATAAGACAAAGGATTTGAGTCTAATAAAACAAGTCTTACAAAACGAGGAAACTAGCTATGTCCTCTTTAGGTGATATTTGTCTTATATTTCCTAGGAACAATCAGTTAAGTGTGATATGCAGAAAATTAAGTACTATAATACATTTGTATCATTCCTTCAATTGCCACTAATCTTGCACTTTTAGACTTCACTTTACATCCTTCGCCTATACAGATAATGTCTCCTATATAAATTATGAGCTTTCCTTTTTCCTATCAACCATAGAAATACTTATTTTGAAAGTAAAAATGTTGATACAGAATGGAGACAACTGATGCATTGAATATGGCTGGTAATTAATTGAAAAAACAGACGATTATGGAAAATGTCAATTTCATTAAAATCAGAACGTGAAGGTTTTGATACGAATGTAATAAAAATAAATGTGAGTGATTGAAAGATTAACTATCAGGAGATGAATCTAGCTAAATAAGTGTTAGATTTGGCATTAATGGGAAAGATATTCAATTTGTGATTGAGGCTCACTGTCTTCGCTCTAAATTTGTTTAATTTAGTACTTCACAAAAGAAGATTAGCACGACGAGGAATGAACAAGAGACGATAAGGACGCTCAGAGCGATGGGAAAGAGCGGGCGAAGTATTGACAGCGGCGGCTCAATCTCAAAGCGCCGCGTCGTGGGGGTTGTGGCGGAGGCGACGCTGACGGCTAGAGCGACCCGGAAGCTCCGGAGAATGTGGCTGTGCGAGCGGCAGATGCAAAGGCAGTGGCGGCGGCGGCGGCGGCGACGACCGCCGTCACAGTTATGTGCGCTATGTGTCTTTGCGACCGCGGCGGCGGGCGATGCGTGTTGACAGAGCCTGCGGGCGCTCGCCCTTTCGACTCTCTCTCTGCCCTCCCTCGCGCGCCCCGCCCCCACCCCGTCACACCGCGGCGCTGGGTTTCGGCCAGTCAGCCGCCCCCCGCCGCCGGACTAACAACTTGCTTCGGCTTTCGCCCTCCCGCTGTCAACCCCTCAGCCGTTGTCCCCTCTTCCATCCCTTCGCCCTTTTGCCCAGTCCTTTTCCTTCCAACACACCTCCCTCATCCTCTCTTTCCTTCATTCATCATTGTTTTAGCCCACTCGTTCTTACCTCTTCGATCACTTCACCCCTCCTTCCCTTCATTTCCCCCCCTTCACATCCTTCATCCCTCACCTCCTCCTACTCCTCCTCAAAAGTCGCCAAACTCCTCTCCTCCTCCACCATCTATCCCATCGTCCATCAATCCGTCCTTCGTCCGTCCCTTCGCCCGCTCCTTCTCAATTCCTCCGTCCTATCATTCCTCCACTGTTTTCCTTTCTCTCTCTCCCTCTTTTCCTTCACCTCCTCCTTTTCGTTTTATACCACTTTCTTACTTTCCCCGTTTTCACTTCATTCCCCTTCTCCTCAATCTCTTCTTTTGAATTCCCCTCCTATTCACATCATCCCCGCACTAACCATCTTGATATCATCCCTCTTTACATCTCCATCCTCGTCTCCACAACCCATTCTCCTCAATCCTTCATCCCTATCCTCCTTCTCCCCATGCCTTGTCTGCTTCACATTTCCCATCACTTTCTCCTCCTGTCATCTCCCGTTTCTCTAAATCTCTCTTCCCCTCACCCTATTTCTTCTCATCCCCCCTTGTACCTTTCCTCTGCCCCCGCACACTTCGTCTATCCTCCCCCTCCGCCGCTGCTGCTGAGGACACCCAACTGCTGGGAGCGTCCTCAGAACCCTGCCTCTCTGCGCAGTAATGCTAGCTCACCCCTGTCTCAACCTCCCCCGATCTCATTGCGATGTTGAGTCCGTCGTCTAAGAGGCAGTCAAATGAGTACATTGTCCCTTCCATTAAGTCGCTCTCTAACAGGTTCCACGAGTTAATTGGTAATTTCGGTTAATCTCGTGGTTGAACTGATGAATTAATTTCATAATTTAAGAACAGAGCTCTTAAGTACAATCGTTACTATATTTTACCTCAATAGAAAAATTTGATAATCGTATTGCATTTGAATCTTCGTTCATTTAGAATGGTCTCATATCTTTTCCCCTCCCTGTGTCAATGTAAATCGGATACATTATAATACATTTATAAAATTTCATCAATGAGAAAGTAAATTTTAGTAATTTATGTGTGATTAATTTGTCTTTTAATGGCATCTTACTCAAGCATTTATTCCTCAGACATTAAAGTAAATGAAGTATTTTGCTCAAAATATTCAAATTGCACCCAAGGTATTTTCTTAACACTTAAGAAAGGTTTAATTCTTCCCTATCAACTTGCAAAACTATCTCGTATAATAAATTAGAACAGTATTCATTTCCTTTAAAGGTTCACATTTATTAACATTCACAATAGTGTTTTTGACATTCAAAATAAGTTATTTCTTAATTTGTAATAACTTTCTAATCTTACTATTGAGCAATTCTTCCAACTCTTGGTACATTTTCGTTGTTATCACAGTACTACCATATTACGCAGAATGTGAAAGAGCATCTTGGGTGAATATCAGGTGCTGATAAATGTAGAGTATGGTATTGTAATGGCTCGAATTACACATAGTAGCACTTAATATGAAAATCATTAGCAATAGCTTGCCTACCAATTGAAATAACCAATGTAATGTACGTACTGGGTAATCTGTACAGTCTTGTCTTAACATATTAAAGAACGCATTTCTGTGCTTATATATAATGAGACTTTTTTAAATTGTCTAAATCAATCTTCAAGCTCTTATAGGCTTGTTACGAATCCCGTAAAATGATAATTCTGCTAACTCTGTGGAACACTAGTAAAGAGAATCGAAATTCGTACAAGCTATATGACCGAAAAATGTGCTATCTTCCGGAACTTCTTCTCCTCCCCCACCTGAGGAAACTTTATGTGCGCGACCGGGATGAGAAGTTGAGCCTGTTTGGCCGTTAGCGGTGGAATAGCCGGGAGCGCCACACAATATCGTGGATCAGGACAGATGGCGGCGCCTAACCAGGACGCATGGCCCGCGCCGCGACGCCGCCCCCCGCGACGCCAGATGCGGCCCGCGCCAGCCCACTTTCGATACGACCGCCCCCCGCCCCCGCCCCGGCCCCAGCCCCCGCCCGAGCCCCCGCTCCGGCCCCCGCCCCGGCGCCCGCCCCCGCCCCGGCCCCCGCCCCTGCCCCCGCCCCTGCCCCCGCTCCGGCCCCCGCCCCTGCCCCCGCCCCGGCCCCCCGCCCCGGCCCCCGCCCCGGCCCCCGCCCCGGCCCCCGCCCCTGCCCCCGCTCCGGCCCCCGCCCCCGGCCCCCGCCCCTGCCCCCCGCTCCGGGCCCCCGCCCCTGCCCCCCGCCCCTGCCCCCGCCCCTGCCCCCGCCCCTGCCCCCGCCCCTGCCCCCGCCCCTGCCCCCGCCCCGGCCCCCGCCCCGGCCCCCGCCCCGGCCCCCGCCCCTGCCCCCCGCCCCTGCCACCGCCCCTGCCCCCGCTCCGGCCCCCGCCCCGGCCCCCGCCCCGGCCCCCGCCCCGGCCCCCGCCCCCGGCCCCCGCCCCCGCCCCTCCTCCGCCCCCGCCCCCGCCCGTGCCCCCGTCCTCGCCCCACCCCCGCCCTGCCTCACCCCCGCCCCGCCCCCCGCCCCCGCCCCCGCCCCCGCCCCCGCCCCCGTCCCCGCCGCGCGCCGGTCCCGCGAAAGCGAAAAACCTCCGACGAAAGCAAGACGTCACCTTTAGCAGCGCTGCTTGCTCGCGTCGAGGAGGTGTGATGCACGCTTGCGTCTGGGTTTGTAACAGCCATCAGTGTTTTAGGTACTATTTCTTTAATATTTACCGAGCAAGGTGGCTCAGGGCGTAGCGTGCTGACTTCGCTTTCGGGAGGCCTGGGTTTGATCCCTAGCCCGGCCATCGTGACTGTGATTTTCGTGGTTTCCCTCGGTCATCCAGGTGAATGCTGGGATGGGTCTACTCCAAGGCCACGATCGCGAAATAGGCGTCGCTAGCCGAATTCGTTAACTACGTGAAGTCACGAAGGTTACGCGAATTCGAGACATCGCGAGTTCCTGGTTGGGTATCCGACTAGGAAATCCGAGATCTAACGGCGCCTAGGACAATTGCCGTTCACCGGGCATATAATGGTTAAATTCAAATACAAATACTTAAATATTTGTAGGAGCTTCGTCGTACAGGAGAATCATAAGCAACAAATAAGCGTGAAGAGAATACACGATTCGTGAAGTGAATGCAGAACACACTGCATTGTACTAAGAAGATGATCATTATTTTTGTTTTAATTCTGCTTCTTCACCTACTCTTTACCCCATTCTTTCTTTTTCTTATTCTTCAGTTGTATGGGTCTGTGCAACAGCAGTTTGCTTATGAACTAATTGTATAAGCATTATCATACTCGTATGTTAATATTACAAAATATGTTATTGTGCACCATTATGAGGTACGGAGATGTGCAAATTATTAGACCAATTGCATTAAACCAATCAATATTATCAAAAGCATATGTTTACAGAATATTTTGTTTAGTTCGCTTTGTGGCCCGAGATGTGTAGCGCCATGTCAGTTCAGGGTACTGACAGGATGCACCACACCCTTGAATTAGCACCAATACAAACAATAAACGTTCATCCGAATTACAGAAGTAATTTCCTCACAACGATTTTGTCTTTAAGTATTATGATGCATCATGTTATTCGGAAAAGTCTCTAACAATATTTCTTGAAATTAATGTAAATACATCAGGTAAAAATCATCTGGAAACGTAAATTCTATGAGAATCTGAAGTAAATATGGCTATCAAACATTGGTATCTAACAATTCAAAGACGTCTAAGAAACAGGGACACAAGTATTGATCCCATGATACGATAAATGTGCCAATTATGGTGGTGATTTTGTGAAAAAATAAGGAAGGAAAAATAGAGCAACAAGGGTTGAATCTTCTACATATAAGATTTCCCGTGACTTTTTTTTTTTCGTTTTATGGACGACCTTGAGAGACTTACATCCCGAACGTGTCTCATTGTGCAGTAGAGTTCCGATAATGAGAAGCGATTAAAACTGAGACTTGGGGTACCTCGGATTACAAAAAAATCAGATTAGCAGAAATATAACGGAATTTTCAACCACAATGTATATCGATGTGAAATTTAAGGTGTAGATACTATTAAAATTACAGATACATGAATGAAAACAAACCGGTCAAAACAATGTAGCAGACACTGACACTAGCACCAACTGCCTATCGACTTACGACGCAGTGTGGCCAATCCGTCAAGAGCCAGCACTTGATTATGGTCGCTGGTTTGGCAACTTGACGCACATCATGTTTTTTTTTCATCTCGGATCAGTGCCGGCGATAAATATGAGCAGACTAGGCAATCGACTAGTGCCCTACAGGTCAAGTATGATGGCCATCGTCCGATTATGATCGCTAAATGTTCAGAACAAAACTTAAATGCTACAAGAAAATGATTTTGTATTAATTATTTACAATATTAGTCAACAGAGCATCAAAAATACTACTGATGTAACTACAAAGGACGACGCGAGTTGCAAATGGCGTATACCGGAATTAGGCACGCGCACAATACGCTGGCTAGTCATACAATGAAATACAGAGTTTTAGAAACGATAAGTGAGGGGAAGGGGTGGGGAAAGTTTTAGGCCCTAGCTGCGTCGTCTGACAGACGACGCCGTAGTAATCGAGGGTTATACGCTATATGTACTGATTGATTATTTTTATTCTGCATACATCAGCAGCTATGGTCATTGATTGTGTGTAGTGCGTGTTACACCCAGGGAGACGGCGGTGCCCCCCCCCCTGCCCAGAGCGCCCCTGCCGGCACTAGCTCCTAGCTCCCGACTCGTCTTCTGATGTTTGTGGAAAGGGACGAGTATGACAAAAGAAAGATCAAGCGCGGTCTGCGAATGATTTGTTTGGGTATTATTACGACATTGGCCAGGCATGGATGGGAGAACCCACGGAAAACTACCGGTCAGAGCAGCAAGCTGCAAAGTTTCTCCTGCACACAGCAACCCCATTCCGCCTAGCCATTTAGTTCGTGTCGAAAAGTCGCCACCGTCGGGATTGGAACCCCAGGACCTTCGAGCCGGAGCCTTTGCAGTTGCAATAGTTGCCTTCAGTCATTTTGATAGATCCCGAATTATTATATTTTATAATATTTATTTTAAAGAAAACTTTTAATTCTAAACATATCATATTATATTTTATTTGTAATGTTTTAATGTTATGATGCTGTAATATTATCTTTATCGTGTGAAATTCCATTCAGGCAAAATATTGAGATTGGTTTTCATGGAGTTTAGAAAGGGCTCATAGTATACAAATCTAAAAATTCCACAAATATTGAAGTGGCAGTTGTTGTTAAAATATTTTTCAAAAGGATATTACCCCAATTTGCTTTTTGATACCTCTATTGTGAGTTTACCATCTCGAGGATTTGGAGACCAATTCTGCGAAACATGATGATAATTGCTAGCGGTTTTTCATATAATGTGATGGATATGTGAATTATGTCTCCACTACCAGTTATCATTACTAACTAATGAGTGAACTGACACATTCATTTCACAATTACCAAGATGATAACAATGTTTAAGCTCATTGCCCCGTATTTTCCGTTTCCATTCATAACATATAGTTTTATATGGAAATATTTACATATTTGATGAGACACAATTGAGAGAGTACTTTAAATACAATACATGTATCTATGCTGAGTTCGTATTTAATGAGAAGAATACGTCATTTGAAGTATTTGTTTTGTTTTCTTACTTTTAGCCCGTGCCTGTGTTTATCCTTGGGTTCTAGTTTCTCTTTGCTTTGCTTTGCTTCACATTTGGCTCCCTCCGCGTCATCGCAGGTCCTCGCTTCCTAGAGGACTGCTGAAAGATGCCGTGGTGGAGGTTGGGCAGAAGCACTTCGTTGTCGGCGGGAACGTAAGCTTCGGAATTGAGACAAATGTTTCAAATTATTAGAGGTTTTACACCCTTTTGGCTTTACACGCGGTCAATAAAGAACCCCCAGGAGTGTGTTACGTTGGCTGGGAGGTCGTATTTTATCCTCGAACGACTATAATGCTTAAAATCGTGGACGCGGCAAATAAAAGAATGGGCCGTGAAGCAACCTTTTGGTTGACAAGGTAATTTACTTTATCAAATTTTGTCCCGGGGACACAAATCTTTTCGGCGTATTTAGTATTGTTGTAATACAGACACCATACTTTATTACCACTCTGTGCCTCTTTTTATTCAGCTTCAAGCGATACAATACGAACGGAAGAGTAGATCATATCAAGTGTGGATTTCATACGTATAGAACCAAGTGTAGTAAGAAGCTTTCCTACAATTTATGAGACGTTTCGTTTTCACCAAATCTTTCAAAATATTCCTAATCAACATAAATTATGAAATTAGTGAAAGTAAGAATGTAAGTAAGTGAGTGAATGTAGTAAGAATGAAAAAATAAGTGTAAAATGTTAAACATTTTAGTCCCATTAAACCTGTTCAATCAAGCAAAATATCTGTGGTCCAAATGCGTAAGCTGTTGCAGATACAAAATAAACGAGTAATGCTCCACAAATACATATAAAGTACTATTAGTCTTCCTTTACGTACTGGAAAACAAGTGAAGTATATTTGTAATGTGTGATCCAAACTTGTTATTACGTACTCAATTTAAACACAGTGATCTACGATATACTGCATAAAAATTGTAATACACAACTGAAACCATTATTATATAGACCCTGGTTAATAAAATAATTACTAGATTCTGGCAGTTGATTGACATTTTAACAATAGTGCTGCTTCACTGCTACGTAGCTGCTTTAGCATAGCTACAATAGAAGAGTGGTCAGTCCAATGTAGGCAGTGATCTAACTTCGGAAATTTTCTTGTAAAGAAAAATAAGTTCATTGCGAAAAAAAATTTGAATATTTAAATTGGTTTAAAGAATTTATTTAATTTCGTAGTGAGTTGGTCGTAAATCATGGCAATAAATTTAATCAGCACATATATTGCTTTTTGCGAAGTTCGTATTCCTAAGTAACATAAGTACTTAATTGAAAATCATGATTACATTTTAATGAAGATTAACTAATGGAGGTTTGTACACAGGGAAACACTTGTGAGTACCTCACGTTGTATCAATTGCCTTAATTTGCCAAAACTAAAAAAAATGCAGACAATGAAGCAAAAAAAAAGTATTTAATATTCAACTTAATTAAAATTTATGTTTTTTATGTATATATTTCCTTTTCAAAAGAAATTTTTTTGGTACATTCTGTCCCCATAATCAGCAAAGTATTCCTATGAGAACTGCCTAGAATATCCAAGCTTCTTAGAGAGAAATATTAGTTGACGCTAAATGCATACGCAGCAAACGTAAATTGCGTAATCATCATTCCATTTCGTTTTTTCTGGTCTTCCAAAGTCGTAGATCTATCTTTTTTATTCCGCAAAGAAACAATGAGTCGACCGGTGGCGGTTACCCACCGGATCTCTCTAATCAGTGCGCGCTGCAGGAAGAGCTGCACTTCCCTCCTGCGATCAGTCCCTTGAGCAACTGGCAGGAGACATGGACGAGCGGTCTGCGCTTCAGCAACAGTCAAAAGCACTAGAAATTGAAGCATCTTCCATTCAAGCAGGATGTAACCCTGATGGTTCGCAAGAACGTAGTTGTACCGAGACACTTATGAGACAAAGCCGTGGCTTTGATGTACCGGAAGAATTGGATGATGATGCTCAGAAGGCGGGAGGTCAAGAAAAGACAGAAGGTTCAAAAACGTCGACCAGGTAGTGAATTTTCAATTGTTTTTAGAAGAACGACAATTTTCCAATTCATCTCACGATCCATGCACGAAATGGACATCCAACTGATATTTACAAGCAAATGAACGAATTTCAAACATGCAAAAGATAATGGATCTGACAAGTATGATATAACACACTCATGTAAATCGTTATTCCAAATAAATGAACAAGTGTTTGTACATTTTCGTGTATTCTTTAAGATGTGTTTATGTGAAGTGTCATGTTTGAAATAAATTGAGTTTGTAACCGGTATTTTTGTTAGTCTTTTTTATCTAATAGAAATCAATGATATTCTTTTAACATTTTGTGTATCATTCAAGTGCAGTATAATTGTTGGCAAACAATTTGCAAACAAATATTATTAAGATAGTTTCAGACAGCATGATTTTCTTCAAGTATTTTTGAAAGTAAATGCGTTTTGTAATGTAATATTTAGTCAACTAATTCAAACGTTCGTGTAAAAAATCATGATAACCCAAACGGAAACTCTTTCGAACTGAAAGCGAGTGAATAATTTGATGAGAGGTCGAAATCAGCACTTACCAGGGGCATTACATAACATCCTCTTTCGGAAGTTCATACGAACAGAAAAAGAGATGCCATAACAAAATATATTTCTGAAAATCAATAATCATTTAATCTTTCTAAGAAATTGTACAGAAATCGAACAGTACGTCGAACTCATAAATTATTATTGCTTATAAGATTCTGCTGTGTTTCTATTTCCGCCCCGGTTACACGGTTATTATACCAAATAAAAATTCAACGTAATTTGATAGAAAATTAAGTCAACATCAACACACTCTTAACATACACTTTACCTCACGATTAGTCACCTGATACAAAGAAAAGTATGTATCTTACACATTGATAACCCAATTTATTGGTTTCGAAGCATGTGTCCTTTTGTTTTTAGAAAGCATAAATTATCTGTAGCTTATTACGTTCAGTTATTTTTTATCTCCAGGGTGTACATTATGCACTGAAGAAGTAATGCAGTTCAAATTCGGTTATTTACCATCTAAGAAAGTGGTGAGAACATGACTCAATCCTAACAAACCACGTGCAGATGCAAGATGATGTTTTACGTCTCTTGAAAGAATGAGGTGCAATAAACAGGTTTTAGTAGCAAACACCTCATGTTCGAGAAACAGAGTTATACTGTGATAATGTGTATCCAGATTATCCACTCAATATTTTACTGAAAATGTCAAAAAATATATTTGTCATTTGTTGCAAATGCTAAAGCCTCAGTAGAAAATTCTGGTATCGGAACACAGGAGGGATAAATTGTTTATAGCTCAACATGACTATAATATGTTTTTCACGAAAGTTGTGCATTACTTTTCGTTCAGGTAAATCGGAAGTTAATGGTGTCATGGTTACTAAGAAGTTTTTTATTTGTATTTTATTAGTTCATTAAATTAATCAATGAAATTATTATTTCAGTTCAAATTGTTTACGATAGATATCTACTTTTATAGTCAACGCAATTTTTCAACCAAAGTATTTTGACAGTAAGTAGTTCACTAACCAAAAGTTCCTCACTTTTAACAGAATTTATATTAAAGAGAATAGTATTATGATGACCTGCACTTTCACTAGCACACTTACTACAGCAAATATACACTTTCACTACATGTTACCATGAACAATTTGAAATACAAATAAACACATTCTTAGTAACCGGTTTGTCGGTCATGTTGCTATATACATGTAAAATCACAATACTGTTGAGCTGAACTTGCGAAATGGTTGATCGCATGTTCAACAACCATGTATGTTTTAATTCGACGCATTCCGAGAAAGTTCGTTCTTTTCTTGAATTTGACGTTTCTGGAATATTTCTCTCACCCCAAATCCCGAGTGGGTATTTGACCCACTAGAAATTTTTCATGAGGGTAGAGCTACCTATCATATCCATATTATTCGCCGGGCGTTCTACATGGTCGTGGTCCGAGAGAAGTGTCTCAGTGTATCACTGATGTCACTGCAGTGCTTTTGACCTAGGTTTCCATACCTGACATCGCTTGTTTTTCGACACTAGCTTGGTCGAATTCAGTCTCTGTCTGGAGGAGAATTCTAGCGGCCGGCTGCTCTGATCGGTAGTTTTCGTGTTTTCTCCTATCAACACCACGCGAATGCTGGAGCAGTAACCTAACAAACGGCCACGAACCGCACGCGATCATTCCTACTTCTTCCTTGTTCTATCCTCACCCCTTACACACACACTCACACAAACTACCCTACCCCACATTCCGGGAGACCGGTTGGGGGCTTAGAGCTAGTCCTGGCTGGGACGGTGCCCCGCTGGTGGGAGATACCTGGTCGAGGAAAAATGCCGCTATGCGATATGTAGGTCGGCGCCGAATCTCGCCATACAGCGCGGGAAGATCACCGCCACTTTCCAAGGAAACTGCATGCACTACACTTACGGGACTTACGACCTCGTTAGTTGACGCGCCCGCAATCACTGACAACCACCAACGACCCTGGTGGCGGAGGGGCGACTTCGCTGCTTCCGGGCGCCGCGCCGCGCGTGGCTGAGATTGCCGGCGGCGCCGCCACGTGCGCGCGCTTGCGGCCGCGGCTGCAGCCCTTTGTCCCAGCCCCCCTCCCTCCCCTTCCGTCCCTCGCGCACCCCTCCGCGCGTCATTCGTCTCCGTCGCGCCCTTATCGCCCCGCCGAGCTGGCAGCGGACGATCGTGCTCCGACGTGAGGAACGGCACAGCCACCACCGGACTGGTAAAGACCTGCTCGCTCGAGTTCTCAGACCTTCTTTTAGTCGGGAGAATGGAAAGTGCGATTGATGGGTATCGAAAGGATGGTCGGCAAGGAGAGACACAATGACAGGCAAGTTGTCGCGGTCGTCGGTACTTGAACAGCCGCGATTATCGACTCCGCTGTCTTAGCTGGGTTGAATTCAGACGCTGTCCGGGGGAAAATTCCAGAGTTCACTGCTCTGATATGTAGTTTTCCGTGATTTCTTGCATAAATTTCAGAGGAATGCCGGAGTAGTACCCTCGCAAACGGTCCATGAACCGCGCGGGATCTTCCCTTGCTCACTCTTGTTTCTTTCTTTCCTCGTACACACTCCTCCCATCGTTCATAACCAACGCCAGATGTGTATATCTACGGACCTTCACCTTGACTTCGTATTCTTTACCCTTTGTCACAATCCTACTCCGTGTATCATAATGCTAGGGCCAATGATTCATTAATTATTATATTTTCTTACACTTGTCTCGCATTCTCACATTTATTAAATTATGTATATTAGGTTGAGCCATAATTTCAGTTGTTGACTATGCCTCCTCTCCTCCTCTCTTGTTTGGGTTGATCTAATTTCTGTATTATACTATCTTGACATAATTATTTTGTTTCTGAAATAATATAAAAAGCCTTTATAGATAATACAGAAAATTATTTGATACTTGATGACTTCAATATCCGGCAGTTTTCCAAAATTGTGATGATATTTTCCAAGCATATGTGTTATCAAAATGAATTTTATGAAATATACTAGCTGACCCGGCCACGCGTTGCTGTGGCTAAAGTTTTTGTTATATTACATTATAGTAAACAATCTAAGAGGAACAATAAGAGAACATCAGTCACGGAGTCCACTATGCTTTTTCACACAGATGGTATTTGTAAAAAAATATGGTGATCTCCTTATTTGACTTTCTACTACTATAACCCTTTAGTACAATGAAATTATTTACGAACAAAGACGAAAATATTGATGTTGGTATACAAATTCACTGGATTGAGATTTGAAGGGGAAGTACGTTGAACACAATTAATTAAAATGTTCTTACACTTGATATTAAGCAGAAATCAATAGGTACAAAATAAAAATTTATCAGATTTATTATTTCCATTTAATTTTATAACAAATATAAGTACTATTCAATTATAAATACTTTCAATTTCAATTTAATTTAACACCAATCGGTGCACAATGTTTTTGGTTAACCTGTCTTTAGCTAACACAAATAGATTAGACGGTTTCCTAACACGTGAACACGCAACATATAGTTGCCCATGAGAAAAACATGGATTTTCCAAATCTAAACCACAAATGGACATTGTTTGACCTTGAGATTTATTTATAGAAATGGCGAAAGCTAAACGAATTGGAAACTGTAGCCTTTTGAAGGGTATGGTAGAATCTGATGGTATCATCGGAATACGTGGCAGCAGGACCACTTTTCCTTTAAACTTCCCAGCCAAAATGGTTGCTTCAAGAATGTTTCCGGTGATCTTTTTGATGACCAAACGCGTACCATTACATAATTGAGGTGGATTCAAATTACGGAGGAGAATAATAGGGGAACCAATCTTTAATCGAAGATTATGTGGTGGCATTCCAGGGATATCTAATGAATTTAAAAATTCAATCGGAAAATTTACACTTTCATTTTCATCAACAACAGTATCGATTGATTTAAAAGACATCATATCGCCTGGTAACAACTGTTGTATCTGGAAGTTAATTTCGTCAACATCAACGTTTTTGGCTGCCAAAATCGTCCGTTGACTAAGCCATTCATGATTCAAATAATTATTCTGTATATCCGGGAAAATACTCTGAATCAATTCATTTTTATCCTGAACAACAGTGCAAAAATTGTCTGGTAGTTTAAAGCATTGCGTATTTGGTTGCAGTTCTATTTTACCGTTCCCAATATCTAGTAGTTGTTCGGAAAATATTTGTGCTGATGGATCATTTTGCAATTGTACTCGCATATTTATGGTCAATCGAAGTGTTTCAACACTTCGCCATAAGAATGATTGTTTCAAACATGCATTAATCTCATCCGCGAAAGTAGAGCGAGGTATAACCGGTAAGGTCTGCCGGAAGTCACCAGACAAAAGTAAGATAGCACCACCGAAAAGTTTATTATTGCTGTTTAAATCTTGCATAGTTCTGTTTAATGCTTCAAGTGAATATTTGTGTGCCATTGTGCACTCATCCCAAATTATTATAGAACTCTTCCGCAACACTGCAGCTATTCCACTATTCTTTTTGATGTTACACATTGCATCTGGTTTATTATGAACGTCCAATGGCAGCTTGAATGTTGAATGTGCTGTTCGCCCACCATCCAGTAAAGTAGCCGCAATGCCTGACGATGCTACTGCTAATGCGATTTTTTGTTGCGACCGTATTTTGGCAAGAATCAACGATATTAAAAATGTCTTACCGGTTCCACCGGGTGCATCCAAGAAAAAAACCGCCTTGTTCAGCAGCAACAGCCAGCATAATCCGATCATAAATAATTTTTTGTTCTGCTGTCAGTAATGGTTCACTGTTCATGATAATTCTTGCTAAACTTTCATGGTCATATTGATTTTCTCGTTGTAAATCGGTATTGACTAAGTCGGTGGCTGGACGATTAGGTGATGGCATACCATAATGATTAAGTGGTAAATTTGAAATAAGAACACATAAATCCTCGATCAAGACCAATGCTTCATTGTACATCTCTGGTGTATAATCTATGTTTTGGCATTGATTTGTTTGTCTAATTCGGTGCAATATGTCTTCTGTCATACAATTTTTATATTTTTCCCACAAAGTTTGTGCTTGCGAGGGATAACATGTCGTCAAAATAATTGCAAACAACTGACGAATGTTATTTGGTGTTGATGTCAACGCAGCATCAGCAAGCGTTAAGTCCCAATGGTTATCGTCTTCTAGCAATTGCAGTTCACGACATGCATCCTGGTATGTATTGAATACTCGACCATTAACTGTTCGTAAAAATTCAAAAGACGTTGGTCCGGGAACATTCACCAATAACAAACGTAAATAGAAGCACTCACGTTGCTTTGGATGTACCGTGTAAAGTCTCCCCAATGTCTTAGCTTTGAATATGCCTGTAATGGAAGGATGTGGTTTTCCTTGTTTCCGTGGCTCCCATTTTTTACTGGATTTGTTCCATGTGAAATAACGTGGAACATCACCAAACACCAATGTCTTCGCGAATTGGCCAAAAACATCAGGTTTTTGACACAATGTAAAAAATTCAGTTAGAGTCGTTTTCGGAGCTTCGAACGCTCTTTGGAGAACATTTTTTTCAGTGAAGTATACACGTTGACCGTTTTCAAGATGTATTGCCAGATGTTGGACAGCAGGATCTCTTTCGTGGATGGGAAAGCTGAGAATATGCCAAATAGCTTCATTGCTGCTAATGTATCTGCCCATTTGGTATCGTGCTATTTCGTCATTTTTATTTATGTTTTGTACTTCAAATATGGCCAAATCACTGCCTTTGTTTACATATTTACAAATATACTTAATTGATTTAACAGAACTGCAAAGCTCAACATTGATATGAGCTTTGTAAGTTTTTGAAAGTAGTGGTGAGTATGGTACCACCCACTGATTATCAAACTCAACTTCATTTGGAAAGTTCGGCAGTCGCATTGTAAATGTGTGGCCACCATTCTCAGTACTTCTGCGGCGATACATTGGATAACCATCAATATCCGTGATCGTGTCATTCGTATACGGCTTTGGGAATTTTTTTTTACATTTTCCATTTTCCATGCACGGTGACGTCATGTTGAAAGCACCGCATGGCCCATGGATCATGTGTTTGGTGACAATATCAAATAATTCTTGATCAATTAATGGGTCTGGAATTTCGGCTGAAATTATTTGATCGATTTCTTCAGGACGGATTCTATCTTTAAGCCAAACAAAAATGTGGGCATGAGGCAAACCTCGCTTTTGCCACTATCGTATACAGCCAACAACGTGTGATACCAAAAATTGAATATTTAACAATAAAATCAATTAAGGATTTCAATTTTTGTTTAAACACACGTGCAGTTAAATCATGACGATGAATGGCTTGTTGTTCTGGCAATAGTAAAGTTTGTATCTCTTCCCAATTCGGATTACATGTGAATGTAATAAATAAATCCGGTCGGCCGTAATGACGTACGTAAGTCATCGCATCTTGTATGTATTCCTGCATGTTCCGTGGACTGCCGATGTAGCTTGAAGGTAAAATGAAAACATTACCGATGTCAATGGGATTTAAATTTCCATCGATGTTTCCAGCAACAGCATCTCGTAAGTGAATATATTCTTCCGATCGTAGTTTTGCCTGGTTGAATCGAAGGAATCGCAAGCGTTCGCTTTCGACCTTAGCATACATATCAACAATGTATTGATGGAACAGCTGACGATATCGAAGGATATAATTGTCTTGATGTTGTCTAACCATTATTCGGTGTGCGTAGTAGTTCATTGAGCTAACTTTATTATTTCTGTAATCACCTAAAAAAATAAAAAATTAAATGCAATACGAAATTAAAATCTATACATACAGTAAGAAAGTAAATAGATAATTGTAAAATTTACCGGTATTTGGATCATACTGTTTGATATTAAGGTGATATTCATCTTGTCCTTGCCAAAATATCAATGGATATTGTAGTGCGTCATATGAACGGTGTAGATCCGAAATCGTACTGACAGTGTTGTCTCGCCGTGTAATTTTTATAGATCTTTTGTCAACTGGATCACCAACCATGATAACAGCAACCTCATCAACAGTTGGAGCGTTGAATCTACCAGCATGTTCACCTAATGGTACTTTGTCGGCTTTTATGACGATTTGATAATTGTCATTTTGCAGTCGTGGCGAAACTCTTTTGATCAATTGAATTAGTTGATTGTGATCTTCTAAAAAATTTTCCAATAATATCACAATTGCTCTTTCCTGTGCTTGTTCAATAAAATTATACAGGCACCGAGTCGTCACGCGCTCTTCACAATCGCCCATAAAATAAATTTGAAGAAATTTCGGATTGTTATCAGGCATTGGCAATCAGTGATCCGATTTTATGGTACACCTGGCCTTGAATTTTGAATGTAGTTTCAAAATTACGTCCATCGGATGCACGATCGCAAATTTTAGTTGCCCCAAATGACGTCATTTGGAAGCAAGAATTAAATTTGCGTATCTTACGCAAAAATAATTTGGAATCATCTGAATTGCCAGTAAGAAGGGATAATAAAGGCTCCGGCGGAGCGGGTAGAGGTGACAGCACAACTTTTCCTGATGCGCAGCACATGTCGGCTGCTTCATTCCGAAATTTCAATGCCTGACAATATTGACATACTTTATCCATTCCACCGATAGCAATTTTTGAATGCGCCGAGTAGTTAATATCTGGTGCATATTCAAAGGCAAGCCGAACGAATGATGCACGTGTTAATGAGCGGCTGATCCGTTGCCTTTGTCGATCTAGTCCTCGTATTGTAGCTATGTTTCGTTCTCGTGCCGCTCTTGTTCTCGTAATATTCTGTTGCAGACGTTCGTCACGCTGTTCTTGAGATTCTTGTGTACGACTTTCTGCAGTCCTGATTCTTTGAGCTGCATTTCTTGTTTCGATTTGTTCTGGTAATTGCTGAGCTCTTTCAACACGTTTGCGTCGTGACCCTTTGCTGCTCGCGTTGTTGAGGTTAGATTTTTTCGGTGGCATTTGACTGAAAATAATAATAATCGTTTAAATATTAGAAAGAGGAACTGAAAAACATGTTATCATAGCACATTGAAATAATAAGTGCAAAATAATTTTAAATGGAGGTTAAATAATCTTAATATATATAAATCTCGTGTCACAATGTTCTTATGATATTCTCTTGAATACGTTCGTTACACTGTTCTTGAGATTCTTGTGCATGACCTTCTGCTGTCCTGATTCTTGGAGCTGATTTTTTACCATAGCAGCGCCATCTATTGATTACTTACTCAACCCAGTCGAAAGGTGTCGACATCTGTTAGAATCATTTGGAGTTAACAGATAATTGTGACTGTCAAATAATAACAGACAAATAATTGACGATGATACCATCAGATTCTCTGGGGTATCTTTCGCAGGGTCTCTTTCGTGGTGAAAGCCACAGCAACGCGTGGCCGGGTCAGCTAGCTGATTGTTGTAATCTTTCTTAATATATATAAATCTCGTGTCACAATGTTTGTCCTCAATGGACTCCTAAACCACTTAACCGATTATAATAAAATTCGCACACCATGTGCAGTTCGATCCAACTTGAAAGATAGGATAGTTTAAATCTCAAATTATAGTCGCAATTTTAATTTATTGCTAATTATTTGTCTGTTATTATTTGACAGTCACAATTATCTACAATTATTACAACAATTAATTAGCAATTATTCAGACAAATAATTAGCAATATATTAAAATTGCGACTATAATTTGAGATTTAAACTATCCTATCTTTCAAGTTGGATCGAACTGCACATGGTGTGCGAATTTTATTATAATCGGTTAAGTGGTTTAGGAGTCCATTGAGGACAAACATTGTGACACGAGATTTATATATATTAAGATTACTCGATTTATACAGCAGTATTTTTTCCGCGTATTGGTTTCTCTTTTAAAAGGCAAACTGTATTTGGGAAAATTAGAAAGAAAATATAGAAGTAATAAAGACCCTTCTTGTTCATTTATAATTGCTTACTATTAGTTTTTGTTTTGTATTCTCAAATACAATGTAATTCATTCTCACCCCAAATTGTTTCGGATTGTATGAAATATTTGCTTCCCAAACGTTGAGAAATAACAATGGTTATAATTCAAAAATATCGTACTGCGTTGTGAACATTCAAATTTACAAGCTTTAAAAAGCTCTACTAAGTAAACTATGTCTCACGGCAATATTTTGTTGTTACATCATGAAATATAATTGTTTTTGAAATATAATTTGTTTCAAAGTATGTTTGTTAGTACCAAACAATTATTCAAAATATCAATCATATGTTACTTATGAATGACAAATGTGATTGGTAACTCTTCTAAATTTGTTTTTAATTAACAAACAAATTTGGAGTTCTCACATTTTGTTAAACAATTTGTTGATATTTCTGATAATAAAACTGGGAAACATAATGCGAAATTTCGAATTTCAGGGCTATAAACTGTACTAAACGTAAATTGTACAAAATCAATATTCAATTTCAACGAGAATCAAATTCCAACATTTTACTAAATATACGAGACCCATAAACTGTATTTCGAATGAAATGTATTTATGGTTCATTTTCGTGGTTTAGCAAAAATGTTACGAATTAATTGTAATTCGTTATTTCTAGTTTAGGTGTACAGAGTATGAAGAATCGCGGCAGATACAATCATATAACTATACTGCTTCAAAATGACCAATGTAACAACTGAATTAAGGCGAAGCGTTATTCATGAACTTCAGAAATTCTAGCATTATTGCTAATTCAAGGATCACAGTCAACTTTTCTTGTAAAAAGAAGGAAAAAATGAGTTGTGGCATATAGATTACCAAGAGATCTCAAAAGTGATTTTACACTATCATTTCTGTGATATCAGTGAATAGCAAATTCTTCTTCAGATTTGCTCATGATTACGAAAGCAACAACTTCCAAGTTTATGAAATTCACCATATTTAAGTAGTAATTAGTAAGTGTAAAATTTGAATTGATAGCTACATATCTAAGTAATGTCTCTTGAATTTTGAGCGGAATGCTACTCGAATACAAAATTCCAATCATGGGTGCTGAGAGATGATCGTAAGCGAAGAGATGAAACTTTGAATGACGAACCTGGGAGAATGATTCATGTATCATGATCGAAACGGGATTTAAATTTCATAAAAACAATATTCAAAGGTTAATATTAATAAGATCGCTGGTGAGATAGATACCTTCAAATAAATAAGTAAATAAAAAGTGTTGTCCAGTATCAAAAATGATTCTGATACTGGAAAGCACCTATAATTTTCTTAAATATTCAAAGGACTTGAGTGAGGGATAATTAAAATATTTTATAAAACATTAAATAAACATTATAAAACAACATTTATTTTCATTTACACGCATGATTAAGCAATATATTTTAGAATTCTATAAATTTAGAGCATGTTTTTACTTGGAATGCCAGTTACTACAATGTGATAAGTAGGGAGCGGATAATGATGACCTAAAACATCGCCAAAAATGATTAATAAAATGCTGCAAAAATGATTTTTAAAAAAATTAAAATATATTTTTAAAATGTCGTAAGACCAATGGAAAATGTCGTTAATTTGGTTAGAACCAGTTCATATGAACACCTCAAGCTGTTCATATGATACTGAGTTATCGAGGCTTCTTACATTCGTTCAAGTTCAATGTCTGACATTACAATTTCTGAGCAAAGAAATTGAATAGGTTACTGAGTAATTATGTGCAGAGAATTGGTGCCATTTTCTAAATAATATTTGTAGTAAATACCATTGAAATGATATTAAAAGCGATGAAATGAGACAAAAATTCTTTAAAAAACGACGGCGAAGGGTAAAAAAACGACTTATTAGGCGAAAACTACTTATTAGGCGAAAACGACTTATTAGGCGAAAACGACGTATTAGGCGAAAACGACTTATTAGGCGAAAACGACTTATTACGCGAAAACGACTCATTAGGCGAAAACGACTTATTAGGCGAAAACGACTTATTAGGCGAAAACGACTTATTAGGCGAAAACGACTTATTAGGCGAAAACGACTTATTAGGCGAAAACGAGTTATTAGGCGAAAACGACTTATTAGGCGAAAACGACTTATTAGGCGAAAACGACTTATTAGGCGAAAACGACTTATTAGGCGAAAACGACTTATTAGGCGAAAACGACTTATTAGGCGAAAACGACTTATTACGCGAAAACGACTTATTAGGCGAAAACGACTTATTAGGCGAAAACGACTTATTAGGCGAAAACGACTTATTAGGCGAAAACGACTTATTAGGCGAAAACGAGTTATTAGGCGAAAACGACTTATTAGGCGAAAACGACTTATTAGGCGAAAACGACTTATTAGGCGAAAACGACTTATTAGGCGAAAACGACTTATTAGGCGAAAACGACTTATTAGGCGAAAACGACTTATTACGCGAAAACGACTTATTAGGCGAAAACGACTTATTAGGCGAAAACGACTTATTAGGCGAAAACGACTTATTAGGCGAAAACGACTTATTAGGCGAAAACGACTTATTAGGCGAAAACGACTTATTACGCGAAAACGACTTATTAGGCGAAAACGACTTATTAGGCGAAAACGACTTATTAGGCGAAAACGACTTATTAGGCGAAAACGACTTATTAGGCGAAAACGACTTATTAGGCGAAAACGACTTATTAGGCGAAAACGACTTATTAGGCGAAAACGAGTTATTAGGCGAAAACGACTTATTAGGCGAAAACGACTTATTAGGCGAAAACGACTTATTAGGCGAAAACGACTTATTAGGCGAAAACGACTTATTAGGCGAAAACGACTTATTAGGCGAAAACGACTTATTAGGCGAAAACGACTTATTAGGCGAAAACGACTTATTAGGCGAAAACGACTTATTAGGCGAAAACGACTTATTAGGCGAAAACGACTTATTAGGCGAAAACGACTTATTAGGCGAAAACGACTTATTAGGCGAAAACGACTTATTAGGCGAAAACGACTTATTAGGCGAAAACGACTTATTAGGCGAAAACGACTTATTAGGCGAAAACGACTTATTAGGCGAAAACGACTTATTAGGCGAAAACGACTTATTAGGCGAAAACGACTTATTAGGCGAAAACGACTTATTAGGCGAAAACGACTTATTAGGCGAAAACGACTTAGTAGGCGAAAACGACTTAGTAGGCGAAAACGACTTAGTAGGCGAAAACGACTTATTAGGCGAAAACGATTTATTAGGCGAAAACGACTTATTAGGCGAAAACGACTTATTAGGCGAAAACGACTTATTAGGCGAAAACGACTTATTAGGCGAAAACGACTTAGTAGGCGAAAACGACTTAGTAGGCGAAAACGACTTAGTAGGCGAAAACGACTTATTAGGCGAAAACGATTTATTAGGCGAAAACGACTTATTAGGCGAAAACGACTTATTAGGCGAAAACGACTTATTAGGCGAAAACGACTTATTAGGCGAAAACGACTTATTAGGCGAAAACGACTTATTAGGCGAAAACGACTTATTAGGCGAAAACGACTTATTAGGCGAAAACGACTTATTAGGCGAAAACGAGTTATTAGGCGAAAACGAGTTATTAGGCGAAAACGACTTATTAGGCGAAAACGAGTTATTAGGCGAAAACGACGAAAAATGCAAAAAAAATGCCATATAGAATGGTGTCATTTGCCTCTGACATAACATAAAATTAATATCAATAGTAAAAGGCATTGTTCTAAAGTGAAAAGAAAAAAAATGACATTTCATTAAAATCCGTCCCTTCGTGATAACATTTCATTTTTCATAGATATCTAGTTCGACAATGTGTTACATCGCAATTGCTGTTCCACATCTTGGTTCCTGCGTTTATAATTAAATTCTAAAAGTCAACATTCCAGTTGCAGAGGTATAGCCAGTGAGTAGTAGTATCCAGCGCAACCGAAACTGAACCCTCGCAAACCCAGAGAGTCAGCGACGCTGCGATCGGAGACGGTGGCGCCTATCACCGGAGCGTAGACGCGGGGGCGGGGCCGAGAGCGGGGGGGGGGGGGGGGCTGAGAGCGGGGACGGAGGCAGAGGCGGGGAGCCCGCGGGCCGGGAAGCGGGGCTCTCACCTGCCGTCGTGTTTATCTTAACTGCGGCCGTAAAGATGATTTGTTCTTTATTACCGGCGATAGCAGCCCATCCCGAGCAGCGAGAGCGGCGGCGATGGCAACGGCTTCCACAGCGTCTCCGCGTGCGCGACGCAGCCGCCGCCCAAGTCTCCGCCGCCGCTCCCGCCCCCACGGCTACCACCGCCGACTCCGGCACCACCAGTCTCATTGCAATTGATGCCGCAGCACCACCGCTGCCGATTGCATCAGCACCACTGCCGTCGCTCTCGCCGGCTCCACCTCCACCAGCCCCGGCGGCCACCGACGCAACCGCCGCCCCCGCTAGCGCCTCCGCGGCGCGTCCACGCGAGTCGCGGCGGTGCGGGCGCGGTATTCGAGCTGGCGCCCCCGCCGACGGCCTCACCCACTCCACCCCCACCTCTCCTCCTCCTCCTCCACTGCCGCCGCCGCCGCCGCCTCGGGCGCGAATACCGCCGTGTAATTAATCCTCGTCCGCGTTTGAAGTCCTGCCCCGCGCATACCTGCGCCCTCTGTCTTCCGGGGAGTAACTTTCTTCCGGTTTATTGGACTCGCTCCACCGCCGACACCGCTGAAGGGCGGCGCGGCGAGGGCCGGCGGCGGCGGCGGTGGGGGCGACGGGAAACCGTTAAAAGATTCCCAGGGCGGGGCGGCGGCCCCGGCAGACCGCCCCTGCCCGACGCTCGCTCTCGCCGCGGTCTGTGTGTGTGTGTGTGTGTGTGTGTGCATTACCGCTGTTTTGTGAACAGAAGAAACTCGGCGCGGAGTTGAGCGCTGAGGGCGCGTCGGCGCGGAGGAGGGGCGCGGCGTGGCGTGGCGTGGCGGGGAGAGAGGCGCGTTCTCCGCGGCGTAAAGGGCCCGCCGCCGCGGGGCCTAACGATCTTCCCACCCCTTCGCGAAGGGCGCCCGCTCCACCCCCGCCCCCAACCCTCACCGCCGCCGCTGCCAACGCCCGCCCTCCCTCCCGTGGCGTACAGGCGTCGGTGGTGTTTGTCCCGGCGATCTTCGCGGTGATGTATTGGTTTTATCTGCGCGAGCTCCCTGTTCCCTCTCTCTGTCCCGCTCTCTCCCCCTCTCGCGCGCGCCCTCTCCCTCTCGCTCCCTTCGGGTCAGGTGCGCTTTCTGCCGCCGCCCCCGCTCCCCGCGTGTCGCGTTTCTCCGCCGACCAGCAGTCATCGCTGGCTCCGGCGCCGCCGCCGCCGCCTCCGCCGCCGCCGCCGGGCACCGACGTCATCATCATCTGCCGCTATCTCGCGGCGTTACGGCGCCATTGTACGTGCCGCTCAATGTACTCGCAACACTTCACGTCGCCCTTTGTCGCCCCGGGGGTGGCCAAAGCCTCACGCAGCCTTCGCGAGCGCTCTGCGTGCCGTCGCGCGGCGCGGCGCGGGAATTTTATTATTGTGTTTGTCGCGGGACGCCCAGCCTCCCCCCTCCCAGCGCCCTCGTGTGTCTTGTGGCTCGTTCGCGTATTGATCGAGTGGGGGAGCCGCTGGAAACGGGGGAGGGAGGGCACTTCGGAACGAGTGTCGTTCTGTTAGAAGTGATTAATAAGGAATTGTTAATCGGAAGCGGTATTCATGGGCTGAGGGTTATTTCTCGACGCATCGCTCAAGATCGCATGTCATGATCGGTCCGCAGCTGACAAGATCCTCTCGTGAGTTTCGTAATTGCGTTACGGAATGAATCACACGATAGTTTATTGTTGGAAGGCACGATTTTGTCACACTTGATTAAATGGACGAAAGCATTACTAGAAATAAAAAAATAATAATTAGTGGTCCTAAAATCTTAATGTAAAGTTTTTTCGCAATTTTAGTCTATAATTAATTTAAATATATATTATTTAAATATGTTTATTATTTAAATGATATGTATATATAGTGCCTATTTTAGTAGAACTACCACATGGCGTCGTGTCTCCCACCAGCTTTGGCAATACCGAATTAATTAATGGCAAGCAGGGTTAGAATGTTCCAAATCTAGAATAATATGAGGAAGGGTAACAATTTATGTTTTTATTTTCATTCTCTTCATCATAACATAAAAATATGCATTATTCTGTAAATCATCGAAACTAATATTATTGCGTTATATGAAGGGCTGCAAACGACAACGATATAAACGACATTTTATACATTTCGATAAAAAGTGTTTATTTTAGACTATATTAAGTGGCAATGTATTTACGTGATTTTAATGAGCCATTGAAATATCGTAGTTTTAATGATGAAACAAAACACCACGATTTTACAGTAATATTCATAATGTCACTTATACCCTACTGGTTTACACCCATTCATATATTAATATTATTACATAATATATATTATTATATTACGTTTCAAATGTTCACTTTGGGTACCAAGCAAGAACCCAGACGCTTCATGAGGAATTTTTGGTGCACACAGCGTTGTATGTTTCCTCGAGGTGCTGCCATTATCCTGAACCAAGATACCTCGGAGTCACCTTAGCATTTGAAGAATCCCCCGTCACCCAGATTTAATTAATATAGAAAAATAATAAATGATTGTAAAAAAATAAGTGCTAAAATAAAATTAATGAACTAAAAACAAAATAAATCAAAAAAAATAATTCGTTGTGTATTGATAAAATAAAATTTGATGTACAATATTTTATATTTCACAGTTACTGTGACTGTGGAGCTTTGTCATTACGTGCTTTTGGTCAGGCCATTTGCCCCTCTTTGGTTGGCTAAAGGCCGAGTTTGCCATTCACCGCTGCGTATAAACATCGGCCTCAATGGCATTCCGCCTCCGCGCGCGGCCGTTAAGAGCGCGCCGATCGACCCCCGGCGCCGGCAGACAAAGGCGCAGCGCCGTGCGGGGCGAAGCCGCTGCCGGGGCGGGGGACGCGGGGGTGGGGGCGGCGGATGGCCGTCGGGGGCGGCGAGCGCAGATAAGCCGTCGGGTGTCAGAATACTCAAGGCGCTGGCCGCGCTCCATCAAGATGCTATCGCCCGCCCCCGTCGGCCCCGTCGCCGCCCTGCTGGGGCCGGGGATTTAATAAACCGCCCGTGGCCGGCGACGAGTTGAGCCTCCCTGCGCTCGTGTCACACTCGCCCGCCGTCTCCAGCCTCGTCGCCTTTGGCGCCCTCAATGCCCTCATTGCGCACTTACTATCCTTGCCATCCCCACGGCCCTCGCTGAACCAGCACCCTCGCCGCCCCGTGCGCCGCCGTCTCCCGCCTCGCCCCACCCGGCCTTCGCCTCCGCCCCCCTGACCCCGTCCTCGCCCCCGTCCCCGTCCCCGCCCCCATCCCAGCCCCCGTCCCCGCCCTCGCCCCCGCCCCCGTCCCCGTCCCCGTCCCCGTCCCCGCCCCCGTCCCCGTCCCCGCCTCCGCCCCCCGCTCCCACCCCACCCCCGTCCCCGTCCCCGTCCCGTTCCCTCCCCGTTCCCGCCCCGTTTCCGCCCCGTTTCCGCCCCGTTCCCGTCCCGTCCCATCCCCGTCCTCACCCCGTCCCTGCTCACACCCCCGTCCCCACCCCCGTCCCAGCCCCGTCCCCGCCCCGTCCCCGCCCCGACCCCCCCCCCGTCCCCGCCCTCCGTACCCTCCCCTTCCCCGCTCCTCCGCGCTCCTCCCGTCCTCGCCCCTCCTCGCTCCTCCCGTCTCCATCCCCGACTCGCCACCCCTACCCTTCCCTTGCAAAATAGGCCAGCTCTTGTCGCACCATCTCCCGTGCCGTTCTTGTCACCCTGGCCGCCGTCGCTTCTCTAGCCAAATACAGCACTTTCTCTTGTCATGCCCTTCCCTCCCCCAGTCATCACCATCCTGCACCCCCGCCCTCCGTCCTCTCCCTCCCTTGTTGCGTCCGGCCCCCTTCCCCGTCCCTGTTGCTCGCTGGTGGGCTCTCACCACCTCCCCGCCCCCGTGCGCATTTGCGCCCCCCCCGTTGTGCGGACGCCGCGGCCTTCGCCGCTCACACGTGCCTCGGCGCTGGCCTTTCAGCGGCCTATCAGCGAAGGAGGCGGGCTGACGGCCGCCGGAGGAGATTGGGCGGGCGGCGGCGGCGCAAGCGATGCGAGATGGGCCCGCCCCGCGTTTACGAAAGAATGATGAAGCCTGGGTGACGACGGGCAGTGATCTATTGCTCTAAACGCTTTGATGGTGTATTACAAACATTAACTGTTTATGGCTGAAAAGGTTTCCTGATAAAAGATTTTATCAAATAAGATTGTTTTCTGTACAACAGTTACGTAAAAGTATTTGTCGCTCATCTGTGTTCAGCTTCAATTCGTACTTGTCTTTAATTTTAAGTAGAAATGTAATTGTTTAATTTTATGGTGATCACTTATGAGCTTATTTTTTATGCGTCTTAAATTATTTTTGTTGTTTAAACTTTATTTAATTTTATATGATGTCAATAAATTAATTTATATTATACGATATTTGTTTTTAATTCACGCAATATATTCAGAAAAAGTTATTTCAAAGGCGACGTCATTTTTAATGATTTTTTTTAAATTGTGAAGTCCACGCAATGTTCTTAGGTTTATGAAAATAAATTTCCTATTTTTTCAGTTCTCAACGAATTTTTTTAATGTTTAAAAATGTTTGTGTATGGAAAAAATACGCCTGTTCTGATAACTTATCTGCATTTTTTGATTCCTTCCACTCAATTAGCAACATGCGATAAGAAGCCTCGGCTTGAAATTTGACGGCAACCTGGAATTGCCTTGTTATTTTCAGACTCAAAAGAAATCGGGTGTCATAATTGATAATTCATTTTCAATTTCATAATCCGTGTATTCATGAAGTCTGAATTATTGAAAGAACGTATTTAGTAGCAGAAACATCTAGGCAGATAAAGTCAGACAGCTGTCATTTTCATTCGACAATTTTTTACTTTTATATCTAACAGTTTTAAACTACTTATATTTATTGTAAATGTGCACTATTTTTCTCGTAACCCCCTTCGTCCTTCTGATCATTAATCTCCAAAAATCATTAATCTTACCATTTAATAACGTCACACTGTGAGCATATAACTCAGATTTATGCTTTTTTAAACATATAGTTCTATCTGCTCGACCAAGTGATCCTACAAAGTTGTGGAAACACAAAAAGTTTTTTGGAAGTATCCAAAGTCCATTGAAGGTTCTTTCTCAGGTGTTACAACCAAAAATATTTTGTTTTATGATGTGGTGAGAAAAGGAAGGTTATTTTTATGTAATGTTGTCAAGGTTTGAAGGGACTGTTAATGATGGGTAATGTGAGATGACATGTGGGGAGATTTGAATCAAGTAGTCTAAAAATATATTAGGAAAAACCAGACTCTATTCTGTTAGAAGAATTAGCTTATTGACCTCACATAAATTCTAAGAACAGGTTTATGGTTGTCTGCTGACTGAAAGCAGGTCATCTTCCAAGTTTCATCACACCTTTTCACCCTCGCTGATTCTGGGGAGAGACACCCTTATCGAAGGGGTGGAGTCCGTTGAGCGGTGATCCTTCTTGACCGAGGGGGCGGCGGGGGCGGTGGCAAGGCCCTGGAGCAGACAGCGATGACGGCAGAGCACAGTGGGTAGTTTTGGCTATCTTCACCGGCATAACCCCCGGTTCGATTCCCGGACGGGCCAAAACAACTGTGCGCTTTCCGTACAAATGCCCCAGTATCTATTGCTGTGTGACGATGAGCAAGTCTACCCTAAGGTAATGAAGACCAGACTATACGGTAAGGGATGTTTTCGTGCTAACCACATGAACCCCAAATCCCAAGGCCGAGAGGCTGAGATCGCTGGTCGGTCAAGGCCTGAAGCAAGCTGTCGAGATATAGGACAGGACAGACAGACAAAAAAGTATAACCCATTTCTCAAGGTTCCGTTAATTTTGTAATTAACTGATAATTAGATTCTATTATATTAATTTGTATTTATTAACAAAATATACATTTTTGAATGAGCTAATAATTTAGGTTGTTATATTCATTATATGCGTATTATTCGTATTCTACAACATCTTATTAGATAAGTTTCTAGAAAAAAATGTTCAAAAGAACTTTCAGATGGTAAAAGAGTTTCGATAGTTTTAATTCTTCCGACTTTCCACTATCCATATCCCTGAAACTAACTTTTGTCAGTTCAAAACAGTGTCTTCTAATGAGCTGTTCTTATCACTCATTCACCCTAGTGAATGAAGCCTCTCTTGGACCTTTGTCACTTTTTTCTCTCTTCCTCCCTTCAATACGAGCCGATGCTCAGGACATATGGCCCGCTCATTTGCTTGACCACACAAATTTCGCTACACTCCTCTGGTCTTCTAGCAGTGAAAGGAGGAGTCAATTGGGCGACGAAACAGGCGATTTTAATTTGCCTCAGAGGGTTCGTTTAGTCTGGAGGATCTTTTACACGCAGTAAATCTACAGCATGGGCATTCAGATTTAGTTCTCCTCCGAAGGAAGACGTGCGTAGAATTTGTTCGATCGGGTTCCAAACCGCACACTTGAGTGTAACAGCCCGATACGCGAACCTCTACGCCACCGAACCAGCAATGGCGGTCTTTTGTTGGAGTCGACCCGCCCCCAAAAGGTGTTTTTGCACTTCGAATAGCTCTTACCTGCAAGGCCAAAACCCGGCTGCGTTAGCGCAACGGCAACACAGTAATCTCTGTTGCATCGTTCACCAGGAAATTCTAGGTTCAAGGCCGACTCATCTGACCATTTAGTTTTCCGTGGTTCTGCGACAAATACCAGGCGAATGCAGGACAATACCCCGATAAAATGGTACGAACCGCGCGCTGTCTTTCTTTCATACTTGACCTATTATCTCCCCTCACACTTAAGAGTATATCCCGTTTGGGTCGCTGTCCAACTGGTGAGAATCCTAGTGAGGCGGAAAAATAGGTCTAAATGTAAGGCACGTTCTCCCGGAGAAGAAACACTGTCACCTCCCGGGATATAACATGCACTATGATTGCAGGACAAACTACGTAAGTGGTCGACGCCTCCAGAATTGATATCTCACGAGGAATACCAAAACTTACACACCGTGAGGCGGCGAGATCGGAGTACAGGAGGAAGCAGATAGGTGGGCAGGCGGGGGGCGGTGGGGGCGGCTGGGGCGCCGGGGCGGCGGGGGCGGCGGGGGCGTTGTCTGGCGCGCGTCCAGCACCGTGGCCGGGGGCGCCCAGAGGCGAAGAGGTCGTTAAGGCGGGTGATGGCCGCCGTTCCCGCACCTGACGAGCTGATACGGCGCTGGTCCTTCGCGACTCGGCGGACGCGCCGTCGCTCAGCCCTGGACTTCCCGCTCGCCCCCGAGCGAACGTCGCGGGGTAACAACACGTGGCACTCCTGCGGGAATGAGGGCCGCGAAAAAGAAAGGACAACACGTGAAGGCTTCAGAATATTGCAGTTGACGCTTTAAGACAACGGCAGATCTTTTGTTTGCCATCGCAAATAAGAATCAAATTATTTTTAAATCCCATATTATAGTTACTTCAACGAAAAGCGTTGCTTTACTTTGTTTCAAGTTTTGTTACGCTTTGAGGTATATTAAATGTTTGAAACTTTTGCATCTTTTAACTTAATTGGCATCCATTATTTCTCGAGGTGGATTTTAACTTAAGTAACTTCTTTTAGCTACGGGAGATAATTTTTACTGCGTTTATAAGCCCTGGAGTTCTTTTCTGTTTTTCCCAAGTTTCCGATAGTATTGGCTGTTCTCATTCTACCTGCTCTCGTTGTTTGAAGATCTTAAACTCTTAATAGTTTTTATATCTAATAATATTTGAAAGTTTATGCGATATCGGTAAAGTAATCCTTTCCCTTGCTTTACATTCCACTCATTACTGGGCGTTGAAACATCATTTCACTTCTCTCAGTATTACGAAAATATTTTATATTCCTTAGTACGTCTTCAATGTATTCTCTACAACACACATTTTTAGAATGAATCTAATTGTATCCTTAATGAGTTTTAACACATAATACAATAGTTCAAACTATTTGTAATTCTAAAGACAGAAAATGATTTGTGCATATACTTGCAATGAAGTGTCAAAGATCGCTCTGTAGTCAAGACCTCTCTCTCTCCCTCTCCCTTTCTCTCTCCCTCTCTCGTTTTCCACACTCTTTTTCTCCGTCTCTCTCTATTTATTTCTCTCCTTCTGTCTCCCCCTCTCTCTGTTTGATTTTGTGATCGCATATATTGATAATACTACCTCATTTTGCAAAGTAATCAATCTTGTCACATTCAGATGATGAAACAATATATTAGTCAGGCCTTTAGGGAAAGAATGTGAACCGCGGTTACATTCTCAAAAGTTCTCTGATGCCATTAACTCTGAGTAAATTCTGTAGGACCCAATTAATTAATACTTATTTAATAATATTGATAAAAATTACGATGGTTTCGATTAGTGTCTGTTATTGAAAAAGATTCATAATGGCTTACATTAATTAAAGTATAAATATAACATAGTAATAAAATATGAAAAAAGTATTTTGTTTGCTCTTGTTAAAATAGCTGAATACTTTTTACAGATCAGTAGCATGATCAATATACCCTATGGTTAGAAGAAAACATCTACGTATTTTTGAATGTATTTGTAAGATGTTTTTGAACTTCAGCGCGTAATTTAATATTTTTAACATTACTCCGAGCCGAACACAGTAGCTCGATTTCAGTTTTTCAGTGTTTCAGTACTAATTCCCGTATTCCCACATCTCCGCCCTGACTGGCATATTGCGACGCTTCTTCCGCCTCCGCCCCTGAGAGGTAATTACATGGAGCGCCACAAAGCGCAGCGCGGGCGCTGAAAAGAACAATCTTGGCTGGCGCCTCGGGCTGCCGGCGTTTCTTGCCGCGGCCCCGTGGGGCTTCGGCGCCACGGCCGCAGCGGAGCGGGCGGGGCTGAGGGGGCGAGGCTGAGGGGGCGGGGGGAGGCGCCCTCCCCTTTACCTTCCGCCCGGCGCCCTCGACGTAATTCATCTCCCCGCGCCGCCCCGTTCTCCCTCCACCCTTCCCCGCCCTACCGCAGCCCACCCTACTACTCCCCGCCCTAACGCGCCCTGCTCTACCGATCCCCGCACTACTGCATTACACTCTACCGCACCCTGTGAGACGGAGCCTCGCCCTGCCACGCCTCGCCCTACCGCTCACCGTTCTACTGCAGCCTTTCCTACCGCTCCCTTCCCTTCCCTTCCCTTCCCTTCCCTTCCCTTCCCTTCCCTTCCCTTCCCTATTAAACCCGCCCTATCGCGCCCCGCTATACCCTTCCCCGCCCTACTGCATCCTTCCCTTCTACGCCCTGCCCTTCCACGCCTCATCCTACCGCACCCTTCCCTACCACCTCCTACCGCCTCCATTCCCTCCTCTCCTGCCGGCCCTGCCCTTCCACACCCCGCCCTCCTCATGGCGCACCCCGTTCCACCGCACCTTGCACTCCCACCACGCTCCGTGTCGACCCTCCGCGCCTCGCCCCGCGCTCTCGACGTCCTGCCACGCCCCTCAAGTAATCCGTAACATTTTAAAAGGTAATGAAGTTAAAAACAAGCCCTGCAAAGAATGATATTTTCATTTTTATTGTAAATGTTTGATGCCAGCCTTTTTACTCTGAAATAGCGAGGCAGGCGGTTGGTCTGTTTCTCGCTTTCACGGGAAATAAAGAAATCACTGCGAACGAGAAAAGAAGGCGCCGCCAGTCACCCCTTCTCCTGGCCGCCCCCACCCCTACCCTACCCCTCCCCGCCACCGCCGCTCCTCCGAGGCGAAGATATTTTTCCCCCCTTCAAAAAATATAATAATATTCCTGGAAGAGCTGTCTGATAAGGTTGCGTATTCCGCGAGCGGAGCACAATAGGGAGAGGTCACGTGATCGCGGACTGACACAAAATCATTACCGGGTATTTTTCCGCGCGGTAATTTTCACTTCTGCGGCGGCGGGGTTCTCATTTCCGGTCGGCGCCCTGTCACCCACGCTCAGACCTGACGACAGCACGGCCTGGCGCCGCCCATTGGCAGCTGGCACTTACAGATAATCACGCCGCCCCCGCTCCCACCTCCGAAATCACCCCAGGTGAAATCATTTCCTCCCAGGTCATGTGTCTACGCTCCGGTTTGTTAAGGTTTGTTTTAAATTTGAGCAAATATTCCGAAAGTGTTTTATAGCATTTTTTTGCGGAACACCGTATTCTTTTGTAATATACCACAGTTGTGGCTGTAGCCACGAGATTGGCAGGTGAAATTATTTCCGCGTAACGGAGATTCTGGATTTTGTGGGTTTGTTGTAAATTTGGTATTCCTAAGAAAAAGCCACATAATTTTATTTTACGGAACAACACGTAATCTTCCACCGTCATTAGTAAAAATGTTTATTGAATAGTTATTACACATTTGTATATTTCAATGTAATTAAATTTAACTACACTTTTCAAAAACGCAAATAAATAATATCTTTTCAGGCCTTTGATTAAACATACACATCTAAATTCTGGACTTCGTGTTTACATCATGGAGATCCGCGTTCTTTGAAATATATTTGCACTTTTCAGAGAAACGTTTCTAAATTTCTGAAAATTATTTGAATTTCTTGTTACTTTACATTTACAGAATGTTGTCTGACTTGAGAGCAAAACAACGTGTGTACATATATATCGTCCCAAGTAAAGTTTCTGAGAAGATGCAGTTTTAACATTTATTTCGCTTTTTTTCTGGAAAAGAATGAAACCCTCAAAGCTTCGTGTTTTACAATTAAATATTTCATTTAAGTTCACTGAAGAAAATCCAACTTCTCTTGGTACCAATATGAAAATTAGCAAGTGATTCTTGAAAAGGTAGGTTGTGTTGTCCCCCAAAGAAAATATCAGCGAATGTTTGATAATGTGCGTGTTGATGTTGCAAACTCCATGGGAATGGAGGGAATCAAGAGGCGTGCTTCCCTCTCTCACTCCCCGCCGGCGAGTCTGGAGCTCCGCCAGCCAGCGAACCCTTCTGCCGCGGGCGTCGTCCCAGCGGTGTTTTCGTCGCCCCGCCCCGCGCCTCACCGCTCCCCCTCCCCGACTCCCCTCCCCGCGCCCTCTGCACGTCGTCGCCTCCGCCTCGCGGTCCGCCGGCCTGCCGCCTCCGCCCTCTCGCTGGCGTCACACACTCGCACGGCCCCTTCGGGCCCCTGGGACCACCTCCTGCCCGCTCCCGTCCCCGCTCCCGTCCCCGCTCCCGTCCCCGCTCCCGCTCCCGCTCCCGCTACGCAGCTCCACCTACTCCATTCGCAACAGTCTACCGATTCCTTCCATTCTGTTTACTCACTAATACTGCTGTCCACTTCTACGTATAAAACTTTCTTTTGGTTAATGCTATTAGATTTCTACTGTTCTTTTCTACCTATTCAGATTTTCTCGGTCTTCTTGACCTATCTCGTTTGCACCTGTTGGAATTAAGTAGATAGCAGACTTCTTCCTATTCATTCTACCTACTCACCTTCTTTGTTTTCTTTGTGCCGAATTCACCATTATCGCGCCCCGTCACCACCGTATTCTTCCACGCAACACTCTGATCAGAGGCTTTTGAATGCCTACTTCCGTCAGTGACATGTTCCTGTCATGTCCTGTCATCAGTCGCTTTTGCAGCTCTTTCTCGACTCTGCACTCCCACCAGAATACTCCAGCTCGGATTTCTTCCCCTTCTTCCCGCCAGCGCCCTGAGCCCCTCTTGTAGAATCCACACCCCGTCCCCCCTGTCCCGCAGTCTCTTCCGTCTTTGCCTCGTGCCCGTGGCCCATCCTCCACTTGCGTCTCTGGCGGTCTTCTTCGGCTCCACTTTCCTCGGACCCCGCTCACCATTCTTCCTTGTAGCGTCGCGCGCGTCTGCGCCCTCCTGTCCTCTTCCTGAGCTCCTTCGTTCCTCATCTCTCTCGTCCCTGTTCCTCCCACCTCGTCCCCGTCCTATCCCCTCCCACCATCACCCCTTACCTGCCACGCCACGCCAGCCTCCACTACTGCTCCACCCCCTTCTTCTCGTTTCTGCCACGCCACCTCCGCACCCCCACGGAAACACGCCCAAGTGTCCGCCAGTCCCGCCTGCCCTCCTGCGCCACCCCATCCTTGCTCCTTCCCGAACCCTAATCGCCACACCCAGCCCACATATCCCGCCCCCTCCTAGTCGCGCTCGCCTCCTTTCCCGCTCCTCTCGCACCAGCTTCCATTTTCACTCAGCCCCAATCCTTGCACCTCTATCTAGCTCTCCTCTTCCCCGCCCAGCCTCAACCCAGCCCCGCCTCCGTCCCCGCCCCCGCCTCTCTTCTCAACTCCCCGCCCCCTTCTGCCTCTCCGTCCGCATCCGCGTTCTCTCTTCCCCCAACCCTGTTCCCGCCCCGGGCTTCTCCCCGACACACTCCCCGCCGCCCCTCCCAGTCCCGCGCGTGTCCTCGCCGCCTTCCCCGCCTTCCTCGCCCCCGTCCGTGGGGCGGCGGCGCCGGCGGCGGCGGTGGCGGCGGGCGCGCGCGCAAGTGTTCGGGCCGGGCGGCGCGCGGCGGAAGGCGGGGGTGGCGTCGGCGGCGTCGGCGTCGGCGGCGACCGCGCCCCCGATAGGCCCGGGCCCCGAGGCGAACATTAGCCACAATGCGAGCCCTTATCTGGCGGCGGCTGGGGCGGCGGCGGCGGCGGTGGAGGCAGCGGCGGCGCGCGCGGTAAGAAGGATCAATAGCGGGGAAATAAGTGCCATCCATTACGGTCGCGCCGAGATAGCGAGGTAATTGAGTGGCGCGCCGTGACAGGCGATTTGCACCCCAACGGGCTGCGGGCTGGCGGCGACGGTGGCGGCGGCTGGCGGCGGAGCTGCGGCCGGCTAACGACCACCGTAATGAGACGCCCCGCCGCTCCCGGCACGTCCCGCCCCCGCCCGCCCCCGCCGCCCCCGGCCGGCCCCGCCCCCCGGCGACGGTGGCGACGGCGCCAAGTGACGTAAGAACTGCACGGCTGCATCCGGACGCGGTCCCTGAGGTACTCCGCGCGCGCGCTGGCGTCGTTTGCGACTTTCTTTCTGTCGGCGACGCCGCTGCTTCGGCCTTGTTTATTCTAGGTTGATGTGAAGTGCGAGTGCTCAGCTAGGAAGAGTGATTTGAATCTAAAACATGATCTCTATATTGTCGTTCACACTGAGTGATGTGGGAAACTACTACAAACGTCAGTTTACTCAATATCTTCTCCCTACTTAACGACTTGCATTCTCTAGTGCAAGTGCTTAGAGAGGATAATTATAAAATTTAGCAAGTTTCATGCTTCTCCCTTGAGTATAAGCGGAAATTTTATTTTATTTTTATTTTAAGTGCGTTATTATTGTCTTGTTTATTTTATCTTCCATGAATTGCTTTCACCATCAATATGCTGTAGTTTTGTATGCTCCTTAGATCTGCTTTCACGATATTGTGTGTATGAAACCACAGCTGCTAACATCTTACGAATCTCAAATGAAAAATGTAAAAAATGTACTTCATATGACCTCCAGAATTATTTATTACAATGAAAGTCAATCCGCAAATTTTGTCAGGGAAGATAACCGTGATATTTTGTTCTGATCATGCTTCTCTAATGATTATTCTTCAGATTTAAAATTCAAATACATTAACCTATTGGGAATTCAATGGGGCAGCTAATGTCATTACAGTTAAATCACTATAAATGAACTAATAACATCTCATTGTATTTCACGTTAAAAACTTCGCTATTAAATATTAATTATAATAATTATAATAAACATTTATAAATGACAAACAACAAGGAATAAAATATGTTTTTGCAATATCTCTATTGAAAATTATTCTATACCTCGTTATTTACTTTGTGATTATGACAGCAGAACGATGTAATTATTCATTTCAATTCTAATTAGGATGAATGTGGTACCCTACTCTGTGTTCATTTCTAGTTTATTAGTCAACGCAATGAACAATAACAAACAATTGTTTTCAATATTGAGTACACTTGTAGACCATTTATTTACGATTTAAATAAAATTCTCAGTATGTTCAAAAAATCACAATCAAACCGACAGGAACACATGCTGGTAACAACTTGACATATGTAATATTTTTTAAACGAAAAATTCATACATTTTTTAAATAATCATTTCAATCTGAAGATGATTCCGAAACAGGAAACGAATGAGTGTACATGAACAATACATTCTTCAATACTTCAATTAATTGCCCCTTCATAACGTTTATGGTAATAATTATTCTTCCCTGCCCCATTTTTTGTTTGCACATACTAGGCATCTAATGCACAAAGTAAACCTACCCAAAGAAATTATTTTACTACACTGCATATCTTTCACGATATCCAGGTGAAATGATATCATTGTGATAAAGTTGATTTTCGTGAAAGCCTTAGTGAGAAATAAATAAAAGAGTATATATGTTGATATTTATTATAGAACATGTATAATAAACCCAGATTATTTTACGAAAACATTTTCGAATTACGATTAATTAAACAAAATTATTCATCTTTTAATGCAAGAACAGGTACCCCAATAATGCCATTCGTAGTTTGTTATGATTATTTACAAAATAAGTAAAAGAAATCAAATAGCATGGTTTATTGACTTCAAGATAGTGTTTAGAGTGTTGAACATTTTTTTATGTTTAAAACTTAAGTAATTTAATCATTTAAAACAATGAGAGAATTGGATAGGATAGAATTGAATACTGATAGAATTTCGAAGTATAACAAATTTGTCAAGTAACGTTTTGCTTTCAGTTCAGTTGTAAACGAAAGATTAGGTAATTCTAGTTGTAATTGAACTAGTTGTCACATCAAACTGTGGATATTATGTGACGTCCGGTAATCGCTGGGATGGCATATTTCAAGCAAGCAAGGATTCATTCACGCTCGCGTCATCTGGACCAGTTTTTCTTGAGAAATTAAAAACCCAAAAGGTGACACTGCAGTAACATAAATTCCTGCCCTGAGTCTCCTAAACCGGTACGTGTTGCATAGCGTGGTGCTGTGTAGCGTGGCGAGGCGTGACGTGACGTGGCAATGCATGCTGTGGTGTGGTGGTGCGTGGCTTGTCGTGGTTTGACAACGCGTCGCGTGGCGTGGCGTAACGAGACGTGATGTTCTTTGGTGTACCGAGACGTGGCGTTAGCGAGGTGTGGTGTGGTGTATTGTGTCGTGACGTGGCGTGGCAATGTGAGGCGTGGCGTGACGTGACGTGGCCAAGCGAGGCAAGGCGCGACGACGTGACATGACGTGACCAGGCGAGGCGTGGCGAAGAGTGACGTGACTGATGGGGCGTGGCGTGACGTGGCGTGGCGTGGCGTGGCGTGTTGGGGAGTTGCGTGTCTGTGGGGGTAGCGAGGCGTGGCGTGAACGTGGTAACAGTGTAGCGTGGCGTCGGCCGCCAGTGCAGCGCCCACGCAGCGATAAGTGCGTTGGGGTGTGTACGTTGGCGATATGCTCTCAACCGCGTGCCTACACATGTGATGAGAAGCTGCGACGCGCCTCGTCCATACCCTCCCACTCCCTTTCCCCCCTCTCTCTGTCTCTCTCTCTCCCTTTCTCTCTCTCACACACACGCACACCCATGCACTCTCCCAATCAACAACCATCAGCCTCTCCAGGCCCTGTACCAGTACCTTACTGACCCGCAGTCTTCTCCACAGCCCGGCTCCGTATGCATTCAACTCAGCCGCCTTCGTCCCTCCGGGATACGTCTAACCTGCTTGCCCGACTTCGTGCCACTCGGTACCGTCGCTCCCGCAACGGAAGGACCTGGCGCGAGTCGAGACGGTGGCGGATTTTCGACACGAGCTAAATTAGAATTATAGTTGTCGAGAGCTGTTTCATAGTTTTCTGTTGTTTCTTCGATCAATACCTGGCAGTGCTCGAGGATGCTAGTGGAGCTGTTAGTTCCATCAACTCAACGCTTAAGTACCTTTATCGCCTCCCGGTTTTTTATTCCATATTCTCACGTGAAGCCTGGGCTATTATTTATTATATTTATATATAAAGTATTTATATTAGCATTCTAATATCAGTTAACTCAGATATAGTTATTTTTTCTGACTCACTATCTCTTTTATACTCCATCCTCTGTCGACATTTCTTAAATCCCCTGCTCCAAGAAAAGCTTTATCAGACCTTTCTTAAAGTATACCGCACTACAATAGCTTGCCTTACTTCTCACATTGGCATCCAGGGCGATACAGAAGCGGGTGCAGGAGCAAAAACAACAATCTCTCTTCCCGAAATTGAAACGGAAGCCGGCGACTCAGTTCCTGACCTTAAAAAATGCCTCTTGTATGCGAATAAGAAGCTTTGGGACCGGAACTGGAAAATGTTGCTTTTTAAATTACATGCAGACAGGACCTATATCGAGGAAACCCCCATCACGTCCATTAGTCTTGGCAGAACACATCGAATGGTTAGTGACCAGACTGCGTTTAGGTCATTTCCTTGGTCATTGCTGTCTGAAGAAAGAATCTTTGCCTGATCCGTGCTCAAATTGCGGTCATCCAGTATCTACTGAAAGAGGAAATCTTAATATTAATAGTGATCTTCATTGTATATTCAACCTTAATTCGTGATACATGAAGATTATTCAACTCCTTACCAAATTTAATCTATTAAATTGTGTTTAGCAATTAATTACATAATGTCAATCTCAAGTACCTCATTAATGTACCTCTTAATTGTGTGTGTGTACGCTTTGCAATTTTGAAATAATTGTATATTTGTTAGTACTATATTTTGTAACTGGTCGAAAATGGCCTATTTATTTCTAAGGCAACCTTAAATAAATGTTTTTTTAAATGCCCAAGCCTTGCCACACACAAATAATATGTAAAGAGAAATGAAGTAGCAGTACCTCAATAGACGTACTTGGTATTCCTTGTCCTATCCTGTACCCTTAGTGGGGCACATTCACGAAAACATGAACTAAATTCTTACACATCGGGCGACCAGTCGAGCGCTTAGAGTTTGTTCCGGTAGGCGGATGGCTCACTAGGGTAAATCTCAGAAGAGGAAAAGCTCACGAAAGACGACGTGTAGGTTGGCGACGGATCTCACCATCCAGAGGAGGAGGAGGAGGAGGATCATGCAATCCACCGGAATAAAAGCATTCACTGCACTAACGGGATTAATGGCCACAGCAGATGGCAGCCCGAGAATCATCAATAAGTGAATGAATCTATCAATCAATCTTCCTGTCTGCCTTCATCGCCGCCGACTTCCCCTGCCACAAAGTACACACACACACACACACACACACACACATACACATACACACCGCGCCGCGCATAATACTGCACTGCACCGCTCCCGCACCAACTCTACATAACGTCTATACTCGCTCCGTTAGTTCTCTGCGGTGATTTTATCTTACCTGCCTCCCCCCTGAGCTACTATTGCACTCCACCCCTAACTGCCTTCGCACAGGGAAACCTACACTGAGGCTCACACAGCATTCAAGGTTAAGGGCTCCCTTCTAATTAGCTCAGGCAAAGCAAACATCGAATTCGGACCGTATTCAGTACAAGTTGCTTGGCTTTTAATGCTTGGTACCGATTATCAACTCTAAACGGTTGAGAGGGCGAAAATAATAGTTTTAGTGGTTCTTGCAACATTTACAAGTGATAATTCCTGTAATACTCATTGAGATTTAACAAATCAGTGCTAACCTCGATCAAAATGTTCAATGTTCGAAAGCCCTAGGAAACTGAATTTTGGTGAGATGAAAATCTGTGTTTCGATTTCTTCACTTCAGAAGCGAAGTGAAAATGCCGTAATGATTGAACATGTTTCACAGTTCTCTTGGTCGCCACCATTTTATAGTTATCTAAATTAATACACAAATTCTAAAGAAGTTGTTACTGAGAAGAAAATACTGTATAGTATAATCTTTTCGCTTTTAATGGAAATTTTCCGAATGTTCATATCAAATAACTTTTCATATCTTCTCAATTTCACATTCACAATTAATGGTATATTATACATTGTAATGGAAACATTTTCCAAGCTTAGGACATTATATCACAGTTTATTAAATTCAATCGGGTCTTATCAAAGCATTGATAGACTTCACAGACACACAGAAAAATTGTCAGACCCCAAGACGACTCGTATTTCTTTATGTATTTCCACGCGCTGGATCTGAACCCTCCATTTTTTTAATCGCAAAAAAACACCGCAAACTTTTCATAGTACAATTTCACGATCATTTTTTGCAGTTTAAAAAATTGGAGAGTGATGGCTCATTTCTGGCTTCAGATTCGATTCAGCGCGTCAAAATATTCGTACATAGGGAAACATGTATCAAGTTTTTGAGTCTGACAACTTTTTTTGTGTCTCTCTGTTTATATTTGTATTAAAACATTGAAATCAGTGGAAGATTCAATAGAAGATATGGACCGCATAGGTAGGAGAAACACAACCACCTAATATAATATTCTTTGACCAATTATATCAATAATTAAAATAGTGGTGCTAAAACAGCACGTTGTTACTCGCATATATTTGCACGTAAAATTTTGCGAAATGTACTCAAATTTTTGCAAAAATTAACATGACCTTACTTCAAAATTTCTCTTAAAGGAACATATTTCATTAAGGAAAACTCTTCTTAACTGTAATTGTAAGAAAACGCCGAGAAAGTTTTGAAATTTTTCAATTTAAAAAAAAAAAAAAGTTATCGACGGAAATGAGACCTGCACTATTCTCCTAAACGCCCTTCATACTATCCTGCTACAAATTTCATTCAAAAACGATGGGGCAATATTTTTGACAATTTGGAAAATGTCCCAGGGGCTTAAGTAACGTATCCCTCCAAATTAAAATACCGTTTTTAAGATGAAGGGGCAATGACACCAGCCTGATCAATTAGGGAATATCAATTTTCGAGATAATCGGATGAACGATTTTACTGCTAGAGTTGTTCACGGATGGACGGACGGACATTTTGCCGTCATCTATTTTTCGGCCTCAAGGACCCACAACACACAGATTCTGGCGACAACACATGTTAGAGAATTTTTTCTAAATTTAGCAGCTGCCTTTAGTCACTTTTGCTTTATCGGGGCCTTATAGTAAGTACTTTTCTGGCAAAAATTCGTCGTTTTTTCGCGCTGCCTTATATAACTTTCTCTTGCAAAAGGAAAAATCAAAATAGAATTTGCAAGAAACGAGATCAGGCAATTAATAAATGTAAATTTCGCACAAACACGATAATACAGGAATAAATCAACGTTCTTTTATTAGTTGTATTTCATTACTGGTATATCATCTGCTTGATAGAATATTTGTAGGGCTTTATTTAGAGAAAATACCTATTATCTTACATAATACTTAAAGAACAACCAAAAACTATCAATAATGCAAAATAATCACGTCATGAGACAATTATCTTCCAATTACTGCTCTTATTTAAATAAATTGAATAAAAATAAATTTGCGCTCGAATGCATTCCATTAATTTTTAAATTGTTCATTATTTTACTTTAACGCGTTCTATTTTCTAACGTACTAAAATTACAAAATGTTTGTTTGTATGTAGCGATACAAGCAACAACAATTTTTTGGAAAATATGGAAGAGCGTGATGTCTTTTGTCTTTTTCATTTTTTCGTTGCGCCGCATCTAACACCTCACAGATTTCCTTGGCCTTTACGTACTTCACACCTTCATGTTTTACTCAAAATGTAGAATCCAAATAGGTATAGAGATGTATATGGCTTGTAAATAAGAAGATGAAAATATATATTACCTTCAATGAACTTTAGTTTTAATTAGTGCAAGTGTTGTCAATTGCTGTCATTCGATTTTTGGGCATCAAAGACCCCGAACACACAGATTCTGGCTACAACACATGAAAGAGAATGATCATTGAACATGAACATTTGATAATGTTAGATACTACTTTTGTTTTGATGGGTGTGTATGCATTTCGTGTGAGGAAGTTGACGAAATGTTGAAAAAAAGCTTGGGAAAGAAACATGGAGGTGAAGATTGGAGGTTTTAATACCGTGTACAACTTAAATGTTTTCACCGTGTTCGTAGATGTGCAGTAGCTCACTACACAGACGATCTCGTATGCCATTGATAATAGTTCATCTCTCATAATTCGCCCCTAATGATTCCCTTTAGTGGCATCTAGTGGAATACAGAGGCAAACCGACTCTCTGTTCCCTGACAGAATACGGGAAAGCGCAAAAGAGCGAGCCTCCTTACCCCGCTTACGATCGGTACTAGTGAATGTGCCCGTCTCATTATCATCATTATTACGGCCATCAATTTCACGACTAAAACACCGGCTTGGAGGTGTCAGATCTTCATTTGATACCGCTTCAGTGCCTACGATCGGGGAATCTTAGGGTTCCAGTACCGACTTTGGCCGGCTGTTCGACACTAGCTTCAGAGCTATTGCTGCCGCTGTCTGGAGGAGAATTCTAGCGGACGCCTGCTCTGATCGATAGTTTCCGTGGTTTCTCCGATTAACAGCCGGAAAATGCTGGTGTAATACTCTAACAAACGGCCCACGGACCGCGCGTGATCTTTCCTTTCTCTCCTTGTTTTATCCTTACCTCTTACGTACACACACACTCACATGCACCACACTGCCACTCATGCCGAGAGACCAGACAGGAGCTTAGGGCTTGCCCTTGCTGGGGCGGTGCCTAGCTGGTGGGAGATACCAGGTTGGGAAAAGCCGATGGGTATGTCGGCGCTGGATCTGGCCTTCCAGAGAGGGAAGATAACCGCCACTTTCCGGGTTACAAACATGCACTTCCCTTACTGGATTAATGACATTAGCATTTGACGTGCCCAAAATCTCTAACCAAACAATTAATCTATCTCCATCCAGAGGCGATAAGATCACCAGCACCTCCCGTGATAAAAAAACTACCCATACGGATCTAATGACCTTATTAGTTGTCGCCTCCATAATCACTTGTCAATCAACAATTAGAGTAGATTCTACTCCCTTATAGCAGTGTATCCCGAGCGAATATTCCGAGCTTTCTTAATCATTGTTTTGAAAATAGATTAATTCTGAAACTCAACTTCAAACAGCCAAGATCTGAACTGTCCTTTACATAATTTAGTACTTATCATATCAAATCATTTACATACCAAACAATAAATGTAAAAAGTAAGTGTGGCAAACTAACATACTTCCTGCAAAAATCTATTGCATAAATAAGCAAATATTATGAAAAAATTCTGTCAGTTAAAATTCATATAAGGTTAATATATTTGTAGAATTTGGGGCATTGTTAGTCTGCACTAAATAGTAATATAACAAACTTAGTTCATAAGGATCTATCACAGAAAACGGAATGTGAATTTCGGAAACCGAAGAGATGGTCACATTTCAAATACGCGCGCACTTTGCGCTCAGCGCGTCACGTGGTCAGCGGTTTCGTTTGTAGGTAATACGCAATAGCAGGGGTGATTCAGAGACAAATTTCGGGAGAGGAAATTAAAAATGTATCGGTTGAATGGGTCATATTACAAATTTTATAGAACGTCACCGACTACACTCAGGTCCTGCTGCGTTATGATTTTGTTTTGATGATTATCCAAAAATAGTTTTGCTTGAACATTTCGTGACAGTTTAACATTAATGGTTACTAAAAATGTTTAGGGGAGGGAATTTCCCTCGTTTCCATCCCCGTGAATCCGCGCCAGGCAATAGAGGCAGACCCGCAGGCCCTGCCGGCGCCGAACACAGCGAGAGCTCATCGGGAGTCAGAGAGTGCTGCTCCCGCTCACACGTCTTCGGCGCGGCGCGGCGCCGGAGGCTGCGGCGGTGGTGGCGGGGAGTTGGACCGCAGATCTTGATCAGTAATCAGATGAGCCGGCGCAAGTTGGGCGGCGCCGTCCGCCCCCGCATTAAGGCGACACGGCTCTGCACTCTCCATAATCCCCACTCATTATAAGGCGCGCCCCGCGCCGCGCCGCGCCGCGCCGGCCGGAAGCGGTGCCGCGATCCCTTCCTTCGCCCGGCTGACCTAAGACGACCCGGCCTCGGGGGCGGGGTGCTGAGACGGTGGCGGAGGAGGCGGGAGGGTAAATGGAGGAGGGAGGGTTGGCGAAGGATCCGACGGAGTTGTGACATGTCAGTGGCTGGGCTTTTGAGATCCTGACCAGTTGCGTCAGACGAGAATGGCGATATATACTGCGAATGAATTTATTAAGACAAGATACGATGGGGGACACTTTTTCTTTTTGAGAATTCATTCACTTCCTTATACTGATTCGGGCTCCTTCCTTCGCCCGGCTGACTTAAGGCACTCTGGTTGCTGAAAAGGGCTCCCTGAGATGGTGGTGGCGGGGACAGTGGGGTGAACGAGCAAATTAAGGCGGAAAGATTGGTGATTGTGAAATGGTAAGCGAGGATGATGGTTTGATTTGGAGTGGTGTATTGTCAATGCATCAACATTTGGACTCCAGAGCATAGTATGCGCCCGACTGAAATAGGATTGGCCGAAAATGAATCTCGTTACTAAAAACACGGGGTGGTCGAGTGGTGTCAAGTTTATGATTTCACATTTCTGCCCCAGAGGAGATGTAATAGGCAAAATGTAAATACGTGATGTAAATACACTTCACCAAAGGCAAGACACCAGAACACTCATCATAGTAGAATTCTTTTTCTCTCAATTTCAATTTCTTCCTTCGCCCGTCTGACTTAAAATAGGCAGCGAAGGTTGGGGCGACTGCTGAAATGATAACGACGGGAGCGGTAGGGTGAGCAGAGAAATGGACGTGGTAGGTTTTGTGAAGGATGCAACGGAAGGACGTCGTGAAATTGACTCGGCATTTGACTTCCAGAGCCAAGGTGTCCGTCAATAAGGCGTGAACATTCTGCGAATCAATCTTGTTCCAATTAAGATACGAAAAGTCCTACTATCTCTCCTTAAGAACCTTTTACTTTCTTACTCTCAAAAATTTGATCCTTTCCTTCGCCAGACTGATTTAAAACAAGTTCAGGGGAATATTTGAAGCGCAGATATGTTACTCATGGTGGGTTGGGTGAGCGAGAAAATGGAGACGGAAGAACTGGTAATTATGAAAGAGGTGAAGGAGGATCTGATGCTTGAATCGGGGTAGTGTTATTGATATGTTTCGGTAATACAAACCCATAAAAGCGATATGGCGGCATATGTTGGGAGCATCAGGAATAAAAAGGATTGAGGATTGGCGGGAGGTGAAGGAGGATGATATGGTTGCAACGTAGTGGTTTTACAAAGTTGACTAGTCTGATCTATACATCTTCGCTCTTCAATCCCTTGCAAATTGTCCGACATCGTGCGAATATGTGCTGCGAGTGAAAATAGTCACAGACAACAAGATACAAGCGCTGAACAACCCTTTCTTTCTCTTTTCATTCCGATATCATCTTTCGCCCAGTTGACCTAAAATGTCCTAGACAGCTGGGATGCTGAGGTGGTTGAAAAGAGGGTGGTAGTGCTGGCGAGCAAATGGTGGCGGTGGGGTTAGTGATTGTGAAGAAGGATCTTACGGCCGTAATGGAATTTTCATTTATCTTATAGCAAGCGCACAGGACCCATATTGCAGCAAAAGCAGTCCAATACTTCTCTTGCTCTCTTTGTTCCAATCCTACCTCTCGCGCAGCTGATCTAGCAGCAAACGGACGCCCAGCAAATGGGAGACTAGCAGTTGAGCTTCTTAGTTGTTGGTGTGCTTGGGAGAGCGCGGTGACTTGTGCGGCTCGTGGGAAGACGGCGAACATTTACTTCTTCCACCACTGGGATCTGGGTTCGATTCTCGGTTAATCCAAGTGAAATATGTGATGGTCAGAAGAAACTAACGCGGATTTCTCACAGTTCTTCCATTTCTCTTTCGTGTCCTTTCATCGTCTTTTATTCATCTCGTCATAAACACTATCATATACTCATTAGATCTTGTCTAGATCTCAATGACTTCAATAGTTAAAGCCAGAAAATAAAATAAGTAAAGGGTTTGGCGGGAGAATCGATGACAGCCGAGACCTATTTACTGATATTATCGATCCATTTAATTTCTTAATATTTTAAAAGCAGTTTTCATTAGAAATTAATAGTAATTTCTTGGCGGTTTAATAATCGCATTCAGTTTTTGTTGCTATCTATATTTTCGCCAAGATACATCGAGCAGTATGTAGCATATTGTTCTAATTGGTGTTTTCAAGTATATTGTAAAATAACGTGATTTAAATAATTTTGTTTTAAAGATTATTATCTCCAAATCCTGAACCGCTGGAATATTTAAAACGACTCGAGATTTTAAATCTTGGAAGTGCGATCGATAAACGCAAACGAAGTTAAGACGGCAGTTGAGGAATGTGCAAGCTAGTAACCAGCAGACTGACTTCGACGGTAGTGCATTAATCAATGACTGGCAGAAGAGGTTTTTAGTGAGTGATATTCGTCTGGAATTAGAGGATTTAAAAATTCCATGAAGCAGTGAGTGTTAGGGGAAGGAGCGATTGGTCAAGGGATTGGTGATAGCGAAGGAATTGCCATTGGCGTTGCTAAAGGAACGTTGGCTGCAACAGATGATACGACAAGCTTTCCGTCAAAATAATTACATTTAAAGATTATGATAAATAAGTAAAAAAATGAGGAAAATGAATTAAAAGAGGAACAAGGGGATACACATAACAAGAATAAACAGTAAAGCTTGAAGAAGGTGGAGGATAAGAAGAAGGAAAGTTGTAAACAGGAAGAATCAAAACACAAATAACAAAGAGAAAAAAATTGAAAGAGAATAAGCAAAACAAATAAGGGATATTAAAAAGGGAAAAAGGAGAAGAAATAGGGTAAGGAAAGACAGGGTAAAAGGGAAAATATGAAAATGAATAGAAATGAGTTCCGAAGTAATATCGAGAGCAGTTCCCAAATTTAAAGATATTCCCGTGTAAAATGTCAGCGGAATTCAATCCTCCCCGTGCCCGGAAATCGCCTCCATGTGGACGGTTGCGTTCGCGCGGCGAGGAAACTACGCGGCGACATACGAGTCGGCGGGAGCGAGAGGGCGACGTCGTGAAATAGGTGTAAAAGGTAAAGAGAAGGACAATGAACCTTTAAGACTAGAAGGCTTGTAAGTGGAAACGAAAGAGGAAGAAGTAAAAGAGAAAGGAGACGATGAAGAAATAAAACAGGGAGGAAAAGAAGAGACGTGAGACCAGGAGAAGAGCAGGGAGAATACGAGAAAGAAGAAAAAGGATAAAAAGAGAAAGAAATAAAACATGAAAAATTGGAAGAAACAGCTGAAAAAATAAGAAGAGTTACCCACCGCACAATTCGCGGAAGAGGAGGGAAAAAGAGAATGAAGAATAAGGAAGAAATAAATCACGATTGGTTGGTTGGTTGTTAGTGATTCCAGGCGAGTCAACTCTCGAGGTCATTAGTTCCTTAAGTGTAGTGAATGCTTTTCGCGTGATTCAGCGGCGACCCACCGTCGGCTAGCGGGTTTCTCTAACCAGGTATTTTCTTCCAGCATGACACCGCCCCAGACGGGACAAGCTCCAAGCTCCCGACCGGCCTCCCGACATGTAAATAAATCACGAAAATGGAGAAGGAGAAGAAGTCGAAGGGGGGAAGAAGAAGAGGAGGAGGGGGCTAATAAGAAGGAGAACAAAGAGAAGATAATAAGGGAAGGATAAGGAGGACAAAGGAGGAGGAGAAAGAGAAGGACAAGAAGAAGGAGGAAGCGAAGGAGGAGAGCGAGGAGAGAGAAAATAAGGAGAGAGGGAGGAAAGGAGAAGGAATATACGGAGTTACACATACTAGAGTTGGCAATTTTAAGGACATTTCCGCTAAAATTCAGCGAGTTCGGGACCCTGAATCCTCAGCGCGCCCTCGACGAACCCCTCCGCGTGAGGACGGCCGCGTCCGCGCGACGTGCGCGCGGCGCCGTGTGCGAGGCGGCGGCGGCGGCGGCGGCGGCGGGCGGGCGGGCGTCGTCGTGGGATTAGCGCGCATAACGTATGCGCGCGCCTGAGGCCGCGGACGTGGCTCGAATTAAAAAGCGGGTGCGCGGCGGGCGAATCTCTTCCGCGGTCTTCGCCCTCTCCCCCACCCCCACCCCCACACGGCCTCTGCCCCCCTGCGGCACCGCGCCGCTCCGCGCACGAGGGCTTAAACACGGCGCGAGTCAGGGGCCGCGCGGGCAAACAGCCCCGGCGACACGCACCAGCGAAGGCGGCGGCTCGCTTTTCCTTTTTCTTTCCTTTTTAGTTATTTGAACGTTTCTGTTTTTTATTCATGTGTTATTGTTTGCTTTCCTGACAGTTTCTACTTGGAGTATGAGTATGTAGATGTAAATTCCACATGGGAGGGTGGAAAATCTCTTGTGATGTGAAATAAAGTATTCAATCTTCATTTTCTAAATTTATAAATAAAATTTTAAAATTGTTTCGAGAATTTGTGTTAATCGAATGAAGGTTTTTGATTCATTATAAGACAGCAAAAGAATCGATCGTGATTAACAATATTGAAGTGTTAATAAAAATGTTAAACAGTGAAAACAATGTTTTATGGCTTCAGGTAATGGTTTGTAAAGGTTCTATTGTGTAGCACAATAGGTTACTCTACTTCAAGTGCGAGTAGCTGGCTTTGTAGAGTTATGTTATTGAAGAAATGCACCGCCACGGCGAACACTATATGTGGGCCAAAGCGATCTCTACCAATTCGTCTGCGTTTACAGTAGCAATTGTCTTAGTCGCGCCGGCCCTGGTACCAATACCCATAGCCAACGCTATCAGCGTCGCCGCCACTGCCGCTGTGCAACCATCGCCCTTGCCGTCGCTATCACCGCTGCCTCTGTGACAAACCCACCATGACCAACCCACCCACCACTGTCGTTACCAGCGCCACCACCATTCCCGACATTGCCACTTCCGCCCCGCCCCCGCCCCCGCCTCCGTCAGCCCTACAGCTTCCATCGCCGTCAGGAAGCCGCCGGCGGTCCGACCGACCCAACTTCCTCAACTGTCTCCACCACCATCATCGCGCGCAGAGGTCCTGAAAGAGGTTCTGATGTCACTGCAGTGCCTCTGGCCGGAATCGAGGATCGAGCCCTGACGGCCGCAGAATTTTCGATACTAGCTAAGTCGAATTTATTTGCTGAATCGAGGAGAATTCTAGAGACCGGACGGCTCCGATCAACACCAGGCGAATACCGGAGCAGATCCCTAACAAACGGGCCACGAACAGCGCGCGATCTTTCCTTCCTCTTCCTTGTCCCATCCTCACCCCTTACACACACCTTACCACTCTCGTCGGGAGCTTAGAGATTGTACTGGCTGGGTCGGTTGCTGGGAGATATTTAATTGGGAGGAACACCCCACTATCCGAGAGTAGGTCGGCGTCGGCTCTCGCCATCAAGCGGGAAACGATCACGAACACATCCGGAGGAAACGCGCACCATGCTTACGGGACCGTCGACCTTAGCAGTTGACGCACCTCACAACCGACCATCACCGCCGCCACCTCGCTCGCCCTGCCCGCGCCTCCGGCGTGGCCCGCCGCGTCCCCTCGCGGCGGCGGTCGATTTATGCGCGTCTTCCTGTGGCCGCCGAAACAAACGAGTGCGGGAGGGCGCGCGCGCTGCGCCGAGGCGGCGGCGGCGGCGGCGGCGGCGGCGGCGGCGGCGGCGGCGGCGGCGGCGGCGGCGCCGGACGTCCGGCGGGCCGCTTCCCGACACCCGTTAGCGTCGCTGCCACGCCGGCCCTTCCTCCACCCCCGCCCTTCCCTCCGCGCCCTTCGCGCCGCCCCGCCCCGCGCCGCCCCGCGCCGCCCGTGTGCAGCGCCGGCGCCTTTGTAAAAGGAAGGCTGAACCAAGCAGGAAACGCACGCGGTGAGTTATTGCGACGCGCGTAATGACCACGTGCGCCGATAAACTCGTGAGCTGCGTGTCTAAATTTAAATCGAGTTATTAATATTTTGAGCTAGCATTTAAGATTGCCCTCTACACAATTAATAAACGCAGTATATTGCACCATAATAATAATAATAATAATAATAATAATAATATTTATTTGGCTACAATTGGCTGATTGCCAGGTGGTAGAAGTAACCCTACAGTTTTACAATATACAATACAATCCTTTCGAACATATACACCCGTTATATAAATATACACAGACCTGTATACATATATCTATATATATCAATATATATATATATATATATATATATATATATATATATATATATATATAGAGAGAGAGAGAGAGAGAGAGAGAGAGAGAGAGAGAGAGAGAGATACATACATATATACATACATGACTCAGGTTTCCATCGTGGCCGATGATACCTCTTCTTCCATCCTATTCTTGCACAGCGCGCCTCGTCGGTGGTTGGAAAGGCCCGCCTTCGTTTTGAAATTTCTGCCACAAGATGCACAGTTGAATGGATAGCCAGAGCTTGATTGTCCGGATAACTGGGGTTGAGAAATCTGTGTGGGGCTAGCGCTGTGGGAGGAACTTTGCAGTTTTCTTAATTTAATTGGCTTCAGTGTATTTTCTGCTGTCAAGGTTGGATGCTTGTGTCTCATATGACTGCTGTGGCCGGATTTCTTTTTGAAATTGATGTTACAGACAGTGCATCTAGGGCTACTGTTTTCTTGTCGTTGGCGTAACTTTTCTACTTGACTCCCATGAGCTTGGCTTAGGTGGGAGTTGACGTACTGCCTCCCGGATCTTCCCTCTCTTGTGAATCCGCATATCGGACATTTTCAACTGTACATTTCCTCTTCTTCGTGCCTTTTTTTCCTTCTTTCTTCAGCTTCCAGGTTTTGCATTTCTTGCCTTTCTACGGTTTTTTGTTGAATGTGCCTGCGCCATTCGTTTCTATTTGCTGCTACTTTTCTCCATTCCTTCTCGTTGATGTTTTGCTCTCGCATATCTTGTTTGAGCATGTCTAACCATCTTTTCTTCGGCTTCTGTTGGGGTCTTTTTCCGCATTTCAGCTCTAAAAAGACTATCTGGTGCGGAGTTCGCTCTTCATTCATTCTACTTATGTGTCCCGCCCATCTCAATCTTCTAATTTTAATAAGATTTTCTACTGTCAGCATTTTTGTTCTTCTCAGGACCTCCTCATTTGGAATTTTTTCCATCCAAGATATTTTGCAGATTGTACGGAGGCATCTCTGATGAAATGCGTTAAGTCTTCTTTTGCTTTCTTCTAGTAGGGTCCAAGTTTCAGAGCAATATAATAGTGTAGGCAGTATAATTGTTTGGTATACTAGAAGCTTGGTTTTCAGGTTGATCTCTTGCCTTTTCCACACCCGCAAGTACAATTTCTGAAAGGATTGACTGGCGCTGTTGATTCTATGATTAATTTCATTTTTGATCTGACAGTCATTCTGGATGTTGCTTCCCAGGTATTTAAAACTGTTCACTTCCTTGATGGTTTTTCCATTCATTGTTATAACAGCTGGGCTGCAGTTTACGAACATCACTTCCGTCTTTCCCTCATTTACCCTCAGACCAAACTTCCTTGCTTCTTCATTAAATATGTTGAGAACTTCTTGCAGGGCTTCAGGTTCAGGGCTTCAGGGCTTCTTGCAGGGCTTAGCGACTAGGGCACTGTCGTCTGCAAACACCAAATCAAGTATGTGTTTTTCCGTCGTTTTTGTTTTTGCGTGAAAAGCTCTTCTGTTGAAAAGGTTAAAGTCACTTCTTAATCTTATTTCGACACCGCCACGTTTTTTCTTAACAACATTTCCGATAATGGCATGCATATAAAGTATAAAGAGTAAGGGTGCAAGAACGCAGCCTTGTATTACCCCTGTCTTTATTACAAATGGCGCGGATGTTGAGTTTTCTATTCTTACAGTAGACAAAGTTTTACTGTGCAGTGATCTTAATATTGCTAGTATTGTGGGTGGGCATTTGATGTTATCCAACAATTTAAAGAATATCTCCCTATCGACAGAATCGAAAGCTTTGGCGATATCTATAAATCCAATACAGAGTGATGTGTTCTGTTCGCATGCTTTTTCTACTAACTGTCTGACTATAAAAATCATATCAGTTGTTGAGCGTCCAGAGCGGAAGCCGCATTGCGTATCTTATATACATACATACATACACACACATTCTTATTATACATAACACAAACAAGCACTTGCCCTACATAGTATACATGCCTACATTTATAAGAAGAAACTTACTCTTAGTTATACCTAGTAAACATGCATAGATATTCATATACATAAAATTAACCAGTTGTACAATTTCTTTTTTAAAAAGAAACACAATGTAGATTTTTTAAATTAGTTCCTTAAACATGTAAATTTGTTCCCCACCCACTCTCTCACTTCACTTCACTACACTACACTCTCACAATATCTTTCTTTGGTTATGCCATTAACTAATAAAGGTAGCTTTCCACTGCACTGCACTACACTACACTTTATCTATAATGCGCTACAATTCACTTGAATTATGGGTTCTGAACTGTGCGGTAAAATACATCCTCTACATGTACTTATTAAGTCGTCTTCTGAAATCACTACCAGAGCCACATGTACTATGTACGACTAACATGGTGAACTAACATACCATAATTATGTTTGACTAGCAGGGCCACCAAATCTTCAATCATGGAGGAAAATAAAATTGGCTTATCGAATATTTCACTATTTCTAGATTGGAAAAGCACAAGCAAAACATTATTAGATATATCGAAATATTCGTGTAATGATCTTCCAAATGATTTTCCAATCATTTACAAAAGTGTAATTATTAACAAAATAACGACAAAATTCCGCACCATTGTTTTCTCGTAAATGTATGGTTGAAAGTAGATCTAGAAAAACATGAAGGACGAAGTCGACAAGAAAGTAAAATATGTTTTTTATAGTTTATAGTTTTTCAAAATTTTGCACGGTATCCTTGATATTTTCCTTCCGTTTTCATGATATTAATATTCAACTTATATTCTACTCTCAATTACCGCGATGAAGCTAATAGTATTGCGTTTATCTCGTCATTGCGACCACTGTGGCTTCCACCTGTTTGTCGCCGACTGGACAGCCGCCTCGTCACGTCGCAATCATTACCAACATTATTTCCGTGGCCGTATGAATACCACCACCGTTAACGACCTGTATCTCATCCACAATAACTACAACCCCTACTCCTCATCTGAAATGTCTCTGTCCGTCGTATTTCATGGCGAATTCAAAGCTGCGTGGGCCCTGACGAATCGGAGAGGAACTTTCCACACGATTATACAGGAATACCTATCAGTTTGTTTCAATTTCTACCTTTATTCTGGGATATTGAACATTTCTAAATAAGAAGGTTAAAAATAATGAACCAACTTTCTAATGTATTTCAAAGCTGAATGGAAAACAAAGAATATTATAGATATTAGATATTGTGGTAATAACGCTACCGATCTACGAGTTGGAGGCTAATTTTATGTCTATTTACATATTTATATATTTACACATTTATATATTTATATATTTATATATTTATATATTTATATATTTATATATTTATATATTTATATATTTATATAGTTATATAGTTATATACTTATATACTTATATACTTATATACTTATATAGTTATATATTTGTTCTCATCATCACGTGCGTGGTGACAAATGGTGAACACTTGATTGTGCTAAACTGTCACGTCGTTTGTAAATTATTATTTCAGTGACCATTCACGTTTAGTTACGAACACCTCTGTTACTACCTGCATGTCATCCACATCCACACACTCCAGGCAGACTCCCTACATCTCCTCTGCGTTGTCCCTCCATTCGGAGACCTTCATTTATATCTCACGGAGAATTAAAAGCCTTGCAGTACAATGTCGTAAGGTGTCTGAATGGGAGAGGAACCCAATACACAACCACGAATCTTTGCGAACGAAATACGTTAAGTGTTATCGTTCATATATAAATAACGAAATTGAAGTAACTAGTGGAATTTCATGTGCATAAATAAGCTGCTGAAGAATATTTGGACTTACGAGGAATTCGAGTTATGGAGGCTGTTTTTGCTCGCAAATAGGCAGTCGTGAACCACGCGTGCATGTACCCTGCAGTTACAGGGGATCAGTACCATTTTCTCGGTGGCGGATGCATGTAATTATATCAGAAGATCGGCATTTAGCTGGATCTGATTTTTATCCCCCAGGTTTGTTAGCCCTGGGGTGATGGAGGAAGATGAAATGTTTATAATAGTCAGGGTTGAAAGAACGGCACACACATACAGACGTACACAAATGCACCCATGTCAGAGGCAGCACTCAAACTCGCGATCTTCTGATTCGAGACCGCTCCCGCACTAGCGATCTCGGCCATCCGATTGGCCAAGGTTTCATTTTAAGCAAATTTCTTTATTTAATATTTCTGCACATCAGGTTCACTGTGATGACCACCTGTTTGTGCTCAATTGCACAGCCACATCGTCACCCGGCGTTATTTCAGTGACCCTTACGCCCGCCATGTCATCCACACACTCCAAGCGCGTCCCCTACATCTCTTCTGCACGGGTGGCGTTGCCCCTCCATCCGTCATCTCGCTCTCGGCAAATTAAATCCCTCCGCGTGTCCGAGAGCGCCTCCCCTGTCGCCGCGCCGCGCCGCTCGCTGCTCGGAATTGTTTACGCAGAATACAAATATATTCTAATAGGGGGCACGTCGTTATTCGGTAACCTGTGCGGCGCGGCGGGGCGAGCGCTATTCACACACACACACACACACACACACACACGGCCGCCGGCCGCGCGGAGGCGGCCACAAAAGCGCGGGCTCCCCGCCCCAGCGGGAAGACAAAGAACGTAATGACATTTCGCGGCGGTCGCAGCCAACCGATGGCAGGCCGCGATCAATCGCCCGAAGGAAGGTTGCGAAGCGACGACGGGCAGCGCGAGCGGTTTGTTGCGAAATGCGGACGACTGTGCGGATAATAGCCCCGAATCCGGGATGCGCGCAATCGGGTTAGGCCTCGTAAACAATGGATGGGCACCGCCGGGTTGATCTCTGGAGATCAGCGGGGCCTACCTGCCGGTCGGGGGATGTGGGTGCGGGCGTGCGTGGGTGAGGAGGAGGGATGGGTCTGGGTGGTGGTGGTGGAGGGTGTTTGGATTGACGCGTGAATGGTGAGGATGACGGAGGGAGAATGAGTGGGAGAGGATATCTCTTAGGCATGATCGCAAACGGAATTCAGCCTCGGCCTGAGAGCGAGGAGTGGCAAGGTAGGTGACAGCGAGGACGGCCGAGGGGATGGAGTCGGATACGGACGAGAACGAGGCTGGGGACGTGGATGCAGACGGGGCGAGAATGGGGTGGGAATGAGGACAATATTGGCATCACTGTCGAGCCCGAGAACGGGGGCAGAAACGGGGACATGAATGAGGACGAGGATCAGAATGGGGACGAGGTTGGATAGGAACAAACATGAGGATGGGGGCAAGAACAGTGACGAGGTTGTGTTCGGGGACAGGGACAAGGAAGAGGGCGAGGAAGAAGACGAGGTCAGAACGGACCCGTGAGTGAGATGAATCCTTGTTGTGTCTTCCTGTGTTACCAATGTGAGGTTGTAGTAGTTTGGAGAGGTATTTGGCCAATGTGTACGTTGGCGAATTAATAGCACTCACAATAGGCCGTAGTGGCGTGTCCGGTTTGTGGATCTTTGGTAAGCCCTATAGTCTAGGAGGTAGCGCCTCCGAAATCTTTAGAAACTTCTTTTCCTCAGGTGGTATAGAGGATTTCTTGATTAGGTCATTGGACTTGAGTAAAATAGAAGCCGTAGGATCATTGGGAAGAGGCCTGTAGTTATCGGTATTCAAATTATCCCTGATTTTCTTTTGGTAATCTTCAGTGTCCATAATGACAGTCGAATTATCTTTGTGTGCAGAAATAATGATGATATCCTTATTCCCGTTTAAGTTCTTTAAGGCAGATTTCTCTTTGTTGGTAATATTGCAAATAGGTGGTTTAGCATGTTGCAGAATTCTCGCAGAGTCACGTCGAATTTCTTCCGCTACGTCCGGTTGCATTTTGCGAATCACGGGTTCGATACTGGTAATGATATTAATAGAGCAACATGACGTTTATGTCATCTCATAGAGTCCATTTAGCACTATCCCTTCCAAAAGTTTAATGAAAAAAGTTGCAGTCGTTCTTGAGAAAATCTTGTTTTTGTAATGTTTAAAATTGTACAAATTGCACGCAATCGTGCACGAACACTACTAAAATTTTCAAAACAGGGTACATGACTTTAATGAAGGCAGAGATTATGGAGAACAAATTGTATTTGCAGGAAAAATCTCTATCTTTAATTTTGTAGTTGTAGGAAGACACCGAAAAAAATCTTAGTTTCGAAATTTTCGAAAATTCAGAGTTAACCATGAAAATCAGAGATAATCGTGAAAATCGGAACTATGCCACGTTTATAAGTGTATGTTAGTCTTCATAAGTTTGAAAATGTCCGGGGAGATTTATGTAAAATATCCTTAAATTTTAAAACTTTTTTTCAAAATCTCTAAGATTCGACTCGAACCAGATCGACACGGGTTTCTTCAATTTGGAAGAAATGCCACCAGATGGATGGACGGACGGACGTTTTGAAAAAAAACATTTTTTTGGTATCAGGGAATCCAAAAACGTATGTTTTTGTCGAAATCTCGAAATCGATTTTCCTCAGCATTAAATGACTTTCTCTGTACTACGTATATTGCTTCGTACATACGTACGTATACGGGAAAGTAAAAATTATCTTAAAGGCAATATTTTCCCATCTTATTGTCTTCTACAGATTATGTTCTTTTAATTTCATGTTTATTTAATATAATTTTTAAAACCTCGCATTTGTCACTTTTTTTGACTAAATCTAAATCTAAATGTGATCTGGAGTGCTGGAATTCAAAAAAACTTTCATTTGGCATGCCACAGTACAACTGCCGTGCGAAGCACGCCGACTTTGCCTAAAAGAGAGTAAATGCTCTGATAGGGGTATTTCCGTGATTTCTCTGATCAATACCAGGCGAATGCTGGAGCAGGAGCCTAATAAACGGGCCTCGTGCAATTGCCTTTATCAATGGCGCGACGTGGCCTATTCGGTGTACTCCTCCTACAAAGCATGTGAAATATTTATATTATTTTAAATATTATAACAAAAATAGAGGGGGACGTAACTTCTTGGAAAGTAAACTAAAGACCACCCGGCGTTCACCTTAAGCGATTGAGTGAATAAAAACACCAATCAGCAAACACCATCACCTGACAACACCAATCAGTATGGCGGCTGAAGGCCTAGAAAGGTCACAAATGTAAAAAAATTAAACTTAATAAAATAAGAAAAACAATGATGAAACGAACACAGTTATGGGAAAATGGTTAAAGAATATAAAATGTGAACGAAAATTACAGTATTGCTAACAATCATTGTAGTATCAGCAGTTTTGTAGTAACATAGTAAATATGATAATTAAGTCAATAATATATTCCCATGTCACATATTCACATTTCGTTAAAACTTATGACTACTCCACAGGCATTCGCCTGTAACCGCCAATGGCATTCTTCACTCGTAAATGCTGTTCAAAGTATTAACTGTGTCGGTAACTCCAGTGGTGAGAACTACTGGTTTATACTGGGAGATCTGGATTCGATATCTGACTGAAGCAATCAATTCTGTGAACAGACCATTTACAACAATTGCAATACTAAATAGTTGTGTGGTGCTCTTTTGTATCTTCTCTGTTTGCAATACTCGATTGGTAACCGTACTACACTAATCACACTGTTCAATTCAATCGTATATTGCAATAACTTGTCCTTCAATTCTTACGTCGTAAATCCTTTTTTATTTTTCACTGATACGTTATACCTTGTTAGTACCTTCGATACAGAACTCTATATTCGCTACATAACGTACCTGGATCGAAAGGATCGTGGTTACGAGAGAAATATAAAAACAGTTGAATGATGCTACATGTTCTCTTATGGAGGGCATACAGAGAGGGAATTACGAAAGGGAAATGTGAAAAGAAACCGAGTCAAGTTAACATCTAGTTACATAGTAAATAAGTAAATCTGAATCAATAAAATTAGGTAAAAAATATTATGTATGTACTGTTTCTAATGATCTTGGAAGACAAAAAGCCCTCGGACACTTTGTGACCGCTCTATCATTAAAACCCTTATATCGCCCTTGAGTATAAATAATATTATTTGGTCTCCGCGCTTCGTTCGACCAATTGCCGCTGTGAAGGGCCAACAGTCGAGATGGTGTGGGTGGGTGTAGAGTGGCGCCTCCTGGCGGCGATTGCTGCATAAAACAGGCGCATCCGGCAGCTTATGCGCTCGCGCTTTTTGCAAGCGGCGGGGGAGGGGGGAGGGGTGGGTGCGGCAAGGATCAGCGCGCCGCGTCCGGCCTCTGCGCTATTTACGGGCTCCGCTTCCCCCTCCTTGCCCTCCGACGCGGGGCCCTCGAAGGCTCGGGGTGGGGGAGGTAAGTTGATTGTTGGCTTGGAAAAATTGAATCGTAGGGAGACATAATGGAATTTTTTATTAGAGAGAAATGGTGTTCTTCTTGGCATTCTTTCCGTGTTTTTTTCCCACATTTCCTGTAGTACCGGATTTGATTTCTACTATTAGATATACAAACAATAAAATTTTTTAACACATGAATTAAATTATAACCAAATGACGAAACTAAATTACTTACTAGAGAAAATATCACGTAATACATACATTCGTAACATACGGCAAGTCACGAAATGGTTATGCTTGTACATCGTTAAAACATTATTCTCTTACTAGTACAGCTCATGATCACTACATTTTTTTACCGTTGCGTATTTATATCTTGATTCTGCAGCATACGCATATATATACACACGTGTGTGTGTGTGTGTGTTTTACATCACGTCATATGCATCTATTCTTTAATTTATTTGTTCTTTGTTAATATCGACTCTCAAATATTTTCTGTGTAATTGTAATTATATACATTCTATTATACACTTCACGTTGCAGATGAAAGTGTATCTCAAAATGTGATGGCAGTTCCTTCGGTACATTTGTAACGTCTTTCACCCGCTAGACTTTCCTTCACGTTTCTGTAACACTTTCATAAATATACATTTCCATCGAGCCACCATTATTTTATCGGCGTACATTCTCAATTACATCCCAAATTGGTATATTCTCCTACGTCTCTCTTACTTGAATTTGCCCTCCATTCCCCCACACCTCCCCAGTTGTAATCAAATGCCTCTCAATACCTTTAGACACTCCACCCCCGCCAGCTTTTCTATTGCTTTTCCCGCCCCCTCTATTTCCTCGTCTTGCCCTCGCGGCCCCACCCCGTTCTCCAGACAAACACCCTCGGCCTCGCTTCGCCACGCGCCGCCCCTCCCCCCACCCCCACCCCCGCGGCCGCGCGGTCCAGGCGTCCGGCCGCTCTCCAGGGGCCACGCAGCGCGGCGGCGCTTGCTTAGATTTATGCTGCGGCCGAGGCGCCCCACGCCGCACGCCTTCGCCCACCCGCCCGCAGTTAGCCCAGTTTAAATTAACCGGTCAGGGCGGGCAGCGGCCCGCGTCCGCCGCCGTATATCACCTCGGCCGATCGATTACTTAACTCAATCGGGAAGTGGCCACGAGGCGAGAGAGGTGAGGCGCCGGCGGCGGCGGTGGCGTGGGCGCGGGCGCCCTGCTGGGCATCCGCGCGGCTGCGGCCGGCGCCGCGACGCCACCGCCACTACACCGCCACCCCCCACGGCAGACCGCGGGAAACCTCTCCCCCCGCACTGACCAGCCGCCCGCCGTGCTAGCCCCGTTGCTTCCCCCTCCGCCCCTGCTGCCCCGCACTGGCCCCGCCACACTCCCTGAACCTTGTCACAACCGCTGTCCCGACACTCCTGTCCCGACACCCCTGTCCCGACACCCCTGTCCCGACACCCCTGTCCCGACACCCCTGTCCCGACACCCCTGTCCCGACACCCCTGTCCCGACACCCCTGTCCCGACACCCCTGTCCCGACACCCCTGTCCCGACACCACTGTCCCGACACCCCTCTCCCGACACCCCTCTCCCGACACCCCTCTCCCGACACCCCTCTCCCGACACCCCTCTCCCGACACCCCTCTCCCGACGCCCCTCTCCCGACACCCCTCTCCCGACACCCATCTCCCGACACCCCTCTCCCGACACCCCTCTCCCGACACCCCTCTCCCGACACCCCTCTCCCGACACCCCTCTCCCGACACCCCTCTCCCGACACCCCTCTCCCGCCGCCACGCCTTCCCTGTGGCCTCTTCGGCCACCTTCCCCGCCGTTACCCTCACCGCCACCCCCGTCGCCCCAGCCGCCCCTGTCACCGTCGCTTCGACCCCAGCCCCATCGCAGCCCCCTTTGCCACCGGCGCCGAGGGGAACGCGGCGTGGCGCGACGCGCGACTCGGCGCGCAGCGTTGGCGGCGGCGCCTGCACGTGACAGGGCGGCGGGGCGCGCGGGGAGGGGGTGCGGGGAGCGCGGCCGACCCGCTCGCCCACCCGCCTGCGCCGACCGCACAGTTAAATTAGCCGGTGATGGAGAGCAGCGCCGCTCGTGGCCACCCGGGGAATTAATCGGCCGCGAAATGGACGCGCGCGGCCAGCGGCGCGTGGCGGTGCGCCGGGCGGGGGCGGCGGCAGGGGCGGCGGCAGGGGCGGGGGCGGGGTAGTGGATTCGGTGGCGGTTGGTGCGGGAGCGAGTCGGGAGCGGCGGAACGCAAGAATGCGCGCTGCAGCACCGGCCGGGGAATAGCGGCGGCAGTGGCGTGGGCGGTGGGGTTGCGGAGCTGAGGGCATGTGACTCGTCGAGTGTCTTTGAGCGGACGAGGTTGTGAGTGAGGATGTTGGAGTGGCTGCCTTAGGGAGCCGGCCTGATCGAGAATAAGTAATCCAGTGCAAATATTGTTGGGGTCACAGTCAGAATGAGAAGTAAAAATATGATAGGATTGAGACAAAGTGTTATTCGAAAGAAACGTAAAGCTTTCTAGCTGGAGAGAAGGGATTGCATGAGGTGTATATAAAACAGTCATGACGCCTCTGTGTGTGTGATTTGCGACAGAACCGGTTCTGCGACAGTGGCAAATCGGGGGGACGCAACGATGATAGCTGAAAATCTAGTGTTGCCGCAAAAGTGTTGACAACTACAGAATAGAAATGCTTGCTGGATTTGGGACGTGGTGAAGCCATTATAAGACTGAACGTTTTTTTTCCACACTCGACCTTGTAACCTAGTATTTAACTTCACTGTTTCTTGATTGAAAAGTGTTCATTTACGGTACGCGTACGCCAAAATACAATATGCCCAACGCATACCCCAAAGATGTCACTTCCGTATAAAAGAACCGAGTGTTGTAAATTATACAAAACAATGAAGCTACACGCTTGGAGAAACACGCTTCGCTTCGCATATTTATAATGATTTCGAAAACAAATCCAGCGAGTTTCCATGAACTCGTAGTAAAATAAAATGTACCCACCTCCCACACACGTGCCTTTGGCGAACTCATTTGAAAACTCCAGATTCGGCTCCTATCGTTGCCTTGTTCGTCATAATTTCATTCGCACGCAAAATACCCTTTTTCAGTACTAGTTACGTAAACAATTATAGAAGCAACAGCCGAAGAGCTACCTGTACATATGATGGAGAATAAAATAAATAAAGAAGTAAATAAGTTTCGTTGATTGTGGTGGCGAGTCGCAAGCCATTGCACCAGCTCTTCCGCCGATCCACTTCAACAATCTAAAACAAATAACCAAAATTTGGAAGTGGAGTGGCTGGCGAGTGCGGCTGGTGGCCGGGAGGGGGGGGAGGGGTAGCCGCGGGCGCCGCGCAGGCTGTAGTAGTCTGGCGTATTACGAGCAGGGCCGCGCAGGGCCATTCTGATGTGGTTGAGACAAACAGGTAAAGAATGCAGATAAAGGACATCCGCGTGCCGCAAACAGAGAGAACATAGTTGAGAACATAGTTTAGTAGAAATAATTAAGTAATCGTGATAGTAGTTATACCAGCAAACTTAATGAAATTTCGTAAGCATATTTTGGTGATTTGGACATTTTGCGTTTGCTAGAAGCCACGAAGATTGTTTATGTGAACAGCGGAGTCCGAATGAAAGTATCTTCTCCCGGCGTGAACGAAAGTAATCTCATTCAACGATGCTGAATTTTCCGTGGTGAGGCTCAGGTCATGAGACCTTCTCTCCTGCCTGACCAAGTAAATTCCGCTATACTCCTTTCACCAACTGGCAGAGAAACAATCATTCGGGCGATGAAAGAGGCATTTTGAATTTTGTTCAGAGACTTCGTTTACGCTTGACGATCTTTTACGTGTAGTAAATGTACAACAAGGAACAGCCTGCTTTACTTCCCCTCCGAAGAAAGGCGCCCTTAAAAATCCACGGCTTCGATGTACCCGCGAACTTGGGTATAAGTGTCCGAAACGCTAACCGTTACACCACCGAACCCGCAAATCATATCAGTCGTATCAAATTAGCGACTTATTTAGTTAAGCTAAACTTAACCCACGTCCCTTAACTCGCACAGCTCTTTGAATCTCTACCATGTTACGTCGCATTCCACACGTGTTCCATTTATGCACGTGCTTTAGCTTGACGGCCAGCGAAGCCAAGGTCCGTGGCGCCGCGCGACGCGTGGTGCGTGTCCGCTGCGGCGCAAAGATGCGTGTCGGCGGTGGCGCCGCTCGGCTGACGGACGGCGCGTGACGCTCGCGGGGGGCGCTGCTTGGCTCTCGCGGGTGTACCTCTTATTCACTGTCTGGGCGCGGCGCGCTTTCGACGTTGATGGAGAAACGGTTCCCGTTGGCCTCTGTCGTATGGCAGTGTTTTGTTTGCGGGTCTCCTGTTGGAGCCAATACTCGTTCTTGCGCACTTTAGTCGCAATGGATTGTCGTCAATTTTATTGTATTTATTGTTGACAATTTTCTGATACGTGGTCCATGTTTGTAATTAAAGATTGCCATATTTTCAACAAAAGCTTCTGTTAAATTGTCAATGCAATTATAAAGTTTCGCGAGATTAATAGAAATTAGTTTCTGTTTTAATTCAATAATACGACCTTTTTGAAAAAATACTTTCTGTATATAAATCAAAATTCTTCCCCCCATTGAATACAAATTCTTCACTAAAAGGTCTTTCATCGAAAAAAATAAATATAATTCCAGGTGAGTGAGAGGAAAGGCAGCTTATTAAGGTGTAGGTCACAGTGTATTGGGTGAATTTCCATGGATATTATTCGTTTCCATTAATCTGGCTTGATTGTTAATTTTTTACTCTAAAACAAATCAACAGATTAAAATATAAAAAATCGCATACGTGTTTTACTTTACCAACCAGAATAAGTATGCATAATTGTCTATCTCCTTTATAATGCTATGAATAAGGTAGAGATCACTGACATTGTTGTAAGTGGTGTCAGAATATTTTTTGAGAGGTGTAAAGGCTTGGATATTATAATGTTTTTGCCAGTGAACATGTTATGGTAAATCTCATGTAAGTTACACGTGTAACATTTGCCCCTGAATAATAGGCAATTCGCCATGCATTGGTGTTCGGCAGGGTAGCGAAATCTCTTTGCGTCAGAACGTAAGTGACCGATCCAAAGTGACTGCATTGCAAAACAAGTAGCGAAATATGCAACGTATATAACTTTATGTGAAATTCCTCACTACATATTCATTGGGGAAAGGGGATCATCTTCAATCTCGCTGCATGTCTTTAACATTAACCTTGAGATACTTTACAGATTCTCTTCCAATCCATTTCTTGTCCTCTAATATTTCGAAATATTCACTTATCTACGGTTGACCACTAGCTTGCGTTGTGTAGCTCCCGCCCCTCGAGTAATTCATTTCGCGGGAAGAACTACCGACTGCTCCATATCGAGGAAAAAATATTGCGACCACGTTTCTAAAATAAGATTGTTCGCACCATCTAGTGTGCTAGCAATGTGTGCCGTCTCCACCCTCGACGTATTCATCTTGAGGAAGGAACTAAAAATATATCTAAACATTAATGTCCTACATTTCTTTGAAGAATTCATTTATCTAGATGTCCGCAAGCTTTCCTCCTGCGTTACTACATGTAGCTGCCTCTTCCCCATGAGCCCTTCATCTCGCGGAAGAACTCGCCGACAGCACCATCTCAAAAGAGCGATCTCGAGGCCACGTCTGCGAGTTTGTTTGCCTTCGAATGTCCATTTTTCTGCGTTGCAATGTGGTTTTCTCAACTGCCAAGTATTTCATCTTTCGGGACGAACTAGAAGAATTTATAAATAGTCAATAGATTCTTTGCTCTATTTCTTTGAAGTAATCATTTATCTAGGGATGACCACAAGCTTCCCCCCTGCGTTACGCCGTGTAGCGTCCCCTCCCCTCCGAGCACTTCATCTCGCGGGAGGAACTCGCCGACTGCTCCATCTCGCGGGAGGAGGCGGAGTCGCGACAACCGGAAGACTGCCGCGCGTGCATAATGCAGGGCCGGCCGTGTTTTTCGCGCTGAATTAGTGATAAGCGTCTAGGCGTCTGGGGGCGGTGACATCCGGAGGCGCCGGCTTCTGAAGTTCGCCGGACGGCGCTGGCGCAGAGGCGGGGGGGGGGGGCGCCGGTGGAGGCCGAGGGTAGCGCTAGAGAGTGCAGAGTGGCAACGTATGCCAGGAAAGGGGCGACATTTTTTATACATGCCTCCATTATGGCCATTAGATCACAATTCTTTCATAATTACAATTTTTTTAATATTTTAATCCCGAAGAAAATACATTTCCATTATATTTGTAATCCATTAAAACAGATTCTTAAGTCACTCACCGTTCATGGGAGGGGGGAAGAACTATATTTGCTTATTTGTTTAGGTGTTCGCAAAAACAGGGCAAATTTTCGGCAGAGAAACTCTTATTACAAGGCCTTAATAACTAAAAAGCGGATAAAGCCAGTTGATAAATTTAGAAAAAAACAATTCTCTATCACGTGCTTTGTGAGCCTCATACCAAAAAAATGGAGTGACGACAAAATGTCCGTCTCCCTATCTGTCTGTCTGTCTGGATGTGAACAACGCTAGCAGCGTTCAGCGGGTTTTCTCCAAAAATGATCTGGATGATGTCGCGCTCCTTGAATTTGAAACCAATATTTTAATTTTGGAAGATATTTTACATGAAACCTCTGGGACACTTTCCAAATTTTCAAAAAAAAATTTCCATCGTTTTTGATTAAATTTTGTTGTTGGATAGTGTGAATGACGCTTAAGCGAATGGTGTAAGTCTTATGTTCGTTAAAAATCCTAATTTTTCAAAATTTGCCAAAATTCAAAATTTCCGTGTCTTCCAACTACAACTATGAAGACAGAGATTTCCCCTTAAACATAATTTTTAAATAAGTACATTTGTAATGTACATTTGTACAAAAATGTACAAAATGTACATTTTTTTCGAAAATTTTAGTACTTTTCGCGTACTCAACATAAACAGGCAGAACATAAACATGCAGAAAATGATTACGTAATTTAGTATATGTAAATACATGCATTATTGATTCTAAATTTATTGAGGCAATTAAAAGTTCAAAGAAGTATCTAAACTGTTAAAATGAAATGTGTTCAAATGCGTCAATTAGCAGAAACGAAAAGGTAAATGTTTCAATTTTGCTGGGAAGTAATTACCACTGCATAATCACATGGGTCTCCACTATATAACAGCTCTAAGATCAGTCATACAGTGGTAGGGACCATAGAAATTGCAATTACTCTAACAGCAATCAGTGTAATTGCAAGCTTAGATACAATTTAGAATTAGGCATGGGAATCAAATTATAAATAATAATATTTAAATGGAAAATAAAAACTCACCAAACTCACTAGGCTCAACGTAAATAAAAGAAGCCTAAGAATGTTCCTCAAAGAAAGGAAGGAGAAGCTATTGAATGTTACATCATTGTTTGATCTTTGGGGTGACTTCCTTTCTTTCATTGCAGTCAGTTTAAATATTCGATTAGAATCGCGTTAATCAGACTTTCTTTATTGAAATACCAATCCAATACATTTTACAGTAAATACCGATTGAGTTTCTGAATTCCGTTCGCGTTTAACCGAGCTCGAAGGAGAACAAATTGTAGATACAGACGTTGAAAGAAACCTTGCAGAGTGGCAACGGCAGAAATGAGAAACAAAGACTTTCTAAAGAGAAAGAGAAGACTCGAAAGCTGCAACGGAGGAGGTGGGTGCCTTGAACGGAGGGGCTCGCACTGCAGATGTCTCCCCCCACGGGGCTGAGCCCTCAACTGTTCTGCCGCCGCTGCGCTTGATAGTCGGTAACTTCCTCCGCCCCCTCCCCCTCCCCCTCCGCACTTCCGCGTTACTTAGGCTGTAAATATGGCATTTGCATACCTTCCGACTGCGCCGTCTTTTCTCCCCTTTCGCGCCGTGATACCTGCTAAAGCCGCTCTTGAGGGATCCAACCCTTCTTCCAGGAACAATCTTCCCTCTTTTCGGAAGTGGTTTGTATTGGTGGAAAGAGGCAGTCAAAAGTTATGAAGCAAGCTCGCTTTTATTAACGTAAAGTCATACATCGATATTGAAGAGTTTCTTAGTTGGAAAGCGTTTGTTGGATTATTGTGAATTGTTAAAATAACTGCCCGAATTATGCGCAGGGGCTTTTTCATTTTAATACGTAGACTTTAGGATGATATATATTCATGATTATATTCTGTCTATAAAAAGAGTTAACGTAAGATATTTCATTTCCATACGAATGTTTGAATTGTCAGATTCTCTTGTTAATTATGATTTTGGTGGAATTCTCGGCAAACATATGAAATATTAGTCCATCTGTTATTAAACATAATAAATTGAATCTCGCTTGTGCTGACGCCGTTTTTCGACTTTACTTGCCATAAAATACTTTGACCTATAATAAACAAGTTTGTCATTGTTTTAAATGTCACTCGATTAACTGGTAAAGCGCTTGTGATTCTCAGAACAAGAATCTCTTTCTCGTTAGTTTGCATGTGTTATATTATCATCGTTGTAGCTAATTTTAATACGAATCTGACATATCACTACATTTATAAGATTTAAAAAGTGACATTATGAAGTCCAGTACAAAACACTTTACATTTCAAAATATATTTACCAAGTATAAAACATAAAATACTATTAATAATTGCTAAATTATGATATCTTAAAATCTTATAAAATCTTAAAATATCCATTACATTAACCCACGAGCACACTGGAACACACCAGTGCGGCATCGTCATAGGCACAGCAGACCAAGCGCCTATTTTGTTCCCTCACCAACCAACAACTCAACATTTCGAAGACCGACTGCTCAGATCAGTATCTTCCGTGTTTTTTTTGAACACTTTCAGACATTTTTCGGAGCTGTTCCTCTTACAATGGGACGCAGATTGCGCTCTTTTCTTCTCATTTCCTGGTGGCAATCGGTTAAAACTCTTTAAAATGGCAATAATTTAATCAATAAATTAATCAGAACTGTAAAACATTGGTTTATTTTAAAACATCAAAAGTACTCCTGACAGTGGCAGACTAGTTACGTTTTTAATTAGTATCTATTTATAATTCAATTTACGGCGTATTTCTACGATTTTTTTTAAATACGAAAAAACTTCCAACACATTTGTCGAGGAAGCTCACACCCCAAATATTCGCACACAAAAGAAAAGTAAGCACTTTTAGCGCCAAACCAATATCCATTACATTAACCCACGAGCACAATGGAGCGTTCCATTGCATCGCCGCACACGGTCCACAGTTTAGATAGCAGAACGAGCGCCGATTCCACGTCATTGTTCCATCGCCCGCCGCCATCTCGCCTCCCTCCTCCCGCCTCGTTCTTTCGGGCGCGCAACGGCGGCGCGGGAGGGGGGCGGGGCAGAACGGGCTCGAACGGCGCGCTTCCGCCCGCAAAACGAATCCATCAAGGTCGAATGCGAGTGTGCCCACACGAGCGCCATGGGGAGATGACAGTGGGCTTTGTGCTAACGGCTCCGTCGCCCGCCCCGCCCCGCCCCGCCCCGCCCCGCCTCGCCCCGCCTCGCCACGCCACGCCACGCCACGCACCCTACTTCTATCGTTGACCACGCTGTAACTCTCCCCGCGCCAAGCGCCACTCACCAACGGGTACCAGCTCCTTCCCAGCTTTCTCTTCCCCCACCAGACAAAAACCTCGATATGTTTCCTTGCCCCCCGATCCGTACCTCATCTCTCCACACGACCCGTCTCGTACGTCCTGTGGCTGCTCCTTCCCAGCTCACCATTCCCCACCAAACAAAAACCTCACTCAGTTTCCTTGCCCCCCGATCCGTACCTCATCTCCCCACACGACCCGTCTCGTACGACCGGTACCATGTCCTTTCCAGCACACCCTTCGCCCCACAACCCACCTCACCCTGTTTCCTTGCGCTCGATCCGTACCTCATCTCTCCAAACACCCCGTCTCGTATCAACTCCTTCCCGGGTAACACACATCTCGCACCTTTCCCTGCCCCTAATTCGAAACTCATCTCTGTCTGATACCGTCTCGTACGTGATGTACCAACCAGTATACCTCTGAAGAAGGCCGAAGCAAGATGACCGAATCGTCAGCACAATTGACCGAGACGCGGCTTATCCCGAATAGTCAAGAATGAACCAACTCCTTCCTAGCTCACCCATTTGCACAAACCCTGCTCCCCAGCAACTCACCTTGCCGCGTTTCCGTCCTCTTAATGCGTGCCTCATCACTCCACACGATTCGCCTCGTACGTGATGATTGATTGATTGATTGATTGTTAGTGTTTCCAAGCGCGTCAACTGCTAAGGTCATTAGTCTCGTAAGTGTAGTGCATGTTTTTCCTCTGGAAATGGCTGGTGAAATCTTCCCCTGCTGAATGGCGAGATCCGGTGCTGAAGCATTGTCGGCTAACGTAGTTTTCCCGCAACCAGGTATCTCCCACCAGTGAGGCAGTGCTCCAGCAGGGACAAGCTCTCGACCGGTCTCTCGGCGTGTGTGGCATCGCAGTGCTTGTAAGTAACTCATCTCTGTAGCTCTCTATATCTCATCACGTTACACTGTTCATTATGCTACATTGTACGCTGCACTGTTTGTCACACTGTACGTACACTATACGACACACCGAATCGTATACCACACTGTACGCCACAATGTATATATCACCGTGTATGCCACATAGTACGCCACATTACACGCTTCACTGTACGCCAAACTGTTGGCCACATTGAACGCCAAACTGTTGGCCACACCACTCCTGACCTCCTGTCCCGCGTCCGTTTGTTCGCGTCCCGCATGCGTCCCCTTCGCCGGCGCGTCCCCCGCCCCGCGCCCCCATGCCCGCCGCCGCCCTGCGGTGTGTTTTTACCCGGCTGGCCTCCAATGGGCATTTCATCGGCGCCATTGTCTTGCGACGGAGTGGACCGATTCGCCGCGAATCGCGCGTTGCGGGTCGCGCGCGCCATTGTCCGGGCGGCGCGGGCGGCGCGGGCGGCGCGGGAGGATGCAGGCGAACGCAACAGTGCGAGGGCGGGCGGGCAGGCAGGCGGGCGGGCGGGGGAGGGAGGGGGCGATGGGCGCGCTACGACTGACGTCCGTCGAGCCCCGCACCCCCCCCCCCCAACACACACACACACACACTCATCCCTCCCGGCTTCGGAATATTCGTGTCGTTTGTGTTCGGTGGAAATCGAAAAGTTGAGATATCGCTATTGAAGTGAAAATTCATTTCTTTCATACGTCCTCGCTAAAGGATTGGTTATTCACTACCGTTGATAGAAATGCAGATTTTGAAAGAATGCGAGGCATTGTCTGAGTGAGGTCATGTAGCATTTGTCAATTTTTAGAAGGGGAGGGGTTCGGATTACTCGTGTTTTCGTTCCATGCTCAGTGAACATGTCACAATGCGAGATGTCCTTGTTAATTTGACCGATGTATTTAAATCTATATAAATACATGAAAGGTACTTTTATGATATTGCGTTGTATTCACTGATATACTTTTTTGTATTACAGTTCCCATTCTAGAACAAAAGCCTTTTGTTACAAACGTATTTTAAAGTATGTTAGTTTGAATGTAAAATAATAACGTTATAGGAGTAATTAAATTAGATTTTTCTGACCGTCATACGAGCAAGAAATTTCTAAAACCCAGCCATGAATAATATTACTATAAAAACGTTAGAAATAAACGAATTAAAAGTAAAATTGAGTAGAAAATGTATAGAGATGCCTGGTAGAAGAGATGTCCGAATTTTATAAACAGCAACACTGAAATTACATCAAAGCTATTGTTCCACAGTTTTGCACTTAACGAACACGTACACTATAAAGCAATTATTTGGAATAATGAGATGACATTAAAAATGCATTCATGGCGAATGTAGAGGAAAGCTTTATCCTGTTAAATTTTTGTTCTCTTTTGGCTTCAACGGTCAAAATCAGATTCTAAACTCTAAAATTAATTTAAATATTGATCATAACGTGAAAGACTTCTGGAACAATGTATCTGATGTAAAAGTCAAATATAAACTAAACTTTGAAAAAATATCCTGATATCATTCAGTCACTTCCAACATCTAATTAAGCGCTTAATTATTCTCTTTATTTATGATTGAAACCAAGTCTTAAATATTAAGATGAGTTTTTTTCATTATGTTGGGCTATCACAGGATATAATCAATCATTAATAAGGAAGCTCTACAATAAATCTTTATAAACAAGAGAGTTTTGTTGGCAGCACCGTTGTCTGCCTCGGCGACCCCCTCCACTGCCACCGACGGCCTCGCACGTTCACCCAAGCGCGTTCGCAAGCGGCGCCGCGTGCAGTGTTCAAAGAGCAGCCTTGCACCCCCGTCTCCATTGCCGCCCTCCCCACCGCCCCTGCCCACCCCCTACTTCTCCATCCACACCCATATCCGCCTCTACCTCCACTTCTACCGCCACATCTACATTTAACGACACCTCTACAACTACAGCCACCGCCACCGCCACCTCCACTTCTACCAACGGCATCAACTGATGTCACTGCAATGCTTCTGAACGGGAGATCCTGGGGTCCGAGTCCCGACTTGGGCAGGATGTCCAACAGTAGCTTGTCAGCTAGGTCAAATTAAGGCGCTGTCTGGAAGAGAATACTAGGGGGCGGCTCCTGTGATCCGGAGTTTTCCCGTGGTTTCTCAATACCAGGCAGATGTTGTAAATGTGCCTTACCAAAATTGTGATGCGCACAATTGCACTTACATGTACTACACTACCACACACACCGGGAGACCGGCCGGGAGCTCAGAGCCTGTCCTGTCTGGAGCGGTGCCCTGCTAGTGGAAGATACTTGGGTGGGAAAAACCCTCGGAAAAGCCGAGAGTAGATCTACGCTAGATCTCGCCAACCAGCTGGGGAAGATCATTGTCACCTTAGAAAAAATGCACGACACTTACGGGACTAATTACCTTATCAGTTGACGCACCCGCAATCGCTAGTAAACAATCAATCTACCTCTCTCGCCGTCACCGCCATTGCCACCTCTACCTCCACACCTAATGCCACCACCCTGCCATCTCTACCTCTACAGCTATCACAACCGCTGCATTTACCTCTGCCTCCACTCTTATCTTTCTCTTCTTCTATCTCTACCTCTACCTCGCGTCTACTTTTACCTCTACCTCTTCCTCTTCTTTCACATCTACGTCTACCGACATCGCCAAAGCCACCGCTACCGCCTCCACACTTGCCATCACCACCCGCACTCCACCTCCTACCTCGACGTTCGTCGGCACGCTCCATTAGTTCCCCGCCTCACCGCCCAGCGCGCTGCTTTTTTGCAGCCTCCACTCCGCCGCCACCGCCGCCGCAACTCCTGCTGACGGTCGCGGCGAAGAAAAACCAACGAAAGACCGTCGACTCATTTAGCGCGGTCTGGGGCGCCGCGAGAGGGGCTCCGGAAAGAGAGAGAAAGAGATACGATGGCGCGTGAGGTGGGGGAAGAGGAGAGGGGGAACTAGGGACGGGAAGGGCGGGGAGGCGGGCACGGGAACAGATGGGCCGGGTCGTCGTCGAGAGAACACTTTAATTATGAGGGGCTGATCGGCCGGTGGAGAGCTCTCCCGCGCCCCTCGCCACGGAAGAGGGACCTGAGACGAATGCCCTTAACGTGTCGTTGAGCGCGATCAACTTGTAACCGGCGGCGGCCGCCCGCCCCGGTGCCCCTGCGGCGCGCCCGGCCCTGCTCGACCGCAGCACCGCGCTGTCCGGCGGGTTATCTACCTCCCAGGCGCGGGTGCCCCTGAAACAACGGGACCCTTGAAAGGAAATGTTGGGAGTCAATAAAAGCAGTTGCTCAGGATAAGAAAAAGATCCCAGGAAAGTTTCTTTTACTGTTGTGCTAATGAATCTTCGCCTTTATCACCTACCCTCAGCCAGCTGACTTATTTTACTCCGAAGAATTTTTGCGAATTGGAAAAGATTCGATCTAACATAGCGGGCTAGCAATGGAACGAGTTAACAAGTAGTAATATCTAATCTACATTAATTATTTAATATGAATATAGTTAATGTATTATAGTAGATGTATCAGTAGTGGTAGTGGTATTTACGATTTGTATTTATTTAATGTCAAAAAACGAAAAAAAATGCGACTAATGAAAGAAATGTTCATGTAGAAAAAACTTTTTGTAATATTTAATTTGGGAAACAGTATAAGATACTTGTTGGAGAAGAAGATAGACTCCCTGAATTAAGTAAAAAAATCTCTCGATGCAGTTCTTATCATCCATTTTCATCCAATTCACCTCGTTTGGAACCTAGATTCTAATATTTTATTTACTTACTTAAGGGGGAATTTATTACCTAAATTAGATGAATGACAGCTTCATTTATGTTCTCTTATACATATTACACAATCTAAAGATTTATTTACTTTCCGTTCTGAACGAGAGCAATGATACAAATACCATCAACCAAAATCTGCCTATGTTCGGTGGGGTAAGAACATTTTGCGTACGAGCAATGCTGAAAAGAACATCGCCGCCTCAATGCAAATGCTACGCGTGACGCGGGGGGAAGAGGTGACGGAGACGGGCGAGGGACGACGTGCATAACGAAACGCAAGCAGAGATTGCAGTGGAGGCGGAGGAGAAGTGAAGACGAAGCGGGTGAGAGTAGGAGTGGAGGCGGACGCTGCGAGTTGCGAATGTGGAGGAGTAGGAAGCGTTGGAGAATGCAGAGATGGAGGTGGGAACAGAGGCGAATGGGGCTGTATGCGACATAGGAGATATGGGTGGCTGGATTAATTGACTGATTGTGATTCCGGGCACGTCAACTACTAAAATCATTAGTTTCGTAAGTGTATTGCATGTTTTGCTAGAGAGGTGGAGGTGGTCTTCCCCTTCTGCCTGTCGAGATCAGGCGCCGACCTACCCTCGGCTAGCTGGGTTTTCCTCAACTAGGTATCTCTCACCAGCGGGGCAACCCCCAGCCGGAACAAGTTCTAAGCTCCCGACCGGTCTCCCGGCATGTGTGGTAGTGTAGTGCTTGTTAGTGTAAGTAAGGGGTGAAGATAGGACAAACAAGAGCTAGTAAAGATCGCATGCGATCCGTGGCCCGGTTGTTATGGTACTGTTCCTGCATTTGCCTGGTGTTGATCAGAGAAACCACGGAAAACCGCTCAGAATCAACCAGCCGCTAGAATTCTCCTCCAGACGGCGAGTGAATTCGACCTAGCTGACAAGCTAGTGTCGAATATCCTGCCACCGCCGTCATTCGAATCTAGAACCTCCAGGTCAGAGGGTCTGCGGTGACAACAGGTGCTATAAGTCTTCTCTCCCGGTAAAACGGGTTGAGGCGGGTGACGGGTAGATGAGCGCATGGGTAAAATGGGGTACAGATGCGAACGGTGGTGAATACGGAGGAGAGGCCGGAGGCGTGGGTAAAGGCGCATGCAGAGGCGGATTTTGGAAGCGCGTAAGAGTAAACGAAAGCGAGTGCGGGTGAGAGCTGCGTGGGCGGGACACAAGCGGGGGAGGGCGGGGCGATGCGGCGCAATGCGATGCAAATTAGAAGGCGGAACTTCGCTGCTGCGCCGCGGGCTTCCGCCCTTTAAACGCGACAAGCGAGGCGAACAGCGCGGATCAGTTGGGCGATTAGACGGAAGGAGCGCCGCCTCCACACTCGGCGATCATGCTGAAATGATTTCCTTGTTTCAAGGAGAAGCCACTAAAACAGGAACTGAGTATTTTCAGACGTTTAAAGAAAGATAATGAAAGCCACACCGAAGAAAATGTCTTTGTAAAGAAATTATTTATTTAGAATGGGAATCACTGTTTTGTAGCAAGCAGCTAGTTATAATAATATACTTACAATTTTAAATTACTTTCTTTAATTGATCGTAGGATAGTGAGTGTGTGTGTGTGTATATGTGTGTGTGTGAGTAGTGTGTGTGAGTGTGTGTGTTTGTTTGTGCGAGAGAGAGAGAGGGGAGAGAGAGAGAGAGAGAGAGAGAGAGAGAGAGAGAGGGGGATAGGAAGAAGAGGTAAGAGGGAAAGAGACAAATAAAATAGAGACAGGCGGAGAAAAAGTCCTTAATTTTCAACCGCTCCACACATCAACTTTATTCATTTGGTGTCGTCCTTTCCTCTTCCCTTAATTCCAGTCCCCCTCTCTTTCTAATTCCTGATTTAATGTTGTACACGTACATTCCCTGACCCGCATCCGGGATTCGCTCCCGGCCTCTCAAGGCGAGCAACGCGCTTCTCACCCAACAGTACTCCGACCTCCCATCCCCAACAGCGTTTTCGAATCAATAAGCAAGATAGGCGCTGACGTGTATATGAAAGCGGCGGGCGGCAGCGGGTGGCGGCGGACACGGTGACAGATCACCCGGCCGGCGATAGCATCTCGCTGAGTGAATCGCGCGCCCGCAAAAACCCCAGGCCCGTCCCCGCACCGCCCCCGTCCCCGCCGTCACCCTGCCCGCCGCCGCCGGCGCGGCTAATGTGGCAGAAGCAGCGATAACCGGCGGCGGCATCGGGTGGGGGCCGCTGCCTTTGTATGCGGCGGGTCAGTCGCGCGGCGACGCGCAGGGCTGGCCAAACCCGCGCCGCGCCGCGCCGTGCCGCACCTGGCGCGCGACGCGCTAACGGAGCGGAAGTGCCGATAGCGAGCCTCCCCCACCCCTCGCCCTGCGCCCCCACGCCCTGCGTCAGCCCCCTCGTCCCCGCTGAGTCAGGGCCCTGCGAGCCAATAGTCTGCGTCTTTTTGACCTCATTGTCACCACACATTTCTTACTTACGCGCATACTAACTACGTACAGAGAAATTCATGAAATACTGCAGAGATGTATCTACAAGCACTTTTGGACCGAAATATAAGATCCGTTTTGCATGTATATGCCTCAATGTGTCTTTTAAACTTATGTGATTATTTGATCCCCCGTTTATTGAAATTAATATTTTGTTGTTTTCTTTCTTCCTAGATCTTCAGTATCTCCACCCATTCGTCTATACACTCGACTAGACCACTTGATACATTGGGTTAGTAGCGTTTGAAACCAACCCGCCACTACTCACATTTTTTGAACTGTTTGTCACGCCATTCCTTCCTTTCTTTCTTACCTTTCCGAGTTTCCGTGTTATTGTCTATTTTTAAAAAAAATATTCTGAATTGTCATTATTTTGCACTGACGTTCCTTGTGTCTTTTCTTTCGTCGATCTGCAGTAGCTCTGCCTATTCGCCTATTCCCTAGTCACCGAACTACCTTTTAGGCCATCTACTTTATTATACCACGTACCCTGCTTAGTTAATGGTCTTTGAAGCCAATTCCCTACATCTCTCCCATTTCTTACGTGCATGTCACACTCTTTATTTATTTGCTGTTCTGTCATCACTCTTGTGTTTTAAAATTATACGTTCATTTGGCACTATTGTTTTCTCCGACATTAAATCCACTTTTTGGTAAATTGGAAGTTAATAAAGAGACGGTTACTTTGATTCATTAAATAAATCAATGCAATTTTAATTTCAGTTCTTATTGTTCACGCTAGAAGCCTAGTTTTATAACTATCGCGATTTTACAACCAATGCATTTTGAAGCAGAGAGATCTGTGACACGCAAACGCGCGTCGCAACCTGTCTGATCCAACGTGCTGTGTTCGCGAGGGCCTTTCGTTCCCCGTTTCCTTAAGTTTGCGCCTCCCCTCTCTCTCCGTCGCTCACGTTGTTCTATATATCTCACTCGCAAAAGATAATTTATTTCGAAGTGAATTGTATTGTCTCTCCTACTTATTTGTTTTGTATTTTTCCTTCTATGTCTGCATTATCTGCGCTTATGCGACTACACTCTGAATTCCTAACAACTCTCTAGATCGTCGTTTATTATGCTACTCGCCATCGATGGGTGAGTGTCCTTCGGGACAAAAATACTCGTACGTCTCTCCTGTTTGCGTGACATTTCTTCGTACATTTCTTTGTTCTGAAGTTACGTGTGTCTATCTAAATGTTCATTTGTTGCTATGTTTCTCTCCCAATACACTTTCCTTTTTTCCTCTTTCTTGATATTCAGTATCTGTTCTCTATCGTCTATGAAACTCACTTGCCGTCGCTGAGGTAGTATCCTTCTGAGACAATGTTTTGCACTCCTTCTCTTTTCGATTGTCAAACTCCTTTCTTACTTCACTATATATTCTCACTTTACAACGTTCTGATTTTATCAAGTCTTTTTTATAAATGTGTTAGTTTTCTTATCCATGATTCACGGTACTTTTTCTCGTACTATTTTATTTTTGCTTTTTTCCTCTTTCTACACTTGCATACCATTTCAGCCGCCATGTCCCTTAACCGTAGTTAAGAAGAAATCATCAGGAAAAAAATATCTACACGCTTCTTCCCTTGCTCTTCTTTCTTCCTTTCTTGTGTTGTGATTACACCACGTTTATTTGTGTTCATTCATTTGCTGTCACCATGTTTCACCTTTATGTTCCTTTTGTCTTCTTCCTTCCCTTCTCCTAGCTATTCTCGTTTCTAAGAGTTCTGTACTGTTTTGTTTACCAGATGTAAATTCATGTCCTTCAAACATCCTACTATATCCCACCCCACAGTGTTCTCTTATCTCTTCCTTTCTCCTCGTGCCGACAAGCGCGGCTGTGTTACGTTGTTGTTGTCCGCTGCTCACAAACATCTATTACTCTCTTCAGGCAGCCTGCGTCGAGCCGCTTCCTCCCCATCCCCTGCATGGCCAATCTCCCCCTCGGCGCTGTGAGCCCCCACCCCCACCCCCGCCCCCGCCCAAAGCTATGCGCGATCAGCAGGTGGAACGCGACCCCGCCCCGCCCCGCCCCGCCCCGCCCCGCCCCGCCCCGCCCCTGCCGCCGCCGGCCACGGCGCCTCTGGGAACCCCTCCGAGCCCCACGCCTCCCCTCCACCGCTCCCCCCCGTCGTCACCCCGCCCCCTTTACCTTGCCGTCCTCGTCGCCCACACCATGCCCACCCATACCACCACCACCCACACTGTTCCACACACCCATCAGACACGTCACTCCCATCGACCATGCTGCCCCAAACCTACGCCACCCCCACTGCCCCGTCTCCGCCTCTCACGTCCCACTTACCACCACAGCACTCGTCTTCCAATCTTATAGCCCTCGCCGCCCCCACCGCCTTCTCCATCACAACGCACTCACCGTCCAAGCCACCCCCACATCACGGACCGCCCCCACCACCCCAAGGCCCCCTCCGCTCACGCCGCCCGCACTGCCTACACTGACACACCGCTCGCGTCCCACCGCCCATCCCTTCACCTTACCGCCCCCACGCCGCCCACGCCGCTCACACCTCAGCCGCGCCCTACCTCCCGCGCCGACCCTTGCCCTCCCTCGTAGCCCAGTTTCCAAAGGGCCTTTGTCCGCGCGCCGTACCCGCCCCGCTCGCGGCGTTCGCCACCGCCGGCGCTATCGCCAGCCAAGCAGCGGATCGCGGCGGCGCGCGCGCGTTTTCCATATCCTCCGTGAAGCGGAAATGATGCGTGCAGGAATGGTGTTCTCAGCGCTTTGGATTCTTCGCGCCTTGGAAGCAGTGAGCCCCGCGGGGAGATAAGGCAGTTCGTTTTCCTTAACCGAATAATCCCTCCCCTTCGCCTCGGAGCCTTTCAGCATCTCAACCAAGTCCACTTTATTTAAATACATTTTTTTATCTCTTTGAAGTTCTTCTAAAAAGATTTTGCTAACCTTATGGTCCGGCGTTTTTAATATATTTTTACTGTAACCAGTTTTCAAACTTGGAATATCCTTCTGTAAAAAAACTTCAAATACGAACTCATTCTGAAAATGTCGTGAAATTATATCTCAGTTAAAGAAATGTTAAAAGAGTGGAAGAAATGATAATTCTGTTTTAGTATTGTCTCGGTAAAAATAAGTCTTTTAAATTAGATGCAGTAATAGCAATTCGTATATATTTCATCGTCCTGTAATTTTAAAATAACAAGTTTTTACAATATTAATTTAGTTTGCAATGTACAAAAGAGAATAAGCTCATAGTTAAATACGCGTGTATCTTAAAACACATTTGAATTTTTTCTTCGATTTGTATTTAAAAGCATGCCCACCTTGAATTTCGGAACATCAGAAAAATGTAAAGAGCAGTGATTGGTTTGTTCACAAAAATGGTATTGCCTCAAAATGCACAAGCGTTCGAAAATAAATGTTGATCTCCAAAACACTGATCCAACTAATCAGCAGGCTCTTTGATAATTAGTAGTAGAAAAAAGTTACCAAACCTTACACACAGCGCCGCCACTCAGGCCATTCAGCCTCGTTTCCTCCACGAGCATTGGTTTGTGCCAGCAGCGCCGTCGTCCTGGGGCGGGTGCGAGAAAGGCGGGGCGCGCGGATGGACGAGGGCGGGGCGAGAAGTGGCTGGGGCGGAGTGGACCAGAGACAGCGAGGGGCGCGAAAGATTGATGGTTTAATGTTTCCGGGGACGACATCTGCTATGGTCATTAGTCCCATTAGTGTAGGGAATGTTTTATCACTGGAGCTAACGGCATTCCTCCCTCTGAACGGTGAGATCCGGTACCATCCTACACGTCAGCTTGTGAGAGGTTTTTCCTCCTCCAGGTATCTCCTACGGGTAACTGCCTCAGCCAGGAAGCGCTATGCTTCCAACTTGTCTCTCAACATAGGTAGTAATGTAGTCCGTTTAAGTGTGTGTGTGTGTGTGTGTGTGTGTGTGTGTGTGTGTGTGTGTGTGTGTAAGGGGATAGAAGGGAACAAGGACGAATAAAGAATGATCGCTCGCGGTTCATGGTCCGTTTATTAGGTTACTGCTTCGACAATGGCTTGGTATTGATCGGAGAAACTGCAACAAACTACCAATCAGAGCAGCCGGCCTGTAGAACTCTCCCACAGACAATAGTTGAACTCGACCTGACTATCTAACTAGCATCGAAAGTCCGCCACTGTTGAGACTCGACCATGAAGACCTCGCAGTGAGAATCACAGCAGAGATGACAGCTCTGATTTATCCGAGTCGGTCGGCGCGGAAGAGACGCGGGGGCGGGGACGAGGCGGCGTAAGGGCGGGGCCAGCGTAGAGGCGGTTTCCGAGCTCTGAGCTCTCGGGCCGAGTGGAGGGGGCAGGCTGTTCATCCTCGCCTCCGGGGCGCGCCTCTTTAACCCCCTCCGCGCCGCCCCCCACGCGATTCCATTAACAATTTAAAGCGCCAACAAACGTGGGCGTGAAAGACGTCGCCGCCGTGCCTGACCCGCCGCCAGGCCACTGGGATGGGGCCCTTGATCGAGGCTTCTGCTGGAAATGTGGAGCCGTTACTGTTGTGAGGACCCCGCAATTCTTGCGTGACACATAGTTTGATACCAGTTGCGCAATCTACCAAAATCAATAACGGTAATTGTTTACTTCTTTGCGTCGTTAAAATTTTAAAAATCTAATAGTTGATCTCATTACTATCAATTTCAGTTTAATACTGCGTTTATCAATATGATTGTGGGTTTAATTCTTTATTTTAATATTAACATTAAAGTTATAGAATATTGTGCGGAACTTGTTTCGTCTGAAAATAATTTCTTTTACGATAAATACTATATTTGTGTGTTGTATTTTTTCGAATAATATACATAGGTGTAGAATAAATTATGAAATTTTATAAGAAAGTTTTAACTCTTCGAGGTTTGCGTCAATTTTTATGGTTCTCGTGTCATTCGAAAAGCAGTACTCGCCTGACCGCTGTGGTGTGCGGATCGTTCCCGCAGCTCCGTAGTGTCTTACCTTGCTCGCCCGCGAGGGCGCCAAGATAAGGAAAAGTCTAGCGATAACAACCAGTGCGCACTAGCTCTAAGTGAACAGTTACAGTTGTGAAGCATAACGGTGTTTCATCCTATTCATATTCAAATCAACTTAACAAAAGATAACTTATACTAAAACTCAGTCGATTACCGAAGTATTTTCGGGTAGGATCAGTAGCATGTAGTGCGATTGCATGCTACTGACACCCGGGAAGCTGTTTACTTCAAGAAATGTCATCCGAAGAATCAACAGGCAGCGACAGCAACGCCATGGATCATGATTCATCTGCTCCCGTCAACCTGACGCAGAATGTATGGCAAATATACACACCAGCTCGGTCAAAAAGGCCGAACCCTGACGTCCTCGACCCTGATGCTAATAGAAGGGTAAGGCAAAAGACAGCGTCTTGCGATAGTAATACTAGTGTATATACAGTTCCCACCAAGAATCAATTCAGTGCTCTTGATATAGAAGGTACAACAGAAAACAATGAGGAAACCTTTTCAAAAACCACTGTACCTCCAATATTCGTGCCAAATGTGAATAATGTTCCAGCTATGATAAAGTTTTTAAAGGAAGCCTTAAAAACAGAAGATTTCGAAATAAAATCTCTAGCAAACGACAAAATTAAAATAGCGCCGAAAACTCCTAATACCTACAGGGAAATAATAAAACATTTATCAGCCAACAGTCACGTATACTATACATACCAGTTGAAACAAGAACGTGCGTATAGAGTTGTCTTGCGACACATACATCATACGGTAGATGTAAAAGATATCAAGGCTGCGCTTCTGGAAAAGGACCACAAAGTTAGAAACATTATAAATGTTCGCCACAGACTAACTAAAACACCTCTGCCTCTATTTTTTGTAGACCTTGAGCCCAAACCTAACAACAAAGAAGTGTTCAAAATTAACCGACTGTTAAATTGTGTTGTTGCTTTCGAACCACCACGCCTGAAACGCGAGATAGTACAATGCAAAAACTGTCAGAGATATGAACATACCAGATCGTACTGTGCATACCCGTATAGGTGTGTTAAATGTGGAAAAGAACACGACCCAGATAAGTGTTTAAAAGAAAAGCAAAGTCAACCAACTTGTGCTCTGTGTGAAGGCAATCATCCCGCCAACTACAAAGGTTGCAAAGTATACCAAGAAATACTAAAAAGGAAAGGGTACAGCAACTCAAGTAAACACAGAATGTTTCAACAAGAGACGCATGTGCAGACACAAAACAGTAACATTGAAACTACTTATTCTCACGAAAACTCAAGAAGCAGACATGTAAATGCAGGAACATGGGCCGATGTTGCGCGATCAAAGCCTGTAGAAAGACATGAACACAACGACAATAGCCATTCCATTATGAATATTATACAGCACTCCTTTGAGAGGTTTGAAAACATACTAATGCAGCAAAGTCAACAAATAAACTCTCTCATCAACCTCATAACGTCGCTTGTCTCCAAACTATCTAATGCCTAAATTCCTTCGCATTGCAGCTTGGAACGCCAACGGCTTGGCAAATCATCGCCAAGAAATCGAAATATTTCTCAACGAAAACAAAATAGACATGCTACTCATCTCTGAATCTCACTTCACAGAAAGAAGCTACTTTAAACTGAAGAACTACACTTTATACGATACTAAACACCCCAGTGGCAATGCTCATGGTGGCACAGCAATATTAATAAAAAGCACTATAAAACATCAAGAACAGGAAGCTGTACAGGAACAGGATATTCAAGCAACAACTGTACAAATTATGGACTGGAGTGGACCAATTACCATCAGTGCCATTTACTGCCCTCCAAGATTCAAAATAGACAAACAACGATTTGAAACCTATTTTAAGTCTCTAGGAAATAGGTACATGGTGGGAGGAGACTACAATGCCAAACACACGCAATGGGGATCCAGGCTCATCACCCCAAGAGGGAGAGAACTGCTGAAAGCAGTTACCTCACTTCAGCTAGAAACCATTTCTACAGGAGAACCTACCTACTGGCCTACCGACCTAACCAAAACCCCAGATGTAATTGATATATTCATAACAAAAGGAATCCCATCCACTAACTGTATCATAGAATCTTCCCACGAACTGTCCTCTGACCACACTCCAATAATTATCACAGTCGGCAACAAAATTATTCTACAATCCCCTCCCGCGTCACTAACGAACAGAAAGACAAACTGGAACTTGTATAGAAAACAGATATCTATGAAAACAAACATCCGATTCCCACTAAAATCAGCTGACCACATAGACGAAGCGACTGAGTATTTAATACAAAATATTCAAGAAGCAGCTTGGACCGCTACACCGCAACTTCACTACACCCAAGGCTGCGTGAAATATCCAAAAGTTCTTTTGAACAAAATAGCCGAGAAAAGAAGACTAAGAAGAATCTGGCATACTTCAAAATATCCTGAAGACCGTACCAACTACAACAGAGCAACTAGGCAACTAAAACGCCTCCTAAACGAATTCAACAACAACAGGTTTCAAGATTTCATAACCAACCTTACCCCAACAGAAGATACCAATTACTCCTTATTTAAAGCCACAGGGAAGCTAAAAAAACCGACCAAATCAAACCCCCCAATCAGGGACGAAAACAAGTGTTGGGCAAGAAACCCCACAGAAAAAGTGTCTACCTTTGCCAAATTCTTTGCTAATGTATTCCAGACTCATCCCATTATAAATACTAACCAAGAGCAACAAATCAGAGATTATCTTAACTCCCCAAACCAAATGACTCTTCCAATCCCGCACTTCACTCCCAGAGAAATTACCAAAACCATAAACGCCTTATCAAACAAAAAAGCTCCTGGCTATGACTTAATTACAACACCTCTTCTCAAAGAACTACCACGAAAAGGCAAGACTATAATTACTGCATTGTTCAACAGCATTATAAGAACAGGGCACTACCCGGAGCAATGGAAAGTAGCCCAAATTCAAGTTTTTCTCAAGCCTGGGAAACCTCCACATGAACCCTCATCCTACCGTCCCATCAGTATACTTCCCATTCTCTCCAAAGTATTTGAGAAACTTCTTCTATCAAGATTACGTCCTCACATTGCAACCAATAACCTAGTCCCTGATCATCAATTTGGTTTTAGACAACAGCATTCTACCGTCGAACAAGTTAATAGAATCACCAACTACATTGAGAATTGCTTCCAAGAAAAGAAATACTGTTCAGCCGCCTTTCTAGACATTGCCCAAGCGTTTGATAAAGTCTGGCACGATGGACTCTTATTTAAACTCAAGAATTTTCTACCGTATCCCTTCTTCAACATTATCAGATCTTTTCTATCCCACCGCACCTTCCAAATCAAATATCAAAATGAATTATCTGAATTCCATCCAATCAAGGCCGGAGTACCACAAGGTAGTGTACTCGGCCCTATCCTATACCAGCTCTATACTACTGATATACCAAAATCAGATAAAACAACCATAGCCACGTTTGCAGATGATACGGCCGTATTAGCTTCGGATGACGACCCTAATGACGCATCAAGACATTTACAAGAACATCTCACAATGATTGAAGATTGGGCCAAAAAGTGGAAAATAAAAATCAACGAAAATAAATCAGTCCATATAACCTTTACCCTGAGAAAAAACAAATGTCCTATTGTCCACATCAACAACAATCCAATAGTACAGGTGGAAAGTGTAAAATACTTGGGAATACATCTAGACAAACGGCTAACGTGGAAGCATCACATCTTAGCCAAAAAAAAGCACCTTCAACTTCAAACAAGAAAACTATACTGGTTACTAGGATACCACTCAAAACTATCACTGGAAAATAAACTGTTGATTTATAAAGCTATCATAATTCCAATATGGACCTACGGCATCCAAATCTGGGGCACAGCAAGCAAGAGTAATCTCTCGATCATACAGAGATTTCAATCCAAGACCCTAAGAATGATCGCGGCAGCACCATGGTTCATCACAAATGCAGCACTGCACAAGGACTTAAAAATGCCCACTGTCTTGGAAAGAATAGAATTTATCAGCTCAAACTATCTCCAGCGCCTTGAAAACCATCCAAACCACTTAGCCATCAACATCCTAGACAATAGTGCAGATATCCATCGACTAACCAGAACCTCACCCCTACAACTCCCATATAGATTTTCAACAAATAACTGAAACATTACCCTCAGCTAATAAACTATCCCACTTGCAGCCAACCCAAAATAATACTTGCTTTTTGTTATAGTATGAAGAAATAGATGAAGAGTACCGATGGGATACCTTCACTGGAAATCAATCATTGTCATAACAAGTCTACAACAACATATTTACTTATTATTTTGTAAAAAATAGATTGTAAATTTTTTTGTAATAAAAAAAAAAATTCGAAAAGCATGTAACGAACTGCTCTTCCTTCCTTTCTTTTTTCATTCATGCTAGTCGAAGTTATAAGGCACGTGGGCGGTACCCATGATCTTCGCAGATCATACATTAACTCTCATTATTCACATACCACTCTCGTTTCACATTATAAAAAGATTGATGTTCAGGAATTTAAAAACATATAAAATAACTAGCTGACCCGGCCACGCGTTGCTGTGGCTAAAGTTTTTGTTATATTACATTATAGTAAACAATCTAAGAGGAACAATAAGAGAACATCAGTCACGGAGTCCACTATGCTTTTTCACACATATGGTATTTGTAAAAAAATATGGTGATCTCCTTATTTGACTTTCTACTACTATAACCCTTTAGTACAATGAAATTATTTACCAATAAAGACGAAAATATTGATGTTGGTATACAAATTCACTGGATTGAGATTTGAAGGGGAAGTACGTTGAACACAATTAATTAAAATGTTCTTACACTTGATATTAAGCAGAAATCAATAGGTACAAAATAAAAATTTATCAGATTTATTATTTCCATTTAATTTGTATAACAAATATAAGTACTATTCAATTATAAATACTTTCAAATTCAATTTAATTTAACACCAATCGGTGCACAATGTTTTTGGTTAACCTGTCTTTAGCTAACACAAATATATTAGACGGTTTCCCAACACGTGAACACGCAACATATAGTTGCCCATGAGAAAAACATGGATTTTCCAAATCTAAACCACAAATGGACATTGTTTGACCTTGAGATTTATTTATAGAAATGGCGAAAGCTAAACGAATTGGAAACTGTAGCCTTTTGAAGGGTATGGTAGAATCTGATGGTATCATCGGAATACGTGGCAGCAGGACCACTTTTCCTTTAAACTTCCCAGCCAAAATGGTTGCTTCAAGAATGTTTCCGGTGATCTTTTTGATGACCAAACGCGTACCGTTACATAATTGAGGTGGATTCAAATTACGGAGGAGAATAATAGTGGAACCAATCTTTAATCGAAGATTATGTGGTGGCATTCCAGGGATATCTAATGAATTTAAAAATTCAATCGGAAAATTTACACTTTCATTTTCATCAACAACAGTATCGATTGATTTAAAAGACATCATATCGCCTGGTAATAACTGTAGTATCTGGAAGTTAATTTCGTCAACATCAACGTTTTTGGCTGCCAAAATCGCCCGTTGACTAAGCCATTCATGATTCAAATAATTATTCTGTATATCCGGGAAAATACTCTGAATCAATTCATTTTTATCCTGAACAACAGTGCAAAAATTGTCTGGTAGTTTAATGCATTGCGTATTTGGTTGCAGTTCTATTTTACCGTTCCCAATATCTGCAGTCCTGATTCTTTGAGCTGCATTTCTTGTTTCGATTTGTTCTGGTAATTGCTGAGCTCTTTCAACACGTTTGCGTCGTGACCCTTTGCTGCTCGCGTTGTTGAGGTTAGATTTTTTCGGTGGCATTTGACTGAAAATAATAATAATAGTTTAAATATTAGAAAGAGGAACTGAAAAACATGTTATCATAGCACATTGAAATAATAAGTGCAAAATAATTTTAAATGGAGGTTAAATAATCTTAATATATATAAATCTCGTGTCACAGTGTTCTTATGATATTCTCTTGAATACGTTCGTTACACTGTTATTGAGATTCTTGTGCATGACCTTCTGCTGTCCTGATTCTTGGAGCTGATTTTTTACCATAGCAGCGCCATCTATTGATTACTTACTCAACCCAGTCGAAAGGTGTCGACATCTGTTAGAATCATTTGGAGTTAACAGATAATTGCTTCATTGTACATCTCTGGTGTATAATCTATGTTTTGGCATTGATTTGTTTGTCTAATTCGGTGCAATATGTCTTCTGTCATACAATTTTTATATTTTTCCCACAAAGTTTGTGCTTGCGAAAGTTTGTGCTTGAAATTATTTACCAATAAAGACGAAAATATTGATGTTGGTATACAAATTCACTGGATTGAGATTTGAAGGGGAAGTACGTTGAACACAATTAATTAAAATGTTCTTACACTTGATATTAAGCAGAAATCAATAGGTACAAAATAAAAATTTATCAGATTTATTATTTCCATTTAATTTGTATAACAAATATAAGTACTATTCAATTATAAATACTTTCGAATTCAATTTAATTTAACACCAATCGGTGCACAATGTTTTTGGTTAACCTGTCTTTAGCTAACACAAATAGATTAGACGTTTTCCCAACACGTGAACACGCAACATATAGTTGCCCATGAGAAAAACATGGATTTTCCAAATCTAAACCACAAATGGACATTGTTTGACCTTGAGATTTATTTATAGAAATGACGAAAGCTAAACGAATTGGAAACTGTAGCCTTTTGAAGGGTATGGTAGAATCTGATGGTATCATCGGAATACGTGGCAGCAGGACCACTTTTCCTTTAAACTTCCCAGCCAAAATGGTTGCTTCAAGAATGTTTCCGGTGATCTTTTTGATGACCAAACGCGTACCGTTACATAATTGAGGTGGATTCAAATTACGGAGGAGAATAATAGGGGAACCAATCTTTAATCGAAGATTATGTGGTGGCATTCCAGGGATATCTAATGAATTTAAAAATTCAATCGGAAAATTTACACTTTCATTTTCATCAACAACAGTATCGATTGATTTAAAAGACATCATATCGCCTGGTAATAACTGTAGTATCTGGAAGTTAATTTCGTCAACATCAACGTTTTTGGCTGCCAAAATCGCCCGTTGACTAAGCCATTCATGATTCAAATAATTATTCTGTATATCCGGGAAAATACTCTGAATCAATTCATTTTTATCCTGAACAACAGTGCAAAAATTGTCTGGTAGTTTAATGCATTGCGTATTTGGTTGCAGTTCTATTTTACCGTTCCCAATATCTGCAGTCCTGATTCTTTGAGCTGCATTTCTTGTTTCGATTTGTTCTGGTAATTGCTGAGCTCTTTCAACACGTTTGCGTCGTGACCCTTTGCTGCTCGCGTTGTTGAGGTTAGATTTTTTCGGTGGCATTTGACTGAAAATAATAATAATAGTTTAAATATTAGAAAGAGGAACTGAAAAACATGTTATCATAGCACATTGAAATAATAAGTGCAAAATAATTTTAAATGGAGGTTAAATAATCTTAATATATATAAATCTCGTGTCACAGTGTTCTTATGATATTCTCTTGAATACGTTCGTTACACTGTTATTGAGATTCTTGTGCATGACCTTCTGCTGTCCTGATTCTTGGAGCTGATTTTTTACCATAGCAGCGCCATCTATTGATTACTTACTCAACCCAGTCGAAAGGTGTCGACATCTGTTAGAATCATTTGGAGTTAACAGATAATTGCTTCATTGTACATCTCTGGTGTATAATCTATGTTTTGGCATTGATTTGTTTGTCTAATTCGGTGCAATATGTCTTCTGTCATACAATTTTTATATTTTTCCCACAAAGTTTGTGCTTGCGAAAGTTTGTGCTTGAAATTATTTACCAATAAAGACGAAAATATTGATGTTGGTATACAAATTCACTGGATTGAGATTTGAAGGGGAAGTACGTTGAACACAATTAATTAAAATGTTCTTACACTTGATATTAAGCAGAAATCAATAGGTACAAAATAAAAATTTATCAGATTTATTATTTCCATTTAATTTGTATAACAAATATAAGTACTATTCAATTATAAATACTTTCGAATTCAATTTAATTTAACACCAATCGGTGCACAATGTTTTTGGTTAACCTGTCTTTAGCTAACACAAATAGATTAGACGTTTTCCCAACACGTGAACACGCAACATATAGTTGCCCATGAGAAAAACATGGATTTTCCAAATCTAAACCACAAATGGACATTGTTTGACCTTGAGATTTATTTATAGAAATGACGAAAGCTAAACGAATTGGAAACTGTAGCCTTTTGAAGGGTATGGTAGAATCTGATGGTATCATCGGAATACGTGGCAGCAGGACCACTTTTCCTTTAAACTTCCCAGCCAAAATGGTTGCTTCAAGAATGTTTCCGGTGATCTTTTTGATGACCAAACGCGTACCGTTACATAATTGAGGTGGATTCAAATTACGGAGGAGAATAATAGGGGAACCAATCTTTAATCGAAGATTATGTGGTGGCATTCCAGGGATATCTAATGAATTTAAAAATTCAATCGGAAAATTTACACTTTCATTTTCATCAACAACAGTATCGATTGATTTAAAAGACATCATATCGCCTGGTAATAACTGTTGTATCTGGAAGTTAATTTCGTCAACATCAACGATTTTGGCTGCCAAAATCGCCCGTTGACTAAGCCATTCATGATTCAAATAATTATTCTGTATATCCGGGAAAATACTCTGAATCAATTCATTTTTATCCTGAACAACAGTGCAAAAATTGTCTGGTAGTTTAATGCATTGCGTATTTGGTTGCAGTTCTATTTTACCGTTCCCAATATCTAGTAGTTGTTCGGAAAATATTTGTGCTGATGGATCATTTTGCAATTGTACTCGCATATTTATGGTCAATCGAAGTGTTTCAACACTTCGCCATAAGAATGATTGTTTCAAACATGCATTAATCTCATCCGCGAAAGTAGAGCGAGGTATAACCGGTAAGGTCTGCCGGAAGTCACCAGACAAAAGTAAGATAGCACCACCGAAAAGTTTATTATTGCTGTTTAAATCTTGCATAGTTCTGTTTAATGCTTCAAGTGAATATTTGTGTGCCATTGTGCACTCATCCCAAATTATTATAGAACTCTTCCGCAACACTGCAGCTATTCCACTATTCTTTTTGATGTTACACATTGCATCTGGTTTATTATGAACGTCCAATGGCAGCTTGAATGGTGAATGTGCTGTTCGCCCACCATCCAGTAAAGTAGCCGCAATGCCTGACGATGCTACTGCTAATGCGATTTTTTGTTGCGACCGTATTTTGGCAAGAATCAACGATATTAAAAATGTCTTACCGGTTCCACCGGGTGCATCCAAGAAAAAAAAACGCCTTGTTCAGCAGCAACAGCCAGCGTAATCCGATCATAAATAATTTTTTGTTCTGCTGCCAGTAATGGTTCACTGTTCATGATAATTGTTGCTAAACTTTCATGGTCATATTGATTTTCTCGTTGTAAATCGGTATTGACTAAGTAGGTGGCTGGACGATTAGGTGATGGCATACCATAATGATTAATTGGTAAATTTGAAATAAGAACACATAAATCCTCGATCAAGACCAATGCTTCATTGTACATCTCTGGTGTATAATCTATGTTTTGCCATTGATTTGTTTGTCTAATTCGGTGCAATATGTCTTCTGTCATACAATTTTTATATTTTTCCCACAAAGTTTGTGCTTGCGAGGGATAACATGTCGTCAAAATAATTGCAAACAACTGACGAATGTTATTCGGTGTTGATGTCAACGCAGCATCAGCAAGCGTTAAGTCCCAATGGTTATCGTCTTCTAGCAATTTCAGTTCACGACATGCATCCTGGTATGTATTGAATACTCGACCATTAACTGTTCGTAAAAATTCAAAAGACGTTGGTCCGGAAACATTCACCAATAACAAACGTAAATAGAAGCACTCACGTTGCTTTGGATGTACCGTGTAAAGTCTCCCCAATGTCTTAGCTTTGAATATGCCTGTAATGGAAGGATGTGGTTTTCCTTGTTTCCGTGGCAGCACAACGCGTGCAACGCGTGGCCGGGTCAGCTAGCTGATTGTTGTATTCTTAATATATATAAATCTCGTCTCGTGTCACAATTTTTGTCCTCAATGGACTCCTAAACCACTTAACCGATTATAATAAAATTCGCACACCATGTGCAGTTCGATCCAACTTGAAAGATAGGATAGTTTAAATCTCAAATTATAGTCGCAATTTTAATTTATTGCTAATTATTTGTCTGTTATTATTTGACAGTCACAATTATCTACAATTATTACAACAATCAAATTTGTAATAAATTAGCAATAAATTATAATTGCGACTATAATTTGAGATTTAAACTATCCTATCTTTCAAGTTGGATCGAACTGCACATGGTGTGCGAATTTTATTATAATCGGTTAAGTGGTTTAGGAGTTCTTTGAGGACAAACATTGTGACACGAGATTTATATATATTAAGATTATAATACGCATCACTTTTATAGTAATATTTATGGCTGAAATTTGCATCTTCTAAGTGAATCATTGAGTAACTTTGGTAATACAGGGTATTAGACAGTGGGTACTGCTATTATTTCATTAGCGTCTACCTGTTCCGGTCTTACGTCGCGGTTGTTTTTGGAAAAGAGAAGACTGAACAATCAGTGCTGCTGAAGAAATGATAAAACAGATATTCATTGGTACAGTACGCTTACTCCTTTCCTCCAAAGTGGCGTGGCTTTCTATGAGAGGGAGAGAGGAGTGGGCGATAGACAACTCCACTGGTCAGGCTGGTACAAGCAAAATCGAGAGAGCTCGGGGGCCGCCAGATCTCATTAATACAGCAATGAAAATAAATGTTACAGACTTCTAGAACATGCAGACGGATCGACAATGGCCACTTTTGCGTATAAATATGAGGTGGTAAAGAGTTACACATGTTACATTTGCTCCTGATTGTTAGACAACCACGAATACACAAGGGTCCGGCAGGTGCAAGAAATCTCCTTGACTGAGCCAGAACATGACCTGCCTATGAAAGGTGAATAAAATGTCGCCTAACTAACAAGGGAAATGCCATAAGTGTAAGTCCGTTTTATGAAATTTCCCAGTGCATGTTCATTGGCGAAATACTTCGTGTTCAGCACCCCATTTTGCATAGAAGATTGTAACGTTGTTCTGAGACCCCTTGGCCGATTGGCCAGAGAGATCAATTGTCCTTCGGCTTTGTTGCGCACTATGTACCGAACTGCGTCGTTATAGGCGCACATCTCAGATGAATGTAATTGATGCATGAAGATATATGAACAATGATCACTGTGGGAAGTGAGAGGAAGGTGAAGCAATAATATTAATATAATAATTAAAATACCAATAATTTATTCTTGCAAATACTCTTCAGGGAAATTAAGAAAATTAGTCCAAAATCAAAAATTAAAAGAGAAAATACATATATTTTTTAAAACACAAATATATATAATATATACACAGAAAAAACAAAATAAAACACTAATTGAAAAAATATGTAAAGTGTGTGTATTTCTACTCCATCACTTCACTTTACACGACTGCATTCGCTACCCAATAATGTACATTAACGGTACGTGTATGTCCCGCACTTACCAGCACTTTTGTTGGCCTTTTCTTATCCAGAAAAATGGCACTGCACATCACTTCACTGATCCCTTAACGTATTGAGAAATCTTGAAAGAACTGGCGTGTTTTTAGGAAGAGTCAATATCACTATGTCGGTGAACTGTTCCAGTCAATAATGGTCCTATCCATTAAGTTAAATTTTCTTTAATCTGTTCTTTCTTTACTACATTACACACACACACACACGCCTCTATTTAAATAATATGTCATTTCAAGTCTTTCACTGATAGTTTTCCATTTCTGTTGCTCTGTGTACGCCTTCAAGATGATTCAAAGTCGTGCAGCCTTTCTGCGTATAACCACTTATTATTACCACTTGACATTTGTCCCATTGCTATTGTTCTCGAATGTAACTTTTTGCTGTTTTTTCCACTCGGTTCAATGCTTTAATCTCGCCTTCGCTACGAGGATTCTAGCATGATCCTACATATTCCCTTACGGGACTAATCAAGGAAGAGTAAGATTTTATTTTCGTGTTCCAGTTACCTTTTCGTATTGCGCGTGTAACTAAATGTAGAGATTTACAAGCCCTTTGTGTAGTATACCTAACATTTACACCACAGCTGAGATCGCTCCTGAGGTATAACCTCGAGAAAACCTACCGCGAACCATATATTCTCAATGAAGCGAAAGAAATTTGAACCCGAAGACAGAGTTGGACGGTCTCAGAATTAATTGATTGGTTAGTCATTCCATGCAGAACAGTTCATTAAGTGAAGTGTGTGTTTTTTATCGCGAGAGGTGACGTAATCTTCCTCCACCGAATAGTGAGATCCGGCACCGTCCTACATTGACTTGTTGACTACATTGAGTTTTTTTCACAAAACCAGGTATCTCCCACCAGTGGGGTATCGCCCCAGCTGAGACAAACTCTACGCTCCCGACATGCGTGAAGTGCATGTAAGTGTGAGTGCAAATAAGGGGAAGGATTGACAAGCAAGAAATAGGGAATATCGTGTGCGATTTTTGGCCTGTTTGTTACGGCACTGCTCCGGCATTCGCCAGGTGTTGATTGGAGAAACTATCGAAAATTACCGATCAGTGCAGCCGTTCGCTTTAATCTACCCCACACAGCGGCTAAACTCGACGCAGCTATCTAGCTACGTGTCGAAAATCTTGCAAGACATAGGGAATATCGAGTGCGATTTTTGGCCTGTTTGTTACGGCACTGCTCCGGCATTCGCCAGGTGTTGATTGGAGAATCTATCGAAAATTACTGATCAGTGCAGCCGGTCGCTTTTATCTACCCCACACAGCGGCTAAACTCGACGGAGCTATCTAGCTACGTGTCGAAAATTTTGCCACCTTTGGGGCTGCAACCCTAGAACCTCCTGGCCAGAGTGTGAGCGGTTTGCCGGTTCCACCGCGGGCCACCGCAGAATATACAGGCCGCGCGGTTTGCGTTGAGGCATCAAGTATGCAGCCACCTGCCTCCGCCTGGCAGACGGATAGCGCGGCGAACGCCCGCCCTCCGCCTTCACCGCAAGCACGCGGCTGCCCGGCGCAGGCGGCCGCAAGGGCGACGTGGGCGGGACGGCGGCGGCGGCGGCGTCTTGGCGGCGGCCGAGACAGCCAGCCCGCGTCTCGGCAACGGAATTCGCCTGCAAGGGGCCGGCGCCCGAGAGGGTAATATCTTAGGCGCGTACGTCGGGGAGGCCGCTGTTAAATATCTCAGTAAGTGGCTGCCTAAGCGGCGCGGGGATGGCACGTTGCCTTTCAAGGTGCTCGCGAAGGCTTGAATCACGTGCTTGTTTAAGTAGTGTAGGAATGTGACATGAAGTTTAGTACAGTGTGGGGTAGTAACGATGAAGTAAAATACTTTAAAAAATCTTTTACGCACACTTAAAATTTTATAATTCACTCGTTTTATCGTTTCCTTATTATTGAAGCATTTATTATTGTTTCAATATTTATTTTTAGTGAATCATAATATTATTTTGTTTCCGGTATTATCATTGTATGTTCAAATGTATTGTATTATTTTTAGTTATTAAGCGATGCAATATAGATAACCAATGTCTTTCCATCAAAATTCAACAAAAGACAGCGCGCCAAACCGAGTATATTTTTAATATTCGCACGATTTTGCAATTTTGTTTTCATAATGTTCGAAGATACTGCTGAGTTTGAAATCTTTGTCAGTTGATCTGAAAGTCTGCAATGTATGGACAAAGAAGTCACCGTGCGCCGGGACATTCAAGTAAAATCTTTGGGTGAAAGTACTTCTTGTTCTCGCATATTTGTTCATATTGTAGCGATACAGATTTCCTCATACGTTTTAAACGAAATTCACCGGACCAAAAATTAAACAAACAGACTCGGCCACCCTGAGTTCTACTGGGAGGATAAACAGACGGCGTTGCACGTGCAACCTCGCTTATCGGACAGCCATTTGCGCCCCCGGCCCATTAAGAAGGTCGTTAAAAGGGTCAGTTGTCGACACATTCACTGAGAGAGGCACGTGTTCGCAAGAACGGCTGCGAAATTTCTAGAACGCCCGCTTACATCCGGGGAAACCCAGAGTGATAAATTCTTTCACCGGACAACGCCTGCCTTGTGCAAGCATGTCTGATGTTCTAGAAGGAATTAGAATAACCCTGTGCACTCGCAGCTGGCACAGAGAGCGGAAAGTTCCGTGGCTTCTCGCGCCGCGATTGGGTGAAAATAGTGCAATGCGCCACTACCTTTGGCCAATAGCGACGCGACTATTATAAGGAGCTGGAGCATACGAGAAAATTGGGTGGGGGCAAAAGTTAACTTAATACAATTTCGACTGACAGAGCATCAGAAGGGAGAGAGCAGCCAGAAGGTGTAGAGCATTAGACGGGGAGCAGTCGGGAGAGAATCTTCTCTGGGGGGTAACTATTCGTCGGGGAGAGACCAGTGTGTCTCTGAAAGACTTGTAATTTTTGTCGGAAGGAGCCTGAGTTCTAGGCTGAGGGCAGTTGGGAGAGAAACTTATCTGGGGTGGGAATTATTCGGGCGAATGTGCCTATGCGGGACTTATATTATTTTGCTGCGAGTTTTGAGCATTGAGCCGGCTGCAGTAGACAGAGAAAATTCTCTGGGGTGGGAATTCGCCGTGAAGAGAGGCGAACGTTTCTCCGAAGGATTGCTAAACTGTCCGAAGTTGTGTTCGACAATTATTATCACGGAAATCAGAGAGACGCATGGTCGACCACTACGTTCCTGAGAGATCGCCCGGCCGCTCCAAGTCTACCAGTTACTACCAGTTCTGCCAGTCCTCCCAGACGCAGTTCAACGCCAGACGCCGTCAACGCAGCCACGCGCCGCCGCCCCTTTGGTGACGTCACGACCCGACCGCCAGCTGTTGGCCCTGGAGGCCGTCGACCTCCGCTGAATTTTTTTTTGAAGGACGCCCGCCGCCTCCTCGACCGCGCGCGCCCTCCCGGGCGCGCAAAGACCATTTTCCAGGCAATATAATTCAGGGCATTCGCCCCTGTGTAAATTTTGTAATGCGGCGCCGCGCTATGGCGCATCGATTTGTAACTTTTGTATTTTACCATTGTAACGTTAATCATAATTCTTACTAATTTTTAAGCTTTACTCTGAATACTAACTTTTCATCTTCTTTTCTTTCCACCTAATTTTCACATTTCTTTATTCAATTTGCTAATGTAACTTCCCTGGGGCATTAGATTTGATTGCCCAGGAATAAAAGTAATTTTTACCAGTGATCAAAGTGTTTGTTTCATGTTACCAGTATCTGTTTAACGATTCCTTCCATCACCGACTGAGCTATCAACCGGGCCGCTTACCGGGCGTTCTCTCACGAGACGACCGGGGGGTGTTACAATATGGTGGGGGTATTATACGTATTTTTAAATCCTTTTCACTTTTACTTGTAGGACGGATAGACATAAAAAGGGCTGCTAAAAGAGTAGATTGCATACGTTGTAAACGAATGGAAAACCAATTAATGGCGAAGGAGTGTCATAATATTCTGAATGTGTATTTAAACAACATTGGCTTTAAGTAATAATGTGTTAATTTAAAAAATGAAGATGTGATCTATTTAGAAGAAGATTATTGGTAATTTCTCAGATCCATTTTACGTGACGCCTCAGTTCATGATTGTTTTTCCATTATGTATTTTAGATTATTTATAGATCATATAATTTTATTATTTCTAAATAAGTTCATTTTCATATAAAATATTCTCAGCTAGCTGTAAAGAATGTATATTTCTCAAAAATTTGCATAATTGAATGCATGAATTTATGTCTATGTATTTATCCTTGTTTATTAAATATTTATCCTGTTAAATCAATGAACAATAATGAGTTGTATATAAAAGACTTTCACATTTCTATATCAGTCCAGATTAACAAAACAGGAACTTTAGAATGACACTTAATCTTTTCGTGGTATAAAACTTCAAAATTCATTTTGAGCCAATTACTAGCGAGTTTTATCCAGTTAATGGAATCAATATTGGAGTGGAATTCTATTGTTCGGGTCGAGAATAAGGACCATTTCATGTGAATGCATATGTCTGGAACAGATATGTCTCTCTGTTAAATCCACGTCTCTGCTCAGGACAGGTAAAGCGTTTTTATGTGTCTATTAGTGACAATCACGTCCTTTATTGGTGGTCTAATTTGAAAGGAAAGCAAATGTAATTTGCGACATTGAGATGTCATTACTCTAATATATACTGTTTCAGAACATTCCCGCAAAATATATCTGAAGAATTAGAAAGTAAGCGTTGCTGTCATGAATATTATTTAGCCGGAGAAAAGTTTCGAAAATGTATTTATGCACATAGTCATTTTGCGGGTAATTTGTTGATCTCTGTGAATCTTTTTCAAAGTTTAATACATCAAATTTAAGTTAATTCTTACCCTGAATTTTTAATTTTCTTGGGACGCAAGTATAGCTAACAAATCATTGGTGCGTGACAAAATAATATGTAATCCCAGGAATGAATGTAACATATACATATTACTTACATATTTATTACATGTAACACATACATAGTAATTGATTTTGACATATTTCAATTTGACAATATACACATGTATATGTGTATATTACTGATGTGGTGTATCGGCGTTAAGATATTTGTGTTTTAAAATATTTCAGAACAAGATATTTTAGTTTTAGTAGTAAGAAATTTTAAATAATAACTAACATTTCATTCTAACCATACCTTCTTATTAGGAAGAGCCAGCGTACTCAGGTCAGTTATTTATACGATACCAAAGAAAAACACTGTGCGTATTGGTGTGTGTGTAATGCGTGTGTTTGCAAACATCGTGTTCACGTACACATTACACGCATATTTCCGTGGTGACGAATCTATAGAGAGACGGCACAATACAACGAAACATGTGCAAAATCTAACGCGTGGGATGACGCGCCACAAATGCATATGCATCATACCCACATATACGCACAAAACACAGGCCCAGGCATGCCCGGCGCCCGTGGACAGGGTGAAGACAAAAGCGGAGCGACGTCCGTTGTCCGCCTGCTGTTCTTGTCATTTCGCATTGCAGTCGGTCTGCCCCGTCGCCGAGATGCGAATTGCGGCGCGCACAATGCTCTGCAAATCGTGCGCAATTGCGTAACTTCGCGTCATGTGCCTGTCCTGATGGTATGTGTATCTACATTGCTAATTTACAGTGCGCGCGTAAATTGAAAGAAAACTATGCAGCCTCCGGCCATACGAGACATGTTTATGTTTCCGTGTGATTTTGGAACTCGAGAAACACTCGAAAATAATTAAACAGTTTCATTTCGATTTGAAAATCCAAATATTTTATTGTGTTCTATTCTCATTCTATTGTGTCTATTCTCATGCAGCATGTACCGACAGAATTATCTTACTCAGTCTGTCACTGCTTACAATAGACCTGACGTCATGCAACTTCAATATTCCAAGGAAGAAGCAGACCGCCATTAAATATTTAATCTGCACATGATGCGATTTAAACATTTATTGTTATTATGATATTCTTAGTACGTAAGTAAGTGATGTTCTGTATATACGCTACACAGTATTACTGAAGTATTCGTTAAGGCTGGTTTGTTAACATATTGATGTAATTGTTGCGTGATAAGACAGTATTTTATTTGGTGTTCTTGCGCAATGTGCATGCTACGTTTTGGAAAACCGTTTTCTGAAATTTTGTCCAGCACCTATTTTTGCTGAGGCTACGATTGATAATAGAATATTGACGACTATTACCCTTTTGTGTATCAATGGATCCCTGCTTGTGCGGTAATAGATATTTTAAATAGGAAAATACTCCTATTTTTAACCCCTGATAATTCCTTGTAATTCTATATTGCAAATATTATAGGGAAATCAACATATTTGCAGCAATAAAAAAGTAATAAAGTGTATCGATATTGAATTGTAACGATATTCTCTGACTTTGTCGTACCATGTGGTATTTCAAACCGTCCCAAGGGAGGGAATAATTGAATCGGTTATTTTCAAAACTCCGCAAATCAGGAATTGTTCAGTTGTGGTAAAACAAGATAAACTGAATAATTAAGTACATATAGAACTTTGCCTTTTTCAAAATTTCTTATGCATAATTCTTGATTGAAAATGCCATGGAGACATGTAGTTTACTTGAATTAATAGAACAATAGTCGCTGCACTTACTTAAATATTTATGACTTAAAAGATTTCAAAAACCAATCAGGATTTTTTTACCTAAACATGTAAACAAATACACATTGCAGGTTCAGTTTGTAATTTGACATTAATTACAATAATGTACACGAAATGGCAATATGCATCTACATTAGGATACATCTACAATATTTCCGTATTGAACATCCCTTTTAACCAATATCCCTGTCAGTGACAGCCCAGTCATACACACTATATACATAAATAGTCATACATACATACATACATACATACATACATACATACATACATACATACATATTTATTCAGACATACGTGCATACATTAATAGTCATACATACTCTAATAGTCATACATACTCTGTACGTCAATGACTTATAGAGTTTCACTAGCAAATCAAAACTTTTCCGTGTTCTCGCGACCATTCTTCTCATCTTATTTACGGGATTTACACATGGAACGACGCATCTATCCTGCAGCTTTTATTTTTCCGCAGGGACTGCAAAAGAGTATCTTACGGGGTTTTAAAGATAAGTGGTTCCGCGTCCCAGCTCGCCCTTCGATGCGAATCGCGTCCGACGCGTAGGGCACGCCCTCACGCATCGGCGTCGCACTTCACGTCCGCACACACTCGTTGGCGCCGAGCGAGACGCTCATACACCACGCCGCGTGCGGCGACGTAAAATTACATTCGCTCGTCATCGATTACTGTGAGCGCTTGCATAAATAGTTGTTTAATATCAAGTTCGTATGATTGTTTTTTTTTTTCCAATTGAGAGCTTTTTATCTGAGTCCCATAGGCTGACTTTAAAAAAAACAATGGAGATGTGCAAGAAACAACCACTTCACTCACGAAATATAAGCAATATTAATTGATATATATGATTCTCCTATTACGACATGCGTAGAAAGGGAGAAAACCTATTTCTTAATTTTACGACTTTGACTGATGAAGTGGTATTGAACGACATGGATATCAAGTCGGTTTTGGAACTTAGAGCGTGATCATTATCGCCGCAGAGTCGGCTAATGACGTTGATGACTATTCCCTACACATAAAAAGTGTCAATGAGAGTGATGAAAAGAAAAACACAATTCCATTGTGTTTCAACATATTTACCTAATTTATTTAACCATTTTCCCCACTAAAATGAAGCCAAATTTCCCCTTTTTACTTCCATTATTTGATGTTTTTTGTGGATGATGTTGATGTTTGATGTTTTTTCATTATTTGTTTAATGTTAAGGGGTATGGAGAAGCCGTTTGAAAATCATGGTCCTACACATTTATTCTTAATGTATCAAACGGTTATATAATTCTTAATATAATAATGTAACAAACGGCTGCGTGTGAACCTAACTTCTAAACGGATGGTTATTCGGGGAAGCAAGGAATTGACAGCAATTTAAAGAAAATAATAATTAATGAAACACATGACACACAACTTACAGAAAACAGGACGAGAAAATGACCAAATATTAAGATCTTGTATAGATCTTGTCAAGATTAAGACTCTGTAAATAAAACAAATATCGAAACTACAGAGTGTAAGAATATATCCACTTTCTATTTCAGATGAAGGTGTAGTAACAGACAGTTTCAGGAAAAATATAAAAAAACAGGATTACCTCAACAAATTCTAAATTACGGGCAAAAAAGTAGTGATTCTGCGAACATGTCATATTGTTCGCAAGTTCTTGAACTAACACAAATCGGCTTCATATCGGTCTTGGGGATCAGAGTGAAATCTCTCTCCAGTGGCCGAGCTTCCTCTCCTTAACGTGGCAGGAATGGGCAAATTGAATCCAACACAAGCTGCTGACAATCACAAGAGATAATAATAATAATAATAATAATAATAATAATAATAATAATAATAATAATAATAATAATATGATGATGATGATGATGATGACGATGATGATCATGATGAAAAAGGCGGTACAATTGTTTCTGCGCTGACTCTTCCCCTACAGAGCATACCCTTCAACCGCGCAACATAAACGAGGCCAAAAGGTGGCGTTTCGTCCTGCGATGCAGGCGGTGGTCGGCCCTGGCCGGCTGGCTGGCTAGCTGACTGGCTGGCGGGCGCGTGAACAAGCGAGCGGCGAGGAGCGGCCAGGCGAGCGGCGTTCCGCGCTTACGCTTGCGGTGGCCGCGCCGCTCGTAATTCTTCAATTGTTCCGCCACGCGGGGTAATGGAGCGGAGCTCCGGCCGCCTCCACGCGACGCCTCGACGCGCGCCGCCCGCCGCTGCCTGTGGGACGCGCGCGCGTGCACTCGCTTGCCTGCCTGCCCGCCCTCCCGCGCTCTCGCTCGCTCACCCGCTGCCCCCCCTTACGCCATGCCACTCGCCGCCCACTCGCCCGCCCCCTCGCCCGCCCACTCGCCCGCCCACTCGCCCGCCCACTCGCCCGCCCACTCGCCCGCCCACTCGCCCGCCCACTCGCCCGCCCACTCGCCCGCCCACTCGCCCGCCCACTCGCCCGCCCACTCGCCCGCCCACTCGCCCGCCCACTCGCCCGCCCACTCGCCCGCCCACTCGCCCGCCCACTCGCCCGCCCACTCGCCCGCCCACTCGCCCGCCCACTCGCCCGCCCACTCGCCTACTCACTCGCCCACCTGCTCCTCTATTGTTCTCTCACTCACCCGCTCTCACACACGTTCGCCCAACCACTTGCCACCCCGCTCGCCCACTCGTTCCGCACGTCCATCCACTTGCCCAACCACTCTCCCGTCGATTTGCCCACCCACTCACTCACCCGGTCGCTTTATCACCGCTCTAGCCACTGACAGGTCTCGCGGCGAAATTCTACGTTGCGAGTTCCGCCGCTAGCACGATATCTAGGTCAAATTCAACCGCAGTCAGGAGAATCCTAGTGACCGACTGCGTGGATCCTTAGTTTTCCTTGGTTTCGCCGATAAACGCCAGGTGAATGCCGGAGTAGAACCCTAACAAACGGGCCATACACTGCACGTGAGCGTTATGGACTCGCAATCTTTACTTTCTCTTTCTTGTCCTATCCTCATTTCTTACACACACACACACACACACACACTCCAGGCTATCACCCATTTCGAGAGGCCAGCCAGGAGCTTAATGCTTGTCCCGACTGGGCAGGTGCTCCGTTGGTGGAATTACATGGTTGGGGAAGTACTCGCAAACCGGGGCCGGCGCTGGATTTCACCATCAAATGCGTAAGGGCCGACATACACCTTCCGATAAGTGATATGATCTTGTGATATAAACATGCACTTCGCTCATGGGTCGAAAGACCTAAGGTGTTGACTTGCTCTCTTCTAATCATCTTAATAAGAAAGTTCTTTACTGAAAATGTCTTATATTGTCATTGATTCACATGTGAGATCTACAACCTACAACAGGGGTTTTGACTGTCAAATTAATTAGTTTCTTTTATTTCGACTATTGCCTGTACTATCGGTTTCGGTTGGTATTACATCCAGAATACTTTTCTCTTGTTTCAGCTGTATACCTGGTATCGACTGTTCATTCCCATTAGAGTTTAAACGTAAAATATTGTTCTACTCTGCTTAATAATAAAGCATAAATTTAATAATAGAACATAAATTTTATAATATGTATCAGTGAAGATATTTTTTTTAAATTACGGACGATATGTGATGATACGTGCCGGTACTAACGATTAAGTAAAGTCAGTGTTTATTATTTCCCTAGTATCAGTATAACTTTGGATATAAAAATCGTTAACATTTTGGTAATGATACAGTCTACATTACAGTTATTGAACATGTTTATATTATTAGCATAAGGTGAGTTATTACGGCTGAAAGAAAACACAACGGTATGTTTCCAGTAATACAAAATAAACGATACGACAATAACCATTTGCTTCGTCATTCTGTCCTCAGAAGCATGGATTACCGTAGAAAGTGATTTTTTTAAATATTTTTCTCAATATCTTCGCTGCCTGAATGTATATCACCACAAGTACATGTGCATTTCCAAAACTAGAAGTGCCATTGTAGACTCGGATTAGCGTTATTTGTGACGAGTGCATGAGGAGGCTTTCCGCGAAAAGAAAGGTTGTTCAGGGCATCAACTATGACTGGGAGTTCCTAGGTTTGAGACTCGACGATGGCTGGATTTCCGACACTAGTTAGGTAGATGTCTGGAGAGAATTCTAGCGGCCGACTGCTCTGATCGGTAGCTTTCCTTGATTTCTCCGATCAATCACGAGTGCACTGCAAATTCGTCGGCCGGTTGGCGGTCCAAAGTTCTGATTGCTTGAAATCGGAGCGCAGGCAAGGCCGTGCGCGATTTCTTGGTTTGCATCCGAAATAGTAGAAGTTTTATTCGGCAATAATCAGCATTAGATTCAGAGATTACTCATTATAAACACAACCATCTGAGGGTTATAGAAGAGAAATCATTAAGAGACTGCTGTGAAGAAACAAAGCATTTTTCTACAAATGACACTAAAAACTTTTGTTCATGTAATTGAGAAATTGTTGTTTTTTAAATCTGAAATTACGTGTATAAAAAACCTGTATAAAATTGACAATCACCGCTCACCTCAAAGATTTAAAATCATTTTTCTCCAGTTTTAAAGATTTCCCCCGGATTTTCCTAAGAAATTGTTGTTGTGGAATAATTAGGTAGACCTTTAGCCAATATTTAAGTGTGTGAAATACAAAACTTATTTTATGAAACGTAATGTGAATTGCAACAATTATTTGAAATTATTGGAAAAGTTTTTATTTAGTTATTTTCTGAATATAATCCATGTAAGCATGTTTGAGGAAACAAACATACTGCGTTGATTTCTTAAGTTTGAAAGGTACGATGTGGCGACATTTCATTATTTATGTAGTATCGATGAAAAGTGAATCGAAGCCAGAGCCGCAACATTCTACTTATCTTACGACGTCTTTGTACCGCTTCGTGTGCGCAGGGCTGTCCAGCATGCCGCTGGACGGGAAAGCGGAGGTGTCGGCGGGCAAGGGCGGCGGGGCGCCGGGCGGCGCCGCCAGCCTCGCGGGCCCGCCGCAGGAGTGCGCTGGCTGCGGCAAGAAGATCACCGAGCGCTTCCTGCTGAAGGCGCTCGACGTCTTCTGGCACGAGGACTGCCTCAAGTGCGGCTGCTGTGACTGCCGCCTGGGGGAGGTGGGCTCCACGCTCTACACCAAGGCCGACCTCATCCTGTGCCGCCGCGACTACCTCAGGTGGGCGTGGCTCTGGCCTTCCTTTCTTTGCTGAGTGTGCTAAGAGCCTTGAGTGCGCTAAACGCCCTGTGAGCGGAATGTGCTGTGTGCTGAGAGCGCGGTGTGTGTGCTCTGGCGCAGGCTGTTCGGCAACACGGGCCACTGCGCCGCCTGTTCCAAGGTGATCCCGGCCTTCGAGATGGTGATGCGCGCGCGCTCCAACGTCTACCACCTCGAGTGCTTCGCCTGCCAGCAGTGCAACCACAGGTGAGACCTGCCTGGGGGTCGCCTGCCCCCCCCCCCCCCCCGCGATGGCCGCATGCCCGGCTGCCCGGGCTCCGAATCCTCCCCCGCTCGCTCTCCCCCGGCCCCACCCGCCCGCCTCCCAACTTGCAGATTTAAATGCAACCAATGCGATCATTGTTTCGGGGTAGGGGCATTGTGTTTCGCGTCCCGGTTTGTACAGAAATTGCTGATATTAATCTCGTGTATACAATTAGTTTTAATTAAACTTATTTTAGTATCAGCAATTTTGTACGATATTCAAAATAATGGACGTGCGTTTGTAGTTTGTCGATACAGGAGTGCGAGCACGTTCGGCGGGTGCTATACAAAACGTCCGTTCGTGTTGCAATATCCGTATGAAACGTTTTTGCGTCACGGATCTGATTCGTCCATTTGCATATTCGGTGGCGTAAAGGCCTATCAATTGGTGTCACGTGAAGCGTTCCGCGCGGAGGGGCGCTCTGCGAGCCGAGGCTTCGAGCGGGGGTTGACGAATGATAAAATTCGATATCCTGTGCTCTTTCCCCTGTTGTATTCTGGACGTGTCACATCAAGCGAACAAAGTCTCACAGCAGATGTCGATCATATTGAATGTGGGACAATTAAAAAGTATAATAACGATTATAACAGGTTAAGTGAATTAATGGCTATAGAAGAATACGCGTTGTCATAAATGCTAGTATGAGTTGGATTAGTCTTCATTCTATGCTGCTTGAAAAGATTTTTTCTCTTATGATGTATCTCATTTTCATATATTTTCCATTTGTCTGCGAAATTCTTTTTCAATAATATCTTAGCACAATATTATTGAACATTCTGTTGTTAAAATAAAATATAATTATATAATGTGATTTTCAGAAATTGCATAATTCCATAAATTTAAAACAAGGATTACGATTTCGTAGTTATAAACCAGAAATAGTTATCTACTGAAAATATTTGTGATTAATATTAAAGCTTTGCAATTACTTGTAATTCAAAGGCAGTTCAGTTTTGTGGGGTGAATGAATATGCAAATTGGTCGAAACATCGAATCTCCGATTATTGTTCTGGATTTTGATTGAATATATGATGTTCATTTCCACCGTTGAAACACTTTCAGCATTTTCATGAAGCCTCTGAAGGTCAGTTTAAAATATGAAAAAGTCTTTCAGCATTTAAGAAGAATCACCTTCAACGCAGATAGTAAGTTTATGAGGTAAGTTTTCAAACTTTTCGTCATTTGCATAATACAAAAGTTACTGAAAATGACCTTTTAGCCTACTACAAAGCAAATGAGTATTCTGTTGTCGTTATGACCACGTTTGAGGGTTTCATTGATTTTGCGCCAGAATCGTGTCAACGTTTGGCGCGTAAATGAACGTTGTGCATTGTACTCCAAGCGCTTTTGCAGCAAATATGCATTGGCATCGTTCTTATTAGTTTGTCCCATCTCTTGATGGTTGATATATTTTTCAGTTGATAAGAAATGAAGTGAATAATTTGACACTGGGGTTAAAGTTCCATCAGAGCCCTGTATCGTTTTGAATTGAATCATCTTTCCGCATGATCGATTGAAAAGAGTGTTCTGCTTCAACCTACTTTAAGTGTTACGTTGTAATCAAATTGACACAAATGTGTCGTTTGGTTTTTAGAGTTCTCAGTTAGACCTACCTTATTTTAAAAAGTAAACTAGCCACCCATAATATAATATAATATAGTTAATACATTCTCGTGTGTGACTTAGGTTATAGTTCGTGATATGAACTTCACAAACTTGAAGTTTGAACTGACGAACTAGCACATTTTTCGGTCAACGCTCAATCAGTACTTGATTCCCTTCCCTCCTCACATCTTTCCGTTGCACCACGACCTTCCTTCATTTCACCTTATTTCACACAGTTCCTCCCTTTCCACACTTCTTGCCGCTTTTAGTTTTTTGATTGATAGGTGATACTGGGTGCGTCATCTGTTAAGGATGTTGGTCCCGTAGGGGTAGTGTATGTTCTAATTGTGGATGGTGGCGGTGATCCCCCCCGCTGGATCGTGAGATCCGGCGCCGACATACCGTCGGCTAGAAGGGCTTTCCCCAACCAGGTTTCTCCCTCCAGCGGGCACCGCCCTAGCGGGGACAAGTTCTAAGCTCCCGACCGGTCTCCCGGCATGTGTTGTCGTGTATGGATATGTAAGCAACTGGTAGGATATTACAAGCAATGGGAAAGAAATATAGCGCGGTCCTTGGCCCGTTTGTTAGGGAAGTGTTCCGACATTTCCAGGTATTGATCGGAGAAATCAAGGAAAGCTACCGATCAGAGCAGTCGGCCGCTAGAATTCTCTCAAGACAACTACCTAACTAGTGTCGGAAATCCAGCCATCGTCGAGTCTCGAACCTAGGACCTCCCAGTCATAGTTGATGCCCTGAGCAACCTTTCTTTTCGCGGAAAGCCTCCTCATACAGCTGTATCTTCCCGCTCCTGCAGCGGCCTCTCCCCATCCCCCATCACTCCGCGCTCCTCTTCTCTCCTCGTTTTCTCCCCGTTTTCCACTCCCCCTCAGCCTCCCGAGAATTCCTTCTTGATCATATTAATGTATTTTGAGTACCTATCTTAACGTCGGGGGATGATAAGTATTGCCAATGATTACCTTGAATAGTACACGCCGTAGTGGATAGTCAACATATTTATTAGAAATTATAGTTGTAATCGTCTTTAAGAAGATATAGAAGGAATAAAGGACGCCGTGGAAGTTTGAAATCCGAACCGATAAACGACGTTCATAGTTGAACATTTTCATAATTTGTGAAATCAACCATGTGCCGTTCACTACTATATGGAATACCACTTTCTTGTAAGAAAAATCTACAAAATAATAAATGCATTTTCTTTGAATATGTCATCTTCTGATAAAACTCGCATGTTTCGATTGTTCTTAACAGACGACGGAGTGTTCGAACCCTTAACGGACGCCGGCCGTTAAGAGTGACTTTTCGTTCCTGTGGTTGTGTTAAGCCTACAAAACAGAGAAGTATCACGAAAGCGAAACCAGCTGCACCAGGGCGATCGCGGTCGTCCACTGCTCGACTAAGCCGAATGGAGTGCAGGCGCAGCGTATTGGCAACGCGAGGCTTCGTCAACGCCCGCCGCCGCCGCGCCACCCCTCCGCGTGCGGCGAAGGGGCGGGGAAGAGGGGAGAGGGGAGAGGCGCGGCCCCTCCGCCGCCGCCGCCGCTTGATAGCCGATATTTAACATACTAATCCGGGAGCGCTGTGGGCAAGGGATGCTCGCGGGCGGGAGGGGGGACTGCCAGTGGGGCACCCCTCTGCCCGCACGCCTGGCTCCCCTTGCGACCCCCCCCCCCCGATCCCGGCCCCCCTCGCTACCCGGTCCCCGCTCTGCTTCCAGCGCCCCCGCCGCACTGCGGCCGCTTTCTGCAGCTACTCTGACTGCCAAATTCAAGCGTTCGAATCCCGACGATGGATTTTTCGGCACGAACTAGGTGGCGAGATGGAATTCAACCGCTGTATGGAGGATTCTAACGACTGTTCCACTCATCGGTAGTTTTCCTTGGTTTCTGTGAACAAAACGAGGCGATTGTTGTACCACGAGACTAATGACCTTAGTAGTTGGCGTGCCCGGAATCACTAATCAATCAACCGCGGTGAAATTCGGGGCAGACGCCAACAATAGGTCCTCACGATCCATCAGAGAAGGTCTACCGCCACCTCCCGGAATAAAAAATCCCTACTTTCGGAAATAATGACCACAGCAGTTGACGTGCCGGGAAACATTAATGAATCTAACGCTCCTCGCCCCTTGGTTCAGTGCTCTTGCCACATTCCCACCGTCTCCACCTCCACCCTCTCCATTCCTGCCCCCTTCCCCCCTAATCAAGTCCACCCTTTCCTTCCCAGCCTCCACGGTCCTCACCCTTCCCATCACCGCCCCTCCCATCTTTACCCTCCCCATCCACATCCATCCTCATCCGTGGCTTCTCTATCCTCGCGCTCTCAGTTCACTCCGTGGCGACATTGTTGGTGGTACAAAGAAGTGTTTATAAGAAGATAATTACGAGAGCTAATTAAGTAATTAACATTAAAATTTCTTTTGAAACCTTCATTAGAGATTAACAACTTTAAACACGTGAAAATGTGTTAGAAGTTCGATATTCTGCAATAGAGGGAAAATCAAATTCATACAAATCATAATAATGGTTCCCAAGTTAGTTAAGGAGCCTTGTGAGCACAACTTCAATTCTAAAATGTGCGTACAGTGTGTATGAAAATTTTAAATTTATTTCTTTACCGCAGTCACATTGTATAAACTTGATACGAAATTCAATTGCACGTATATTTTACACATATTTCTTAAAACAGGAAATCAAGTTTTAGTACTAAGGACCTCGAACGATCAGCTGACATGAGAGAAATGAATAATTACTTTATCAACCTTTTATTTAATTATTATAACGATTATAAGAATATTATAAGATAGTTATTCTTCTATATATAAGATTATTAAACTTTACAATCATCTTCAGTATACCGCATTACAATAGCTTGGCTCCCTTCTCACATTGGCATCCAGGGCAGTAAAGAACCGGATGCCGCAGTGTAAGCAGCAATCTCTCTTCCCGAAATTGAAACTAAAGCCGGCAACTCACCGCCTGATCTTAAAAATTACCTCTTACTTGCGAATAAGAAACTTTGGGACCGGAACTGGAAAATGTTGCTTTCTAAATTACATGCAGTCAGGACGAATATCGAGGAATCTTACACGTACATTAGTCTTGGCAGAAGACATCAAGTGGTTAGTGTCCAGACTGCGTTTAGGTCATTTCCTTAGTCATTGCTATCTGATGAAAGAATTTTTGCCTGATCCGTGCCCAAATTGCGGTCTTCGAGTATCTACTAAGCACCTTATTGTTTATTGCCACGTAATATCGATTGAAAGAGCAAATCTTTAATATTAATAGTGGTCTTTATGGTTTATTCCACTGTTATTCGGGATACATGAAGATTATTCAACCAAATTTAATCAGGTAAATTGTATTTAGCAATTGATTAGACATCTTCAATCTCATGTACAAGTACTACATTAACGTTCTATCTGAAATGTATGTATACTCTTGCAATATTTACGAATATTTGTAAGTACTGTATTTTGTAACTGTGGTCGCCATTTGACCTAGTTGTTTGTTAGGCGACATTAAATTTGCTATTTTTTTAAAAAATCATGTTCAGATTTGCTAACACGGAGCTACAATTCCACTACGTCTGCCGAGAAGTTTCCATGAGCACAAAGGGTGACACTCGCGTTTACCGCTTCACACCATCGTCCCTCTCTTTCTGAGCTACGCGTCCCCCGTCTGAAAGCCGCGCCCCCTCACTTTTGCACTCCGTCGCTCGCGCCGCACCACCGTAACACCTATGCTCCCCTCATCTTGTGCCCCGCACCTGGGCTTGCAGTAATTCTCACTTCTTCCTAAAGCGGCTGGCTTTGCAAGGATTTTTGCCTCGGCAAAAGAGATGAATATAAAAACCAGCCTTTCGGAAAATACATCGAGCAAACAAAATGATCTTTAAATACATCGTGGGGTGGAACGGTAAGTGGATAATGTGTTCAAGTCTCATGCTTGTTTTCTTTTCACATTTATCTGTTTAATTAGTGGACCAATTTCAAAGAGAGGTAGAAATAATCCTTGTGTCCTGAGAAGTGATTCACATGAATAAATATTCTGATTTATCCATTGTTTTTTATAAGTTCGCTGTAACTTTTGGTTCGCAGCTTGGTCACTTCTTCCGAAAACGACTGGCATTGGAGTTTTGCTTCTGTAAACGAGCTTAATATAAAATCCAGCCTCTGTGGAAATCCATCGAGCAAATAAATTGAAAGTTAAATACACCATGAGTGGGAACGGAAGGGGGACAATGTGTTCAGGTGTAATGTTTGTTTTTAACGTTTATCTGTTTAGTTACACGACTAATTTCAAAGAAAGACAGATAGAAATTATCCATGTGTCTCGAGACGTGATTTAAATGTATAATTCTGAATTATTCTTTGCTTTAACTTGCTTAATTTGCTGTACCTTTTGGTCGTCACCTACCTCCTATCCCGGCATTTTCTTCCTTCTCTGGAGGTCTCTGAGACCTATCTTCCCCTCGCCCTTACATGTTTGTTACTTTCGCCGGGATGGCATCCCTCCACCACCATGTCTGCGAGCGCACCTTCTCTAGTGAGAGGTGACTGGGGAGATGGTTTAGTGCATGTGTCAATGTCATTGTAGTGCCTCTGACAGAGGGGTTGTAAGTTCGATCCCGACAGTGGCAAGATTTTCTACACTAGTTTGTCGATAAGTTTTTCTTTTAACATTTTGGTGCAGTTTACATCTGACCATTTCAGTTATATTTAAAGACTGATTTCGGAGCGGTATTTAATCTGGCAAAGGAAGGAGGAGATTTGAAAGGCTTCTGTCTCTATATTTCTTAGAGATTATTAGTTAATGTCATTTGATAATGTTGAGTAAGATTATAAGGTTGCTGCGTTGTTTCAATAACGCTGTTCGGAGTTGTTCAAGTGAATGCGATGTAATGGAACACAAAAACTTTTTTTATGTCCTTCTCAAATAAATATATTAATGTAAATAAGAGAACAATCCGGTGTTTTGTTACGTAATTGGACGATACAATTATTCTGAAAACTTTTCAAAACCTTTTCACAAAGCAGAGAGCACTATTTACAGTATATGCATTAAGGGCTAACAAAAGGAAGGTAAAAATTAAGATTCACTTACAAATGAAAGAACGTAATATTTTACAATGTTTTTAGAGATCTACGAGGTGATATTTATTTTGAAAAATTAATTTGTCTCTCTGCTCCTAATCTTCCTCCCTCTTTGTGTCTCTCGCTTTATCTCTTTCTCTTTTCTCTCCGATATTTTTTCTCGCTTTCTTCTTCTCCTCCTTGCCCCTTATCTTCCCTGTCTCTTTCTCCCTAACTCTCTTGCTCCTCTTTTCCCCCTTTTCTTTTTTCCTTTGGTCTTCTTCCACTCTCTCTTTGTTTGTATTTCTTTCTCCTCTCTTCTTTCCCTCCTCTCTTCTTTCTTTCTGGCTCATTAAGGCAAAAACGTAATTCCAAAAACTCACTGGATCTAATCGTAATCATGCCTCTTCGCAAATTCAAAGTAGTGTTATTCGAAAATACAAGTAGCAACGCAAACGAACTGGCCCTTCGCCAGTTCAAGAGCGCATTGTCCCTTCGCCGCTACCTCCGCCGCCGCCGTCGCCAACCCTTGCCGAGCGACAATGCATCCGCCCCCTCCCTCCGCACCTCCCCCTCCACCCCCACCCCAACCCCGCCGCTATCACCGCCAGGCCCCGCAGAGCGCCGCGGCGGGGCGCCTGTCATGTGTCGGCCAAACTGTCACGCGTTGCCGCCCGTCCTCTCGCGCGTCTGCCTACACAATGCACGCGCTCTGGCGGCGGAGACGCGGCGGCGGCGGCGGCGGTGGCGGCGCGATGCTCGGGTGTCGCCGTGCGCTAATTATCCGTAAAACTCGGCAATTCAGTTAGCAGCTATCTCGGCGGGCCAGCGAGCCTGTGCGTCGCCGCCGCCGCCGTCGCTTTGTTCGCGCTACAATTAGCACGCAGCGGGGCGCGGCGCGGGCGAGGCGCGGGGCGCAGCTGGGGCGGAGGCGGGGCGGAGGCGGAGGCGGGGCGGAGGCAGGAAGCTCGGAGGATGATGCGCGAGAAGACCTGCTCGTAGTCGTAAGGGGTAGCGAGATCCAATTGTGAGCGGGTGGGTGTAAATTAGTGAGAGGGTGTTGCTTCCGGCTGTGACAAGTAGTGAGGTCCATAGTCCCGATGGTGTAGTCCATGTTTTATCCCTGGAGGTGGCGGTGTTCCCACTCCACTGGAACGTACGGTCCGGCGCCGACCGACACGTCGGCTTGCGGCGATTTTCCCCTCCAGGTAACTCCACCTGCGGGGCGCCACCCCAGTGGGGACAAGTTCCCGAATGATCTCCCGACTTGTGCGTAAGGCTTGTGCATACTTGATAGCGTAATGCTTGTAAGAGCAAGTGCAAGTTAGAGAGTAAGGGGAAAGGAAGAGGAAGGAAAGATCGCGAGAGAGCCCGGTTGTTAGGTTACTACACTGATATTTGCCTGGTACTGATCACATATGCTAGGGAAATTTAACCATCAGAGCAGCTGGCAGCTAGTATTTTCCGGAAAGTAGTTTCCTACAGCAAATATTGAAAATCTGCCGTCCATGGAACTCGAACCCTACGACCTCCTGACTACGACCATGCTGGCTGTGAGCTAAACTCAGCTGATGGGTCTCTCGAGATGGGTGGCAGTGTGAGGGGTGCAAGTGTTTGTGTAGTATGTGACTGTGTGTGTTTGTAATGTAACCTTCGTAACTTACGTTCGCGCCGCGTGCTTTCCTCACAGATAGGAAGAGAACAGCGCGTGGGAGTGCCTCCACACGCACGCGGCCGTAGTATCGTCCCTCTGCATCCCGTGTTGGTTCGCTTCCCTTTGGGAGGCCACGATCAACCAGGTGTTACCACTCCGCTGACCGCTTTAACACTTCTGTCGTACGATCCAATAATCGTAGTTGTACACGGATGTGAAAATATCATACAATTATCTTGAGACTGCGGGCTTCGCATATGACAGTGGTATTGAAGACATTCAAAAGAATGGCACAATGAATTCATATTTAACTCAAGTAGCAGTCCCTTTTATTACCAAAGCTTATCATGTGTATCATTTATTCATGAACTAATGCAAATATCATGAAAATTATATCCTTTATGTTATATATAATTTTCTTAATCTTTATGACTTTATAGCGCTTGAACAATTGCAGAAAAAATCACTTATACTGTTCGAACCCTCGGAAATGATAAGTTTTGTCCACTTATTAACCATTCATGTATTCATTCATTAAAACAATTTACTTACACAAGGTAATATTACTTTGACATACTCTTATCAACTGCATTAGAGAAAGAAGAGGGTAGGGCATAAGTATGAGATGAAAAAAGATAGATAGCGCGCGATCAGTTGCCTGTTTGTTAAGGTGATGTATCAGCGTAGGCCTAGTATTGAACAGAGTAGCCATGAAAACTACCCATCAGAGCAACCCGCGGCAGGAATTGCCCTCAAATCAGCGGGTGTATTCGGTCTAGATTTATAGCTATCAACGACCATTCAAACCGATCCGACTCGAAATCTTCGTCGTCCAGGTACAAGGCTATGCCGTGTCAACCTCTGCACCCATGAGCCATCTCACCAGGTGATCTGCGATTTTAACACAACGTTTAGGTTACGTCCACAAGCAGACTCGTTCACAATTCGTTTGCATAAGCATAACACGTAAAACTTTAAGTTTAGAGCTTGCAAGCTTCCAGCTTCTGTGCTTATGCTAAGTACGACATAACAAATGAACCAATCACAGTACGCTAACTCAAAATCGAGTATCGAAATATAATCAAAGTCGATAGATGAACTAACGCCATATAGGCTATGGGCACAGACGATACCTCGAAATCGATTCTCACATGCAAACAATAGCAAACTAAAATGTCTTCACAGCCAATAGAAACTCTTATTTTACTTACGTTTATGTTAAACATTGAGAAAACGTCAGTCTGTCACTTGTGTTAATGTTTACATTGTTATGCGTTTTGCTTATGTTTGCATTGTGAAGGGCCCTAGCGCTGTTTTACACCCGGTCCAACGAAAGGGCCGCTGGCGTGGGGCGCGCGTTGCCCGGGCGAGTGGCGAATGCGCCGGCGATACCCTCGGAGAGCACGGCGCGCGGAATGCAGCGGCGGCGAGGGCGAGCGCGAGGGCGCGGGCGACCTCTCCACGCGCACACTCGCGCGCAGGTACAAAGAGGCGGCGGCGGCGCGATAGTACGCGTCACTCACACGGAGCGCTGCGCGGCGCGCCGGCGGCGGCGCGGGGGCGGCGAGCGAAACCGGCGCTATCTGGCGGCGGGGGCGGGGCCGTGTGGGGGTGGGGGGCGCTGGCACCTGACAGTGGCAATTTCCCCCGCGCAGATAACGCGCCAGTTGTTCTGACGCCCTGACAGCCCCAAGTTAGTTAGTCGCCGGCGGAGGTGCCTGTGCCCCTCGCTGCAGTCGCCTGCGCGCCCGGCGCGGTCATCGCTGCCTCCCGCGCTGTCGACGAGCCGCTGCCACGCCCCCCGACGCCTGCTCGCCCACCCACGCCTCCGTGGTCTTCTTGCTCCTCCGCCCGAAAATCTTCGATCGTTCATTCTTCCTTTCTTCGGCTACACCTCCTCCTCACTTTCTCACTTCATTTCTTCCTTATTTTCTTCTTCCGACGCTCGAGCTTACGTTCACTCTACCCTATCCCTCTCTCTCTCTCTCTCTCTCTCTCTCTCTCTCTCTCTCTCTCTCTCTCTCTCTCTCTCTCTTCCTCCACCTCTCATCCTCCTTATTTTCCCCTGTTCCCATCTTCACATTCTATCTTCTCACATTCTTCCTCTACCCATCATTCTCTTTCTTCCACCAATGTTCATTTTCTTCTCCAACCCGTCTTCCTCACTTCCTTTCTGCATCCCTTATAGTCATTCATTTCCACCCCTTATTTCTTTCGTCCTCCACCCATCATCCCCACTTTCTTCCTTCACCCCTCGTCTTCATTTCCTTCCTACGCCGCTCATTCTCACTTTCTTTCTCCATCCCTTTTCCTTTTTCGCTTTCTCTCCACTTTCTCCTCACTCTTTAAAATAAATTTGCTACAGTCCTCGCACCCGACAAGCACACCCCGCGATTCGCTCTTGTTTCTGTGAGTCGTACTCACCCTTCGACAAAGGCCGCTCCGTTTCGGCCAGCCCCGTTTGATTAGTCGTAAATCATACAATTCAATGCTCTTGCAGTATTCAAATTTCAATATAATACAATGAAACTATGTTATAATGCAAAAATATTTTTAGCATTGTCACTGTTTAACTCACATTGAAAAAAAATGGTTTAAGCAGTGTATATATTTTTCCGATATTAAAAACCCCCAAAACGTAAATTTTGAAGAAACACGGAAATATCAATATACCATTTTTAATAACAACTGAATTCCACAATTTCGATATCACGTATCCACAAAACGTGTTCTTCGTTAAAAGAATCTGCATTTTTATTTTCTAACATAGTATATACGTACTATAAAGTATTGCAAGCAATGCTGCGGCCAAATATTTAGCGATTCGCAGTGATTTTTAGGCAAAAAACTCGTATTTAGGTACTCCGATGCCGAAAACCTTTCTTTCTACATGCAGTACATTACTTTCTACACATGTACTGAGAAACAACGTCATGTTGGTCCTTGATACCGAAAAATTAGCTTCCGCCCAAACGCCTTCCTGCCTGTCCGTCAGTGAGATTGTCTCTTCGTCTGTGCGCAAGCTGCAGCCTAAACCGTTCAGAAAGATTTTCTACAAACTTGATATTGTCCGATAAATCTCGCTGAAAACGATGTCCTGGAAATTTGAGACGAATATTTTGATATTTGCCGTTACTTTTTACAAAAAGACGTAACAAATATTTTGAAAATTTTCTCATGAACTTCTTCCAAATTTTCAGAATATTTTTCTTCTGTTAGAGAAAAATATGCTTGAAGAAAAGCGCAAGTCTAGTTTTCGTTCAACTCTGAATTTTCGAAACTTGCAAATTTGATTTTTTTCGGTAACTTCCTACAACCACAATTTTAAGAAAACATTATTGAGGATTTTTCCTGAATAAACTTATTCTTCAAAGACAGCTTGTTAAATAAGCTCGTGTACTACAATTCCTCGAAAATATGAGTAGTTATTTCGTAATTATGCTTAAAATGTAGGTAGTTAAAAATATTTTATCAAAAACAACTCCAAATTTTTTCTTTAACTTGGTGCAGGTTTCATTTTCGGTAAACTTTCCTTTCAAAAGCTGCATAAAAATTTCATTGCAGAAGTTCAATTTTAATTAATAATGGTATTGATTGTATACATTTTTATCTTTATATTACAATAGGTTCACTAATTTATAGACACATTTATACATGTATTATTAACACATTAAATAATTTATTCAGCTTTTTACATTTTGGAGCTCCTGCCGTGTCTCCGTAAGGTGAAACAGAACCGAAATGTTGTAAAAAGCTGTATAAATCATGTTAATAATATAATATTTGTATAAAGTGATAGACTATAAATCAGTGAACCTATTTTAATATACATTTTTAATTATTGAGATATTTTCCTTCAAATATATTCTAAATATTAATGTTTAAACAGGACGATTTAAATTTTTTCAAAGAAACGAATAGTTTTCGCGGAATATTTGCTTGAAGTAAAGAGAAAATTGAAATAAAATTTGAAAAATAATGTTTATTTAAAAGCGGCTCTAAAAGTTTCATATTTTTCACGAACGAAGCAGAGTACGCTTAAAACGAGAAAAAATTGAAATAAAATTTGAAAAAAAATGTTTATTTAAAAGCGGCTCTAAAAGTTTCATATTTTCCATGAACGGAGCAGAGTACGCTTATAAAATCGACAAAAATTAATTTTCGGTAAAATCCGTATTTGTAAAAACTGCAAAATGGTTTGGGGTTTTTAACAAAATAATATCTTTGTTACTTGGCGAATCAGCTGATTAACTCGTAAATCTAAAATTTATAGGAGAGTGAAACCTTGCCATCCATCCATTAGTTGTGGTAATAATATTTTTAGAATGAATTAACCCAAACTTATTGCATATTACGTATTTGAGAAAATACGTATAGAGTGAGTAAGATATATCGACTTATTTTGTTAGCATTTATATTTTTTTCAGACTTATAATATTTTCATAAATATTTCTGCACACATTACTTGTCATCAAGAAGAACGTGAACGGCTAAGAACATGCTCAAAGAAGAACGAGTAAGAATAATCATGGCCACGCAATAGTAACCTAAACTAGGTACGTTCAACCGTCAGACAAGTTACCGGACTCGAGCAAAGAGGCAGCAGAGATCAGTGAAATAAAATGTTCAATATGATTCAGTCCAATATTAAACGAGCTCACCAGAACAACCAGCTGTAATTTGTTAATATTGCATCAATCTTAAAGTGTTCTACTTGTATACAGAATATCAATTGGCAGTGCCAAAAATAATAATTTTCGAAATTTGGCACGTAATGGGGGGGGGTTGTACTTGATCACTCAAGGCCCTACATTGTTTCTCATCTATCTCGGAAATTATTCGTGTGATTGGAGTTTGTTTTGCACCAATGAATTTCTCTTAAAGTGTTCTACTTGTATACAGAATATTTGTTGGCAGTGCCTTAATTAATATTTTTCGAAATTTGGAACGGAATGTGGGGGTATTTTGTAACTTGTTCAGCTAAGGGTTTTTTTTGTTTCTCGTCTATCTCGTAAATTATTCGTCTGATTGGAGTTTACTTTGCACCTATGAATTTTTCTTAAAGTGATCTACTTGTATACAGAATTTGAGATAGCAGTGCTGAAATTAATAATTATCGAAATTTGACACTAATGGGGGAGTATTTTGTAACTTGTTCGGTTGAGGTTCCTTTTGTTTCTCGTCTGTCTCGTAAACTATTAGTATGATTACAGTTTGCTTTGCACCTATGAATTTCTCATAAAGTGTTCTACTGGTATACAGAATTTCAAATAGCAGCAAATTAATATTTTTCGAAATTTGGCACGTAATGGGGAGGTATTTTGTAACTTGATCAGTTGAGGTTCCTTTTGTTTCCTCGTCTATCTCTTAAACCATTCGTCAGATAGGAGTTTTCCTTGCACCTAAGAATTTCTCTCAAAGTGTTCTACTTTCATACAGAATTTCAGATAGCAGTTCTGAAATTAATATTTTTCTCTCAAAGTGTTCTACTTTCATACAGAATTTCAGATAGCAGTGCTGAAATTAATATTTTTCTCTCAAAGTGTTCTACTTTCATACAGAATTTCAGATAGCAGTGCTGAAATTAATATTTTTCGAAATTTGGCACGTAATGGGAAGGGGGGTATTTTGTAAGCTGATCAGTTGAGGTCTGTTTTGTTTCTCATCTATCTCGTAAACTATTCGTCTGATTGGAGTTGGCTTTGCACCTATGAAATTATTTTTAAGTTATCTACTGGTATACCGAATTTCAGACAGCAGTGCTGAAATTAATGTTTTTCGAAATTTGGCACGTAAGGGGGGTCGTTTTGAGTTTTGATAACTGGAGGTTCCTTTTGTTTCTCGCCTATCTCGTAAACTCTTCTTCTGATTGGAGTTTGCTTTGCACCTATGAATTTCTCTTAAAGTGTTGTACTTACATACAAAATTACAGATACCAGTGCTGAAATTATTATTTTTCATAATTTGGTACCATAATGGGGGGGTATTTTGTAACTTGCTCATTTGAGGTTTCTTTTGTTTCCTCGTCTATCACTTAAACTATACGTCAGAAAGGAGCTTTCTTTGCACCTATGAATTTCTCTTAAAGTGTTATACTTTCATTCAGAATTTCAGATAGCAGTGCTGAAATTAATATTTTTCGAATTTGGCACGTAATGCGGAGGTATTTTGTAACTTGATCAGTTGAGGTTTGTTTTGTTTCTTATCTATCTCGTGAACTATTCGTCTGTTTGGAGTTGGCTTTGCACCTATGAAATTATTTTAAAGTGTTCTACTGGTATACCGAATTTCAGACAGCAGTGCAGAAATTAATATTTTTCGAAATTCGGCGCGTAATCAACAGGTACTTTGTAACTTGATCTGTTGATGTTCATTTTGTTTCTCGCCTATCTCGTAAACTATTATTCTGATTGGAGTTTGCTTTGCACCCATGAATTTCTCTTAAAATGTACTGACATACAAAATTACAGATCGCAGTGCGAAAATAAATATTTTTCGAAATTTCGTACCGTAATGGGGTGGTATTTAGTAACTTGATCAGTTGAAGTTTCTTTTGTTTCTCGTCAATCTTCTAAACTATTTGTCTAATTGCAGTTTGCTTTGAACCCATGAATTTCTCTTAAAGGGTTCTCCTTGCATATAGAAATTCAGATAGCAGTCCTGAAATCAATAATTTTGGAAATTTGGCACCTAAAGGAGGGGGGGGGGTAATTTGTAACTTGATCAAGTGAGGTTCCTCTTGTTTCTCGTGTACATCGTAAACTTTTCGTCTGATTGGAGTTTGCTTTGCACCTATGAATTTCTCCTAAAGTGTTCTACTTACATACAAAATTGCAGATAGCAGTGCTGAAATTAATATTTTTTGAATTTTGGCACGTAATGGGGGGTATTTTGTAAACTTGATCAGCTGAGGCTTTTTTTTCTCGTTTATCTCGTAAACTATTTGTCTGATTGGAGTTTGCTTTGCACCTATGAATTTCTCTTAAAGTGTTCTACTTGAATACAGAATTTCAGATAGCAGTGCTGAAATTAATATTCTTCGAAATTTGGCACGTAATGGGGGGGTATTTTGTAATTTGATCAGTTGAGGTTCCTTTTGTTTCTCGTCTATCTCGTAAACTATTAGTATGATTACAGTTTGCTTTGCACCTCCGAATTTCTCATAAAGTGTTCTACTGGTATACAGAATTTCTGATAGCAGTGCTGAAATTAATATTTTTCGAAATTTGGCAATTTTCGATGTGGTCTGAACTTGGCTAACATACAAAGTCATTCAAAAGACTGGGAAGTACGAGACATTGCTTTATTGGGAAAACCACACACATTGTGGAGGCACCGAAAGTGTCTAATCTGCTCCTGAGAAAGCTGCATGCAACCCCGATGGATTTAATATTCAATCGACTCACGATATCTTAAGACGTGAATTAGAGGTATAATATTAATAATAATAATAATAATACAATAATAATAATAATAATAATAATAATAATAATAATAATAATAATAATAATAATAATAATAATACAGTAATGTTGGTATACTGGAATTAATCATTGAACAATAATTTTATTTTAATATTGAAAATAAACTCATAGCAAAATATACAAATAAACTCTGATGTACCTTTTTAAATTACTTTTGAATATATATCAAAACCTTTGTTCCTATTTTTTTATAAAAAATTTTCCCATTTTTACACTTAATGAAATATTGGATTTTTATGTAATTTACTTCTATACTTCTGTATGCCTGCCAAAACTATTATTGCATAAAAATGTACGTTTTTAAATGTAGAATTTGAACTTCATGATTCTTGCTCTTAAAACTCATAGATCGATAGAGGCAATGGCAACTGAAGAGATTATTCGAAAGAAGTGAAACAAAAAGTAGAAATGAAAGCGACCTCTCCGTTTCATGAAACGTTCGCGCGTTCCCCGCCCACGTAGTTATGCATGCGATCATAAGCGATGCAATGTTTTGTAACACATTTTAACCCACCCGTGCATCTGCACTGTCCATATCACGTACATCAACTGCTTCAAGGCACACACACAATAGTTACACAGCTCGTCCTTGGTAATGCAGATCGCTGGCATTGTGCATGAACGCGGAATATTCCACGAGCAAATGCGGTCACCTCCAGCACCAGATGTGTGACGTCAAGTGACATCCATAAAAAGGACACCCATGCCCTGCGTAGGTGCGGGAGTCTGCCTCACTGTGCACGATGAAGCTGTTGCTGGTGAGTGCTTCACAGAACGGGCGTTACGCAGGGCAGAAATCGTAGTAAATACAGTGGTTTCCTGGGAGTCGGTATGTTGTTTCGAGGACATAAGTTTTGAGCCGTCAGATTTTCGATCCGAAGTTTCATCAGAGCGTATGGCTAGAGCATAATTGAAATCAAATGTCCTAAAGAAATCTTTTGGTTAGCGTTCTGGTCGTGTGAGTAGTTTCTGGTAATGTTGAGAGGTTAAATATATCTGTATGTTGAGAAGTCCTAGGTATTCACGGGCCAAGGCCTGTGTTCTGGGCCTGTGTAATGCGAGTTTCTTTATGTGGGTGAGATTGCTTTCCAGAAGTCATTGAGACCTACAATTCATTGTTATTGATCGAAATAGTCGGAGAGTACACGTTAGAAAATCTTAGAACGTTTTGTAATTGCTTTATTATATTACTTGGTTGTTTTGGCATCACAGGTTTTGAGAATTGTATTCGTTGGGAGTTGCATCAAATCTTGTGATTAGCACACAATAGTAGTAACAAGTAATAGAGTATCCTTTGTATGGGTGTTCTATCGTGAAATGATAAGTAATGTTCCCGTTTATAGGTTATAACAGGCCTTAATGTTACATATCTTTGGAAAGCCTTGTGAAGGAAATTTTTTAATGACGGTAAGATCGCTCGTGAGAAATGAGTTCGTCATACAGAGGCACAATAAGAAATGTCATAGATATGAAATTGTAGTAAACGCTTTATATTGATTTCCTTGAGTCGGTGTGCCGTATGTGGGACCAAGAGTTTGAGAACAGAGGAGGAGTTTACATGAGAATTAAATTATGCTCGTAGTAGTCACTTTGTGGATTATCTTTTGTTTCATCATTCTGTTTCTGAAAGTGGCATCAGAGAAGTAACATCACTTGGTAGATTAGAACAGAGAGTTGGGAAATTCGTGTAATGGAGATTTCTTGATGTCAAAAAGATGGAGATGCCATTAGCTCATTGAATCCTATAATCAGACATTACATTGGTAGTGAATAGTTTGTAAATGTTTCGTTATGCTGAGTGCTGTGATGATAAGATAGCTTTTGGGCCGTCAGATATTAGATCAAAGATTGTCACAGCGTAGGGTTACGAATTTATGTAAATCTAATGGAATAAAGATATGTTTGTTTTCTGTTTATGTAAGTGGTTTCTGATAATGTGTAGATGTTAAAAAGATCTTAAAAATTAAGAAATCCTAGGTAACCCTTGTAATGCAAGTTTCTTGGTGTCGGTAAGATTGTTCAAGAGAAATCGTTGAGAGATATTCTTCATAATCATTTAGAATTATAATCAGAGAGAACGTGAGTAGAAAATCATAGAAAACTTTTTTCCAGTAGTTCCAGTAGTAACAGTAATGTCCTAATATCTGTGTACTGTGACGGCAACATAGTTTTTGAATAGAGATTCTTGAAGTTTACATCTCAGCGCAAGGATAGAAAATTATAGTAACCACCTGAAAGGGAGAATTGTTTGTGTCGGTATCCTATGTCTGCAAGGGATTTCTCATAAGTAATACGTCAGTTGATAGGCTAAAGAGAAGAGAATTAGAATATACCAGAAAAAAAACATGAAAACATTTGAACATAAATTAAAAAATTACTGTAAACACATACGATTAACAATTTTTCTTGTCGGTAATTCGTCAGATAAAACAAGTCAGTGCCTGAAAAGAATTTACTTCAGTGTTTAGTTCAGAAATCGTTGTAAAATATTGAAGCCAATTGTCTGAGTTCTGTGTCGAAAACACAGCACTCAATAAAATCATGCGGGTAGTTGGAGATTACTAAATAAAAAAGTGGGACTAAGCACGTGGACAGAGGTTTCTTTCTGAGCATGTTCCGCCTGAAGTCAGGTCCGTGATCGGTACATGAGAGTAAATTCAAAGAAAATTATTGGAATCAAATTTAATGGATTGTGATGAATTATCGTGGGTTTTTATAAAAACCATCACAAAAGTTTAAAAGGAATGTATTAGGAAAATAAACAATAGAAGTCAATACAGACGAAAAATAAAATATAAATAAATAAAAATAGAAGGAAATGACCACCGTAGTAAAACGGTGGCAAATAAAGTGCTTAATTGTGTTTGTGAACACGTGACGAAATTCCGTGAATAACATTATAAATAATGAGTATAAAACGAGGGCTGATGTCAAAGAATAAGTATTGTAGTATGTGAAAAAGTAGTAGCCACTCGGAAAAATCACGAACACAACACAATTGGGGGGGGGCGCAGAACTAGCTAGAAGATACAGATTTGTTCGAACATAGTTTCAACTGCAAAGAGAGATGTTAAATGTTTAGCGCATATATATTGAAACCCAGAATATGTGTTTCATTACACTAATTAAATCATTAGTGTAAGAATTCAATAGCTATTCTGGACTGCGCGGTGCGAGCGCCGGGCGCTGCGAGCAGCGGGCAGCCGGCAACGGTCGCCGCCGCCACCGGTGCCCGCCGGGAGGCGAGCGTGAGAACGGCGGGTACAAGCGTGGCAGCGCGCACGTGCAAAAAGTTCGTTAGTTGGATTGAGGCGGCCGCCGCCGAAGGATGTGCCGACGTGCGGCCGGCGAAGGAGAGGTTAGCAGAGCGGCGACCAGTGCGGACGTGTAGCGAGGGCTCTCCGCTAGTGAATGGACGCATGTAATACGCGACATAGTTATGTGATTAGGAATCGCAAAGTAATGGACATGTAAACAGAACATTAGAAGTATCAGCATAGTAAAAGATTAGTGTTGGTAAAATAATTGACGTCGCTCTTATTAGTTGGTGCGGAGGGAACATTCTTGAAAGCGTGCGGTATAGAACTGTGACCAGTATACGGAGTAGGCGGGGGTCGTGTAATTAAACCCACTAATGGACAGTGATTCGAGGAAGGTGCGCAGCCGAGGTATCAAGATCCTGTTCGGGGAAGAATTGTTGGAGCATCAGCCGTGGATGATCACCACGCCATCTGCTGCCGACGGCCCGCAGCAGTAGCAGAGGTCGACAACCCTGTCGGCACGAGCGGCTCGACGAACCTCATAGGTATTCAAACGGGGCCCCGAAGGTATGAAAGTTGTATTTTACTCTTAATCTTGGTACCAAGGCGGAGTATAAAAACGGTGTCTGATTATGTAAATAGTAACTTTGATTTAAAATAAATCTTGTCATAATTGTATTTCTGTGTATGAATAACTTCCCCAACGTTGCACCGACTTATCCTAGGACCCATTCACGTAAAAGACACCCTCTCTTAGTGTTATATTGCAGTGAAGATACCCGGCACCACCAGGTACGTCACAGCTGGCGCCCGAACAAGTGGATAACGTATAGTTAAGAAATGTGGTCCTAGGGAAATTGGTGAAATGTTGGAAAACAATGTGCATGTAATTGTTGTATAGTAATGCAGGGTATAGATGAGAAGCAGGCAGTACAAAGTGTATTATTATAGAGTACAAAAAAAAATAACAATACATGTGTTAGCAAAAACATGCACAAGTCAAGTAAGCATAATGAAATGTTGATAATTACAAAAATGTTGTTGCGTAATTAATTGCGGGCTGACATAGGCAATTATTTGTGTGCATCCAATATATAGTTAATATTGTAGTTACTGAGGTTGTGAAGGCTATACATGTACATGTTACAGATAATATAATGTAATAGAATTCCAAGTTTTGTAAGACATATTAATAATATTTGAACTGCTTGGCAATTTTTTATAACATGGAAATCAAAGAAATGGGGAAGTAGTAATAATTCTTATGAGAATATAAAGGTGGTTAATAGTGTTGTACAAATTATGCACAAAATTGTTTGTTTTTTTTGCTGGGAACATTCACGCAGTAGTGCATTATTTATTGGTGATGGTAAAGTGTGGGGAATTTATTAGAAAAGATACCAGGTTGGGAAATATATACCAGCAGTGTGAATGTTTGTTGTGAATATCTATATGATATTATTGAGGAAAATTCAGGGAGGAGATATGACATGCAAATGTGAATGATGATTATGTACATAATATAGCAATAAGTGCGTTGAAAAGTAATTTCAATTAACAAGGGATTTATTATAATCTGAAAGCATTTTTGTGTAATAGTATTAACGAGTCTATTAGCAGTGTATATGTGTTTCAATGGTAATAATATTATGTATTGTAAGGATTATGTTTATGCATTGGTAGGTGAGTGGAAATTTATATGGCTATTGAATTAGTGTTATCGTGTTTTTGGTGGTGAGTGAGGGTTGTTCGTCATCAATTAGCAATTGAAATAGGAGTGAATTAATCCATTCACGAAGAGTATATAGTGCCGTGGCGGGCATCGTAATTTAATAGGACAACTGTTATATTGTTGTCAAGAGAGGTAAATGGAAAGATCGGGTGAACAGTTTGAAGTAGTTGGGGACGAACGTGAGGGTAAAAGTACTAAGATGGAGGAGCAAAACGTAGTATTGAATTCGGAGGGGAAGGCGGAGCAGGTAAGAGAGATAGATGAAGGAATTGGTAGTAGTACATTATCAGAGAGCAGGGATAGTGGAATGGGAAGCAGATTGGATGAAACGTCGGGGGAAGGCTTTGATAGAAGAGTGAAAATTACGTCGACGCCGATGAACCAAGCGGCAGGAAATTTAAATCAGGGGGGTGGAGAAGATGTTAATTCAGGCGCTATGCAGATGATGATGAAGATGTTCGAACAACTGAATGGGAAGATATTGGAGGGACAGAGCAAAGCAGAAGAACGGGATAGAAAAGCAGAAGAACGAAGTAGGAAGGTAGACGAACAGAATAAGAAGATATTGGAAGGACAGAAGGAACAGAATAGGAAACTGGATGAACAGAAAATATTCACAGTGGAGCAGATTAGGAAGTCAGCTGAGGAGCAGAAAATATTCACAGAGGAGCAGATTAGGAAGTCAGCTGAGGAGCAGAAAATATTCACAGAGGAGCAGATTAGGAAGTCAGCTGAGGAGCAGAAAATATTCACAGAGGAGCAGAACAGGAGGTTAGCTGAAGAACTGAATAGGAAAGTAGAGGAACAGATCGGGAAGCTGGCAGAAGAACAGAATAGAAAATTAGATGCAATAGGGGGGCGAATAGGACGCGCCGAAGAACAAATTGAGTTAACGAAGAATGAGATGACTAAAATCGCGGAGCGGGTAGAAAGTCACGAGCAACGGACCGCTGAAGAATTAGGGAAACAGAAAAAGGAGTTAGAATCCCAAGTAATCAATCTGGGGGGAGAATTAGAAAATAAGCTATATCAGCAATTAGATGTTAAAACCGCTATGCAGGACGAGAAAATTGAAAGGATACAATCGGTAGTCAAGGAAGAAATGCAGGAGAATAAGCGGGAATGCGAAGAGAAGGTTGTGTTACTACGAACAGAGATTGAACAAATAAAAGAATGCAAGGCATCCCCAATTGCAGCAAGCGGGACGGTACCATTTACCCCCCCAAGATCATTAAAATTTTCAGGAGACGGGAAAGAAAATCCATGCATATTTATGAAGGCAGCAGAACGACATCTAGATGTTATCAATACTTCGGAAAGGTGTAAAATTCAATTATTATATTTAATGTTAGAAGGCAACGCAAGGATATGGGCCGATACATTCGATAAGTTTCCTGAATCAGTAAAGGCATTTAAAGATCGATTCCTTGAGCGGTATTGGAATGAGGAAATTCAAATTAATTTTAAAATAAGCTTAATGAATAATCATTACAACCAGTCAATGGGAAGTTTGCGGGAATACGCAACAAGGCGTATTATGGAATACAAAACGCTATCCCCACCGATGAGCGATCAGGAAATAATATGTGTACTGACAAGACAGTTCCCAGTTACGGTGCAGAATTTTTTACGTAGTGTGCAGCACACCGACCTGGAAAGATTCCAGAATGTGTTAGGAGGGTACGACTTGACATTTGAAGGCGTACCAAAGAACAGAAATGAAGGGAATGTTAATATGGTTAGATCGGAACGTAACCAGGGGCAAGGGAATGATAGGAGCAACGATTACCAGAGAAACCAACGCGGAAGAGGGGGAGACGGATGGAGACCAGAGCCGGGGAACCAGAGACCGGACTGGAACAGATCTAATTCAAACCATACGGAGACGCGAGGCGGGGGCGGGAATGCACCCGACCGATTAGCACAGCCTAGCACAAGTAGTGATCAAGGACACTATTTAAACGAATAGAGTCCGCGGTGATAGGTGGCCCCATTGCGGACGCGGAAATCGATGATGTAAACGCGGTCTCCATAAACGCTATGCAGCCGGTAACCTACGATACCCAACCGTGGCGGAGATGTAAGAACTCAGCGGTCAGAATCAGGAAATGTCCCACGATATCGATAGAATGTGAAGGTATAATTAAAGAAGCGTTAGTGGATACAGGGTGCACGACTACAGTAGTATCAGAAGAAATGTATGAGGAGTTAAAAGCAACAGGAAAAGAAGTAATGTGTTTGCCTATGAATAGGGCGTATGTGATTGGGGCAACTCAGAAGAAGTCAAGCCCCATCACAAAACAAATCATGTTTCAAGCCAGGATTGGCAACCAAGTATATGAGATGGTGGCCCTGGTAGTCAAAAAATTATTGTATTCGGTAATCATAGGGACGGATTTTCTGGTCGATCACAGAGCAATTATAGATCTAGAACGGCAGGTGGTAGAACTGGGGAGCCAGGCGGTAGGATTTGACTTGGGGATGGACGAAGAGTACGAAGCGTGTACGGGCGTAATGGCAAAAGATTCATTAGAAGAACAGCTGAGGCAGCAAACGGAGAAACAGATTGAGAAGTTTGCGGAAGAACAGAGCAAAGAATTAGGTAAACAGAAAAGATCCGAGGAGGAACAGAATAGGAAGGCGGAGGAACGGAATAGAAAACTAATAGAAGAACAGAACGGGAAGGTGGTTGAAGAACAGATTAAGAAGCCGGCAGAAGAAATGGGAAGAATCACAGAAGAACGGAATAGGAAGCTCATCGAAATATGCGAAAAACCGTATGGGAAAGCGGAGGAACTGGATAGGAAAGATGAGGTGCTAAAATTTCAATTATACCATCAAGTAGATGCTAGGGTAGCGGCAGCAGACAGAAACGAGGGGATGACGAACCAAATCCATAAAGAAGTCAAGACAGCGGAGGGCAAAACGGTGGAGGTCCAAATCGAGGCCGAGGAGGATGTTTATAAAGTGAAAGTGAAAACGGAAGAGTTGAAGTTAATAATGGATGAAGAAGTGGACATGAAAATAGAAGAAATGGAGCGTATAATAGAAGAAGAAATCGTGGAAAATACACGAGGGTGCGAAGAGAAAATAGTACACGAAGAGGTTAAACAGGAAGAAGACGAGAAAATGCCGCCAAGTGTCAAGTATGGGGTGACACCAATTATGCCTCCAAAGTCGATGAAATCTCTGGGAGGTGGGACGGAAAACCCTAAGGTAGTTATGCGAGCAGAAGAACGGCACCTAGCATCAAACAACATATTGGAAGGATATAAGATCCAGTTATTACACCCAATGTTAGAAGAGAACGCCAGGACATGGGCAGAGAATTTTGGTACATTTCCGAAATTTTTGAAGGAATTTGAAAACAAGATTTCTGTACGAAAACGGAGCGAAGAAACTCAAATAAACATCAAGAGCGACCAGAGGAATAGCCATTACAACTACATCACGGGAAATAGTAGTGGATACAGAATGAAGAGCATTATGGAACCAACAACATTAGTTGCTCCTATAAAATATCAAGGAATTAGTTGCATGTTAACGCAACAGTATCCTGTCACCGTGCAGAGCTTACTGGGCAGAGCAGATCATACCGATTTAGGAAGGGGTTTGAAGATATTGGAGAGGTACGAAGTCACCTTTGCAGACGCCCCAAAGCATGGGAATGAAGGAGATGTAGGCAGGTCCAAAATGGAGCGAAGTCAGGGGCGAGGGAAGAATGATGGTATAGTCAACCATTGGTACAAACGTAGAAGAGGTCGTAGCTGGAAATGGGACGACACTTACCAAGATGTGCCCAACACGCTGGAAGCTATGTCCTACAACTGTGATTTAGGAAATCAATGTCAGCAAAATGGGGATGAACCGTCATACAAGAAACAAAACATAGTAGGACACCACAAGCTTCAAATCGGAAACCTGGTCAACATGTATGGAAAATAGTGAAGTGTAAATAGTGTAATATTAGTGTTAATACAAGTAATCACATGTTAATTCGATTCTAAGTTATAAGTGTATATAGGGCGTCGAGGAATATGCAAAAGAGTGCAACCATCGGCAGTGACGATGTTACTAGTGTGAATTTTGTCCAGAAGCGGGAAAAATTCAAAAAAAGAAAGGGGGGGGTGATGAAACCCAGAATATGTGTTTCATTACACTAATTAAATCATTAGTGTAAGAATTCAATAGCTATTCTGGACTGCGCGGTGCGAGCGCCGGGCGCTGCGAGCAGCGGGCAGCCGGCAACGGTCGCCGCCGCCACCGGTGCCCGCCGGGAGGCGAGCGTGAGAACGGCGGGTACAAGCGTGGCAGCGCGCACGTGCAAAAAGTTCGTTAGTTGGATTGAGGCGGCCGCCGCCGAAGGATGTGCCGACGTGCGGCCGGCGAAGGAGAGGTTAGCAGAGCGGCGACCAGTGCGGACGTGTAGCGAGGGCTCTCCGCTAGTGAATGGACGCATGTAATACGCGACATAGTTATGTGATTAGGAATCGCAAAGTAATGGACATGTAAACAGAACATTAGAAGTATCAGCATAGTAAAAGATTAGTGTTGGTAAAATAATTGACGTCGCTCTTATTAGTTGGTGCGGAGGGAACATTCTTGAAAGCGTGCGGTATAGAACTGTGACCAGTATACGGAGTAGGCGGGGGTCGTGTAATTAAACCCACTAATGGACAGTGATTCGAGGAAGGTGCGCAGCCGAGGTATCAAGATCCTGTTCGGGGAAGAATTGTTGGAGCATCAGCCGTGGATGATCACCACGCCATCTGCTGCCGACGGCCCGCAGCAGTAGCAGAGGTCGACAACCCTGTCGGCACGAGCGGCTCGACGAACCTCATAGGTATTCAAACGGGGCCCCGAAGGTATGAAAGTTGTATTTTACTCTTAATCTTGGTACCAAGGCGGAGTATAAAAACGGTGTCTGATTATGTAAATAGTAACTTTGATTTAAAATAAATCTTGTCATAATTGTATTTCTATGTATGAATAACTTCCCCAACGTTGCACCGACTTATCCTAGGACCCATTCACGTAAAAGACACCCTCTCTTAGTGTTATATTGCAGTGAAGATACCCGGCACCACCAGGTACGTCACAATATATATATATATATATATATATATATATATATATATATATATATATATATATATATATATATATATATATTCAGAGTTCCTCGGTACACTACGTAACAAAACGCCAATTTAACTTATAAAGAAAGTTATAGAAAATAGATTTGATGTTTTTGTCTCTAGTAGTTAGAAGAAGAGAGATTTGCAAAATTAAATTATAAGTATGATAATTATAAGTATCGCATAATATGCGATGAAATTGTTACTATTTTATGTGTCATTTGCAAATAATATGAGAATCTCTACTACGCTGTATAATTAAGGATTGTTCATTTCACAGTTAACAATCTAAAAGATTGAGTTATTGTTATTATGACTCTGAGTTGTTTATTGGTTCTACTAACTTTATTATTGTTGTGTGCTGTGCTCATAGGTTCTTGCTGCTTTAGCAGCTGTGGCTTACGCCCAAGGCCGCCAAGGTGGTCTTGGGATAGTAGGAAGCGGAATTGATGCCTTTCGTGTTTTTGGAGAGCCCGGTGGTTTTGGCGGTCCGAGCGGATTTGGCAGCGGTCGTTTCGGACCTGGCGGAGGCGGATTCGGGGGCGTGGGCTCGCTTCTTGAACGCCTCTCCGCCCCACCCCCCGAGGAGCGCGACGGGCGTCGGTAGGCGGTCCCCGGCAGAGGCTGCCTCCGGTGGCCACTGGGCCGCCAGCGGTTCTTCGCGCCTGGCCAGTCCGCAGCTCTCTCCTCTAGCGAGGCGATGAACTCGGTGTCTGTATACTACTGCAATTCCCAGTGGAAATAAATGATGTTCATGCCAGAGTTTGTGAGTTACTTCTCCTCGCTTCGTTCTCCATTCGTGATCGCAAATAACCTAAATAAGTGCTATCAGTGGTTTCATTTCTCACCTTTTTGCCATTGCGGGCTGTTTAAATACCTTATATCATTAAGTGTCAAATCCCATATCATTACTAACAGAAAAAAAATTATGTTTTTATTCATATTCGTTTTTACGTTACATAATAATTCCTTACAAAAAACTAAGACAAAATTGTAACACACTTACAAACATTAATAAAACTAAAATGAAAGCTTTAGTTGGAAAAAATGAATGCGAAATTAATACTCGAATAACCTACCGAAAACTGCTGTTTTTAAACTGAAAATCAAATGGGATTATTCTAATTTTGAATGAAAAAGATATTATTTCCTATTTTTTTGCGTTACCAAATCACCATATAATTAATCTCGCGAACCCCTTTAAAATACGAGCACGTAGTGGTTCGCAAACCATCGGTTGAGAACCGTTCTTGTCTGTTGTTCAGCTCAGAAAAACATTAAAAAATATTGCGAAAGTAGGCGTTTCTGTTAGCCTATTATCTTATAACGCTCACTAATATATAAATAGTTCAAAGTAGAGTCCTTACAAAGGATACTCCACATAATGAAGTCGTAGGCTTCCGCGGCCAGAGTCATGTGCGTGATCTGGGCTGTCCGCGGCGTCACCCGGACAGCCCAGATCACGCACTTCACATAATGATGTACATTTTGAGCCATCGCCTTACAACTCAGCCTTGCAACTAAAAAAGTGTGTTACATGTTTGGTTCCTCAGCAATTTCTCGCTAATAAAATATTTTAAGGAAACAATCGTAACAAATTTTCCAACAACATAGTATAGTATATATGCAGTACAACAGTATTCTTTCACTACGAGGAATATTATAAAAAGTTAAACTTCCACAATGCACCTTCTGAAAAGCAAATGTTTCATTTGGTGACCTATTTCTTGAAGCCTTGCTGACATATCAGCTGTGTTGTAACTAGTGATGCTCTAAGTACGAGAATTCGCAGTACGAAAAAGGAGACCAAATTACCACATAAAATATTTGTATTTTTCGTTCGAAATCGGAACTATTTCTTTGCTTTTTGAGTTCTTGAGTATCCATCATTTTGAGGACGAGATAGTACAATGTATACATCATTCATTAAGAAGAAAAAGCGTTTATGTGCTTTTTTATTATAATAGTTATTTACCTGCGAAATACGAGAACTCTAGATAAGCAAATTGCCCTCGTGAGTGTTACGTACTTTAACGCTCTATCTTATCAAAATTGTCTGCACTTCCTCCTAAATTAAAACTAGTTAGAATGCCTTTGAAAACATGACATGTTCCTTAAGCACCCTTGACATACATGTAATGACTCACGAACGATTACGTGCACACCAAGACAACCGTTCTATAGATCAAACGCAATTCAAAACTACTGACATACCGAAAAAGTTCCTCCTCTTAGTATTATTACTCAACAATGACTCAGATTTTGAAAAAGTACACGACATAATTTACAGATCTGTGCTTAAATAAATTTATGAAAAAATCCACCCACAAGAATCAATAAGGTTGAAAAATGTTTTGGAAAGTTGGGACTTAAAGTATCGAGGAGCAAGGATGCAAACCAAAAATGATATAGTATGTGAAGAATCCAGTTTTAATTAATTTAACCTATAACATTTATCTTTGGTTCTGAAATTTGTGAACGTAAGATAAGTCAAATGTGGAGTGTGAAAATCAAAGGAATAAGGCTCAAATGTGTAGAGAGCGCCATTTCTTCCATGTTTGCGAGTTGATGGCGTTCTTCATAACGCCTTTCAATTGAGGAATAAATTACATTGAGAAGATAAAATAAATTTGAATAAGCTGAACCCCTGCAATCATATCGTATTATAGGAAGGGATGAAGAACAGCTACAAAAGTTTTACATATTCATTATACAGAAAATCGAAATGTTTGGTCATGGCGTTCGGAATTTATTCTCGAAGATTATTGACACGAGATAGATTTATAAATTCTGAAACAATATACAATTCTGTCACTATACACTGTGAATACACAAATGAACATGTTCCAGAATATGTAATTGAAATATTTTATACTTACCGCTATTCGCTTCGCTAATAATATCACAGTCACATGTTTTCTCGAAGACGAAATGTCGTGTGCTTTCGGTGCTGATCAGTTTGATCGCAATGAAACAACACATGACAGCAGATGAACATTCGTTCTATTAATTTCAAGATATTATTTGAATTTATTGTTTATTCCATAAAAGCTGTTAATAATATCAAGTGAAAACGCATTTAGGGACCACTACCTTTCATTTACAGCAAACATCAAGGAATTTGTTTCAATACAATGATCAAACTTCTTTCTGAACGAAAAAATTCTGACCCATACATAAAGTAGTCATCTGAGGATCTCGTGACAGTTGCCATCACTTTATCTGTGGCGTGTTCTTATGGTTCATACATAACTTGTGTGACTTCTTCATGCATAAGGGAATTCCTAGGTGGTAAAGCCTACATATAACTGCAGAGTCAACATCACCTACACGAAATGAATATTCAGGAGGGTTATCTTAACATGAAGAGTGACTTGAATCTTTGAGTATAAAAGAAGTGGAAGTTTGTCCCCGGTTGTCAAACGTTCTTAGGAAGAATCACTATGAAGACGGCATTTCTGGTGAGTTTTTATTTATAACATTTTACATCTTTTATTATATTTGTTAATGTTACACATTTCAAATTGTGTATATTAATAAAAGTAAAGTACCTGTCTCTAATATCATTCTCAAAAGTTTGTTTTCTAATTCTTTTGCAGCTATATATCCAATAATTCAAAATGTTTAATCATTGTATCAATTTAAAACCTCTGAAACTTTTTTCCGAGGCATAAGTGTCATTGTGCTTAATGAGACCGATGAGAAAATTTGGTATTTCTTACAACTTATTCATTATATACTTATGAGAATTAATATATTTAACTCATATACCGGACGGCGTACTTATATTTCTGGAATATTATTCAAAATCAGTTCGAAAAAGTTTCTTTCGTAAACATTCACAACTAAACAAGTTGTAAAACATGCTCTATTTTTTCACGCAATCTTAATATATATAAATCTCGTGTCACAATGTTTGTCCTCAATGGACTCCTAAACCACTTAACCGATTATAATAAAATTCGCACACCATGTGCAGTTCGATCCAACTTGAAAGATAGGATAGTTTAAATCTCAAATTATAGTCGCAATTTTAATATATTGCTAATTATTTGTCTGAATAATTGCTAATTAATTGTTGTAATAATTGTAGATAATTGTGACTGTCAAATAATAACAGACAAATAATTAGCAATAAATTAAAATTGCGACTATAATTTGAGATTTAAACTATCCTATCTTTCAAGTTGGATCGAACTGCACATGGTGTGCGAATTTTATTATAATCGGTTAAGTGGTTTAGGAGTCCATTGAGGACAAACATTGTGACACGAGATTTATATATATTAAGAAAGATTACAACAATCAGCTAGCTGACCCGGCCACGCGTTGCTGTGGCTTTCACCACGAAAGAGACCCTGCGAAAGATACCCCAGAGAATCTGATGGTATCATCGTCAATTATTTGTCTGTTATTATTTGACAGTCACAATTATCTGTTAACTCCAAATGATTCTAACAGATGTCGACACCTTTCGACTGGGTTGAGTAAGTAATCAATAGATGGCGCTGCTATGGTAAAAAATCAGCTCCAAGAATCAGGACAGCAGAAGGTCATGCACAAGAATCTCAAGAACAGTGTAACGAACGTATTCAAGAGAATATCATAAGAACATTGTGACACGAGATTTATATATATTAAGATTATTTAACCTCCATTTAAAATTATTTTGCACTTATTATTTCAATGTGCTATGATAACATGTTTTTCAGTTCCTCTTTCTAATATTTAAACGATTATTATTATTTTCAGTCAAATGCCACCGAAAAAATCTAACCTCAACAACGCGAGCAGCAAAGGGTCACGACGCAAACGTGTTGAAAGAGCTCAGCAATTACCAGAACAAATCGAAACAAGAAATGCAGCTCAAAGAATCAGGACTGCAGAAAGTCGTACACAAGAATCTCAAGAACAGCGTGACGAACGTCTGCAACAGAATATTACGAGAACAAGAGCGGCACGAGAACGAAACATAGCTACAATACGAGGACTAGATCGACAAAGGCAACGGATCAGCCGCTCATTAACACGTGCATCATTCGTTCGGCTTGCCTTTGAATATGCACCAGATATTAACTACTCGGCGCATTCAAAAATTGCTATCGGTGGAATGGATAAAGTATGTCAATATTGTCAGGCATTGAAATTTCGGAATGAAGCAGCCGGCATGTGCTGCGCATCAGGAAAAGTTGTGCTGTCACCTCTACCCGCTCCGCCGGAGCCTTTATTATCCCTTCTTACTGGCAATTCAGATGATTCCAAATTATTTTTGCGTAAGATACGCAAATTTAATTCTTGCTTCCAAATGACGTCATTTGGGGCAACTAAAATTTGCGATCGTGCATCCGATGGACGTAATTTTGAAACTACATTCAAAATTCAAGGCCAGGTGTACCATAAAATCGGATCACTGATTGCCAATGCCTGATAACAATCCGAAATTTCTTCAAATTTATTTTATGGGCGATTGTGAAGAGCGCGTGACGACTCGGTGCCTGTATAATTTTATTGAACAAGCACAGGAAAGAGCAATTGTGATATTATTGGAAAATTTTTTAGAAGATCACAATCAACTAATTCAATTGATCAAAAGAGTTTCGCCACGACTGCAAAATGACAATTATCAAATCGTCATAAAAGCCGACAAAGTACCATTAGGTGAACATGCTGGTAGATTCAACGCTCCAACTGTTGATGAGGTTGCTGTTATCATGGTTGGTGATCCAGTTGACAAAAGATCTATAAAAATTACACGGCGAGACAACACTGTCAGTACGATTTCGGATCTACACCGTTCATATGACGCACTACAATATCCATTGATATTTTGGCAAGGACAAGATGAATATCACCTTAATATCAAACAGTATGATCCAAATACCGGTAAATTTTACAATTATCTATTTACTTTCTTACTGTATGTATAGATTTTAATTTCGTATTGCATTTAATTTTTTATTTTTTTAGGTGATTACAGAAATAATAAAGTTAGCTCAATGAACTACTACGCACACCGAATAATGGTTAGACAACATCAAGACAATTATATCCTTCGATATCGTCAGCTGTTCCATCAATACATTGTTGATATGTATGCTAAGGTCGAAAGCGAACGCTTGCGATTCCTTCGATTCAACCAGGCAAAACTACGATCGGAAGAATATATTCACTTACGAGATGCTGTTGCTGGAAACATCGATGGAAATTTAAATCCCATTGACATCGGTAATGTTTTCATTTTACCTTCAAGCTACATCGGCAGTCCACGGAACATGCAGGAATACATACAAGATGCGATGACTTACGTACGTCATTACGGCCGACCGGATTTATTTATTACATTCACATGTAATCCGAATTGGGAAGAGATACAAACTTTACTATTGCCAGAACAACAAGCCATTCATCGTCATGATTTAACTGCACGTGTGTTTAAACAAAAATTGAAATCCTTAATTGATTTTATTGTTAAATATTCAATTTTTGGTATCACACGTTGTTGGCTGTATACGATAGTGGCAAAAGCGAGGTTTGCCTCATGCCCACATTTTTGTTTGGCTTAAAGATAGAATCCGTCCTGAAGAAATCGATCAAATAATTTCAGCCGAAATTCCAGACCCATTAATTGATCAAGAATTATTTGATATTGTCACCAAACACATGATCCATGGGCCATGCGGTGCTTTCAACATGACGTCACCGTGCATGGAAAATGGAAAATGTAAAAAAAAATTCCCAAAGCCGTATACGAATGACACGATCACGGATATTGATGGTTATCCAATGTATCGCCGCAGAAGTACTGAGAATGGTGGCCACACATTTACAATGCGACTGCCGAACTTTCCAAATCAAGTTGAGTTTGATAATCAGTGGGTGGTACCATACTCACCACTACTTTCAAAAACTTACAAAGCTCATATCAATGTTGAGCTTTGCAGTTCTGTTAAATCAATTAAGTATATTTGTAAATATGTAAACAAAGGCAGTGATTTGGCCATATTTGAAGTACAAAACATAAATAAAAATGACGAAATAGCACGATACCAAATGGGCAGATACATTAGCAGCAATGAAGCTATTTGGCATATTCTCAGCTTTCCCATCCACGAAAGAGATCCTGCTGTCCAACATCTGGCAATACATCTTGAAAACGGTCAACGTGTATACTTCACTGAAAAAAATGTTCTCCAAAGAGCGTTCGAAGCTCCGAAAACGACTCTAACTGAATTTTTTACATTGTGTCAAAAACCTGATGTTTTTGGCCAATTCGCGAAGACATTGGTGTTTGGTGATGTTCCACGTTATTTCACATGGAACAAATCCAGTAAAAAATGGGAGCCACCGAAACAAGGAAAACCACATTCTTCCATTACAGGCATATTCAAAGCTAAGACATTGGGGAGACTTTACACGGTACATCCAAAGCAACGTGAGTGCTTCTATTTACGTTTGTTATTGGTGAATGTTCCCGGACCAACGTCTTTTGAATTTTTACGAACAGTTAATGGTCGAGTATTCAATACATACCAGGATGCATGTCGTGAACTGCAATTGCTAGAAGACGATAACCATTGGGACTTAACGCTTGCTGATGCTGCGTTGACATCAACACCGAATAACATTCGTCAGTTGTTTGCAATTATTTTGACGACATGTTATCCCTCGCAAGCACAAACTTTGTGGGAAAAATATAAAAATTGTATGACAGAAGACATATTGCACCGAATTAGACAAACAAATCAATGCCAAAACATAGATTATACACCAGAGATGTACAATGAAGCATTGGTCTTGATCGAGGATTTATGTGTTCTTATTTCAAATTTACCACTTAATCATTATGGTATGCCATCACCTAATCGTCCAGCCACCGACTTAGTCAATACCGATTTACAACGAGAAAATCAATATGACCATGAAAGTTTAGCAAGAATTATCATGAACAGTGAACCATTACTGACAGCAGAACAAAAAATTATTTATGATCGGATTATGCTGGCTGTTGCTGCTGAACAAGGCGGTTTTTTTCTTGGATGCACCCGGTGGAACCGGTAAGACATTTTTAATATCGTTGATTCTTGCCAAAATACGGTCGCAACAAAAAATCGCATTAGCAGTAGCATCGTCAGGCATTGCGGCTACTTTACTGGATGGTGGGCGAACAGCACATTCACCATTCAAGCTGCCATTGGACGTTCATAATAAACCAGATGCAATGTGTAACATCAAAAAGAATAGTGGAATAGCTGCAGTGTTGCGGAAGAGTTCTATAATAATTTGGGATGAGTGCACAATGGCACACAAATATTCACTTGAAGCATTAAACAGAACTATGCAAGTTTTAAACAGCAATAATAAACTTTTCGGTGGTGCTATCTTACTTTTGTCTGGTGACTTCCGGCAGACCTTACCGGTTATACCTCGCTCTACTTTCGCGGATGAGATTAATGCATGTTTGAAACAATCATTCTTATGGCGAAGTGTTGAAACACTTCGATTGACCATAAATATGCGAGTACAATTGCAAAATGATCCATCAGCACAAATATTTTCCGAACAACTACTAGATATTGGGAACGGTAAAATAGAACTGCAACCAAATACGCAATGCTTTAAACTACCAGACAATTTTTGCACTGTTGTTCAGGATAAAAATGAATTGATTCAGAGTATTTTCCCGGATATACAGAATAATTATTTGAATCATGAATGGCTTAGTCAACGGACGATTTTGGCAGCCAAAAACGTTGATGTTGACGAAATTAACTTCCAGATACAACAGTTGTTACCAGGCGATATGATGTCTTTTAAATCAATCGATACTGTTGTTGATGAAAATGAAAGTGTAAATTTTCCGATTGAATTTTTAAATTCATTAGATATCCCTGGAATGCCACCACATAATCTTCGATTAAAGATTGGTTCCCCTATTATTCTCCTCCGTAATTTGAATCCACCTCAGTTATGTAACGGTACGCGTTTGGTCATCAAAAAGATCACCGGAAACATTCTTGAAGCAACCATTTTGGCTGGGAAGTTTAAAGGAAAAGTGGTCCTGCTGCCACGTATTCCGATGATACCATCAGATTCTACCATACCCTTCAAAAGGCTACAGTTTCCAATTCGTTTAGCTTTCGCCATTTCTATAAATAAATCTCAAGGTCAAACAATGTCCATTTGTGGTTTAGATTTGGAAAATCCATGTTTTTCTCATGGGCAACTATATGTTGCGTGTTCACGTGTTAGGAAACCGTCTAATCTATTTGTGTTAGCTAAAGACAGGTTAACCAAAAACATTGTGCACCGATTGGTGTTAAATTAAATTGAAATTGAAAGTATTTATAATTGAATAGTACTTATATTTGTTATAAAATTAAATGGAAATAATAAATCTGATAAATTTTTATTTTGTACCTATTGATTTCTGCTTAATATCAAGTGTAAGAACATTTTAATTAATTGTGTTCAACGTACTTCCCCTTCAAATCTCAATCCAGTGAATTTGTATACCAACATCAATATTTTCGTCTTTGTTCGTAAATAATTTCATTGTACTAAAGGGTTATAGTAGTAGAAAGTCAAATAAGGAGATCACCATATTTTTTTACAAATACCATCTGTGTGAAAAAGCATAGTGGACTCCGTGACTGATGTTCTCTTATTGTTCCTCTTAGATTGTTTACTATAATGTAATATAACAAAAACTTTAGCCACAGCAACGCGTGGCCGGGTCAGCTAGTATATTATAAGTTGAAAATGATTAGAAAAAAGTTTAACAACATCTTTCAAACTTCGGCAATTATCTGGAACTAGTAAAAAGAGCATTTTAATTGTAATATTTTTAATTCCTAAAATGTATTCTAAATGTTTGAAAGCAATGACAGGAATGATTTCATTTTGTTTATAACATTTTATATAAACTATCGCAAGAGATTTGCGCCACTGATCTTGTGTGGATATGACCAATCCTTCTCTTACTGGAAATGGAATATTATAAATAATAGATGGTATTGGAATGACAGAATACCTTTCAAATATCGATTGCTTACAACAATAAATTCGATATATTTAGGTATTAGGCATTTTGCATTTTGGGTAGATAGTCCGAGTTTGCCGGTCGGCTTACGGTGCCTAGACCTAGTTTAATACTCACGCTTGAGAGGTAAGATAGACACGAGCTTGTCTTCGTCACAGAGCGTCAAAAACAGAGAAGTTAATTAAAAGTAAAGTTTAAAGTAAATCTATCATTCTATATCTGCCTCGACCGGGAATCGAACCCGAGAACACACCACGGAAAGAAAGCACACGCTCTAGAGGAAATTCATTCTATAATGGCCATTAATTGATAAACTGAACTTAAAAATTATTGTATTCTAATTTATTAAATCATTAGGATAATAAATTGTTCAACAATTCCCCTATTTTAATGTATTGCCTGTTTTTCTTCCCAGATCTTCCTTCTGCTCGTCGTTGTGGCTTTGGCAGCCGCTGTACCGAATCATCACAGGCGACCGCCGTGTCGTCGTGGGGGATTTGGCTGCATCATCATTGATCCCATTTATGCCATAAACGCTACAACTTCTGCTTCGACCACAGATGGATGATGTCTGAATCATTTGATGTCTTGAAAAACTATCCTAAATGTGCTCTTAATGGAAATAACTGTCTATCTTAAATAAATACATGATTCGTGTTATCTTGATGTTTCATTCCTCTCTTTCGCAATAAGAAATACCTAGATCAATAGCCTCTCATGTATAATCACGAAACTAATTCAACAGAGTTTCCAAAGGTTCCATCAGAGCAGCCGGGCAAAGTTGCGAGATCAGCATTACGGGGAATGCAAGAGTGGATCGTCCCAGCTACAATATGGCCCGTAACCAGGGATGGAAAAAAACATGTTTAAAAAAAAAAAAAAAAAAAAAAAAAAACGTTTTTTTTAAAACGTTTTTTTTTGTTTTAAAACAGTTTTTTTGTTATAAATAAAAAAAAACATAATAACCAAGCGAAAAAAATCGACAATTCGATTCGATACTGAGACAATTCGATATTTACCCGGTACGGTGATTTCAGAACACATCGAATCATTGGAGTTTTCTTTAAGAGCTGTGTTTTAGTAACAAAACAGTATTTTGTAGTGATATTCTTCATTTTACAAAGGTAAATATTAAACACAATCTGTATTCGGACAAAGGAATGTACGAGTGGTTAGGAAAATATTACATTGCTCGAAATCGTAACCTGTGCGAATTATTATTGTTTTAACATTCTTATGATTATTATTGTTTTGATGTCTCTAGGTGTGAAAACAAAAACATTTTCAAATGTCTGGGCGAAAGAGAGACGACATTTGGGAGGATTATGAAGAAATTAAAGAAGGAACATCATACTCGCGTGCGCAATGTAATCATTGCAAAAAGAAAATGGCTGGATTGGTAGCACGCATGAAGAAACATTTGCAGAACGAATGTCCTATTGTTTCTGAAACACAACAAAGCTCGTCTAAAGGTATGCATTGATGTCGAACCGCATATTTAATTACATTTAATTTAATTCTTATTTATTTTTTTTATAAGATTTAATTTGATAAAACTTAAATTTTTTCTTTCTTTTTTAATTCAGAATCAGGGACTAAGCGGCCATCAATGTCTGATTCGAATCAACCCACCAAAAAAGTGAAGACATCAAACACCATGAATAATTTCATCCACGCCACCACAGATAAACAAAAAAAAGATTTGGACGAACAAGTTGCTCGTTTTATTTTCGGGACAAATTCTCCTTTTCAATTGGTAGAACACACACAATTCAAAAAATTTGTTTATATGTTGAGGCCTGGCTATGATCTACCAAACAGAAAGAAAGTTGGAGGTGAACTATTGGATAAGGTGTATGAGAAGGAGAAAACAAACATGGCGACTGCTCTAAAGAACCAGATTGTGTGTCTTTCACTTGATGGTTGGTCTAATGTAAGAAACGAGTCAATCATATCTTCTTGCGTGGTTGACAAGATGGGCAATGCGTACTTGGTAGATTCTGAGGACACATCAGGACATAGTCACACGGCAGAGTACATGACTTCATTTGTTGAAAGTACCATCACTAAAACATGTGACATGTACGAGTGCGAAATCGGTAGTATAGTAACCGATAATGCACCTAATATGTTAGCGATGCATAAGAATTTATCGAGACACAATGCGAACATTATCACTATTGGATGTGGAGCGCATAATTTGAACTTATTGGCCAAAGATTTCGACATGCCTACTGCAACGAAGCACGTTGAAAAAATTGTTAAATACTTTCGTAATAACCATTTTGCGAGAGCAAAATTTGATGAACACAAAGACGGTCACAATCTTGTACTTCCCTTAGAAATTCGATGGAACACGATGTGTGCGTGTTTAGAAATTTTCCTGGAAAATTGGCTCACATTGTTGAAAATATGTGAGGAATACCCAGACAAGATTGACAAGGATATAAAAAAATTAGTATGCGACATCTCCATCAAAAGAACCGCGCAAGACCTAGTTGCTATCTTGAAACCAATCTCGATTGCTTCGGCCAAAATTCAATCTAATACTTGCAATATTGCCGATGCTGTGAAAATCTGGAAAAATTTGAAAACTGAATTGTACGCAGTCCTGAATTCAGCTCAGAAAAAAATATTTGTCAAACGATATGAAAAAGCATTGTCAAGCAGTCATTTCCTCGCTTACATGCTTTCCCCGAAGTACATGTTAGACGATTCCATTGAGTTGACAGAGCAGGAAAAAGAAGCTACATTTGATTATGTAAAATCTAGTTTCGGCGATGCTGGGATTGACCTGACAACAAAACTATTGAAGCTTAAACTACGAGTTGCCCCTTTCACAGGCGCACTTATGGATGTGCAAATGATGACAAGTTTGACCGCTATAGAATGGTGGAAGAGTATTCAAGACGTAAAAAACATCTGTTCAGAAGAAGAAATGAGAATAATCATGCAACACCTTACAGCCAGCGCATCATTGGCGAGCGTGGAGCGAATATTTTCGATATTTGGATTGGTCCACTCAGATATCAGGAACAGATTGGGAACAGATAAAGCAGCTAAATTAGTTATGATTTATAAACAACTAAACTCTTAAAATATAACTCCATGTCCAGCAAGTTTGTCACCATCGAGAATTTGGATTTTTTGTTTTTGTTTAAACAGATTTCTGTTATATATTATATATTAAGTTTATTTCAAAGTTAATATATGTTAATATATATTGTATAATGTTTATAAATAAATGATTTAAATATCCTTTGTTTTTATTATCTTTATAATCTATCAAATGTTAACAAAAACCGGAAATTTTGCCAGGAAAATTAAAAATTTTGGGAGATTTTACCTTGCGTTTGTTTTAAAACAATGTTTTTTTTAAAAAGCATGTTTTAAAACATGTTTAAAAACAATGTTTTAAAACAAATGTTTTAAAACATGCCAACCCTGCCCGTAACCATATTAAAAGTTTTAATTGTGGCCCTTGAGATCTTGCAAGTTGGTCACCCCTGCTGTATACTAACACACAAATATCCATGCGTCGGGCGGGATTCGTCGCGATCCCGCGATCCTTCCGCCTTAGCGATCTTGGCTATTCAAGCCGGCTGATTTGACTCTGTATAGGCACCTCTGAACCAAAAAAAGTATTTCCATTCGCGAGAATAATTTTTAATTACACAGAAGTGTTTCTTAAAAATGTGAAAGTAAGATTTAATAACAATATATTAAAAATATTAAGTGTTGTCACGAAAATTAAACTACACACTCGTGACCGCGATGGGCCAGATAGTGACATCTTACTTGAGAAAGTTGCTGCGTTGCACGTATTCTCTATGAGCTGCAATACTAGCAAAAAATGAGTAATTGCTTTTATTTTATAACATTTTAATTAATTTTTACCGAAACACCCTTGAAATCTTTTACTTCATATTCCGTCAATAGTATTAAGCGTGTGATACCTGCATTTTAACAGTCACTGAAAATTTAAACGCGAATCTCAAAGTTTTATTCTTTGAGTCTTGTCAGATTTGAACTGTATGAAGCTATGCGCATGCATGGATAAAGATTTACTGCAGCAAATCATTCCTTCACAGCTCGTTATTCTTATCACCCCATTCACGAGAAAAGGAACGTGTTCTGTGTTTAGGGTTTTCTTGTCTTTCAAAATTATCTAAGTAGTAATGTTTGCTATAAAATATTGTCGAAGCTTAAAGAAAGATTTTATTTTGTGGAAAGTGTGTTACGGTCCGTTCGCTCTCTATAACATAACGATCACACCTCATTGTAATATTACGGTAATCGAAATCACTCAATGAAAACTAACACACCATGCTGTCTTTGCGAGTCATTCGTTACAAAACATCGAAAGAAAATAGAAAATGAGCTTTCCGTTACGTAGATACTATATTCCATTAAACAGTCTCAAAAAAACTGAATGGAATGAATGTTTCTCTAGAGAAATATTTACTTTGAATAGGAAAAGGAACAAAATGACTTATAAGCAGTAAGAAAGGGGCATGAATAATATCGCATCAGCAAACATACAAGGTACTGACGTTCTAAGCGTAGAAAAAAGTACATTATGCGGGAGTGCGCATTCGTTCATCATATTAGAAAGGAATATGTAACAAGATTGTTGTTCAATTAACTCTCGTACCATATCCGCTTTTTCCTAACCAATACTATTTCTGGGTTCTTTTCTGCCCCTCTCTGATACATCACTGTCTCACTGTCAGCTAGATGTGGAAAAATACATTCAAACCAGAGGGGGGGAGTGGTGGCGGAAAGGGGCCCGAACCCTTACGTAATATCTTACTTCCTTTTACTGTATTTATTTATTAAGTTTAATCATTTTACCCTTTATTTAATTTGACAGTGGGTGATTAAGGAATAGGTTCTCCAAACAACCTGTTATTTGTGTGAAAGATTTAGCATAAAACCAAATTCATTCAGCAATAGGATCAATATATTTATAGTTTCTTTCTCATTCATGCATTTTATTCACTTACTAGTCAATATGCCATACAATATATGATAGCAAATAAATTCCAACAGCAAACGGGTCATAGAGATGAAGCAGTCCCTCCTTCTAATTTTAGACTGTTTACGCCTATGGCGTAAAAGGTACAATACATATTGTAAATGAATGATTTGATATAATGTGATGAGCCATCTGGCTACGTCAACAATAATCAAATGTACTGTAAATGAAAACAATCTACAGAAGTTTAGATACACGGAAACGATAGGAGGTTGCTGTAGACTTCATTTGTAGCCGGTGGTAAAATTACCGGGGAACGAAGTTAGGAAGCATAAAGATCGGTAGCAGGCGACGAAGCGTACAAATCACTGAATCGCAGGGCGCAAATTTTTTTTTTTCAAAGTTTTGATTTGCAGTGAAAACTTGATAAAATGAGGGAATGAGTCATGCAGCAAATGCGAAGATATGGAATAATGGACAGAAGTAAAGATTCCTGAGTGGCGATAGCACGAGGAGTGGTGAAACATAAGCTTGACTTATTCTTTGGTTTAGGAGCGTACAAAAAATGCATATACGTATCAACTCTTTCAAAGGGTGGACACCTTGTCAACAAGATATCCCAAAAACTGAACTTCAGCAGTATAGAGTTTACATTCACACAGTTTTACCTTCAAACCAAACTCGTGAAGCTTGTCTTAAACATTGATCAGTCGGTTATCATGTTCATCTGTCGGCACCAATAATAAGAATGTCGTCCAACAAAACAGCAACTCCTGGAAGCGTGTCCAGCAACCCTTCCAGCACACTTTGGAAATTACTTGGATGCGCTGAAATCCCAGAAGGAAATTTTTTACGACATAATGCCCTTTAATTGAATTTACTGTGACAAAATGAGAGGACACTTCAACTTCCAATTGTATGAATTCTTGATCAAGGTCAAGTTTTGAGAAAATTTTACCACCTGATAACTTCACAAATAAATCGTCAATTGGAGGAAGTGGAAATTTGTCTGGTTTCAAGACTTTATTAATGGGATCTTTCTTAATTTGATACAACACATTTTCGTAAGCAGTAGTAAAAACATCTCTACCTTGGTAATGAGAATCTGAATTAGTTTAATCTGTAGGGTGTCTGAATGTGGTAGACAGTTTATCTTGTTTAATCAATACGTTACGTATTGAAATTTTTTCTTTAACTTGGTGCAGGTTTCATTTTCGGTAAACTCTCCTTTCAAAAGCTGCATAAAAATTTCATTGCAGAAGTTCAATTTTAATTAATAATGGTATTGATTGTCTAGATTTTTATCTTTATATTAAAATAGGTTCACTAATTTATAGACACATTTATACATGTATTATTACCACATTAAATGATTTATTCAGCTTTTTACATTTTGGAGCTCCTGCTGTGTCTCCGTAAGGTGAAACAGAACCGAAACGTTGTAAAAAGCTGTATAAATAATGTTAATAATATAATATTTGTATAAAGTGATAGTCTATAAATCAGTGAACCTATTTTAATATACATTTTTAATTACTGAGATATTTTCCTTCAAATATATTCTAAATATTAATGTTTAAACAGGACTATTTAAATTTATTCAAAGAAACGAAAAGTTTTCGCGGAATATTTGCTTGAAGTAAAAAAAAATTGAAATGAAATTTGACAAAAAATGTTTATTTAAAAGCGTCTCTAAAAGTTTCATATTTTTTCACGAACGGAGCAGAATACGCTTATAAAAATGACAAAAATTCATTTTCGGTAAAATCTGTATTTGTAAAAGTTGCACAATGGTTTGGGAGTTTTAACAAAATAATATCCTTGTTACTTGGCGAATCAGCTGATTAACTCGTTAATCTAAAATTTATAGGAGAGTGAAAACTTGCCATCCATCCATTATTTGTGGTAGTAATATTTTTATAATGAATTAACCGAAACTTATTGCATATTACGTATTTTCTCAAATACGTATAGAGTGAGTCAGATATATCGACGTATTTTGTTAGCATTTATAATATTTTTGAGACTTACAATATTTTCATAAGTATATCTGCGCATATTACTTGTCATCAAGAAGAACGTGAACGGCTAAGAACATGCTCAAAGAAGAACGAGTAAGAATAATCATGGCCACGCAATAGTAACCTAAACTAGGTACGTTCAACCGTCAGACAAGTTACCGGACTCGAGTAGAGAGGCAGCAATGATCAGTGAAATAAAATGTTCAATATGATTCAGTCCAATATTAAACGAGCTCACCAGAAAAAATCAGCTGTAATTTGTTAATATTGCATAAATCTTAAAGTGTTCTACTTGTATACATAATTTCATTTAGCAGTGCTGAAATTAATATTTTCCGAAATTTGGAATGTAATGGGGGGGGGGGTAATTTGTAAACTAATCAGTTGATGTTTTATTGTTTCTCGCCTATCTCGTAAACTATTCGTCTTATTGGAGTTTGCTTTGCACCTATGAATTTCTCTTAAAGTGTTCTACTGGTATACAGAATTTCAGATAGTAGTGCTGAAATTAATATTTTTCGAAATTTGGCACGTAAGGGGGGGTATTTTCTAACTTGATCAAGTGAGGTTCCTTTTGTTTCTCGTCTACCTCGTAAACTATTCGGCTGATTGGAGTTTGCTTTGCACCTACGAATTTCTCATAAAGTGTTCTACTTGTATACAGAATTTCAGATAACAGTGCTGAAATTAATATTTTTCGAAATATGGCAATTTTCGATGTGGTCTGAACTTCGCTAACATACAAAGTCATACAAAAGTCTGGGAAGTACGAGACATTGCTTTATTGGGAAAACCACACACATTGTAGAGGCACCGAAAGTGTCTAATCTGCTCCTGAGAAAGCTGCATGCAACCCCGATGGATTTAATATTCAATCGACTCACGATATCTTAAGACGTAAATTGGAGGTATAATAATAATAATACAATAATAATACCATAATTATAATACAATAAGAATAATACAACAACAATAATAATAATAATAATAATAATAATAATAATAATAATAATAATAATAATAATAATAATAATAATAATAATAAAAATAATAATACCGTAATGTTGGGATACTGGAATTCATCATTGAACAATAATTTTATTTTAATATTGAAAATAAAATCATAGCAAAATATACAAATAAACTCTGATGTACCTTTTTAAATTACTTTTGAAATATATCAAAACCTTTGTTCCTATATTTTTATAAAAAATGTTCCCATTTTTATACTTAATGAATTATTGGATTTTTATGTAATTTACTTCTATACTTCTGTATGCCTGCCAAAACTATTATTGCATAAAAATGTACGTTTTCAAAATGTAGAATTTGAACTTCATGATTCTTGCTCTTAAAACTCATAGATCGATAGAGGCAATGGCAACTGAGGCGATTATTCGAAAGAAGTGAGAAGAAAAGTAGAAATGAAAGCGACCTCTCCGTTTCATTAAACGTTCGTGCATTCCCCGTCCACGTAGAGATATGCATGCGATCAAAAGCGATGCAATGTTTTGTAACACATTTTAACCCACCCGTGCATCTGCACTGTGCGTATCACGTACATCAACTGCTTCAAGGCACACAATAGTTACAGAGCTCGTCCTTGGTAATACAGATCGCTGGCATTGTGCATGTACGCGGGCTATTCCACGAGCAAATTCGGTCACCTCCAGCACCAGATGTGTGACGTCAAGTGACATCCATAATAAGGACACCCACGCCCTGCGTAGGTGCGGGAGTCTGCCTCACTGTGCACGATGAAGCTGTTGCTGGTGAGTGCTTCACAGAACGGGCGTTACGCAGGGCAGAAATCGTAGTAAATACAGTGGTTTCCTGGGAGTCGGTATGTTGTTTCGAGGACATAGGTTTTGAGCCGTCAGATGTTCGATCCGAAGTTTCATCAGAGCGTATGGCTAGAGCATAATTGAAATCAAATGTCCTAAAGAAATCTTTTGGTTGGCGTTCTGGTCCTGTGATTAGTTTCTGGTAATGTTGAGAGGTTAAATATATCTGAATGTTGAGAAGTCCTAGGTATTTACGGGACAGGGCCTGTGTTCTGGGCCTGTGTAATGCGAGTTTCTTTATGTGGGTGAGATTGCGTTCCAGAAGTCATTGAGACCTACAATTCATTGCCATTGATCGAAATAATCTGAGAGTACACGTTAGAAAATCTTAGAACGTTTTGTAGTTGCTTTATTATATTACTTGGTTGTTTTGGCATCACAGGTTTTGAGAATAGTATTCGTTCGGGAGTTGCATCAAATCTTATGATTAGTACACAATAGTAGTAACAAGTAATAGAGTATCCTTTGTATCGGTGTTCTATCGTGAAATGATAAGTAATGTTCCCGTTCATAGGTTATAACAGGTCTTAATGTTACATATCTTTGGAAAGCCTTGTGAAGGAAATTTTTTAATGACGGTAAGATCGCTCGCGAGAAATGAGTTCGTCATACAGAGGCACAATAAGAAATGTCATAGATATGAAATTGTAGTAAACGCTTTATATTGATTTCCTTGAGTCGGTGTGCCGTATGTGGGACCAAGAGTTTGAGAACAGAGGAGGAGTTTACATGAGAATTAAATTATGCTCGTAGTAGTCACTTTGTGGATTATCTTTTGTTTCGGCATTCTGTTTCTGAAAGTGGCATCTGAGAAGTAACATCACTTGGTAGATTAGAACAGAGAGTTGGGAAATTCGTGTAATGAAGATTTCTTGATGTCAAAAAGATGGGGATGCCATTAGCTCATTGAGACCTATAATCAGACATTACATTGGTAGTGAATAGTTTGTAAATGTTTCGTTATGCTGAGTGCTGTGATGATAAGATAGCTTTTGGGCCGTCAGATATTAGATCAGAGATTGTCACAGCGTAGGGTTACGAATTTATGTAAATCTAATGGAATAAAGATATGTTTGTTTTCTGTTTATGTAAGTGGTTTCTGATAATGTGTAGATGTTAAAAAGATCTTAAAAATTAAGAAATCTTAGGTAACCCTTGTAATGCAAGTTTCTTGGTGTCGGTGAGATTGCTCAAGAGAAATCGTTGAGAGATATACTTCATAATCATTTAGAATTATAATCAGAGAGGACATGAGTAGAAAATCATAGAAAACATCTTTCCAGTACTTCCAGTAGTAACAGTAATTTCCTTATATCTGTGTACTGTGACGGCAACATAGTTTTTGAATAGAGATTCTTGAAGTTTACATCTCAGCGCAAGGATAGAAAATTATAGTAACCACCTGAAAGGGAGAATTGTTTGTGTCGGTATCCTATGTCTGCAAGGGATTTCTCATAAGTAATACGTCAGTTGATAGGCTAAAGAGATGAGAATTAGAATATACCAGAAAAAACATGAAAACTTTGGAACATACAATTAAAAAATTACTGTAAACACATACGATTAACATTTTTTCTTGTCGGTAATTCGTCAGATAAAACAAGACAGTGCCCAAAAAGAATTTACTTCAGTGTTTAGTTCAGAAATCGTTGTAAAATATTGAAGCCAATTGTCTGTGTTCTGTGTCGAAAACACAGCACTCAATAAAATCATGCGGGAAGTTGGAGATTACTAAATAGAAAGTGGGACTAAGCACGTGGACAGAGGTTTCTTTCTGAGCATGTTCCGCCTGAAGTCAGGTCCGTGATCGGAACAGGAGAGTAAAATCAAAGAAAATTATTGGAATCAAATTTAATGAATTGTGATGGATTATCGTGGGTTTTTATAAAAACCATCACAAAAGTTTAAAAGGAATGTATTAGGAAAATAAACAATAGAAGTCAATACAGACGAAAAATAAAATATAAATAAATAAAAATAGAAGGAAATGACCAGCGTGGTAAAACGGTGGCAAATAAAGTGCTTAAATGAGTTTGTGAACACGTGACGAAATTCCGTGAATAACATTATAAATAATGAATATAAAACGAGGGCTGATGTTAAAGAATAAGTATTGTAGTATGTGAAAAAGTAGTAGCCACTCGGAAGGACCACGAACACAACACAATTGGGGGGGGGCGCAGAACTAGCTAGAAGATACCGATTTGTTCGAACATAGTTTCAACTGCAAAGAGAGATGTTAAATGTTTAGCGCATATATATATATATATATATATATATATATATATATATATTCAGAGTTCCTCTGTACACTACGTACTAAGTTTTAGAAAATAGATCTTGTGTTTTTTGTCTCTAGTAGTTAGAAGAAGAAAGATTTGCAAAAGTTGAAATCTAAGTTCATAATATGCGATGAAATTGCTACTATTTTATATGTCATTTGCAAATAATATGAGAATCTCTGCTACGCTGTATAATTAAGGATTGTTCATTTCACAGTTAACAATCTAAAAGATTCAGTTTTTGTTATTATGACTCTGAGTTGTTTATTTGTTCTACTAACTTTATTATTGTTGTGTGCTGTGCTCATAGGTTCTTGCTGCTTTAGCAGCTGTGGCTTACGCCCACGGCGGCCAAGGTGGTTTTGGTGGGTTTGGTCCAGGAGGAGGAGGAGGATTTGGTGGCTTTGGTGGTTTTGGAGGACCTGGTGGTTTTGGAGGGCCCAGTGGTTTTGGAGGGTCCAGCGGTTTTGGAGGCGGCGGTTTTGGCGGTCCCAGCGGTTTTGGCGGTCCGAGCGGATTTGGCAGCGGTCGTTTCGGACCTGGCGGAGGCGGATTCGGTGGTGGCGGGGGCCTGGGCGGGTTTTTTGGACGCCGCTCCGCCCCGCCCCCCGAGGAGCGCGACGGGCGTCGGTAGGCGGTCCCGGGCAGACGCTGCCTCCGGTGGCCACTGGGCCGCCAGCGGCTCTTCGCGCCCGGTCAGTCCGCAGCTCTCTCCTCTAGCGAGGCAATGAACTCGGTGTCTGTATACTACTGCAATTCCCAGTGGAAATAAATGAAGATGTTCATGCCAGAGTTTGTGAGTTACTTCTCCTCGCTTCGTTCTCCATTCGTAATCGCAAATAACCTAAATAAATCCTATCAGTGGTTTCATTTCTCACTTTTTTGCCATTGCGAGCTGTTTATATACCTCATATCATTAAGTGTCAAATCACATATCATTACTAACAGAAAAAAAATTATGTTTTTATTCATATTCGTTTTTACGTTGCATGATAATTCCTTACAAAAAACTAAGACAAAATTGTAACACACTTACAAACATTAATAAAACTAAAATGAAAGATTTAGTTGGAAAAAATGAATGCAAAATTAATACTCGAATAACCTACCGAAAACTGCTGTTTTTAAACTGAAAATCAAATGGGATTATTCTAATTTTGAATGAAAAAATAAATTATTTCCTATTTTTTTGCGTTACCAAATCACCATATAATTAAGCTCGCGAACCCCTTTAAAATACGAGCACGTAGTGTTTCGCAAACCATCGGTTGAGAACCGTTGTTGTCTGTTGTTCAGCTCAGAAAAACATTAAAAACTATTGAGAAAGTAAGCGTTTTTTAGCCTATTATCTTAAAACGCTCACTAATATATAAATAGTTCAAAGTAGAGTCCTTACAAAGGATACTCCACATAATGAAGTCGTAGGCTTCCGCGGCCAGAGTCATGTGCGTGATCTGGGCTGTCCGCGGCGTCACCCGGACAGCCCAGATCACGCACTTCACATAATGATGTACATTTTGAGCCATCGCCTTACAACTCAGCCTTGCAACTAAAAAAGTGTGTTACATGTTTGGTTCCTCAGCAATTTCTCGCTAATAAAATATTTTAAGGAAACAATCGTAACAAATTTTCCAACAACATAGTATAGTATATATGCAGTACAACAGTATTCTTTCACTACGAGGAATATTATAAAAAGTTAAACTTCCACAATGCACCTTCTGAAAAGCAAATGTTTCATTTGGTGACCTATTTCTTGAAGCCTTGCTGACGTATCAGCTGTGTTGTAACTAGTGATGCTCTAAGTACGAGAATTCGCAGTACGAAAAAGGAGACAAAATTACCACATAAAATATTTGTATTTTTCGTTCGAAATCGGAACTATTTCTTTGCTTTTTGAGTTCTTGAATATTTATCATTTTGAGGACGAGATAGTACAATGTATACATCATTCATTAAGAAGAAAAAGCGTTTACGTGCTTTTTTATTATAATAGTTAATTACCTGCGAAATACGTGAACTCTAGATAAGCAAATTGCCCTCGTGAGTGTTACGTATTTTAACGCTCTATCTTATCAAAATGGTCTGCACTTCCTCCTAAATTAAAACTAGTTAGAATGCTCATGAAAACATGACATGTTCCTTAAGCACCCCTTGACATACCTGTAATGACTCACGAACGATTACGTGCACACCAAGACAACCGTTCTATAGATCAAACGCAATTCAAAACTACTGACATACCGAAAACGTTCCTCCTCTTAGTATTATTACTCCACAATGACTCAGATTTTGAAAAAGTACGCGACATAATTTACAGATCTATGCTTAAATAAAATTATGAAAAAATCCACCCACAAGAATCAATAAGGTTGAAAAATGTTTTGGAAAGTTGGGACCTATCTCAAAGTATTCAGGAGCAAGGATGCAAACCCAAGATGATATATTATGTGAAGAATCAAGTTTTAATTAATTTAACCTATAATATTTATCTTTGGTTTTGAAATTTGTAAACGTAAGATAAGTCAAATGTGGAGTGTGAAAATCAAAGGAATAAGGCTCAAATGTGTAGAGAGCGCCATTTCTTCCATGTTTGCGAGTTGATGGCGTTCATCATAACGCCTTTCAATTGAGCAATAAATTACATTGAGAAGGTAAAATAAATTTGAATTAGCTGAACCCCTGCAATCATATCGTATTATAGGAGGGGATGAATAACAGCTACAAAAGTTTTACATATTCATTATACAGAAAATTGAAATTCTTGGTCATGGCGTTCGGAATTTATTCTCGAAGATTATTGACACGAGATAGATTTATAAATTCTGAAACAATATACAATTCTCTCACTATGCACTGTGAATACAGAAATGAACATGTTCCAGAATATGTAATTGAAATATTATACTTACCGCTATTCGCTTCGCACAGTCACATGTTTTCTCGAAGACGAAATGTCGTGTGCTTTCTGTGCTGATCAATTTGATCGCAATGAAACAACACATGACAGCAGATGAACATTCGTTCAATTAATTTCAAGATATTATTTGAATTTATTGTTTATTCCATAAAAGTTGTTAATAATATCAAGTGAAAACGCATTTAGGGACCACTCCCTTTCATTTACAGCAAACATCAAGGAATTTGTTTCAATACAATGATCAAACTTCTTTCTGAACGAAAAAATTCTGACCCGTACATAAAGTAGTCATCTGAGGATCTCGTGACAGTTGCCATCACTTTATCTGTGGCGTGTTCTTATGGTTCATACATAACTTGTGTGACTTCTTCATGCATAAGGGACTTCCTAGGTGGTAAAGCCGACATATAACTGCAGAGTCAACATCACCTACACGAAATGAATATTCAGGAGGGTTATCTTAACATGAAGAGTGACTTGAATCTTTGAGTATAAAAGAAGTGGAAGTTTGTCCCCGGTTGTCAAACGTTCTTAGGAAGAATCACTATGAAGACGGCATTTCTGGTGAGTTTTTATTTATAACATTTCTCATCTTTTATTATATTTGTTAATGTTACACATTTCAAATTGTGTATATTAATATAAGTAAAGTACCTGTCTCTGATATCATTCTCAAAAGTTTTTTTCTAATTTTTTTGCAGCTATATATCCAATAATTCAAAATGTTTAATCATTGTATCAATTTAAAACCTCTGAAACTTTTTTCCGAGGCATAAGTATCATTGTGCTTAATGAGACCGATGAGAAAATTTGGTATTTCTTACAACTTATTCATTATATACTTATGAGAATTTATATATTGAACTCGTGTACCGGACGGCATGATTATATTTCTGGAAAATTATTCAAAATCAGTTCGAAGAAGGTTCTTTCGTAATATTTACAAGTAAACAAGTTGTAAAACATGCCCTATTTTTTCACGCAATATATTATAAGTTGAAAATGATTAGAAAAAAGTTTAACATCTTTCAAACTTCGGCAATGATCTGGAACTAGTATAAAGTGCAGATTAATTGTAATATTTTTAATTCCTAAAATGTATTATAAATGTTTGAAAGCAATGACAGGAATGATTTCATTTTGTTTATAACATTTTATATAAACTATCGCAAGAGATTTGCGCCACTGATCTTGTGTGGATATGACCAATCCTTCTCTTACTGGAAATGGAATATTATAAATAATAGATGGTATTGGAATGACAGAATACCTTTCAAATATCGATTGCTTACAACAATAAATTCGATATATTTAGGTATTAGGCATTTTGCATTTTGGGTAGATAGTCCGAGTTTGCCGGTCGGCTTACGGTGCCTAGACCTAGTTTAATACTCACGCTTGAGAGGTAAGATAGACACGAGCTTGTCTTCGTCACAGAGCGTCAAAAACAGAGAAGTTAATTAAAAGTAAAGTTTAAAGTAAATCTATCATTCTATATCTGCCTCGACCGGGAATCGAACCCGAGAACACACCACGGAAAGAAAGCACACGCTCTAGAGGAAATTCATTCTATAATGGCCATTAATTGATAAACTGAACTTAAAAATTATTGTATTCTAATTTATTAAATCATTAGGATAATAAATTGTTCAACAATTCCCCTATTTTAACGACTGTTTTTCTTCCCAGATCTTCCTTCTGCTCGTCGTTGTGGCTTTGGCAGCCGCTGCACCGAATCATCACAGGCGACCGCCGTGTCATCGTGGGGGATTTGGCTGCATCATCATTGATCCCATTTATGCCATAAACGCTACAACTTCTGCTTCGACCACAGATGGATGATGTCTGAATCATTTGATCTCTTGAAGAACTATCCTAAATGTGCTCTTAATGGAATTAACTGTCTATCTTAAATAAATACATGATTCGTGTTATCTTGATTTTTCATTCCTATCTTTCGCAATAAGAAATACCTAGATCAATAGCCTCTCATGTATAAGCACGAAACTAATTTAACAGAGTTTCCAAAGTTTCCCTCAGAGCAGCCGGGCAAAGTTGCGAAATCAGCATTACGGGGAATGCAAGAGTGGATCGTCCCAGCTACAATATGGCCCGTAACCATATTAAAAGTTTTAATTGTGGCCCTTGAGACCTTGCAAGTTGGTCACCCCTGCTGCATACTAACACACAAATACCCATGCCCCGGGTGGGATTCGTACCCGCGATCCTTCCGCCTTAGCGATCTTGGCTATACAAGCCGGCTAATTTGACTCTGTATAGGCACCTCTGAACCAATAAAAGTATTTCCATTCGCGAGAATAATTTTTAATTACGCAGAAGTGTTTCTTAAAAATGTGAAAGTAAGATTTAATAACAACATGTTAAAAATATTAAGTGTTGTCACGAAAATTAAACTATGTTAAAAATAATTATTGCGTGTAGTCACGAAAATTAAACAACACAATCGTGACCGTGATGGGCCAGATAGTGGCATCTTACTCGAGAAAGCTGCTGCGTTGCACGTATTCTGTATGAGCTGCAATACTAGCAAAAAATTAGTAATTGTTTTTATTTTATAACATTTTAATTAATTTTTACCGGAACACCCATGAAATCTTTTACTTCATATTCCGTCAATGGTATTAAGCCTGTGATACCTGAATTTTAACAGTCACTGAAAATTTCAAAGTTTCATTCAAATTTCGAATCTCAAAGTTTCATTCTTTGAGTCTTGTCAGAATTGAACTGTATGAAGCTATGCGCATGCATGGATAAAGATTTACTGCAGCAAATCATTCCTTCACAGCTCGTTATTCTTATCACCCCATTCACGAGAAAAGAAACGTGTTCTGTGTTTAGAGTTTACTTGTCTTTCAAAATTATCCAAGTAGTAATGTTTGCTATAAAATATTGTGGAAGCTTAAAGAAAGTTTTTATTTTGTGAAAAGTGTGTTACGGTCCGTTCGCTCTCTATAACATAACGATCACACCTCATTGTAATATTACGGTAATCGAAATCACTCAATGAAAACTAACACACCATGCTGTCTTTGCGAGTCATTCGTTACAAAACATCGAAAGAAAATAGAAAATGAGCTTTCTGTTATGTAGATACGATATTCCAGTTTCCAAAAAACTGAATGGAATGAATGTTTTGTAGAGAAATATTTACTTTGGATAGGAAAAGGAACAAAATGACTTATAAGCAGTAAGAAAGGGGCATGAATAATATCGCATCAGCAAACATACAAGGTGCTGACGTTCTAAGCGTAGAAAAAGTACATTATGCGTGAGTGCACATTCGTTCATCATATTAGCATGGAAGATGTAAAAAGATTGCCGTAGAATTATCTCTCGTACCATATCCACTTTTTCCTATCCAATACTATTTCTGGGGTCTTTTCTGCCCCTCTCTGATACATTACTGTCTCACTGTCAGCTAATTGTGGAAAAATACATTCAAACCAGAGGGGGGGCAGTGGTGGTGGAAAGGGGCCCGAACCCTTACGTAATGTCTTACTTTCTTTTACTTTATTTCTTTATTAAGTTTAATCATTTTACTCTTTATTTACATTGAAAGTTTGGGTGATTGGGGAATAGGTTCTCCAAACAACCTGTTAATTGTGTGAAAGATTTAGCATAAAACTAAATTAATTTACCAATAGGATTAATAGATTTATAGTTTCTTTCTCATTGCATTCTCATTCATGTATTTTATTCACTTACTTGTCAATATGCCATTCAAGTTGTGACAGTAAATAAACATTTCAACTGCAAAATGGTTCTACAGATGAAGTAGAGATGAATAAGGAAGATTATAGTTAAATTGCTGTAGATCTGAGAAGTGTTCAATAATAAACATTATAGACGTCAATTAAGAAAAAGAGCATGCGAATTACTTAAACATTTGGTTATGTATTGTATTTTGGTGTCTAAAATGTAGACATAATGTAATGTGAAAGACAGTTGAAAGGGCGAAGTCGAAAGATTTATGAAATAAAATCCAGTCAAAAACGGATTAAGGGAGAGAAATTCCAAAACAATTTTGGGTGGAATAGTATCAAAAACAGTTTTGTCTACAGGAGAAATGAGTGGTATATAACATTATTAATCAAATGTACAGTAAATGAAAACAATCTACAGAAGTTTAGATGCACGGAAACGATAGGAGGTTGCTGTGGGCTTCATTTGTAGCCGGTGGTAAAAATACCGGAGAACGAAGTTAGGTTGCATAAAGAACGGTAGCAGGCGGCAAAGCGTACAAATCACTGAATCGCAGGGCGCAAATTTCTTTTTTTCAAAGTTTTGATTTGCAGTGAAAACTTGATAAAATGAGGGAATGAGTCATGCAGCAAAGGCGGAGATATGGAATAATGGACAGAAGTAAAGATTCCTGAGTGGCGATAGAACGAGGAGTGGTGAAACATAAGCTTGGCATCGCTGCAGTAAAAGGAAGTGAATAACTTAGAGCTTTGTTACACGAAATTACTTTTTTCTTATTGAAATTTTAACAAACTTTGTTCTTTTTAAATATTAAACTTTCTTTTTACCTAATGAATGATGACCATCGAAATTTTACAAGAATTAACTTTTATAATCTTTCTATTTCTTAATATCACTTATTTACTAAGACATTCTTGACCTCGAAAAATATATTACTGCCATGTCTTGTTACGCTTAATTACTTAATTAACTTTTCTGGAGCTGAGGAAACGCTGCTCTCCAGGCGATGAGAAGAATAATTCGCCCAGAAAATGTGGTCCATCGAATGTGTCATATCTGACTTGCCTTCTGCACTATCATTCATTTACGTTTACAACTAGCATTTTGCATCTTAAATATGTTCCATTTTTACTGTTCAACTTTATACAGCTTGCGGATATATATCATCCCTCTACCAAATAGAGACAAATTCTAACTTAAACTTTTCTCCAATCATTTACGCTAGTCATGGCCAAACGTTCTCTCTCTACCACCTCGAGACCAATTCTGATGATAAATTTTCTTCAACAAACTTATTTCTGCTGTACCCCTGTTTTTATTGTTAGTGTCGGAATCCGATGCTAGTTTGTCCTTTATAACTAAGCTATCTGGATTCTCTTCGCTATCCTAATGATGTCCCTTTTATTAAATAACATTTATAAAAATATTTTCTAATAATTAAAATATTTATGCGAACTCGTCTTTTCAACTGTTTAGTGACGCCTTACTCTCCAAATACTCATTTCTGTTTTTTATATTTCTTCGTATTTACTCTGACTTCCTATTTTATTCCGTTGACATATTTTTATATTTTATTTAAAAATGCCCTGTTGTTATTTTGACTTATCTCAGTATAGTTTATTGGTTTTGTGCAGTGTATTGTTGTAATTTAGATGAAGACACGATGGGAATAGGATATGAAATCGAATAATATTATTTTAGAGTAAAATAAATCAGAGTTGCACCGATAATTGCGGTCGCAACATTGAAAATTTGGAACTTTTTCTATTTTTTTAAAATTTAGATACGAGACGAAAGTTACGACCAAAGTATCCTATCTCCATAAAAATCAATGAAAACATCCCACTTCTCGTATGGCACGTCATCGCGAACCTCGACCCGAAATAAATTGCTGGACCCTGTGGATTAATGAATTATTTACAAAAGAAAGCAAGTAATGGCAGAGTTGGAAATGTTAACGCCCAGTATAAGCGAAATTTTCAATTTATCGAATAACTAAACTGAAGTAAGTCGTAAAATAAATGTAAAAGTTACAGATGCTCCCAAGCGAGGGGCATTGAAATATATAAATTATATTCAGAAATCCATTCACGAACTGTCTCAGTAGCTCCCATTCGTAGTACCGCGTAGGATGGATAGGAGGTATATTAAGTATTATTAAATGTAGACATGAAATTACTCCACAAGCGAAAGCGGTCACAAAACGTTTGATGTGTACTATTATCCGAACTACTTAACAGACTAGAATGTTCTTTCTTCTCACCACGAAACAGGACTAAGCTTGCCTTTTTAAATTTATATTAATTTTAATTTTTATAAATTTAAATTTACATTATCAAATCGAATATCTTCTTTTAAAGTTCCAAATCTACTACTAGTTTGACTGATTTTTGACAACCTGGTGATACAAACCCGAACAGTATATAAGTAACCATTATTTTTTTAAGAAAACTATAATAAATGGGGGAAAATAGAATATACATTTTAAAGATAATAGATACTCGTACTCAGGTCCATCGAGTTTACCCGCCGTCACCCTTACCAGTAAACTACAAAAGAGTCGTAAAGTATGAACTTGGGCCGATGCTTAAAAATGTTCTTGTCTCAATCAAAAATGTTTTCCTGCACGGAATTTTTGTAATTTTCACAAATACGGAGATTTCGCCAGAAATGGGAATAGTACCATATTTCTACTTCTTCACCCTTAGTAAGGAACTTCGTAAGAAAAGAAAGTTATCATTACTTTCCCGTCTTTACGAAGGTACTTCGTAAGAAGAGAAAATTATATAATCGTGCGACGGGAACCGCGGATTTTTCTGCAAAAAAACTTTTGTCTTCAGGCCCTGGTGATTAAAAAGTGGATAAATCCAGTTGCTAAATATAGAAAAAAATCCTTTCACATGTGGTGAAGCCCGTGTTTTCTGGTTCTTTGATACCGAAAAATCGATTGACGGCCAAACGTCAGTCTGTCCGACTCTGGTCAACACTGTGCCTAAACCGTTCAACGGATTTTCTTCAAAGTTGATTTTCCCGATTGATCTGAATGAATTCGATGCTTTTAAAGTTTTAACCCGATATTTTGATTTTTTAGGATTCTTTACAGGAAGCGAGCATTTCTTTTTTTAAGAGTCAACCTGAGTTGCACATATACGGCTCTTTTAAGTCATAGTGATATGACTGAGGGCTTGTTAACTCTAAGAATATGAGCTCGGGTCCCTGAGGAAATAAAGTTTTGATGGTTGAAAACACGTTTGCAGGTTTATGTACTAGTACAATATAGCGCACCATTTAGAAATAATGCGAGAAAATATGTGCTTTCGTAGAACCATTCTTTTTTAACATTCTAGCCACACAATCCTAAATTTGATAGGTAACCTGATACTTTTTCACGTAAGCTACTGATAAATATTCATTTTGAAGATTACCCATCTTCTTTTATAAAATTAAAATCTGTAGAGTAATTAATCATATCTAAATTTTATATAAATCTTTCCCGACGATCTCGGAAAAGTAACTTTGAATAGGTTGTATCAGAGTCAAATATTTGAATGCGTGAAATCCAGAATGGTATGTGACATTTTATAAATTCTGATAAATATCTTTATTTAAATATTACTCTAAAGAGGTTGTGATGTGTTTCCATTGTCTGTTAAATTGTTGTCAATTGTTCATTAAAATTACGAAAGTACATTGCCACTGATATAGTCTAAAATAAACACGTATTTCTCATAATTTATGTTATGTCATTTATACCGTTCTTGTTTTCATCCATTTTTTACGGATATTCATCGTCATTCAGAAACAAAATTTTAGAAAATCTATGCAACGCATATCCAACGCAACATATTTCATTTGCGCAATAAAAATTCGTATCTTATATTAATAAAATTGTATCTTCCAAAAATGAATTTATGGAACTTAGACACTTCAAACATGAAAGAATGAACTTCGGGCGTTCTTGTCCTTCTTCTTCTAATATGAAAGAAATGTAGCCACTCCCTATGGAGTAGCATTGCATTCTAATGTGGTGGCGAACTTTCTATTATGATGAGTTAATATCCTATCGCTTGTCATAATATTCTTAACTTTTTGCAGGGAGTTATCGTGTTCTTCTGTCCAAATCCATTTTCCATTTTCATCTAGCAACCGATAAAGAGGTTCAAATTGTATAGCTCTAGGTGGAATGAAACAATCATAAAAATTGATGACACCGAATAAAGCTTGCAGTTTTGACTTATTCTTTGGTTTAGGAGCGTACAAAAATTGCATATACGTATCAACTCTTTCAAAGGGTGGACACCTTGTCAACAAGATATCCCAAAAACTTAACTTCAGAAGTATAGAGTTTACATTCACTCAGTTTTACCTTCAAACCAAACTTGTGAAGCTTGTCTTAAACATTAATTAGTCGCTTATCATGTTCATCTGTCGGCACCAATAATAAGAATGTCATCACACTTCGGAAATTACTTGGATCCACTGAAATCCCAGAAGGCAATTTTTTACGACATAAAGCCCTTTAATTGAATTTACTGTGAGAAAATGAGAGGACACTTCAACTTCCAATTGTATGAATTCTTGATCAAGGTCAAGTTTTGAGAAAATTTTACCACCTGATAACTTCACAAATAAATCGTCAATTGGAGGAAGTGGAAATTTGTCTGGTTTCAAGACTTTATTAATGGGATCTTTCTTAATTTCATACAACACATTTTCATAAGCAGTAGTAAAAACATCTCTACTTTGGTATTGAGAATCTGAATTAGTTTAATCCGTAGGGTGTCTGAATGTGGTAGACAGTTTATCTTGTTTAATCAATACGTTACGTATTGATCGTTAATCAATAATTGAACGTTAATCAATAATGACCTCGTCGTTAATGCAATATTAAATAAACAGAAAAAGAAAGTATTAGTATAATATGTAAAACTCCATAAAAAGAAGTCTAAAAGTATTTTAATTTGTATATACGTAATTCTACAAATATTTTAATTTGTAGTTTAGATTTGTATATTGTTTTTTGTTATAAAGTAAGGAATGTTTGGGAGCTGGAACTCCCAATCAGAAAAATATAACTTTTTTAGTGAGAAAGTAAGCGAAGTAGACCTGAAATTTCCAAATAGGGGGAAAAGAAAATAGGGCTAGCTGGGCGAAGCAAAGCAGAGGTTGGGTACAATGGGATAGAAGTAGTATCCGCTGCAGGACATGAATAAATCTCTTCCTGAGTAATACTTATTATCATTTACTGTAATAAATACAGGGTACTTCAGCTGGAATAAAATATATTGACAATCAGGAAGAATCTTCTATATTAAATACAAAACATTCAAATCATTTTCGCCCTCCTTATAGGTCTGTTTTATAGCAACTAGCGGAATAAGAAAGAAACCTCAGTTATTTTGATTGTTTTCACCAATACGGTTCTATCAACTATTGAACTTCCGAGTTAATGATGTTCTAATAAATAAAATCAATTAATTCATTAATCATGCATAAAAATTAAATTCTCAAAACAATTTTCGAATTTTCAACAAAACGTGAGTAGACTCAATCATTTCATAACGATTTCGTAATTCATACAAATACGTAAAGCAGTCCCCTGAGGGCTTGGTGACAGATGCCGTAACTTTATCTGCGGCAAGTATGATTCATACATAACCTATACGACTTCTTTATACATAGGGGAATTCCTAAGCGGTAAAGCTGTCGTTAAAACTGCAGAGTCAACATCGCCCACACGAAATGAATATTCAGAAGGGTTATCTTAACATGAAGAGCGACTTGAATCTATGACTATAAAAGAAGTTGAAGTTTGTCCACGGTTGTCAAACGTTCTTAGGAAGAATCACTATGAAGACGGCATTACTGGTGAGTTTTTATTTATAACATTTTATATATTTTATTCTATTAATGTAACACATTTTAAATTATATTAATGCAACTAAAGTACAAGTCTCACGTATCATTCTCAACATTTTTCTAATTCTTGTGCAGTTATTTAATCAATCATTCAAAATATGCAATCATTATATCAATTTAAATCCTTCGAAATTAATTTACTGAAGCAACAGTGTTAATATGCTTAATGAGACCGATGAGAAAATTTGTCATTTCTTACTCGAATCTTATTCATTATTTGAATGAGTGAAAACCAGTACGGTATAAGTTGCATGTTATAAATTCTGAGAAAAACGTGTTTATTTAAGGTTATATTTCAGTGGCAATGTATTTTCTTGGTTTTAATGAACAATTGAAATGGTGTGGTTTTAGTGATGCAATAAAGGACGACTATTTTACTGTGAAATTGACTTAAAAAGGTTTCTTAGAATTTATAAAACGTCACTCTTCGTTCTGATTTTCACCCATTCATTTATTAATGAGAATTAATATATTTAAGTCATATACCGGTCAGCGAGAATATATTTCTTAAAAAGAAGTTCAAAAGTATTCAAAAATAGTTCTAAAACAGTGTTCTCGTAAAATTTCACAAATAAACCATTTGCAAAACATGCCCTACATTTTCAAACTATATTAAAATTAGAAAATATTTTAACATTATCTTTTAAATTTCGGCAATGATCTGGGACTAGTAGAAAATAGCAGTATCAAATGTAATATGTTCAATTCCTAAAACGTACTCTACATATTCTAAAACAATGACACGAATGATTTTATTTTGTTTATTACATTTTGTGAAAACTGCCGCAAGAGATTTGTCTAACTGTTCCTGTATGTGGGTATGACGAATTCTTTTGTTACTAGGACTAGAATATTATAAGTTTTAGATGGTATGACAGAATGCCTTTCAAATCACGATTCCATACAACCAGCTAACAGTGCTTCCCATTCCTGAACCTTGTTTATAATTCACGCATGGGAGGTAAAAGAGACATGACGCTAGTGTGACATATTTCTTCACCGTAACCAGCCATCTCCGCCTGCCCGCGCTTCTCTTCGTCACAGCTTGAGAAACTGAGGCGATTTTCAATAAATCTAAAATTCTATTTTTGCCTCGACCGGGAATCGAACCCCAGACTACGCCCCGTGAAGCTTCCAGACTGTCCATGAGCCGTCCTATGGGAAATGAATTCGAACATACCCGATAATTAATAAACACGTGAATATTTTTATTTTCAAGTACACAACCAAGAATTTCATATTTTATTATATATTTAAACTTATAAATTGTTGTATTATAATGCATTGTACACTAATTTATTAAATAATAACGATAGTAAAATATTAAACTAATTATCGTATTGTAAAGGATTGCCTGCTTTTCTTCCCAGATTTTCCTCCTGCTCGTCGTTGTGGCTTTGGCAGTCGCTGCACCAAATCATCATTGGGGGCCGCGGCCGTGTCGTCCTGGGCAAAGTGGCTGCCCCATTATTCCCTATCCTATCAGAGAAAACGCCACCACTTCTGCTTCTTCGACCACAGATGGATAATATTATATTGATTTGATCTCTTGGAAAAGAATTAGAAATGTGCTCGTAATGGAATTAACCTTCTATCTGAAATAAATACATGATTCGAATTGCAAAGTGTTTCATTCCTCAGTTCTTTTGCAATAAGAAATACCTAGATGAATAGTCTTTCAATCAAACCATGTAGTGCATTCCTATCACGAAATTAATTTAACCGTGAGAATCATGTTTTGGATTACGCAGAAGTGTTTTAAAGATGTGAAAGTAGGATTTAATAATAAAAACAACATATTCAAATAATTATTAAGGGTTATCACGAAAATTAAACTACACAATCGTAACCGTATTAGTCCAGGCTCAGCGTCTTCTTACTAGAGATGCTGCGTTGTAAGTATTCTGAATGAGCTGCAATACTGGTAAAATAAGTATATGTTGAGTAATGACTTTATTTTATAACAATTTAAATTTCTTATTAGCAGAACACCTTTTACACTATGTTTCCATCAATATTATTAAGCGTTTGATATCTTCATTTTAAGAGCCACAAGAACTTTTAAACACGGAACTCAAAATTTATTTCATTGAGTTTTGTCAGAATTGAGCTATACGAGCTATGCTAATGATAATTTTTTTCCTGTAGTAGATGATTGATGTAGGTATCTATTCTATTGACGCAAGTGCGTTTTGTTTCAGGTTTTCCTGACTTTCAAAATTATCCAAGTAGTAATGTTTACTATAAAATATTAATATCGAAACTTAAAGAAATGCGTTCGTTTTGTGTAAAAGTGTGGTACGGCCCACTCAGCGTTCTTTATAACACATAACTATTGCACCTCATTCTAAAAATATGGCAATGCACAAACAAACACGCTTCACAAATTTCTTTGATTACATTTGGACCTTAGCGTAAAGGATCCTTAAGAGAACGGTTCAGATCCCATATTCGTTAAAATGCCTGATTTTTCTAAAGTTTAAAATAATAAAATGTTTTCGGCCTTCCTACAACTGCAATTGCGAAGATACATTTTTTTGGAATGAAAAATGTTCATTAAAAACAGATCTTCAAATAAGTTTACGTTAAATTTTTCGAAAATATGAGTATTTTTAGTATAATTTGGCGTCAAACATAGTTACCCTCTCCGAATTTCCTGAACGTATTTCAGGTGATTCGAGGCAGTTATATTCTACGTAAGGTGAAATGTGTATATAATTTCATATTTCTGTTCGTTTCCCACATTTGAGCTTTTTTTATACGTTCACAAATTAATCTTTTAGAAATTATTTAATATCTATTTGAAATATATGAAAGAAAAATTGCTAGCCTTAAAGTAATATCAGACTCGAATGCAACAATGGCATTGCGCCCCACGCGTCACCAACTGAAGTTTTGAGAATTACGTATCATTGGGACACGATGTAGCTGTATGAAAAGCAGTTATAATCGTCAAATATGTGATGATAAAAGATTGAAAATATTTAGTTTTTGCACCAAATGTTCTACAATTTGTAATGAGTTTTACAACAAATTATGACTGAGATATATTGGTTCGGAGAGAATTTGTGGTATAAATAGTATTACTTAAACATTACTAAGGGCCAAAACAGTAAGTGCTGTTTTAGCACCACTAGTTTGTAACTACATATAGCGCGAACACGTAATTAATATAGTATTGTAAGTAAGACAGCTCGTAACTTTGTTCTCTCTCACTCTGAAATGAGAATGTTGGATTCTCTCATGTTCAGAATCTGTTGATTGATTCAAGGTTATGAGTTCAGTTCTTGTATTGTTTGTTAATTTAAAACTTTTTCGCTAAATCATATGCCTTAATAGTTCACAGCAATAGCACACACGTGGTCAGAAAAAGAGAACACCTATACGTAACTGTATTATTACATTCACAAGTCATATCACATATGCCACTCTTTGGTGGATGTGACCGTCGTAGCTCAACGTTGCAATGTATCATTCGTTCACAAAATGCGGTGGAAGTCATCAATCTCCTTCCCTTGCATGGTCGAATAAAAACTGAAAGTCTATGGCAAGTAGGGTCAGACGTGCAGTACTGGCGACAACACGATCGGCGGACGTTTCAGTAATTTTGCTCACGACAGTCACAAATTTAAGTGACATACGAGTCGCATTGTTTCTGTGCTTGAAAAGCTTTTAAAATGACATTTTGAGCCGTTAAATGATTCAGCGATTAGGGAGACGGGTTGGCACCACTTCGTAGTTTTTAATTTTTTACGCGTTTTTTTTGAACTAGTTGAGTTTTTCGATGCAAACTAAATTTATTTGGATACCTTATGGTATTTTTTTGTAATGAAACTACAAAAACCTCCTGTCGTTAGAGAGTCGCTAAAAATCATCAAATCAAAATGTGCTTTGAGGAAGCTTGGAACTAGGACAGGGTAAGCTGCTGCCACTGTGAGAGTGTGCAGTAATAAATCAATGTCAAAATAAATTATTTTTCAATATTTTATTGACAAAAAATTTAAACATTTTATCACCGTTTGGTCTTGCAGAGCAGCCTCACATTAGCAACAGAAGCACTTTTGATAGTTTCAAAATTAATTATCGAAAACTAGTCTTTAATTTGATTTAATCAATCATTACTACGAAATAACAGAATATGACACGACCAAAATTTTGCCATTTTTAAGTGTCCACTACTGGAGCTCAATAGGGGTTTGAAAATAAATTAATATAAACATAACAAATTAAAAACTTATTAAAATTAAAATTCATAGGGAAGGATTTATGCAGATAGAGGTATATGAATTGCCCATTGAATGTCATTAACAAATTTACTGTAGCTAGTTCACTCCTCTCTGCGTGGAAATTGACTTTGATTGAGAATATCTCTCACTAATCACTGAATCGTGATCGGAGAACCAGAATACAGTTAGTTATGTGGAGACGTGGCATACCGTACAGAATAAAAATGCATTTCATTTCAGAACCACGATACTCCATTCCGTTTTTCTTACGACTTCTGGAACGCCTTACCGTTGTATTCTTTCTTCCCCGCATCTTCTCGTAACCAGGCGTCGTGATTCGCTGGCAGAAGAAGTTAGCTTCTCTGGAGAACTGCGGTGGAATGCGACCCAAGTTTTGGATTAGTACAGTGAATCACATCACGGAATAGTTTGGTGGGCGAAAATAGAAAATATCCCTGACCGAATCCAATTCGAAGAATGTGTCACCTTCACGTGCGTACAATTACGTTCAGTCTAGCACTTGTCAAATACTCAAGGACGTGTTGTATAACGCACCTATCAGCAAATATTTATGAACTGAAGAAAGTCTTAAATGA